>JASAUF010000162.1:3532500-4732500 GCA_030180095.1 Magnolia changhungtana
ATTCAATTTGTCGACGATAATATCAATAATATCGCGCTATTATTGTTAGCGCAATATGGGCGATATCGAGACCATATTCTTTCGTTTCCTTTCCAGTTGTCGACGATTTCTCAGCGAAATATTGTGTGTTGTCGGTATTCTATAATATCGATGGATGTTTGGATGGATAGATAGGATGGATGGGATGGATGGATAGATGGGATGGATGTGAGGGTTGGACTGATTTTTTACGACAACACATGCTTTTATGCCCCCATTAAATGGAAACTTATTATGTATATATTCTTTTTGCGAATTTTTTATTCCTAAATATGCAAATGTGTATTTCGGCATCTCCTAAAGTTTCGCTGAAAAATTTCATCGTTTTGCCCATGTTTCCCAATGTTTCTCCACATTTCTGGTTATTGGTGATATTATCGACGATATCGATATTGTTTCCATATCCCCGGTCAACGAAACTTGTAATGATACCGATACTTTGAACACTGGGTATGAGACAATTTGGGTAATTTAATTTTGAATTAACCCACGTTTGCAACTTTTAAAAATAATAAATCGATTGTGTTTTCATACAAATCTTCTATGATTTATAAATTATATGAATTGATTTTGAATATAATTGCATCAGTTCAGTCAGACAACACATAGATTAGGACGCTATACATAGGAAACCTATTATGTGAACTTGTTTTTTTTTATGATCTTTTGATTTCAAGTATGTATTGATGGCTTTTTTAACATCTATTGAAGTATGTATTTGTAGTTTTCGTAATTTAGTATATATGGTCAGGATTGGGATTGCAAGATATGTTTTTGGTATAGTTTGGGTTTTAGAAGCTTAGGCAAATTTTAGATGTTGACCTTCTAGGTGGTCAGCATTTCTTAATCCGCATGCTGTTACGGCCATCAGAGCCAATTCATTTGGCTTCTGTCTTTTGGAAATCCTTCTTAATCATTAAATCATCCCCCATGTGCTGCATGTTTATCCACTCCTAATTGTTGGAAACTATATTGCATCACAGGATTATATTGGGAAAAATACCAACGTCAGATGGCCCAACCAGTGCTTATACATTTATCAGTGGCAGGTGGGTTGGTAAGTCGTCTCTGTGACAACTGTCAGGCAGAGAGCTGAATAGTCTTTTACTCCCGCTGCTTTCTTGAAACTGCATTGTGCTATGAATGCTTTATTTTAGTTTCGATATTCTAAAATGATTTCCTTGTTTATTTATGAACCATTGGCGGTGACATCTACGAGGGAGGGTTTGATGCAGGACAATCAACCACTTGCTCTAAAAGCTCGAACTGTTAGAGTATGACGAATTAATCCATTTATCTCATAGCCCAGGCCTCACATCTCATGGGTTTAGGACTTTGGCCGAACCCCCTTCGTGGGCCCCAAATCACATGGGCCGCCCACCCTGAGTGTGTTCCCGCATCCCACGGGCTACCCCACTCAAGCCTGGTGTGAAATGCACATTAATCACCCCTGGTAAGGCGTCTCGAACACGAGACCTCCCCCGTGTGCCCCAAATCACATGGGTCACCTACCCCAAGTGTGCCCACATCCAACAGGCGACTCCACTCGAGCCCAGTGTGAAAATGCCCCTGCATTAATCACCCCCGGTAAGGAGTCTCGAACATGAGACCTCCCGCCTTGATACCAATTTGATGCAGGACATTCAACCACTTGCTCTAAAAGCTCGAACTGTTAGAGTATGATGAATTAATCCATTTATCTCATAGCCCATGCCCCACATCTCATGGGTTTAGGACCTCGGCCGAACTCCCTTCGTGGGCTCCAAATCATATGGGCTGCCCACCCCGAGTGTGTCCTTGCATCCCACGAGCTACCCCACTCGAGCCCGGTGTGAAATGCACATTAATCACTCCTGGTAAGGAGTCTCGAACAAGAGACCTCCCCCGTGGGCCCCAAATCGCATAGGTCACCCACCTCGAGTGTGCCCCTGCATCCAACAGGTGACCCCACTCGAGCCCAGTGTGAAAATGCCCCTGCGTTAGGGTTAGGAGGGACTTGATATCCGGTCTTAAGAACCTTGAAGGAAACTAGCAGTGAAGGTTGTTCATTTTGGCATCATAACTTCTTCGTTTAGATCTGAGGATTGAAATTTGAATAGTAAAGAGTTGATACTTACCTATTTTGGTGGGAATACCCTTTGAAAAGGTCTCAGATGCTAGTAACTAGTAAGTGCTATAGATGAATTCTCGGGATTGTGGAGCGGAGGAGTATTGAGATTGTCTCTGTAGCTGGAAATCTCTTCTCCTTTTCTAATTTCTTCTTTTCAGTAAGTTGCTAAGTATAAAAAGGAAAATGTGTGTATTCCAATGACTCCAACAGGCACATTCATTGGGATGAAAGATATTTTTTGCTATGATTTCTGGGCTCTACTTGAGTGGTTTTAGATTCTCCAAATTAATATCTATGGTCCTAAGTGAGAGAAATGAGGGCTAGGAAATTCAATCATTTATCTTTTTGTACATCTCTAATATCTCTATGGATTGCATGTTAAATACTCTTTCGGGCATATGCCTCTTATACTGTATGCTTGAGTTTATTCTATCCTGATACATATACTGGAAACTATATTTTCTTCACATTCAGTTGGCAGTGCATTTCGTGTTGAGTTAATATTATAGTGGCCTGGCTTGTTTCATCTTTCAGAAAAAAAAAGGTTTGACTTGAGCTTTTTTTAATTATTATTATTAGTATTTTAAAGCCTTTGCTTCATTTGGTCAGTTGACTTCCTTGATCTTGTATTCATGCCTGTCATATCTACTTTTTTTTTTTTTCGTGTGTAGATGATTGGTCTTTTGTCCTTTGCACATGCTTTATTTAGAGTGCGATTCTTGAACTACCATTTTCTTCTGGTTATTTATCCAATGTCTGGCAATTTTGCAGGCCCTTGTCAGGTGGTCAGCGGGGGGAGGTATATGAGGTCAATGGGGATCAAGTAGCTGTCATTCTGGATAGTTGTACTAACAAAGCAAAGGATGAGAAAGTTACAGAACAAGCTGGAGAGCCATCTATTTACTGGATAGACAGTATGCTTCTATTCCATGTTGGTGAAGATTACTTTGTTAGATCAAAATCAGTTCAATATTGCTGCTGTTATTCTTCATTGTTGCCATAAAAGCTTCTTGGGAGTTGATGTGAAAGCTAATATCTGAACATTGAGAAGCCTCTTGCACTATGGTTTTGTTTTAAATGCATTGACACCTCTCCCATCATTCCATTCCTGGCAAATACCGGATGCACTGGGTTTTGTGTTTTTACTGCTAGAAAGCTGAAGGAAAAGCTGTCAGAGGTCGCCCCATAGATTATGCTACTTTTGACGTTGTCTAATATATTTTTCTATGCTACATGGTCCTATCAGCAACCTCATACAAAAGCTCATTCGGGCGTTTGGTGCGGATTTATATCCTGGCTTCTTATTCAATATGAGCACATTTTCATCACCTGAAAGCATAAAACACTCATTGGGATGCCATTTATTTTGTTTGATCTTTTTTGCCAAAAATATTCATCCTCAATACTTATATTAGTGGTTCCCACTCTCCTAGTCAAAGAGGTTGTGGAACTTGGTTAATTTGCAATCAACATTGATGAATTTGTTAATCTTATTATTGGGATTTCATTCTAAAGATACCGGGATCATGTGGGAGCACGCATTAAGGTGCAGAATAGGGAATGAACATGTTGGCATTTGAGTACTGTTTGGTAAACATGTATTGGTAGGCTTTTTTTCCTTCTTCCAACTACTCAAGCACAGATCTCTGTGTGTGTGCCCGTGCGCTTCGCAGTAATGTGTGTCAACTGCCCCTCCAGGACAATGCATTATTTGGTTTCCATTGGGGAGTTTATGAGTGTCTGTAATAGTTGGGTTGGCGGGCTAGTACTGGGTTCGATCATCATGCCTGGGTGTGAGAGGAGGTGAATGTCTGGCGCCCCTCTAGGACACTACATTGCTTGGTTGCCATTGGGGAGTTTGTGAGTTTGTGTAATAGTTGGGCTGGGGGTTTAGTACTGGGTTGGATCATCATGCCTGGGTGAGAGAGGATGTGGATGTCTGGTTGGCAACATATTTGTGGAAGTTTTGCTGATTAACCATTCAAAAGCCAACTCTAGATTGCCTAATGTGATGGCAATGATAATGTATATATTACCATGTTGTCAAATGGCATAAGCGATCTCGTGCGATCGCTTATACCTGATCGCTCAACCTTTTTTTTTTTTTTTATAATGGAAAGTATGCGATCGCCTACCATCCATATGGCTTATGCGACCATCACATATGCCATCTATTGGATTTGGTTGGGAATGGAAATATTAAGTGTTGTTAAAGCATCCTTAAAAAATTAAGTGATGTTAGAGGATTATTTTTTTTTGAAGGGTGAAAATTTTTTATTACGGCAAAAGAAAATACCAAACAACAGGGCAAAGGGAAAGAAAAAAAAGGGTCTGCCCAAAAGACCACCCAAACGCCGAAAAATTACAATTCAACCCATTCCGAAAGAAGCGAAGCCACCCCAATAATAACTGCACAACTGGACCTTGAACGGTTCTGGAATCACCTCTGATTCCTTTTCCCCCCAAATACACCACCAAATGGCTAGGATAGGAAGGTGCCATTTAGAGTGATGGGAGAACCTGCTGCCTCCCCCGTGCCAAGCCCAAAGGATGCTAGAAACTGACTTAGGCATCACCGAGTCCACTCCAAACAGCACTAGAAAGTGATCCCAAACCTCTTTAGCAAAAGGGCATAAGATGAATAGATGGTCCACCAATTCGGCGTTACGATTACACATGCATCACATATTAGGAATCACTATATTCCTCTTCTGCAGGTTATCAATCGTCAAGACCCTCTTTCTTCCCACAACCCAAGCAAAAGTGACTACTTTTGGAGGAGCCCCGTAGGATAAAAAATGAATGGCGAACTGCTCTGATCGAGCAAATGCATGAGCAGAGAGCAGCCTATAGAAGGATTTAACCGTAAATCTGCCTGAGCTGTGAAGCTTCCACACCACAGCGTCATAACCTCCTTGAGGATGGACCCCCCTAAGATGACTCAGAAGGTTGATAAAATCTGAAGTCTCATCATCAGACATGCTTCTCATACAATCTGAAGTCTCATCATCAGACATGCTTCTCATACAAGGCGGAGACCAGATAAATGATGACCCAATCTTTGTGAAGAAATTAGGCACTACCAAGTTCGAGTGAGCCGCTAGACCTGCTAGAGCTAGAAAGTCGGATCGTAACGGGGTCTCGCCACACCATCAATCATCCCAGAAGCGAATCTTGGAGCCGTTACCCACCTAAAACGCAACCCCTTGCCAAAAGGAATCCTGAATCGACATAATGGACTTCCATGGGAAGCCTGATATAGAGAGGATCTGTTTTTCCCCCCCCCCCCCCCCATACTCAAAGAAAACTACGTCTCACCACGTGACCTTCCTCGGTTCCAAATCTCCAAAGCCATTTGCCTAGAAGACCCAAATTGATAATCTTAAGCAGACGTAGGCCAACTCCCCTTAGATAAACATGTTTACAGACATCTTCCTAATTAAGGAGATGAAACTTGAAACCTTCTTCAGATCCCTTCCACAAGAAATCTCTCATCAAATTCTCTAATCTTATTAGAACTGCTTCCAGGCATCTAAAAAGCGACATAAAATAGAGTGGCATGTTGGAGAAGGCCGGCTTGATCAAGGCGATGCGGTCCCCCTAAAGAAAGATGGTGACCTCTCCACTTGCACAGAATACCCTCTATCCTCTTTACCACCTTGTCCTACAGAAGGGAAGCCAGTTTCCTCACGCATAGCTGAAGACCGAGATAGTAAGGAGGAAAGGAGCCGACTCTGCATCTAAAAACAATCGCCAACCGTTCTAACTCTGCCTGAGAGAGGTGGATACCCAGAAGCTCAGTTTTTGCCACATTATTTTTCAGCCTAGAGAGTGCTCGAAACAAATCATCACCTTCCTCAAATCTTCCACCAATGCAGCGTCAGCCTCACAAAAGTCGAGGGTGTCGTCTACAAATTGAAGATGAGAGATCGGGGACGACAAACTACCCACTGAAAAACCCTAGAAGAAGCCAATAGCTTGGGCTTTGGCCAACATTTGACCGAAGGCCTCCGCTACTACGAGAAAAAGATAAGGAGACAAAGGGTCCCCTTGCCGAAGACCCCTCAAGGCTTTGAAGTTGCCTTTAGGGGAACCATTGACTAGGACCGAAAAAGAAGGGGATCCAACACAAGAACGAATCCAAGATCTCCATATCGCTCCACAACCCAAGCGGTCCAACATATGATCCAAGAAGTCCCATTCTACATGGTCATAAGCCTTCTCCACGTCTAACTTGTACACCACCCCCACCTTTTTTTGCTTGTTCCTAGCATGAATGCACTCGTGCACAATTAAGGCCATGTCCATAATCTGTCTCCCTTCCATGGTCCCCTATTTGGTTGTTAGAGGATCATGCGTAATGTAAAAATGGGAATTACTTTGAGAAAGTATAAGAGATCTTACTTTGCAAGGAAAACAAGGAGTTCAATACGAATGCAACAACGTTTGTTCATGTGGATCTATAGGCCTAAGGATTTATGTTTATCTATTGAGAAAGAATGCTTAAAGAATGCGCATGATATGCAAGATTATGATAGAGGGATGCGATCTCCTAAAGATAAGCTCTAATGATGCCCTTATGCAATGTTGTCATAATTGTTATCATATCGTAAATGATAATCGGTTTGAATTGTTTTGTATCATGAATTATAAGATTTTTTCAAAATATCATAAAAAAATACATTTTTTTAAATATAAATAAATAAAAATTTTGACCAAACACATCGATGTTCAATATCACTTTGTTTGCGAAGTGGTGGAAGTGGTCAGATCTCATTGTAGAAAATTTACACTGACGACAATGTAGTAGATATGCTAACGAAGCCTATTGCAAGGGAGAAGTTTGTTTGGTGCAGGACTTCTCTTGGGCTTGTTGTTAGCTAACGATTGGTGACGTTTGGACAGCTGTTATGGAGAGTGTTTTTCACACTATTAGAAAAACTAGTCTTCAAATTGGAGAATGTTGTGGCGGTGGAGTGAGATGTGGAGACGTCTCCATGTTGGAAACGATCTCTCTCTCTCTCTCTCTCTCTCTCTCTCTCTCTCTCTAAACTTGATAAATGACAAAAAATCTACATCGGCTGACACTATATCTTAAATATGCTTTCCCTTTGCGGTTGTGGAGAAATTGCTACCTTCTCGTTCCTATGAGGTAAATATTGACCTCAAGCCAATCCCATTCTCATATATGCTTTTCAATGTGAAGTAAACATGTAGCAAAACGTGTTATGACCAATCTTATTAATTCTCCCTTTGCATGCATTCTCATTAAGTTTAAAACCCAACAATGCTTGTAAATGTAGACCATTATAGCCCTCGTCTTCACAACGGTCTTAGAATGAACTTGCAACTTTTCAATGCTAACAAGCATAAGGTCTATACAATGGACTGCATATGGAGACCAAAACAACTTTTTTTTTTTTCTCCATTAACATTTGACCCGCTTTGACATAAGCAATTGTTCCATCTGTAACGACTTGGATTACATTCTCTTTACCCGCCTCATCAATAATGAACGTAAACCTAACAAATTGTTTGCATTTTTCAAAATATCGGACGTATCAATGGATCTAAAAAAACCCGTACAGGGTAGACTATCAACCAAATAATTTGTAATAGACCGATTCACTCCATTGGCCCCCACCCATTCGACATTATCGTGCATCTAGTCTTGGCCCATTCCTTTTTGTAATCTTCGGTGGACTTCTCTATCGACTTAACCTCCAACTTAAAACAATCATTCCTCATGATATGACGGAAGCTTCAACCCTGGCCCAAATATAGCAATTGCTTCCATCATAGGTGCAAAGAAGGGGCTCTTCACAAGATTAAAAGGTAAAACATTTGCATTCATGAAGCAAGAAAAAGAAAGGCATACACTATCTCTATCGGCTTTTTTCCAACTTTTGTTTAAAGTGGATTGTTGCTTTTCTTTCGGCCCATTCTTTCTTCTGAAACCTTAATCCATAATCCTTTTGTTTTTTCCTTTACCCAATTCCTCCACACCATCAATTATTCAAACTCTTTCAATGTTGTATTCCTGTTTTTCTTGTTGCTACTTTTCACATACATTATAATCCAATTTCTTGAATCTATCCACGACATCATCGCCTGCTTGGGAACACACAACCACATTCTTCTTAATTCAAGCAAGGTGTTGTTTCGTTCAAAATACACCTCCTTAATAAGCTTTCTAACAAAAATTACATTGTAAGTGAAGGTTGTTGTCCTCATCCACCTTCGAACGATAATCCCATGTAGGGTCATTATCGTTGGACTTCAATTTCTTTCCCATCTTCAAGACTTCAATAAGTATACTCAAGACTACCTATTAAGAAAAAACAACTATTTATGCTAATAAAAATAAAAATTATAAATCATTAAGAAAATGACAAAAATCTTGAAAGAAATGAAAAAGACAAAACAATGCAGCATGTTTTACCCCAAAAATGGAAGAAAGGAAAGAGAAAAGATTAAAGAAGTATTTTATATTTATTTGTAACTATTTTGATGTAGAAATCCAATGAAACAAGCATTGTTCGATTCCGTTGACCGATGAAAATGATATGAGAACTTCTTTCTGTAAGTTTTCTAGGTCCCACATTCTCCATAACACTCCACTCTCTCTCTCTCTCTCTCTCTCTCTCTCTCTCTCCAAAGAACCAAATGAAGTGATATTCTAATGTGGGTGGGCCTTAAAAGGGTTTTAAAAACAAAAGCCCTAAAAAAATTGCACAAAACAGAAAAAATAGAAGTATTTTATATTTATTCGTACCTATTTTGATGTAGAAATCCAATGAAACAAGTGCCATTCAATTCCGTTGACCGATGAAAATGATACGAGAACTTCTTTTTGTAAGTTTTCTAGATCCCACAATCTCCAAAACACTCCACTCTCTCTCTCTCTCCAAAGAACCAAATGAAGTGATATTCTAATGTGGGTGGGCCTTAAAAGGGTTAAAATCCCTAAAAAAATTGCACAGAACAGAAATGTGATTTTTTTTTTTGGTAATTTCTAGTTATTTACACAATTCATTCCAATTGTACGATTTGTTCATGTTTGCGATTTTGGTATACGATACGAATTGAATCGTGAATCGTACGATATTAACAACACCACCCTTATGCACCAAATCATATGCCCTGGAGTTCGGTTGCTTGGTGTGTTGGAGGAAACTACATGCTGACTCCCCCCCCCTTCTTGTGTGTTAGGATCATGTTCACTCACTAGTGAAACTGGGTGTAACTCCAGTTTATAGATCATTCACCCCAGTTTCATTAAGTGCTACAAACCAAGGGTACCCAATTGACTTTTCCCAGGTCATTCTGGATTCTGTTGCCCATTCTTGCTAGGCCCAGGTTACAAAGCCAACAACCATCAAAATAAAGCATTGACGTTGTAGAATGATGCCACTGAATGGTTGGTGTATTCAATTTCTTCTATCATCAATGACTTAAGCACCCCCTATTTAGGTTAATCCCATTAGATGGAGTTAAAATCTTTGCACACTAATGCCCAAGAAATGATCCCAGGGGTGATGACAGGGTCATTAAAGATCTTTGGGCTTGACATGTAGGAGGGGCTGGAAAAGAGGACAGGAAGGTGTGGCGGCTAGTCCTTATGGCAGTTTTATGGTCCATTTGAAGGAGAGACAATCAATCCTTCTGGAACAAGTAATGAGTTGGTGACGGGGACATCACGTGCACACGCACGCCCCCTACCCTACGCACGTATGCAAGGAGGAGGAAGGCCCCACCATCGATCTGGATCGATGACGACATCCATGGAGGACCTCTTAGTTAGAGGGTTGTGCAATGGTTCATTGGAGTGGACCCGATCATCATGTGGATCCCACCATTGGATCTCATGATCGTGGCCCACTACCCTATATGATCTAGGACTTTGAGTTTTGGTTATTATTGTTATTAGGAACATCATGAATGGTTTTGATTGCATTGATTAATTGTTATTTTTGTTACTTCGTCTCTAAGTAATAGTGTGCACACGTGGTGCGGCTTTTGGGGTTTAGGGTTTTCTTATAAATAAGCAACCCCATGTAAGTTTTTTCTCATTGAAGATTATGAATAAAATTCTTCGTTTTCCTGCTTCTCTAATTCTCTGAGTTGAGGAAATCTAATTGGGTGCGAAACCTTCCCTTCTTCGAAGGGTTAACTACTGTGGTGCGAAGCCACACCCATCCCAAATCGCCCCCACCTCCTACCCTCCATATCCATCATCTCCCACAACCATCCAATCTTCAAATCCACTCCCTTTTGCAACCAATTCTTTCTCTACAGCAGGTTTGCAGATCCAGGCCCTCCAGGAGGGCTGAAACTTCGGCGGAGCACCGTGCACAAACCAGACATCCGATCGGCGTGAAATTTGGTGTGTGAGTGGGCCATCCCTGGCCGACCACACCCTAGGTGGCCAATCCCGGTTTCGTGGGCCCCACACCTGCGGGCAAGAACCCACGCACGTGCGTCTGGGCCAGATCGCTATCCGCACGTGCGGATTGTTTTCTGGGTCTTCTCTCTCCTCTAATCCTCTCCTCTCTCGCCTTAAATCCCCAACCCTAATCCTAGATAATCCTAAATTCCAAGTTCTATCCTACTTTTGCAAACCCTAGGCTTTCCCGAAGTGGAATATGGTGAATCTCTTGGATTGAGGAATTATCCTTTGCAAGAGTGGATGAATCTACAATTCTTTGAGCATTGTTTGGTTTATAATTTTTAATTGATTCAGCCCTAACATGTATAGGCTCGGATCCTTGTAGATTCCCCTTATTGAATGCTTGAACATATGTGGGACGTGGAATTTTGTGATTGTTTAAAATTAGTATGATCTAAAGCTTGAAATCATACATGTCATGTTTAATTTCGTGTCCTGCATCAGTTGGTGGCAAGGGTGGTGAGAAGGGTGAAATGGGATGTTCTAGAATGGGCCTCCTGTTTAGAGGCTGTTGATGTATGTAAAGTTTCTTTTGCTTTATGAATGTAAAGTTTTTATTTATTTATTTATTTAATTTTATTAAGTTCGTCACCTTTCAAAACAAAAATGCCCAAGAAAAGATCTGTCCATCTATTCTCTCCAGTATTGTCTCTAAGACTTCTGCTTTGTTTTGAAAGTATCTATTATCGTGCTGCATCCAAATTGACCAGAAACTGCACTATGAATGGTTCCAGAGCAGATGGTGGTGAAGGGTAATAGATACTGGATGCAAATTGACTGCATCTAGTTTTGCTGAATGCTAGGTTTTATAGGTTCTTTACAGAGGGATAAAAAAAGATCTGTTTGTCTGTAGGGATGCTGTTAAAGGGTTGGACCATTGCTATCAACACCATTGGTTCAGCACATATTGGAACTTTCCATTGCCTCTTGCTGTTTCAAACTTCGAAAATAGTTGTTTTCACCAATGCTGCACATTGAGAATGCTTTTGGACTGTTAATAGCATATGATGAGTGTTTTGCCATTAGTGTCTCTTGACTGTCAGAACGTTTTGAGCTCCTTTGAATGCTTTCTTATTTTGATAATCTCAACTTCATTTTGTTTTGAAAGGCCGATCATCTCAGCTTCATTATATCTTTATAAATTTAAATGGACCATCTTATGTCTTTATTATGCATGTTTAAGTTACCAGCGTTAGGGTTGTCCTAAAAATTGTCATTGCATATTCTATGTACATAGTCATGAAAGAAACTTGTTTACTGTCCTCTATTCCAGTTAAGGACATTGAACATGACCTTGATACCCAGACTGAAGATTGGTTCATTGCAATGGAGGCATTATGTGAGGTGAAATCTTAAACTAAGCTTATTCATTTAACCATTGGATGACTAGTAGACTTCTTTCCATGTCAGACTTAAGGATACAAAAATGTCTGCCCTTTGCAGATGTCTGGTAGATAGTCCATTTCACATTATTCTTTCTCATTTATAGATTTTTCTTGGGAAACATGTACATTAACACCCGTGGAGTTTGATTTACTTCATGTGCAGGTTTTGCCATCCTTGCAGCCAGTTATTGTCTACTTTCCAGACTCTTCTCAGTGGTTGACAAGGGCCGTTCCCAAATCAAATCGTAAAGAGTTTATCCATAAGGTGGAGGAAATGTTTGACCAGCTCTCAGGACCTGTTGTATTGATTTGTGGACAGAACAAAGTTGAAACTGGGTCAAAGGAGAAAGAGAGACTTGTAGGCTTCATTTCTTTCTACTGAGAATGTTTATGTTATTAAGTTGTTTCCTCTGTTCAGAACATCAGTCACATAGCTCGCATATGATTTTTTTTGTCTTAGATATGTATATGCTCTCATGCCTATACCTTGAATTTCTCCAGTGCTAATGCTTTTTCCCCCTTTCTGGTGCATGCAGACAATGGTACTCCCTCATTTTGGCCGTCTTGGTAAACTGGTAATGTATCTTACTATTACAAAATCATGCATTAATTATGGTCCATCTTTATTATTTCGACTCTTGCTTTCAAAGCAAGAGTAGGAGTTGGAAATCACCTGTTTTTGAGAAGTTAGAAGTTCAAGGTGTCTAGGAACCATCTGTTTATATATATGTATATTTTTTTATGTGTGTGTGTGTGGTTTATTATACACTTCAACTTATGAAGCTTATCCTCCAACCTAAGCTACTGATAATGATTGTCATCTCTATGGCCACATTATGAGAACTATGCAATACATTCGTTTGTTTATGGATCTCAAAGCCATCATCTCTGCCACAATTTCACAATCCCAAAGGGGCAGCCTATACAGTTGGGGGAGCTGCAGGCATCATCTCCGCCAAGTCTATTGTCCCTACGAAACCTCCACAAAATAAGTTGGAATCATTTTCTGCCTAAACAAATTTTGGTTGAGATGGAGGTTACGAAGGAGCAAGAGAGTGAAGGTCTTAATTTCTTTGTAATATTGTGATGCATATAGTTGAGGTGTATTATTATTAAAGGGTTGGAATGTTTTGTGCAAATTGGGGGCATCTTGGCCTTTCAAATATCATGGTTGTCAATATGGATTTCTCATCTTGCCTGTGTAATCAGCTCTCTTTCATTGCTATTGTGTTAATGCAGTACAGATTACCAAGTAGCCATCTTTCTGTTAGCAGAATCTGTGTTGGCCAATCGGCAGGTTGACTCAGGACTCACCTGATCTGACTCAGTTTTTTGTGGGTGAACGAGTCAAAATTGATGCATACTCGGTTGGGCTGAAAACAATACATGAAGTGGGCTAGTTTTTCTGAGTGCTCCTATGACTTGGTAGTTAGACAAATCATGAAAGACAACCGAGTCATGTCTTTTCATGTTTCCTTTTTCTTCTGCTGCTCCTCCTCCCTTCTCTCTTTTCTTTCATCCTCTTTCTTCTTCTTCTTCTTCCAGCGTTGCTACTGCTGCTGAGGCATGCTGCTATGGCTTTCAGTTGAGGGAGCTAGCACCCAAATAGTGGGGTACATTGTGGAAGAATCATGTCCTAGCATCTCATAGAATGAAGCAATCCTAATAATCCAAATGATAGTTATAAAGTGGGTGGTTTCTACCATCTTTTCAATGTTGTCTTTTTGGTTATGCTGTGCAGATTTAGATGGCTTGGATTGTCATGCAGCTGTGCCGTGTACGGTGGAAGAATTCCCATCATTTTTTAGTCAGTGTTGCACTAAAAAAGAAGATGAAATGGGCTTTATTGCTACACACTGTCAGCATGACGATTCATATGCAGGTGTAGCAATTATATATGACACAGGCATTTGGAAATTGTGTTTGCAGCAGATGCTAAATCAAAACAAACCATTCAAAATTCGGGTCCCATTGAAGATAGGACATCGTTTTTAAATTAGGTTTATTGAGCATTCTTAATGGAATTTTGTTGGTTAAATTTGGGCCATCGAATGCTTCTCATTCAACTGTTCACTTAATGTCCACCAATCATCCAATCATTGAATTCTATGGGAAAAATCTACTCAATCTCTCCACTCTCATAAATTAGTGACCCAAGGTATTGAAAGTGGTCATTTTGGAAACTTGTTGGTCAACAATCTCAACTAATTCCTCCTTTTCACTCCTATTGTTACTAAAATTTCGCTTCATATATTGATATACTCTGTTTTAGTCCAATTAATTTTAAATCCTTTAAATTCGGAAGCGTCCATAGATCTAGATTTGTGTTTACACCCTCCCTCTCAATCAAAATATCATTTGCAAACAACATACACCATGGGATCTCTTCCTGCAAACGCCTTGTTAACTTGTCCATAACCAATGCAAAAAGGTATTGGCTTAATGTGACCCCTTGTGCAAGCCTATGGTAATGGGATTGGGAACTCATTTGTCTCTCTACCAGTGCTCCTGACATTTGTTACCCGCACCCTCATACATATCCTTTATCATGCCAATATAACCTTTGAAGCTCCTTTTTTTTTTTCTCAACACCCACCAGATTAACTCTTCGTATGGTTTGTCGAAGTCAGTAAAGACCATGTGGAGATCCTCTCCCTATATTTCTCTTTTGACGCAATGGCTTAGTGATGCAGGACAATTAACCACTTGCTCTAAAAGCTCGAACTGTTAGAGTATGGCGAATTAATCCCTTTATTTCATAGCCTAGGCCCCACATCCTATGGGTTTTTTAGGACCTCGGCCGAACCCCCTTCGTGGGCCCCAAATCACATGGGCCGCCCACCTCGAGTGTGTCCCCGCATCCCCCAAGCTACCCCACTAGATTTGTATGTGAAATGCGCATTAATCACCCCCGGTGAGGAGTCTGAATACGAGACCTCCTCCGTGAGCCACACCCAAAGAGTATGGCATCCCACAAGCGACCCCACTCGAGTTTTCCATGGTTTGAAAATGCATTAATCACCCCAGTGAGGAAGTCTCAAACCCGAGACCTCCCGCTCGATCACGACATTTGAGGAGAGCGTTAAACCACTTGCTCTAAAAGCTCGAACGGTGGTAGCTAGAGTATGGTGAATTAATCCCTTTATTTCATAGCCTAGGCCCCACATCTCATGGGTTTTTAGGACCTCGGCCGAACCCCCTATCGTGGGCCCCAAATCACATGGGCCGCCCACCCCAGTGTGTCCCCGCATCCCACAGGCTACCCCATCTGACCCGGTGTGAAAGTGTAATCACCCCTCGGTGAGGAGTCTCGAACACGAGACCTCCTCCGTGGGCCACACCACCCCGAGTATGAAGCATCCCAAGGTGACCCCACTCGAGCCTGTGAAAATGCCCTGTACATTTTTGGGCAAGTCATGTTTTGTAAAATTGGGCCCATTGTTCTATAAATAGATATAGAACTATGGGCCCAATTTGACAAAACTTGACTTGCTTGAGTCACCTCATGGACTCATTCGAATCAAATTTTGTAGGTCAATCGAGTCGAGCCCGAGCCCCAAGTTTGCCAATATTGATTTGTATTGCTTTTGGATTTGCTTTCTTGCCTTAGGTCTGTTTGTTTTAGGCAGAATCTGTAGTAAAAAGAATAGGTTTTCTACAAAATCACTGTTTTCCATGGTTTGAATTGCTAAAAACAGTGAGGAATTCTCAATATCATTTCTGTCACGGCACATGAAGAGCGTAATTAAGTCTCTAAAAATGACGGTGGTAGCCAGAATTCTTTGGTAGAAGATATAAGGTGATCATTTGGTTTATTAGGAAGTGCACCGGTACATTTTTTGAGGATTCCAGTTTCTATGTTTTGCAATCTAAACAAAAGAAAGAAACAAATGTAGATGATACCACAATTCAATACCATTTCCATCATGACACATGACAAAGTGTAATTGAATTCTCAAACAATGACGGCAGTAACCAGAATTCTCTGATAGAAGATTACAAGGTGATCGTTTGGTCTCTTAGGAAATGCATCGGTACATTTTTTGAGGATTCAATCTAAATAAAAGAAAGAAACAAATGTAGATGATCCCTCACTTCGTACTGCACTTTTGGTTTCTTGCAAAACAAACTGTAGTTTTGATTTCTTTCAAAACAAACCGCAGTTTTGATTTCTTTCAAAACAAACTGCACTTTTGATGTAGGAGTCCACTACATTCTCTTGGTTTGTAAATCATGACTATCTTTTCCATGTCTTCACCTTGAATTTCTCCAAAAGAAACAAGCTGATGCAGGATAATTAACCACTTGCTCTAACAGCTCGAATTGATAAAGCATGGTGAATTAATCCCTTTATCTCATAGCCCAGGCCCCACATCGCATGGGTTAGGACCTTGGCCGAACCCCCCTCGTGGGCCCCACATCGCATAGGTTAGGACCTTGGCCGAACCCCCTTGTGGGCCCCACATCACATGGGTACCGCCTCACACGAGCCACCCGCCCCGAGTGTGTCCCGGCATCCCATAGGCTACCCCACTCAAGCTCAGCATGAAAATGCCTCTGCATTACAAGCCCTTATTGTTTATTGGTCCATTTTTTTTATTTTTTTATTTTTTGAAAACATGGGGTTCTCTCCCCTTTTTGAAGTGAGACTATTCCCTGCGGATGCATGCAATCACCCCCAACCACATGCATTAGGTAATGCCGGGGAGGGGAGTCGAACCCACACCTATAGGGAGCAAACCCATGGTGCTGGCCGCTCGCCCAAACCTCATCTGGTGTCTTTTAGTTGGTTTTTTTTTTTTTTTTTTTAATGAAAGATGACGATATTGTATTAAGAAGCAAAAAGATTACAGAGAAAAGGAGAGAGTCCGCTAAGAAAGCAGACTCAACTAGACTCCAAAAAGGAAAATCACAACCCTTCAAGGATTCTGCATGAGTAGCCCAATCTATCATTAACCGCTTTGCCTTGGAAGTGACCGCCTCTACAAAATTCGAAATATTCCTAAAGCATCTTCCATTTCTTTCTTCCCAAACCGACCACCAAACAGTAAGAATGGCCATCCTCCATAGCCTCATCCTTACCTTGCCAATGTTTACCCCATGCCAAGCATGATGAAGATGATTAACCACACCAGGAACGCACCAATTGATATTAAACCAAGAGCAAAAATCAGACCAAATTGAAGTGATAAAGGGACAATGCTCTAGAAGATGGTCAACTGTTTCTTCTTCCTGCATACAACATAAACAAATGTTTGCAAGAACCATCCCTCTTTTCCTTAAGTTATCTACTGTGAGGATTTTCTTCCTACCAACTAGCCAACCGATGACCATAAACTTAGGGGGAGCTGGATATTTCCAGAAGAGATAAGACTGCTGAAGATCTTTAGTACCCAGGTTGCTATGAAGCAGATTATAAAGAGATTTGACTGAGAACCTGCTGGACTTTTCCATTCTCCAAATTAAGCTATCCGAGCTAGACTGATTTGGATTAACTGAATAAATGCACTCCAAAAGGTCCACGGACTCGCTGATCTCCCAATCTTGGAGATTTCTTCTGCCAACCAAATTCCACTCTATCTTACCATCGGAAACAGAAAAACATCCAGCGACAGAAATTTCTTTGTTGGGGGCGAGGAGATCGATGTTCGGGAATCTAACTTTGAGCGGCACATCCCCCACCCAAATATCTTCCCAAAATTGAATGTTAATCCCATTACCAAGATCAAACCCAATACGTTTGAGAACCTCCTTTTTCATCTTTGAAATACCCCTCCAAATAGCCGATGCCCTATAGGAAGAAGAATCTTTAGTCCACCACCCACCCACTGATATCCCATATTTGCATTTAATTCAGTTTCTTTTTTCTTTTTTCTTTCTGGGGGGATCATCTCTGTGGTCTTTCACATTTATTTTTTATTTGACTATGTAGATGTTCATTTGACTATCTTTTTCAATTCACGCTTACAACAACCATGTCTCTGTGGTCTTTCACATTTATTTTTTATTTGACTATGTAGATGTTCATTTGACTATCTTTTTCAATTCATGCTCGCAACAACCATGTCCGCTGTTTCTCTTAATGTCTCATAATACATTCTGCTGCTAATATAGTATTGTGATTAGTTACAATTTGAGTACTAGCCACATGCACTATTTATCCTTGCAAGGAGTGAAATTAAAATGAGATGCTTTTTATTATAATTAAATGCTTGATACTTTCCTTTTTCCCTATGTGATTGAAAACTAAATCATTGTGTTTTTTTTTGAAGCCTGTGCCACTTAAACAACTTACGGAGGGATTGAAAGCGACTAGGACATCAAAAGATAATGAATTATACAAACTATTCACTAATGTTTTGTGCATCCATCCCCCAAAGGTAAATTGTTGGATACTTGGTGATCGTGACGACTACCATGTTTTCTTTAAACCAAATATTTTGTGTTTCGTATCTACCAAGAACATTACTGGTTTTGTTGGATATGTTGTTCAGTTGAGGAAGAACTTTTTGGTTGGGCTTTATTGCTCCGCAAATAATGGAAACCTATTCTTTTGGATGTGAAGTTGTTAACTCAAGTGACTACATTGTGGAAGATGTGGAGAAGCAGAGAAGAGAGGCGAAGAGAATATTTTCTTCATATCTCTCCCTGTACCAGCTCTTATTTATATACCGTTTCCAACATCTAATAAGCTCAATGTAAATGCAAATGAAATCTAAAAGATACTCCAATATCTCCAAGGCAAGGTGCACCACAGGGCAACTGAATATATGTGCTCTTACGCTCAAATACACTGCAACACACATACACCAAAGACTCTGTACTCTAACACTCCCCACAAGTTGGAGCATATATATCATACATGCCAAGTTTGCCGATGATTCTGGGGACAACATAAGAGGTTGGCTGCACTTCTGATGACTGTAATGGCTGGGATTTGAATCGTAGGTACTTTTGGTGGCTAGGATGTGAATCATTGGCATTTCCTGTTGCTGCCAAAGGACTAATTACTCTTCTGGTGGCTGGGAAAAGGAATAATAACTCTTCCAGTGGCTGTTGTATCATGCGATAACACTTTCTGTAGCTGGAGCACATTCCAGTAGCTTTCGGTGGATGGATGATGTTCTGTTAGCTGGATGATGTTCTGGCAGCACTTCCAGTGGCTGGATGATGATTTGGTGGCACTATCGGCTGCTGGATGAGGATTCAGTAGCACTTTTGGCGGTTGCCTACACAAGGCAGATCATTTTTTATTTCCTGGCAGATCTAGGGAAGCCATTAGATTTACTGGTGAGGGAGAGACCATTAAAACTTAATGACATGGTTGTAAGAAAGGAATAGAAGGGGAAAGAAAAAAAAGAAAAGAAAAGTAGAGATAGGAAAGGAAGGTATGATCGCTTTGACACCATGCTACTCAAGAGACTACATTGTGGAAGATGCAGAGTGGAAGAAAAGAGAGAAGAGGAGAATGTTTTCTTCATCTCTCTCTCTCTCTCTCTCTCTCTCTCTCTACTAGCTCTTACTTATAGACCATTTATTACAGTTGATAAGCTCAAATAGATAAGCTCATTAAAAAAGAAAAAGAAAAGATAAACTCAAATAGATGCAAATGAAATCTAAAAGATACACCATTATGTCCGATGATATGGTGCATCATAGAACAACTGAATATATGTGTACTCTCACACTCAAATACACTGCAAGGCGCATACACTGAAGATTGTGTACTCCGACAAAGCCAATCTTTGTTTGTTGTGATAAATGATTTCAGTCTTGGCTACAAAGTCTTTATGTTTTTCGATAGAGCATCTGTTGGTACGGATTTGTCTTGGGAAATTCATTTCTTATTGGTCGTATGCTTCTGGATGATCCTGTTTTGTTGTTATGGAACCTTGATCGTCTCTGTGATTCTTGTAGCTTTGCATGCCCATGTAGGTGCTAGCTTGATATTGTAGATGGTTTAAAGGATTTATGAGTTATTTATCATACTTCCATTTTACTATCCCATTGTTATGACATACTTTATTTGATAGAGATGTGGTTTCTGGATTGTTGGTCATTTGGGTCACGGTGTACCTGCTCAACTATTGTGGTAGTCCACTGGGCAACAAACCCTCCTTGGAAAGTTGAAAATATCTGGCAAGGTTGCCAAAGAGGACACTGACTCGTTAAGTAGTTTGCGGGTGTGTTGTGGTCTCGTTTCTCATGTCATTTGCCTGGTCATTCACGTGCATTTTTTTTTTTTTTTTTACTGAAAATATTAAATAAAAAACTGTGTCAGAGTTCTCAGCAGTAATCAAGGAATCTTGGGTAGCCCTATCGCAAGGAACCGAGAGTTGCCCACTGTGAGAAGAAACTGATATTTTATATACTATTTACAGAAAAAGCTAATGTTCCTTGTGTCTTCTGAGTTCCTTATGGGCATTTGGTCTTCGATTCTTCAAAACAAATGAAACTACATAAGATACTTCTAACAATAATAAGAATTGGAAGAAACTTCCTATTTACAGATATGAACCTTGCCATAAGGAACCTGCTAAGTGTTTGATAACCCATTCTGCATCCTGATCAAACAGTTGTACGTATAATGCTACATCCTTTTACTAGCTAACTTGCCATTAGAACCATTGGTATCATTTGCCACTTCCACATGAAATTTCTACTCGTCTCCATAGTAAAACCAGCAACCTTCTTGTTGTACTCAACAGTTCATCTTTGCGCACATCTTAGTGTTATTTTAGAATATTGTTAGTCTTGCAAACCCATTTAACTCATTTGCTAAAGCAAGAGGTTATTGCCTGACTATTCCACCATCTTACTTGCACAAAAGGTTTCAATTTCATAATTTCAAAGCATTTACGTTGGCAAAAGACTTGCACCTAGCTTTCTTTTTTGAGTTAGTGGTTAAGTGTCACCCCTAAAGTTATGCATAGACACTTGACCTTTGCAAGCATAAGCCAGCTAAAATCTCCAACTTCTATAGCCTGTTAGACCACTGCAAGCATATTTCTATCCACACCACTGAGTATATACAGTATTTTTGCTCTAAAGATACCCGACCCTGTGTATGGCCTTCACTTTTCCAAACAGACACCCAACAAATGCCTGAGGCCTCAACCAGTGCCTGGTTCTCAATAAAAAACTGAAATATGCCGCCAGTTTAGCAGGAGCCTGCAGCCTCAATGTGTAAATTGTGGTGGTGATTTTATGTCGCCAATCACTTCATCCACCTCTGATATCATGTGTAGTTTTGGACAATGCCAATGTGGAAGGTAAAAGTTCCTTCGTTTAAAACACCTATACTTGCTGAATATAGATGATAAGTGGAGGGTAGAATGTTGTGGATAATCCTTCTGCAACTTCTCCACAGCGTATTCTTGGTTCTTCAGTAGAAGGCAGATCCAAGAGCATTTACTTCTTGGCTTGTAATGGAACCATGGATACTGGTGTTTACTTTCAGTGAGATTGGGGAGTTAGTTTGAGGCTATATATATATATATATATATATATATATATAGTCATGCTCCCCTGCGCACCTACGCACGTGCGTACTTTTGCACACGTGTCATGGGTGTCTAACCTGAACGGTCCATGTGATGCGGAATCCCATGAAACCTCATGTGACAAATTTTCACCCCGATCTAAAATTCTGGTGGGCCATAGCAAAGAGAAATGCAAATCAAGGGAGGAAACTGTTTTCATTTTTCATGGCCCATCAAAGTTTTAGATCAACGTAAAACTTGGGCCCGGGGGGTTTCACGAGGTGCTGCTTCACATGAACGGTTCAGATTTTGGATTCCCATCACGTATGATGGGTTCTCAAAAAAGTTCGTACGTACGAACTGGTTCGCAGGTGAGCGTTTCCGTGTGTGTGTGTGTGTGTGTGTGTGTGTGTGTATAGTGTTTTAAATATCGACAATATCGGTCGATATTTCCCACGATATATCTTGTATCCCACACATTCGATTTGGTAAGCATTTTCGAATTTCGTTCATTTTATTTTCTGTAAATTATGTTAAATTAGTGTCAAATTGTTATAAATCCATGATTTTTGATGTTTTGCATGAAAAATCATGGATTGGGAGCTTCGATTTCGAGATTTGGAGGAGATGGGCCGAGTCGTGGAAAATTGAAAAAAATAAAAAATTTGTGTCCAAACATCAAATCAAACATGTATGTAACATAATCTAGTGATGCTTCTCTTGCTTTTGAATGTAATGTCTCCGTTTCCACACGTCTTCTTACATTTATAAATTATATGAATAGACATTGAATATACTTGCATCAATTCAGTTAGACCGCATAGATTAGGGCCCCATACTAAGAAAACCTATTTTGTGTACTTTTTTTTTTTTTTGTTTGTAATGTTTTGATTGACAAGTGTGTATTGATGTCTTTTTTAACAATCACTGAAGTTTCATTGAAAAATTCAACCAATTTCCCAATGTTTCCTTATGTTTCCAACAAAAGTGATACATTACACAATACAACCGATATATCCCATGCGATAACTGATACGTATCCGTATCCCAAGAATGCGATACGTAACGTGGTACCGATATTTCAAACACGGTATATATATATATATATATATATATATATATATATATATATATATATATATAGTTTCTTTTGGATATAAATAGTTAGCCAAAAATCGTGTATATATGGAAATCCTTCCTTGCATTGTATGCTGATTTTTGTATGAATATCCGCAAATTGATTCGCACCATGCTCGTATCATGTCATCAAAATTGATTCCTACCATATTCAAATGAATATTCTGTCATAATTATTTCTAGCTAAATGCATGCTGTGCTTTTACATTTTCTGTACTTGATGTAATTGGTCCTTTTTATGCCAGGAAGAGGAGCTCCTTAGAACATTCAATAAACAGGTCGAAGAAGATAGAAGAATTGTGGTAGCTCGTAGTAATCTTATTGAACTACACAAGGTAAGGAAGTGGCTCCTTTATCATATTTTAATCTTTTTTTCCTTGAATTATTTGTGAATTTACTCTGTGAAAACTAAACCTCTTTCAGATCTTCAATAGATTATTATTATTATTATTATTATTATTATTATTTTCACAAATTACGTATTGTAGGTGCTAGAGGAGCATGACCTATCATGTATGGAGCTTCTGCATCTAAAAACTGATGGTGTTATTCTGACAAAACAGAGTAAGAAATTCAAGTCCATTAACTTCTGCATGATTGTCCAGACAATGATTCTGTTTTAATGTACCACCTTGCTTTAATGCCAAGGTAGTGTTTAAATGGTTGGTGTGTTACATATAATCTAGAACATTTCTATCCTTCGCCTAAGACTTTCCTTGTTAAAAGCCTTGGATCACATATTTGAGTCAATTTCTTCATTTTAGCAAGCTAAATGGATTGCAAGTTGTTGTTTTCATATGTGTTGTAGCTACACACAATTAGCATAAATTCCGATCACTTTTTCCATTGAAATCATGTAGTTGCATTTATTTATGATTTTTGTTCACTTTTTTATTTTCATTGTACTTTTTGGGTTGATTATAAGAATTGAGGGGTTTGTTTAGAGGCTCAAAGGGTTGAATGCAATTTGATGCCGGACCGATGCATGAACCAAACATCATGTGAGATCAAGTAGCAAAATTAAAGTAATTAACAAAAAAACACAAACCTTGCCATTATCATCACAAATACCACGAAAACCAAAAGAATATCATGCATAATCCTAGCCTAGGTTACCAAACAACGTCGTAGAAGATCATTAAATAAAGGAAACTAAGATCTAATGGATGTAGGGACATCCAATTAGCATAGGGAAAAACCTATTTCAAAGTAAAAGACCTAATACTACCTAGGGTGAGATTAGGGTTTAGGAAATTGGGAAAATCTAGGAATTAGGGCTTATGAGATCGAATTGGGTGAAGGGGTTAAAGGGTTTTGATGTTAGGATATGGGAATTAAGGTTTAGGATAGAAGGGGTGTAAGGATTTTGGGTTAATTGAAGAATGAGAGAAGTTAGGGTTTGATAGTTTGGGAAAAGAGGGAAGTTGGAGAATTCTAGGGTTAGGTTAGGGTTTAGGAAAAGGAAGAAGAGGGTTTGCTTCAAGGGTGATGGGAAACCAAAGGGGACAAAAGGGGTGTCCATACAGCCAACCTGGGAGGTTCACATGTGTGGCCGTACGGTCACACGTGTGGCTTGGTTAGATGGGTTTAGGTCTTTTAGGGTTTTGATTGTGGATGAGTATGGGAAAATTAGGTTTAATAGAAGATGAAGACTTGGGATGGGAGAATCGAAGAACTTTGAAGAAAATACCTCGATGCAGAGAAAACGAATGATGATGTGGAGATAGATGTAGACCTTGCACTTCCGTTGATGAAGATTAGCCTCACACCAATTTTTTTGTTTTTGTTTTTTCACAAAATCCAATGGGGGAGAGAGTCACATGCCCATCCTCTTTTTATAGCTTTAAGAAGTTTCAATAATTACAATAATCAGTCTTGTGAAATTTAACGAAAATAGCCATAATCTAAATAAAATCAACTAAAAACACTCACAATGATGTCCAAACATAACATAAACAAAACTAAATCCTATAAGCTGATAAAGTTTAAGAAAATTAGTGTGGATGATCCACGATCAATGGCCCAATCATGTGATCCAACGGCCCGATCATCACGTCCCTCCAATCCAATGGTCTAGATCACTCCAAAAAGTAGTCCAGGTGCATCTTCCTAGTGTGGGGTCTTACAGATGCTCGCACATGCACATGGGGTCTTCAGCACGATCACGGGTACTCGCCTAGCTATAGGAAAATCAGTGCGGCCTGCCACCTCCTCTGATACGTACACAAAGGTGTACGTGAAGTGATATCCTCATCACAATTGCACCACATTTTCTGGTTACATGTTTCTTTTATTTATGGCTAGATTGTTCAAGCATGTTATTGTTGGAATACAATAACAAGTAGGGTTTTAAATTTCAGTCTTGAATTAACCGAGTCATTCTCCCAATTTGTTGCTAACAACTCTCTTCTTTTGATCCCTGTTGCCACGATATATTTTGTTCTGTAAAGCACAAAAGCCTAGAGTGCATGTAATGTAAATCATCTGATCTGGGCTATTATAGCCAATCTCCATAGGTTGGTTTTCAGCTGTGTATGTTTGTTCCAGATTTTCCATTGGCTAAATACAATTATAAGAATTACTGTCAATGGAGAATTTGATAAAGGTTGCATAAATGAAAGAGCCTTATGTAATGTTTCATCTCAATCCGAGTGCACATATAACTGTATTGCATATCCATATCTGAATTCAACTTGTCATGGTTGCATGTAGAAGCTGAGAAAGTTGTCGGTTGGGCCAGAAATCATTATTTGTCGACCTGCATTCTTCCTTCTATAAAGAGTGAAAGGTTAACTTTGCCCCGTGAAAGGTAATTGCTCTCAAAACTTACTTAGCATCACACCTTTTGTGCTTGAATAATCTAGAAATTGATTTCATCTCCTTTTACATGAAGCCTGGAAATTGCAATATCGAGGCTAAAGGAACAGGAGAAAATATCTACAAAACCTTCGCATAATTTGAAGGTACGTATATTTGTTTTTCTTGGGTCAACTTTCGGAGGGTTGCTATGGGATGACTGCATGTTGTTTTTTCTTTGCTTTACATTCCTTTGTAACATGCACATTATACAGAGCCTTGCGAAGGATGAGTATGAGAGCAATTTCGTTTCAGCGGTGGTTCCTCCAGATGAAATTGGTGTCAAGTTTGACGATATCGGCGCTCTGGAAGAAGTGAAGAACACATTAAATGAACTTGTAACTCTTCCAATGAGGAGACCAGAACTTTTCTCTCATGGAAATCTGCTGCGGGTAAATCTTCTATGTTATGTCTTATACCTTGCAAACATAAATTACTTGCGCTTGTTACAAACATTTTGGATTCCTTTTTCTTGTTAGTTGTGACCATTTTATTTTATTTATTTATTTTTAAAAAGATTTTCATATGTGATTCACATTTCTTACTGATTCATGATTTTGAAACTGTTGTCAGCCTTGCAAAGGGATACTGCTTTTTGGCCCACCAGGAACTGGAAAAACCCTTCTTGCTAAAGCACTTGCAACAGAAGCAGGAGCGAATTTTATCAGCATAACTGGTTCTACTCTTACATCCAAGGTAACTGTACATATCTTTATTCATTCATTCATTTATTTATTTATTTATGAATTGTGAGAGTGAGAGCATGGGAGGGTCAGCCAATAGAAAGCAACCCTCTCGTTACTTAAACTGTAACTGTTAGCCATCATTAAGACAAAAAGCACAACATAGGCAAAATGGAAAATAATAACCAAAAATTACATTTACAACTGCATGGCGCTCAGGTAGCAACCATAACCGATTTCCTGCTTCACTGAATCTATCAAAACCGACTTGTGGTAAATAAATTTAAAAGGAAACAAAATCTCCTCTCTCCCTCCATATGCCCCACATTAGTCCATACAGAAGCATGAGAAACAAGTGATTCACACCTTCTTCTTATGTGCAACACATGACACATCTGTTTGGCACTTGAATCCAGTGTTTCTTCATGTTGTAAACATTTGATCTGCCTTCACTACCTAAGCAAACACTTGAAGTCTAGGTAGAATGGGGGGGAAGATGTGGGGGCGCTAACCGTGTCTCTATACAAAGAAAGACACCTTCTAGTGTTGATTGAGAGGATTTGCATCATAGATTTCTCTGAAAATTTTCGTTTGCCAAATGTTTCCAGACTTTCTAGTGCTCAGAAGAGGGATTTATTTTAACCTTTCCCTGCACCTCGATCTTCAAAAATGTCTGGTTTGATTTGCGTAAAGATTTCTGTGAAGTTTGATATTCCAATCAACAGCTCCACCTAGGATTACATAGCAGTCAGAAACCTTCTCCTCTTTATTCAAGAGAGAAGGAAGAGCTCATGGAATGCCTTGGCAAAGGGGGCATCATCAATCCTCGCATCTTCCCAAAAATGGATCTTGTTACCTTTGCCAACAAGAAACCAGACTCCTTGTTTGAATTCATGGATAGCTTTACGCAAAATGATTTCATTTGGCTCCCCTGAAAGCCATTCCCACCTAACTTCTTTCCACACTCCTGATTTGGCTTGCCTAGGAGTACCCGGATAGGGGTGCAACTTGGGTTGGGTCAACCTGAACCCATACTTGTATATGCAGTACATAACATATGAGCTTATGATTGGAAAATAAGATTTATGCTTGGATTAGTGGTGGCTAGTGGAGTTGTTATTATGACCTGTTTGTCTTTGGAATAGTCCCTTTACATATTAGCAAGTGTGTGTGTGTGTGTGTGTGTGTGTGTGTGTGTGTGTAAAATCTTTAATTTTATGTCTGGTGATTATAGACTTTATTTTGCTAGGGTTATTCAGTGAGTTACAGGTGTTACTCGATGATTAGATGTTTGATTTTATGTGCTAGATTACTAGTTACAGCTGTTAACTCAACCCAGCCTGAATTATGTTAGGTTGAGTGCTTAATATGTTGGGTTGGGTATCTTGGGTCGTGTCTAGGGTTGGGTTGGGTTCGGCTGGGCATTGGGCTGATTCCTCTTGAGGGTTAGGTTGGGCTTGGGTTGGCCCTCAACCCAACCCAATTCAGCCAGCCTGAGTCACACCCGTATCCCCGGAAACTGTCCTCCATCCAACTCGCCATATTTCTTGCAATGACATTCCTCCACAGTGCATTCGGCTCCTCCACGAATCTCCACCACCATTTACCTAGGAGAGATCAATTATTCTCTATAATTTTGGCTTAAACATAATGGCAGGGTTTAGGTTGAAAGGAAACAAAATTGACAAATATGGGTACAGATTATATCCTAGCTCAACTATCTAAGGTAGTCTTTCCTTCATTACTAAACAAAGCATCAAAGTGTTACCTGTTCATTTCCAGTTAAATTCGTATTTAAGTTGATATGTTTCAGTCCATCAGCAAAAAGGTATGGTTGAATCTCTGCCAAAGTGTACTGTTTACCATGCAGCAATTTTATCATGTCAGCTTGGAGTAGATTCCCCTCCAAATAAATTAGTGATTTGAACTTTTTTTTCCCTGTGCTGTGGATGTATTGATTTTTTCTACTTTTTTTTTGGATTAGTGGTTTGGAGATGCAGAAAAGCTTACGAAGGCCCTTTTCTCCTTTGCTAGCAGGCTAGCACCTGTTATTATATTTGTTGATGAGGTAGGAACTTTCTTGCTCATACTTGAATGTAGATAAACAGCTAATTAAAAAGAAGAAGAAGATAAATAGCTGCGTTTCCTTTATGATAAAATTTTCACTTATTAATGATCTAATGCTGGTACACATTACTTGTATTGCAAAAGGCTGTGGATTTTATACGAGGTATTAAACAATGCTCGAGCCTAGAATTGGTACAAGGATGTTCGAGTTCTCAGTTTGTACAAGTGGGGCCCATGGTTTAGTGATCCAAACAGCTGATATGACAGGCCCCATTGCGGATAGCCCATAGTGTAGCGTAGTGAAGGAAATCAAACTAGAAGCCTAGAAGGCTAAAGAAGCCTAAGGAACTCTAGTCGCAAACATGGTATTAAAAAACAGTTAAAGTAATGGCCGTTATGTAACAGTAATGGTGGGAATCGTTACGAGTTATGGGGAAAATTGGCCCATAATGGTGCATTACAGCGCTGATACAAGTTTTTTTTTTTTTTTTTTTTGTTTAAAGGCTGTAAAGGCCATTATGGCCCGTTTCGTAACCGTAATGACGGTGGCTGTTACGGCCACCACTACCTTGATTATAGGAAACAAAGATTAAATTGCTAAAATAAACGCATCATTTAATCAGTGTTTGGAGTACAAGTATTGCACCATGTATTACACCATTGGGATATGGAAATATTAGCGATGTCAATGGGCCAGGCTGGCCCAACAGGCTTTGGGCTTGGCCTACTTCGGGCCAGGCTTGGGCTGAAATACTAGGCCCTCATCCTCTGAGATGGGCCTAAAATTATAGCCCTTTTATTCATTAGGCTGGACTCGGCTGTGATTAGAGTCTGTCAGCCCGCACTGAACTTGGCCCAGCCCCGTCCATTTACGATTTCAAGGGTATTTTTGTCAATGTCATGCATGATTAGGCGCGCTTAACAAACAACCTAGATCTTAAAAAAAGATGGTGGTTGGGCTTGAGCTTGGGCCAGACTCAAACCTGGGCGATGCATAATCATCATGGGTTGGGCTCAGGCCTGGGTTTTACTTGGCGGGCCTGGCTTGGACAGACATCAACCCAGCCTGTTTACAGCCCTAGGAAATATCACTTGAATTGCGTAGTGTATCACAGTCTGAGTGAAACATTGGGAAAACTAAGTGCCTGTTTGGATTGTTCAAAATTGAAAATTGGATTTTTCCACAGAAATAAAATTTCCTGTATTTGTTTTTTCTGCGGAAACACAAAGACATGACAAGGAAGTCATAATTTAGGTGATTAAAAGTCACTTCCATGTTTCGAAGACAAAAAGAAGATGAGATGTGAAGTAAAGATGATTGATCAAGAGAAACCAGTTTCTTTTAGTTCTCTATTGGAAGATACAAGCGGGAAATATCTCATATATCTCTGGAAATATAGGAATATCACAGATATCGAGTTATATTGGCATGTATTAAGTGTTAACGGAAATATAGGAATATTGCAGATATCGAATTATATCGGCATGTTCTAAGTATTAACGATATTATCATCAATATATTTTTGTATTCCAGGATGGTTGTATCACTAACTAGCGATACCAAAAAATATCGGCTGGTAATTGATATGTAGAACATCATTTAATTATCATTGTCCAATGCCCTTGGGCCTTTATATTAGTCTACTATCTGTAGAATCCTCTTAAAGAAGTTTCTAGATCGTTCTTCCCTACTTAATCTCATTGGTTTGCATATCAGGTTTTCAGTTTGGACAAGTGGGGCAATGGTTCAGTGATCCAAACAACTTGATCTGATAGGCCTCTTTATGGATGGCCAATAGTGTAGCCTATTGAAGGAAATCAAGCTAGAAGCCTAAGTATTCAAATACGTACCCTTTTCATTGATCAATTCCAACTCTAGATGCCTTATACGGCTCCAGGCACTTGAATGATACGCAAAAAGATTAAAAATAACAAATATGCGGAGTTGCTCTATTCAAACACAATGAAGTCACTCCAAAGGGCCTCAAGAGGCATTGCATGCACCACTAGAAAATTGAATCCCATCATGGGAAGCAAAGATTAAACTTACTAGAATAAGCGCATCATTTAATAATCATCATCCATGCTCTCTATGTATGCCACTTGGGCCTTTATACAACTATCTTTAGAATCCCTGAAAGAAGTTGCTAGGTCTTTCCTTCCATACATCTCATTGATATGCAACCGTATGGATTGTTACAGCTATACGGTTGATTGTATTTGCTGCATGTGCTGTTTGGTTGCAAGCCTCAATACATTGATTATATACAACCGTAAGACTGTATATGCTGTACTGTTACATGTGTGAATAACTGGTTGAATATAAGTGCTGAAATCATCACCAGAGTGGACTTGTGGGCTCCACAATCCAATCGGCTCTTTATATTGGACTATCCGATTGGATTTGTGTGCAAACACAGTTAAAACCGGATTACTTCTCTTATTCAATCTTGAATTAGCCAGCTTGTATAGCCCTTCTGTGGATTCTATGCATGGATCAGGATGGTTGGCTGGTGCACCAAAACAGATTGAAGATGATGGGTACAGCATTTTTTGGCCTTTTCTCGGTTGAGTGTTGACCCATGACTGTTTTTTTTATAATAATAATAATAATAAATTGTTGGAACGGTTTAACAGGATTAGTGTAGCTGACCCCAGTTAGTTGGGATAAGGCTTTGATGATGATGATGATGATGATGATCTCTTTTGTTGGGTACCTATTGATAGCTTAGGATTTGTATCTCAGAGCTTTTTGGTGCATGGACTGCTGCACGTAGTGAGACCTGTGATATGAGAAGGGTTTGGATTGTTGAACCATGGGCCCCACTTGTACAGACTGGAAAACCTGATAGCAGTGCACAAAGCTCTGGCGCGAGTATTGTATAAGACCTCATTATATGTTCTGATGCCACACTTCAATAGGGAAGTTTCTCCGGAAAGTGGTTTCATTGAGCAGCTGAATTTGGTTTCTTTAGGTCGACAGTCTGCTAGGCGCTCGTGGTGGTGCTTTTGAGCATGAAGCAACTAGAAGAATGCGAAACGAATTTATGGCAGCATGGGATGGACTGAGGTCCAAAGATAGCCAAAGAATCCTCATTCTTGGTGCCACAAATCGACCATTTGACCTTGATGATGCTGTCATTCGTCGCTTGCCGAGAAGGTACTGTCGCAAAAAAGATATAATTCCTTTTTTTATATATATTATATTGATTCCTTTTTTTTCTCCAACTAAAAACATAGAATGTACGATTCCTATTTGTTTGCAACTAAAAACACTGAAAGTACATTTGCAAAAAGGATATTTGGTCTTATTTTTTCCATCTAAAAACATAGGAAGTAATATGCTTTGGTCTGCCTAGTTATTAACTTATGAATAGTATACTTAGCACGTCTGCTCCCTCAGTCTCATGATTCCAGGATGTTTCTGATCAGAAATAGTTGAATTTGTACTTTTCACTACCATTTCCTTTTCCTTCTGCTTCTAGTGACTAAAATTTTGGTATGTAGGATATATGTGGACCTCCCAGATGCTGAGAATCGGATGAAAATTCTAAGAATATTTCTGGCCCAAGAAAACCTAGATTCTGTATTCCGATTTGACGAACTTGCCAATGCAACTGAAGGATATTCAGGGAGTGATTTGAAGGTGAAGTACCTACACCTGTTGTCTTTCTTGGCCATCTATTCCTCAATTTCTTACTTTCTTTTTGTGCAGAACCTTTGTATCGCAGCGGCATATAGGCCAGTGCAAGAACTTCTAGAAGAAGAAAAGCGGGTATGTTCCTTGACTTGTAGGTTACTGTTGATGTCTGTTTATTTCCTTGGATGCAGTTAGAGTCGAACCAGATTTATGTATGCTTTAAGGAATAACTTCATTTCTGAAAATGTATGGACCAGTGCATGGGCATTGGGCTTTGTGGACAGGCATTGATGTGTCTACTTGTGCATGTTTACAATTCATCTGATTACTCGTTACTCTCTCTTTCACTTTTTCACATATGCTAAATTGCCATTGCTTTTTGGTTTAGGGAGGTACAAATAATGCACCACCAGTATTGAGGCCTCTGAATTTGGATGATTTTATTCAAGCAAAAGCTAAGGTATGGAAATAATCTCCTTTTGTAGTTCCAAATTCCCATAGTAATTGATTGAAACACTTAAAAGAGAAGTGCCCAGTGTATATTCTCTCAGGTCAGACTAAGCATTTGATAGGGTGATGCCGTTGAAACCAATATCGATATCTGTACAATTATTCTATAGTGTTAAGAGAATAGGGGGAACGATCACCACCTACAACCAGTGGTACGCCACAGCCTAGTTTCTGCCTTCAGAAATTTGGCTTCCATTTCTGACCTTAGAAAACTCATCTTCAAGGGCAAAAAGCTTGTAAAATTTAGTCATAGGTTAAACTGTAACACTTGCAACAGAGGTGAGGAACTGCACTAGTCTGAATGAGATAGTCAGTTCCAATTGAAAAGATCTAAAAGGGCGACGGTAATATCCAAAAGGACTGGTGGTGGTAGTAGGAAATGCCTAAAGGTCAGTTTAAGTGAGGATATGGTCCGTGATGGTGTGGAGTGGCATAACAAGATTTGTGTAGCCGATTCTAATTAATTGGGACAATGCTCTGATGATGATCGTGAGATTGAGGATGAGGATGATTATGTGCATATGTATCTTGGTTGCAGGTGATCAGTCCTCCAAAAATAAAATTGACTGCAATTGTAGAATATGACTTGTGATGGAAGGTATAGATCTTTATCATCATAGTCTTGTCCCAGCTATCTAGGGTCGGTGGTTTTCATGAATGGTATTTTATGAAGAGACGTTTATTGTACACTCACACAATTAAGCAAATCTATACTCTATACATAGAGAACAGATCAGGTTATATGTGCCCTTCATTTAGTTCAAAATAGTAAAGATATAAGAGGGTTCTTTGCTAATTTATACTACAAAAATGTATAAAAATGGCAAAGCCTCTTCTAATTTGGACCTGAATTTACTGAAACGAATTAGAAATCTAGAAATCTATCAGGAGATACAACACCTAATTTAAACCCCGAACCCATTAGATTGCATATTTGCAATCAATTACTTGGAACCATATACTAAAATGCCTCGCCCAAGTTGCAGATCTGCCACCTTATTTGTGGTTTTTTGTACCAGAACATTTCAAAGTTGCAATCTAATGGGTACATTTATTTCCAAAATGCTGGTGTCCTTCAATAAAACAAGAAGACAAGGTACTTTTAAGGAATTTTTAGTTGACATTCATCTATATACCGATGTAAACAAAGAATCTCAGCATTTTCTGAGGGGTTGAAATAGCTCAATTGGAGTGCGATCCACCATGGTACCAAACCATTACAACTTGTTCCAAATCAACTGAAAACATTGCAAGGGTTTCCGGCTCAGTCGGAAATTATTCTCGATTTGGGTGGATTCTCAGGACAGTGACTAGCGAAACCAAAGTCTATTCATCTCTCATCTCCAGCCGAGTTCGGCCGAGTTTTATTTCCATGGTTCGATCTGAAATTACCCACCAGAAATATGTCAACATGTAATCACTTGCAAGTTTGACATGCTTGCTCGATATTGCAAATAGCTCTGTTTATAATTTGGCTCTTATTACATTAAAAGTGGAATGCTAGGTCAGTTGATTTTCAACAAGTTTCCTTTGTGATTTTGAGCCTCGAATTTCACGGTGATCAGGTGTTGTTACCACTCTTCCTCTTTACCCCCCTTTTTTAGCAAAGCTGGATGGTACCACCGAGATATTTATTGGTTAAAAACGGAGGCACAACCATATGAAGGGTTGTTCAAACCATACGCCTAATAAGCCACGATTGCATTAGGAAGATATAAAAGAATCTGAAAGTGGATGTCTACACAATTCGACAATTGACCAAGAGTTTTAGCTGGATGATCAAACAATAGTTTCTTCTTCTACATGAGCTAGGCTTGAACCTGAAGGTTGCGGATGCATAGTGCAGTCCCAATCAAGTTGTGGATCTACCTTGAAGGGGTCAAACTTTACTTTTGATAGTAATTTACATATGCATCCCAATCAAGTTGTGGATCAACCTTGAAGGGGTCAAACTTTACTTTTGATAGTAATTTACATACGTATCCCAATCAAGTTGTGAATCAACCTTGAAGGGGTCGACTTTACTTCTGATAGTAATTTACATTGTGCCATTTGCTTCATTAGGTTGGAGCATCGGTTGCCTATGATGCCACGAGCATGAATGAACTCCGGAAGTGGAATGAACAGTATGGAGAAGGTGGCAGCAGGAGACGATCCCCATTTGGCTTCGGAGTGACAGGCTGATTCCTTGCCGAAAATTCTTGTGTAACCCTAGGAATACCCATCTTTTTGCTGTTTTTCCCTTCAATCCCTTTAGGTGTTTTAGTGAGAATGTCTGTAACATATGGAGTGCGAGGCCCTTCCCCATTTCCCATATTTTCTCTGTTTTGATTATGAAGTGTATATCCAGCTCTAATTATATGTTTTAGCTAACAGCCCTTCATAGCATATATTAATGCCATTTAATTTATCTCAAAACACTAATGAGGAATTTGCATAAATCGTCTAATTTTATTTTTTAATTTTTTACACGCACACACACACACACTACACACTCACGCTACTGGAATTTCACCACCTATGGGTCTTGAACCCTTGACGGGAAGTTGAAACTCCTGAGAGTCTACCACCTGAGCAAGAGTAAAAAACCCACTTAAATCGTCTAATGATTTCAAATGAATTCTTTTTAGCTCACTTCTTTTTACAGAACAAGGAGGAATAGCTCCCAAACGGGTTCTCTAGCTCATTAGATTGGTATTTATTGTGATTTCTAGGGGTAGGGTTGCAACTCGAGTGTGTTGGGTCAGGTTTGCACGTGTGGGATTCAGGCCATTGATTGTAAGTTGAACCAAGAGAATTTGTTGAGTATAATGCATTGCCCATCTACTCCCTTTTGCTTGTGTTAACGCACCTGTGAAGATGGCAGCCTCATCTTTTGGTCGCAAAATGTTCATGATGGCCCCCATCTGCTGAATGGACCAGATGGTGCACGTTTCCTGCTGGAAAATGTGCAGCAGAGATCAGTTTAGTCATTCCCAAAAACTTTCTTTGCTTCCGAATCAGCAGCTCTCATGAGACCATGTCAAACTGAAGCACTACAACTTGAAGCATTGATTTGGTGCACAAGAACTCCTAGCGCCATCGGTGCACTGGGACAGTCCATTCACTCGATCTGAGCTGTCCATTAAAAATTATGCAGATTCAAAGCTCAAACGAGCTTGGGATGGAAATACCTACCAACCTGTTGATAAGGTGATTCCCACCAGAACGTAGAGAAAACACAAATATCATCGTCAGCCAAAACATCTTTGGGGCCCAATAAGATTTCAATGGTGGGCCTTTAGTTCCTACTGTTTCTTGTGGTGTGGCCCACTTGAGTTCTGTACCTGTCTCATTTTTAAATTCAGATGTTACAATGATCCGGCGAAAAGAATGGACGGAGTGGATGGGGACATCGCTATGTCCCTACAAAACTTTGGGTTACACGGACTAGTAACAGGGGTTTCACGCAACACGCCTGGGCTTGCTGAAAAAAAAAAAAAAAAAAACCGTCTATCATGGTCGCCCCACAACGAAATTGGAAGATCAAAATTCAAGCTGAGACGATCATCAGTTTCACGGTAGGTTAACAGTGACGAACGTTTTGGATGCCATACACACCCCGCTCTGTAGACCCAAAAATGAGACAGCCAAATCTCAATTGGACCACACTGCAAGAAAACGGTGATGATTGAACGCCCACCATTCTAGGGCCACTAATGTTTATTTGCCATCCAACCTGTTGATTAGGTTACGCGGACCTGGATGAAGGGAAAACACAAATATCAGCTTTGTCCAAAACTTTTGTGGCCCTCAAATTTATTTTAATGGTGGGCGTTCAATCACCATATTTCATGTGGTGTGGTCCACATGGGATTTGGATCTGCGTCATGGCTGATGACCTAAAACGGTATGGAAAAATAGTTGGACGGTGTGGATGAAATGCATACATCGTGATGGGGCTCACAGAGCTTTGTCCATTAGCTACTGCCTATTGACATGGCAGTAGGGCATCCGTGTTCGATCGGTTGAGCGGACGCGGATTTCCTGTTGCGAAAGCCTTTCGCCGAAACTTCCTGGGACGGGAATTTACGTGGGGCCGACCGTGATGTTTATTGAAATCCATCATGTCGATCAGTTTTTCAAGATCATGTTAAGGCCACGGGCGGAAAATTAAGGGAATTCCAAAACTCAGGTGGGCCACACGACAGAGGATTGAACGTCAACCGTTGAAACATGCATCCCGGTAGTAATGATCTCATGAATAGTGTGGATGGTATATAAAGAATACGGTAGACCTCAGGAAGGTTTCAACGGTAGTAATTTACATACACACGTTTTCCTTTTATATATATATATATATATATATATATATATATATAGTTCACTTGAGTTTTGGATTTAGATCATCACCTAAAATGATCTCGCAAAACTGATGGACCTGGTGGATTTCTCGTAAACATCACGGTGGGCCCCACCTAACTTCATCCTGCAAAAGGTTTTGGGAGGGAATCCGCGTCCCGGCCATTTACAATATCACCAATCTTGGTACTTTTCCACTTGATCGTAGACCACTGTTATATTTAAATTTGCAACCATCCATGTGTAGGCCACAAGTCTAAAAGTTTTACTTTGTTCTGTTGAAAATAATTTCGGCGAATAATTCTCCCCAGTGATACTGAGATGCAAGAGACGGATAGTTTGGATTATTAAAACAGAGTCCCACCTGTCAGAACCGAAAGCTCGCGTATACGTGGAAAGATGCGTCTCTCATGATGTAATGGCACGAGGATTAGGTACTACCCCGCCCGTTCCGAGCTTGGGACGGGCGGAGGCTCCGAGCGCCACTGAGGGGCCACCATGATACATGAACTTTATCCGCACTGCCCATATTATGCCAAAAATAGAGAAGATCTAAGTCTCAAATGCCCCACGCGGTGCTGATTAAATTCTTACCGTTGAAAATTTCTCAGGGACCACGGAAGTTTTAGATCAAGATGATATTTGTTTTTTCACTTCATCTATGTGTATATGATCATATCAAGGGGTTGGATGGAAAATAAACGACACAATGAGCCCTAGGAAGGTTTCAACGGTGGGGGTCCTTAGCACCGCTGCTTCCTATGGTGTGGTACACTTGAGATTTATATATATCTTATGTTGGGTCCAGGACTCTAGAATTATATGAAAAAATATATGAACGGTGTGGATAAGATTCATACATCATGTTGGCCCCTCAGTGGCCCTTGGAGCCTCTGCCTGTCCTGAGCTCCGAAGAGGCGGGAGTAGTACCTAATCCGCGCCCGATGTAAAGTAATCTTCCGCAATGAATTCGAGTCTACCGCGTCAATGAGTCAGCCGAACAAACGTAAGCGCCAACGTGGAACGTGCGGTAGAAAGGGGATGCTCATCGGCCATGTTACCATAGCCCTAGTCAAATTCTTCTAACCGTTCAAATTTTAATTCTTTTCCCACCTTATAAGTGAACCGATTAAAATTTAAAATTATTGGTACTTACAGTGAAGCCCGAAAACTGAACGGCCCCGATCAAGAAGATCCATTCCACATCAGCAGATGCATGGCGCTTGTGTTTAGGCGTGCTTTCTGAAAGTAACATTATAATAGGCGTTATATGATACTCAGGCTGCGTATGAAGCTTGATAAGCAGGCACTAAGAAATTGTATACGTTTGAATATATTAACTCAAATAAAACTGACTAGATTCTGGATCCCATTTTTTTCAATTCGTAATGCTAACATCATATTGGTTGAAGAATTCTAACCTCTGATTTGTGGATACTTTTTTGTCAAAATATGACCGTTGGATACTTTTCAGTTTTAACAGTGATAAATGTCCACCATTCCTGTTGTAAGATAATAAAATAAGCTTAATTTTGGGATAACGATACACCTATACTGTTTAACATAATTTGAACAGTTTGATTTGGATATTTTTATGCCACGTGTGCAATTTCTAAGTAAATTATAAGTGCCTGTGTAGTAAGGTTTTTATATGGCAGAGTACTGAGTTTTTCTTTTGCAAAAGAGTGAAATTTATCCAGCGGACACACTTTCGGACGGACGTTCCAAAGGTCAATTGAGCAAGCAAAAGCTCTGCCTGGAAGGACAGACCATAGAAATAAACGCCACTACTTCAATACAAAATTACCAAAGGGTCCCCTATCTATGCATCTAACCCCGTTGCTTGTGTCAGTTTGGAAAGCAAGTATGTCCATATGTCCAGTCATTATCAGCACTTGGATCACTGTTTTGATGGGCCCTTACGAGGAGAAAGCTAGAATTAGAATTTTCGACACTCCCCAACTTTTTATTTATAAAATAATAAATGATATATGGTAGATCACAAGGCCACTCCAAAAGATGCACCTACACCTGAAAATCATAACAAGATAAAACATAGGTACTCATCATGCCTTACTTGGATATAACATCAATAAGATAGATTCAAATACAGCTTCAGTGAAAATGTTAACATACTGAGCTTTTGAAGACAATTGAGGAGTGTTGATGACGTTGGACACTAGCTTCTTATAAATGAAAGGATAGTTAGCTTCAATATGCCTAGCATGCTCATGAAAAATTGAGTTGGAGGCAACATGGATTGCTGCCTAATTATCCAAGTAAAATGGTAAAAGAGAACATAAATTAATATTAAAATTAGAGAAAAACAAACAAAGCCAAAGAATTTCACTAGTATTCACGATGCTCAACCTCAGCAGAAAAGTTGATAACAATACGCTGCTTTTTTACTTCTCTAAAAAGTAAGATTTCATCCATTAAACATACGAAAGCCTGTGATAAAATGAAAATCTTCATATGAACATACTCAATCTGCATTATAATATACATGCACATTAAAATGATCATAAAGAGCATAAAGAATATACTTTTCTAAGAGCATACTTGGGGCCTGCTTGGGAGCCTAGATTTGAAACCCCCTTGATTTGAAACCCGCGGGATTTGAAATCCTCTTGTTGTATTTGGCACCCTAGATTGATAAACTTTAATCCAAAAGTAGTTATTCATAGTATATTTGTGGGGGTTTGAATTTAATTACTAAATCAACTTTAATATCTCTAATTAGTTAACTTATGTAATTTTTGACACAATGGTTGTAATAAGCCCACTGAAATATATATTTTGCTAACAAATGATGAAATTTTAAGTCTCGGATGGGCGACAAGCACAAGATCACGTTTGAGTGACTAACCAACAATTTTTAACTGTTGATTTACATGGACAATGTTTGGACGGTGCTGATCATCATATCAAAGTAATTATAGTGATGCAATTGACAATCTAATTATTTTATGATATCATTAGTGGGCCTTGTGTCCAATAGATTAATAGTCTAGTGATACACATGTTACACAGGCAACTATGGGAATGATTTTAAATGTAATCTAAGGTATCCATCCATGCTGCCAAAGGACCCCTTGGCATTTTTTTAAAAAATACACACGCACACATACACCCACTCACTCACACCGTAGTGGGATTTCACCACCTATGGATACTCGAACCCTTGACTGGGTGTTGAAACTCTTAAGAGTCTAACACTGGAGCAAGAGTAAGGATCATTGGGATAACAAGGTATACAAGGTATGTAAAACACTGCTTTAATATAATGCGAGCAAGGATTCTTCATAAACCAGCTCCCTACAATCATAACGTATGTCAAATTGAGCAAGGTATGAATAAAGAAGCATGGAATTGTTAAGAGATTCATTGGAGAAGAAAATAATCAATGATTGACTTTAATAGGGGACTCAAATGACACAAGGTAAATTGTAATAAGTCAAAAGCATATTTTTTCTGAAAAATGAAGATGCCTTTTGAAGAACAGATGATTTCAATCTCAAGAAAATAATGCATTAGCTCTTTATCTTTTATCTCAAAATCTATCATTAGAATGATTTAACTAGAGAGATCTAAGCATCATCATCATCAATAATGAGAATATCATCAACATATATAACTAAAATGGTATTAAAAGGCCCGATGTTGTTTGACAAAGATAGAATGATCAACTAGACAACATTGACATCCAATTAGAAAATATAGTCGTACTAAACCAGTAGAACCACTAATGTAGAGATTGCTTGAGGTCATACATTGCCATATAACATTGTATGTACAAAGTCAAGAAGGGGCCGCATGTAGATTTCCTCGTGAAGGTTCCCATTGATAAAGGTGTTTTTATGTTCAACTAATAGATAAAATATGTATTGGTAATTAACTCCAAACTCCTACATAAAGTCTTTCGCATCTAACTCAACTTTATAATAAGTAATTTAACTATTCAGATAGCATTAGTTTGTACACATTCACTTGCAACTGACTATATGATGATAGATAGCTCATATCTAGAAAATCGAGTTGATTGGATGATCATAAAAATCCAATTAACAACTTTAAAAAAAAAAAAAAAAAAGATTAACAATTCCACATTCAACCAGAAAAACTTAAAATAATGGATGGTAAAGAATTGTCTAATCACTGATATTTCCATCCTACATGGCCTCATGGGATACATGCTCTGATGTGGGTAAGTTTTTTGCCACATTTACAATGGCATAGATTCGATATGAATTGGAATTCAAATTGGAATAACTATGAAATAAAAATGAATTAGAATCTACATTTTCTTTCGGCGTCAGAGCGAAACCACATAAATTTCATTTTTTCATATTCACACACCCACACACTCACGCCATAGTGGGATTTCACCACCTATAGGTACTCGAACCCTTAACTCGATGTTGAAACTCTTCTAAGTCTACTACCGGGGCAAGAGTAAGGACCTGCCCACCTTTGTAATTATGTGAAATCTACTCAAACTACTAGATGGCAAGCTAAAATTTAGGGTTCGAGATTAAAAAATAAAAATTAAATTAGGCCCATCAATGATTTAGGTAAGCTACATGAAGGGAAATAATTTGGAGGCCGAGCATTGCCCTGTATACTATTTTCCTTCATGTGGCCCACTTAAATCATAAACCTAGCCAATTTTTGGGCCCTATGGCTAAAATGGATGACACACTGGTAATTGAGTGGATTTTACTTAAACATTACATCGGGGCCCACTAATTATTGAAGTTAAATTCAAGTGATTTCATGCGGAAGTCATTGATGAGAACGAAAAAATTAAAGTTCTCACACACAATCCATATGATTTAGCCTAATCACTAGGTATGTTATCTTGTTTTAGCTGTAGCGTTAAAAAATCAACCCAATTTGTGATTCAAGTGGGTCATATAAAGGAAAATATTTCCTTTTATGTGGCCCATCTAAATCACAGATGAACCTATTTTTTTTGTCCCAAGGCTTAAGTATTAGCTGGACATCCGTATTTAGAGTGAATTTCATATGGTCATCAGGGTGTGCCTTGAAAAAGTCAAAGGTAGGCATCTCTCCCAATTATTTTCCTTTATATGACTCCCCCCCTATCAATGAGCTAGTTGATTTTTAACCCTTATTGTTAAAATGGAATAATAATACGGTGATCAGGATAAATTTCACTTAAACATCATAGTGAGGCCCACTAATTCTTGTAATAAAATTCTATTGATTTTTCCGTCCTTAACATGGGTTGAAATCATGCATCCTCCCAACTACTTCAGAACGGATGACTCATTCCATTTATCGTCTCCATGCATCCTCTGAAAACGTGACCACTTTTTACTATTATAACACCTGTTCCTGCCACAGAATCCGCGTAGTTTTCCACTTTTCCTCTGGGATCAAGATGTTGGGGGAGGCGGATTTCCTGCAAAAGCCTTTCGCAGGAAGTTCCTACGCTGGGAAATTAGGTAGGGCCCACTGTGATGTTTGTGAGAAATCTTATCTGTCCATCCGTTTTGTAAGTTCATTTTAGGACAAATTACCAAAAATGAACCGTATCCAAAGCTCAAGTGAGCCAAAAACGTGATAATTAAATGTCCACAGTTGAAATATTTGTGGGGCCACGTAAGTTTTGATTCATGCTAATATTTTTGTTTTCAGTTCATCTCAATAGGAATGACGTTAATAACGGTATGGATGGCATCTGAATATCACTGTTGAACCAGGAAGGTTTCAGTGGTAGGAATTTCCCTAACCACATTTTCCTTTAGTACGGATCACTCAATCTTTGGATACGGTTCCTTTTTGACAAGATGTCCTAAAATGAACTCACAAAACGGATGGACGGGAAGGATTTCTCAAAAACATCACAGTGGGCCTCACCTAAGTTCCCCAACCTTACGCAGGAAGTTCTCCCGCAAGGATGATGGGTGGGGCCCACCACCATGTTTGTAGGAAATATACTCCGTTCATTCGTTTGGAGAGCTCATTTTAAGACAAGCCATCAAAAATGAGGTGGATCCAAAACTCAATTGGGCCACACCAGAGGGAAAATTAGGAAAAGAAATACATACCGTTGAAACTTTCCTGAGATCACCTTGATGTTTATATACCATCCATGCCGTTTATAAGGTCATTACCACATAGATGAAATGAAAATAAAAAAATTAACTTGAAAAAAAAAAAGCTTTTAGGGTCATAAAATGTTTCAACGGTTCTCAGTGAATCCTCATTGTTTCCTCTGGTGTGGCCCAATTGAGATTTGGATCCACCTCATTTTTTATGGCTTGTCCTAAAATGAGCTCTCCAAACGGAGTATATTTCCTACGAACATGGTGGTGGGCCCCACCCATCATCCTTGCGCAGGAACTTCCTGCGAAAGGCTTTCGCAGGAAATCCGCGTCCGAAAAACTTTGATACTCTAAAGAAGTGTGATACTTGATATGCATGCACTATTAAATGACACACTTGGGGCACATGTAACTTAACGTCAACCATCCAAGTCATCATTCCCATTTTTTAGGCTCTTAACGTGACAATTATTATGGTATAATCTCTTCAGTAGCTGATTGGCATAAATTAATGAATCTGAAAAATCCAACAGTCCAAAATCAATAAAGAAAAATATAACAATATAAGGTTAGGATCGTTCAATCAGATATTATCAAGAATATGAATAGTTACAATCATTTTGGAAGTTTCAATTTTCTTGAATACATGCAGGCGCACAATTTTTTAGTGTCTGCATATCAACCGTCACACTCTGCCGGAGTACCAAATAACTGCACGTGGGATAAAGATCCGACGGGGTATCCTCGTAATTAAAGGAAAAGCCGAGGGCATCGGTGTTTCGAGCATTTCATTTCCAGCACAGCTCCGACGCGGTCACGAGAGAATCAGAGCCTGCTGTCATCAGCTGGCTTCCTTTCATACTTTTTGGGTTTTCTTTGATTTCTCTCTCTCTCTCTCTCTCTCTCTCTCTCTCTGTCTCTCAGCTGGCTTCCTTTCATACTTTTTGGGTTTTCTTTGATTTCTCTCTCTCTCTCTCTCTCTCTCTCTCTCTCTCAGCTGGCTTCCTTTCATACTTTTTGGGTTTTCTTTGATCTCTCTCTCTCTCTCTCTCTCTCTCTCTCTCTCTCTGTTTTTAAAAGCCCGATTCCCTTTCTCTTCCCCGACCCTGGAATTCTCTAACCGGAAATCGAGCCTCTGAATCAATGGAAGATCGTAACGAGGTCATAATCTCCTCCGCTTTCTTTTTTTCTTCCTTTTCTTCTTTTTTTTTTTTTTTTAAAAAATTCCTCCCTTTCGTGTATTTCTGTCGAGATTTGTAGGAAAAATACTTCAAAAATCGTTTTTTCCTGTTTCTGTCGACATTCGTCGCAAAAATACTTCAAAAATCTTCTCTCTTTTTTTCATCCTTCGAATGATGCGATTTTTAGGGTTTTGGATTCCCTCTGCTTTCAGCTTTGAACTCCTCTGCTTTTGTAGTGTGTCTCAGCTATACAACGGCCGAGATGTTGATTGTTGTAACCGTAACGGCTCTCATGCATTACGGGATGTATATCTTAGGGGTGGCTATGGGCCTGGCTACCCAGCCCAGCCCGATGATCTGGCCCACTAAACTTGGCACGAGAGCTGGGCTCAGGCTTGAAATCTAGGCCCTGTATTTGGGCTGGGCTGCCCAAGTGTTGGGTTTGGGCTTAAAATCTAGGCCCAGTTTTTGGGCTAGGCCGGGCTTTAGAGGGCCAATAGTGGATAGCCGAGCCCGCCTGACCTTACCCCCGCACGTTGCCCTAGTGTATACTGTATAATACATATAGGTATTAGTAGTGTAGATCATGTAGCAGTGTGTATCATTGTGCGTATGCGCATGCACATGTAATAATATGAAGAACTTTGATACTCTAGTAGAATATGATAGTCTGGTAGATGATATACAGGCACTTATATGGTAGATGATAGGCATGCACTTAACTGTCCAAATTTTTGGGCCAATTTAAATTGTCGAACTATACATTAATACACTTATTTAAATCCATGCATATAGAGGAGAATTGGGTAGGGCATACACTTGTCCAATAAATGATCTTATTTGATACAAGTGTACCACAAAAAGACCTTGATATTTTAGAAGAGCATGATGATTCATGAACACGCTTATCAAATGTAAATCAAATGCATGCATAAGATTATGTAATTTATCTTTAACTTGTAGGACCACCCTGTTACAGTAGTTGCCCAACCCTCTATGGTGAGGACCAGGGCCATGACCTTTTTAGCCTGTTAGGGCTTAGGTTGGGCTACTATGGTGAGGACCAGGGCCATGACCTTTTTAGCCTGTTAGGGCTTAGGTTAGGCCAGTAGTAGCCCAACCCTCTATGGTGAGGACCAGGGCCATGACCTTTTTAGCCTGTTAAGGCTTAGGTTAGGCTAGGGCCAAGCTGAGCCAACCTGCCCTTGCTTAGCTCATTGCACCCCTAGTATATATATAACTAGGCTGGCAACAGTCCGCCCATCTTGGCTTTGGACCAGGCTTGGGCCTATTAGCATGGCCTATGGCCAAGCTTGCATGAGTGGCTTAATCAATTTTCAAGCTGGGCTTGGGATTAGTTCATTTTATCCATCTAGACCTAACCCAAGTTAATGTGCAGTTGTGTACCTGTGTTCTTTTCTAATATATGCTATTGCAATCATCTGTTAGGCAAAACATGTGTCTTGCATGCAGACTTTAGTTTTCATTTTTCTAGATATTTATTTATTTGTGCATGAGTGGTCCAACTAATCAAGGGGTGCATTAGGAACATTTACAGGGAGAAATGGAGATTTTGATCAATTTTTGGGCAAGCTGCCACCCCTATATGCAGGAGTTATTTGATACTCTGACATAATATGATGATTGATACACAGGCACTCAAAAATTGTGTGCTATCTATATCAACTCAAGACCAACTAGATTGTGGAACCTGCTGCGCTAATCTATAGTCCCAATTCAGATATGTTGAGCAATCCTAGCCCCTGATTCATGTAGGCTTGTTGGTTGAAATAGTACTATTGTATGCTCATTTTTATCTGTCCAATAAATACCTACTGATCCGATGGCCCCACAATCAAATAAGCATAAATTTTGGTTCATGATACATTTAAATAGAGATCCAGAATTTGGACAGTTTAGTTTTCATTACTTATATGCTAGACATGCAATTTCCAAGCATTCTTTGTGCCTGTGGATCACCCATCACACTACCAAAATATTGAAGTTATTCTCTAAGTCCATATACAACTGTTTTCTCTGGGATGCAACTTGGTTTGGGTTGACCTGATCCCAATCGGCCCAACACAAACTTCAGTTTTGATTGGGCTTGGGTTGAAAATCCCTAATCTAACTCTTAGTTGGGTCGGACTTGGATTAAGGTCTTGGGCAACCTAAATCCAACCTTATGCATCACAAATACATGTGAGTTTTGACTAACAAACATAAGATAAACCTAAAGTCATCATGGTCCGTATTTAGGAGTGGTGATAGTAAAATTACCCCAACCTGACCCAACCCGGATTGTCCGAGGGTTGAGCATTCAATACTTTGGTTTGGGCTTAGGGTGAGTAGCTTGGGTTGGGTCCACAGTTGGGTTCAGCTTGGGTTGTCCCTCAATCCAACCGCCGGAGTTGCACCCTTGGTTTTCTCTATGAAGTCTCACTTAACAAATGAGGGGTGTTATAAAAGTCAAAAATGTTGCACCAGCAGTCAAAATGTTACAATGATATTTTAGGCTTTGTTCTGCTTAGGAGAAATGATCACATACAGCCATTTTATATGAACTTCTAAAACTCCTGTTATTTCTTGGAATGTGGAAAAAGGAAAGAAAATTGTAATGATTATTCATTGATGCATTCTCATGGATTCAATGAGTAGTACTGAAACATAAATTCACATGGATTCCATCTTGGAGGGCTTGTTGGATCCAACATGGAGATCTTACTTCCCCCTCAAAACTCAACCCTGTATCTTGTGTGTGAGAACTAATTTTTGCTATTTCCAATCTTACTACTTCCTTTGCTATCCAAGCAACGTGGAAGATCCATACAGTGGAAAACTCATTTCTTTTCTTCTCTGTTCCATTCCTTCACACAATCTAGATAGGCTTCAAGTTCATCGAGGTTTCTAATATTTGGAGGGGGGGTTTTTTCTCTTTTAATTTTTCTCTTGTTTCAGAAGAACTCATGGATGTCAGTGCCACAATTTGGTGATTGGGATCAGAAGCATCAGATGCCGGATTATTCCATGGACTTCTCAAAGATAAGGGAGATGAGGAAGCAGAACAAGAAAGATTTCTCGAGGGCCAGCCTCGGGAATGAAGAAGAGCTCTTCCCTAATCGCCACCAGCCTGACCAGCTTCACCAGGAACACACCCACCATTCTCCAACTGTATGCAACCCCTCCCTCTCTTTCCTTACTCATTTAGCTTTCTACTTAATTGCACAAATGGAGTGGGCTCCTTCATATCCCAAAAATAAGTCTTTTTGGACAACCCTAATTCCCTAACCATTCGACTGGACTGCTTAACCAAGTAAAATAAGAAATTGAAAGATTTCATTGAAATTGTTCGCTTGGAAATTTTCCGAAATGCTAATCATAGGTTCTTCTCTCCATCGGAACAATAGGGCTGTTATGCTCATTACTAAACTTGTTGAAGAGATGAAAGATAGCCAAGGTATATCTTTTTTATCAGAGGTTGAATTGATTATCAGAAGAAGAATTAGGCCAAAAATTAGGATACATTCTAGGAAAATAAAACTTCCATGGAAGAGAAGCAAATGAAAGACTTTCATAAAAATTCTCGTAGAATCGATAATGAAGTTTTCATTCTGCGAATGCCAGATCGTGAATTAGTAACTGCATCCAATCTCTGAAAAAGTCCCAATTGTTTCGAACTTTCGATATTTGGAATGGGATATTTACGGAATCCCCATGAAATGGTTGATGATCCTTTTTTTATAGCTCAAATTGAGTGCTTGAACTGTCTGATCTGCCTATTTTTTGTTTTCACAGCTCACGGATCATGTGGCCTGCCTGATGAGTGATCCAGATCTTGCAATATCTGCCATGGGTTTCATGGGAACTAAATATAGTAACAAAACTAGTAGGCAGATTTTCTTAGTGCTGAATTGAGTAACATTTTTTCCCCTTTTTCTAAATGGTGTTTTGCAGACAAGGAAGAAAATACTGAGTTACTTCAATTGCTGCATAAGAGCATGAAATTCCAGTAGAACCGAGGAGCTCTTTTGTCTCTCTGAATTGATATTTTTTTGAGAGAGCAGCAAATTTATCAAGAGACTGCAGCAAAGCAAGATCTGAATTTGATATTTCCTGCAACATTAATGGAAGATCTACTCATTTCTTGTTTTATTTGAGGAATACTTTGATACTCTGGCAGGGTGTGATGTATGATATGCGGGCAGTTGGAAATTTATTCGAAAGTTGCTTTCATAGCATTAAAATGATTCAAATGTCCAAATTATGGGAACCAGCTTAGATGTATCATGAATCGAAACTTTACTTTTTTTTCTTCTTTTTTTTCAAGGAAAAACTTACTCTTATTCTATCATCTAAATATTAGATTGTTAGACATTTATTGAATGGCTAGGAATTAAAATTAAAAAAAAAAAAAAAAAAAAAAAACCAGTGGGCTTGTTTGAAACAACAAATGTCCACAAATCAGAGTATAGGATTGCTCAAGGAACCTTATTTTTCCACAATTTAATTTAGGTTAATATATGCAACATTTATCATTTATTACTGCCTGCGTATCAAGCGTCATTCACAGCAGCAATGTCAAACAACCCCGCTATATATTTTTACAAGTTTGAATATTTTCTTGCTTTCATTTTTCTGAACACCTCGCTAAGTGGGTGTGGCAATGGGGCCAGATCCTGAGCGTCGCTAAGACTACAAAGCCGAAGGCCCAATCCGGATGAGCACTGAAGACCCAAGCCCAAGACCATGAAGATGGTTGGGTGGTCTGGAAACTTGACCAAATCCCATTTTCGCAGAGAATGCTCCTACTCTTATCGTTGATCAGGTGCGTTTCACATGCACGAAGAGATAAAGGCGTCCGGAATTGATGGTTGGAACAACGTACTTGTGGAAAAAAAAAAAAAAAACACGTGCAGAGGAAATCTCTCCAAAAAGCCCATGCCCAGCCCTAAAATTGATCAGGCCATAGGTGCGGATAGGTCCAACCTGGCCTGTTGCCCACCCCTACTGCTAAGCAATTGTGGTGTGGTGCAGAGAAAGAGATCCCTGCTACAGCGTCATGTGATGGGTCATATGCATGCACATAGAAATTGTACCCACCGCACATGCCAATCAAAATAGACCGTCTAAATCAGGAGCCAAGATTATATGGGAAATAAACTAAGACGAGGTTTGATAGAATACTGCCTGACGTATTTAGAGGGACTTAAAGCCATTAAATGGGCGTGCCTTTTTAATGACCCAAACCATTTATTAAAAAATAATAAATAAATAAAAAGAACTCTTAGATTTAAATATTTAACCGTTTGTATTTTTTAATTAGGCCATCCATATTGAAGGGAAAAGAATCAATGATCGAAGGGTTGAAATGTTTCGTTTCAATGCTAGGCCCTATTTGGTAGGCAACTAAAAATGAGCCGATCTAGTTTTAGTTAACAGTAATGATGTATTAGGGATCTTGATCTCTAATACCTAATGAGCTCATGTTAGCTGTAGTTATGCATTAGAGACCAAGATCTCTTCTACCTAATTACTGTTAACTAAAATGAGACCAACTCATTTTTAAGTGTTTACCAAACAGTGACTAAAAATGAGATCAACTCATTTTTAGGTCTACCAAAAATGCCTGAGTATTTATTCTTGGCCATCCCTCTGAAAAGGTGAGGACCATCATATAAACGGTTGTGATCATTGGAGCATGACCCCAATCCAAAGGTTAAAAGCCCCTATGCATCCCATTGCAATAGTCGGGATGTATTCTAACGAACCTCAACTAAAAATTAAGCTTAAATTTTTGGCTGATTGGTGGATGTATAATCGACAGTTGAAATGCAAAGTATTTAAATGAATCCGATAAATAGGTGTCCACTGACTAGAGGTTACTATCATTTAATTGATCTGATAATGGGGTATGCATTGTCCAGGTTGGGTTCATTTTACGAGCCCATGCGTATGAACAATCACACTCTGCAGTGTATTGAATTTCCATGCTCATGTGCGCTAACCACCACACTACTAATCTCTTGCATTGTCCATTGGCATTGCATAAATATCTTCACTTTTTGTCAAACACACTATAGATTGTCAAGTCCAAACAAAATAATTTGAATGATTGCTACACCAAATCGGAATGATGGCCCCCACATAGCTTAATGTTACTGTGCCCCACCTCTATCAATCTTTAGTTTGGATAGGTGGGCCTACTGCAGCTTTGGCCCAAACTCAACATCAAGCAGACAGTTGTAACCATCTTACTCCAGATTTTCACTCTTCTGGTCTGGCCGGACTGATTTTTGAACTATCACCAGCCCAAAGTAACAAGTCCGAGGCCATCGTCCTCCCTCTACGGAATGTGTCATCCAACAGGTGACTTTGGGGTCACACACAATTACACCTTGTCGACTCCCGTACAGTTTGATTACAGTTGGCTCATCTGGTCCACATATGATCTCACGGCAGTTTCAATACCCATTATCATCAACCGATAAATGCTCTCCTTGCTCCGCAGTTTCAATACCCATCATCATCAACAGATAAATGCTCTCCTTGCTCTGTAATAGTTTTAGAGATTAGTGACTTTACCAAAACAGAGATGGGAGCACTCATCACCTGCTACCAGCATTTTGAAAATGGTGGTGGCTCATCTGGTGAATCTGTCCAGACCATCCAACATGGTCAAATCAGATTGTCACCATCACCTTCTCAGAATAATTCTCGGGTTATCCTCAACCTGTAGTTTTTTTAATGGATAACCTGAAATTTTTTATTAAAGAGAGAGAGAGAGACTAGCAACCCAACACCATAAAATAGACAACAGTGGAGGGATGCAGCCAACTGGGGCAATCTGGGCGCCCTTCAACCACCATTTTCAAAATGTTGGTGAACCTTGGGAGTGTAAATGGAGGCCAACTATCATAGGAGTGTAGCCATCCCTACACATACCTGGAATTCTGAATTCTAAAAAAACTGAAATCTTTAATATAATTTTTTAAAATTTACATGGCCGCTGACAGGCCAATTTCAGCCAGAAACGCTCATACCACACCACATGCTGGATCGTTATAAATATGAGGGTGCAACAGGCTCTATATGTTGAACAGAAAACATAAACAATGCCTTTATATGCATGTCCACCTAAGGAAGCCATACCAAAACTAAAGCCCGGGCTACGATGGTGCACCACCACATCTCTGTTTCGCTTACGATACTTCCTCTCGATCTAAAATTCTCTCACCATCACAACAACTTTCTCAGATTGGGATCAATCCACATGCCCTGAGTCACACCTTTTTTATTATCTGAACCACATCTTCGTCTTCAAGTTCATGCTCCTGCAGGATCAAGAAATATGTCAGATTACTTGCATGACTTTTCGCAAAAGGACTGTGGGCTGCTAAGCTGATTGCATGAGGAAAGGTTGAAGGGGGTATTCAGGGCTGTGTGAGAAGTGGGCCCAGCACCAACATGCCCTGGCCAAAGAAAATCAGGCCAGTACATATATTGTATGGGTGAGTCCATCGAGAACAAGACCATTGGTCCTTTTTTCTTCTTTCATTCAACCTGTGCACTTTCTGAGTACACACTTGGCACACTTGACGAGCCAAGGGGCCTGATTTTTGTTCCAGAGCAAGTTCACCGTGGACCTCAGCTGATGAACAGCCAGGATATCACATACGTGTGCCATGTTAGCACATTTGCAGCAAATCACCTCTTTCATCTCTCATCATGCAGATCATATGTTTAGCCATTCCTCTCAGGACCAAACCAAACTAAAAATCAGTTGTTTTAAACGGACAGATAACCTTTCCAACCCTCTGAGGCTTATGCTTCACGCTGGATCCCCAAACTAGCGCACTGAATTTCAATAGACCGGGGTTAGTTAAAAGGAGCAACACAAAAGATCACAAAGAACACCGGAAATGCAGAAACGAAAATTTGAAGGTGCGGAATGGATGGAGGGACACTCACTATTTAAATTGTTTTAGCATATCTTTGTGGATTCTAGTGCAGAAGTCCTCGACCGTCCTCTTCTTGGAGGAAAGGATTACAGGGTCCTCATAGTCTGGATTCATTCCCTTTGGCTTTGTGTATATGCGAGTTAGATCAAGGTATTCCCATATCTTTTCCAGTAAGCCATCAAGATTCCATTCCAGGTGAGCACTGCAGCAAAAAAGGCATCACATCAAGGACCTCAGTATATTGGCTTCATGGCAAACGATGATGAAGCCAACCCTACGATTGCTCTGCATTACAAACAAGAAGTTGAATGCTCAAAAGTAAATATGAAGCTGCAGCATAACTTGATTACAAGATGCATGACTCAGCATCCTAATGAACTAAAATTGATTCAACCATTCATTATACAAAAATAGATGTGGCACAAATTCAATCAAGCAACCATGTTACACAGATCCTTAAGAACAGGTGCAGTAATTGTTCCAGAGCCCCAGGCACTTCGATGCTTTTCTAAGAGCCACACCTGCAATGCATGTTTACAGAGGGTACTGCTGCCAGTTCTGGAAAATCTATTTTCTGAATTGAGTAGATCAAGGGATGACATAGCTTTATCTGGTCAAGTATATTGGGCCCACTCTGATGCACAAATGTCCCTGCGGGTGCAATTAATGGCATCTTGTAGATATGAAATGGGACCCAACTCAACAAGTTGCCCCTCTGGAATCAGGATGTGTCGGGGAGTGTAAATGTGATGAGTTGGTCCTGCAGAAAGTAAATGAATAGACTCGTACAATCAACTTAAATTCGGTAAGTTTCCATTGGATCTCAGTTTGTGGCGAATGCTTTGAGTGTGTTTAGAGGTGCAGAATGGCAGATGATTCTTCATTATGTTAACAATGAGAACCATCATGTGTTATGCCTTCTTTTCCCATATATTCCTAAACCTTAACATAGATGTTCGAGTCCTTACTCTTGCCCCGGCAGTAGACTCACAAGAGTTTCAACGCCAGGTCGAGGGTTTGAGTACCCATAGGTGGTGAAATCCCACTACGGTGTGAGTGTGTGGGGTGTGTGTGCACGTGAAAAAAAAAAAAAAATACAGATGTTCTCTTGGCCATGGATTGACAGCTCTTCTGATCAAACTCAATCAAATCTGATCCCGTAAGATGCCACAAGTCAGTAGTGTGAATTGGCCCAACTCAGATGAGTCACGCCCTGACTCAGGCAAATCATGAATTGACTCAGGACCGAACAAGTTGGTACAAGTCGCCGAGTCAAGAAACCACGCTCTTGGCACTTTATCACTAACTTATCCGTGGAATAGGTATTTAGAATTTTCTCACAAGGTCTAGGTTCGCTTTTAAAACACCAGCGCATTTTGCAAATGATGGTTGTGGTGGAAGCACTACCACAACCAGTTCATGGAAATCTTAAACCTGTGTAGATAACAAAGCAAACCTAAGGATCAATATCCACCATTAAACATGTAAGAGTTATTTTGCCACCAAGCATTCCTTCCAGCACTTAGAAAAGATATGTGATGATGAATAAACTTCCTTCTTAACGTTCTTACAGGTAAGTGTCAAGTTCACGGCTCAAAAGCCAACAAAGGTAAGATGCATGCCACAGCTACACCATAGACTCAAGAAATTAAGCATCACTATCTTTCTGCAGTAAATTTTCATGCCATGTATAAAAGAACTATGATAGGCAAGACACGCAAGCAAGATGAATGCAAACATGATGAGGAAAGGCTCAAAAGAACATGATATGGTAGTGTTACCTATCAAAAGAACAGAAAAAAAAAAAAAACACTCAGGTATCTTTCTGGATGCCAGGTCTCAAAAGAGAAGGAAAAGCAGGGGCGGGTATGATTGAGACCATACTAAGAAAGAATTATCACGAGATTACCTAATCGGGCAGTAGTGAGGAAGTTTGTCGAGGATCTCCAGTTCTTCAAGTGTTATCTGGTCAATCTTGTTGACAACGTAAATGCAGGGCATGTATATTCTGCTGCCCTCGATAACATCTATGAGGTCATCAGCAGTTGCATCATATCGAAGAGATATATCGGCATTATGGATCCTATATTCACCACATATTGCCTTCACAGTTTCAAGGTCCAGGAGTGTGTTCGCCACTGTGGATGTGAAATTGATCCCACCCTTATCCTTCTTTCTAAAGGTCAAATTAGGTGGTTCCTTATTTAACCTGACAGAAGAATAACAGAGTATTAAATAGAAACCAAATTGAAACAAAACACAAGTAAATCAATTTAAACAAAGTTCAAGCAGTTCAAGCAATGCTCAAAGAACAAACAGCAACTCATAGTTTAAAGATTTATCACAGAACTCCCTGGGGATGACTAACTGGCACAGTCCAAGGCAGCACTATAATACCAAAATTCCTTAGGAATGGAAGATTAACCAAGGAAATTTATAGGCATGCATACTTGCAGTAAGAACTAAGAGAGCAACTTTGGAAAATGAATGCGTGAGTGCATAAGTCAGCAAATCCAACCAAAACACCAAAAATAGAAACAGGGACATGGTAATAAGTGAATCGTTGTCAACCTAAACCAGAAGACATGATACAAGAACATTTCCGAATACACAGTTTCTTGATGGATTAAGAGGCCCAGCCGATGTGTAGACTTAATGTTCGGGAAAGCAACAATTGTTGTTTTAACAATGCTCAGTACATATACACAAAACTCCCAACAAATATATAACTAAGCTACCCATCAAATAATAAACAATAATGGAAAACACAATCCAAAATATGTTCTTTAATAGAAAATCCATGCAAGGTACATCAATGCCTCAACAATGTATCTTTGTGGAGCTCTCACTGACTGAAAAAAAATAACGGTCTTATCTAATGAGAAGTTTTAATTGCAGCAACACAAGTTTGGGGTCAACCACATGAATTGATTAACTTGTGTAGGATAATCGGCCATTCTTCATGGACAATATGCCACCTGACAATCCCTAACACCAGACTTCCAAAAGCTTCCTGCAATTTGCAAGCTTTCTTCTCATAGAGTAAGATGGCCAATTTTCCATCAACAGATACTCCATTGGGCAACCTTGAACTCACCAAAGGTCAAATCTTGAATTGTAAAGATTCAAAAAGCGCCTCAAACTCAGGCAGGCAAGCAGCAAGAAGGTTCCAAAAATAAGTGACCCTCAAGTCACTCTAGCAAGAGAATCATATGTACGTCAAGCACCTATGGAGTTGCATAATATTTTAATTCCTTGCACATTCCACGTTCCCAAAACAGACTATCAAATATTCCACATTGTCAGTAATCATCTTGATAGGACAGAATGTTGGGCAGCAAAAGAACATGTTCATAGGATGAGCATAGCAGAAATGTGGACGTCAAGATCAATGTTTTAAATATCAACGATATTGGCTGATATATCCCACAATATATCTTGTATCCCACCAGTGCGATACAAAACGCACAAGTAGTGTGCCGATATATCCCACATGTTCGATCCAATTTCTGATGCCATTTCTTTTGTTGAAATTATGTTAAATCAGTGTCAAATGGTTACAAATCCATTGGTTCTTCATGTTTTGCATAAAAAATCATAGAATTAGAGCTTTGATTGTTCAAATTGAAGGCTCTAAAGGGGAAAGAGGAGACTCAAAAGGACATGGGGGAGCTAGTAAGAAAAGACCCAACAAACCTATAGTTTAACTGAAGATATGGTCCTTCAAGTAGAATGGTGGAACGGGATTCACATAGACGAACCCAATTGGTTGGGACAAGGCTGATGATGATGATGGGAAGCCTCTTAAGGATGTGATCAGACCAACACTGATGCACCAGGCCATCAGAACTCTGCAGTTAAGCAAGGTTCAGAGTGTAGCACTAGGGTCCAAGTCAAGCAGTGGAATCTGCTAGCCATTTCTGTTGTCACATTCCAAGTCAAGCGGTTCTTGTGGTAGAACTTGTAAAAGGAATCAAGATTATACATTACTGCTATAGAGTTGCCAAAATGAAGTTCTGTTCTCATTTCATTCTCCGCCAATACTCTTGTGCGGGAGAATGTTAAGCAGTTAAAAGGCAACATGAACAGAGGATGAATGTTGAGATTGATATGTGGGAAGACCAAAAAGAACAGAATTAAGAATGAGGTTATCCAGAGCAGACCAGTAGTGGTCCCAATAGGAGGCAAAATGTTGAGATGGCTTGTTCATGTATACCAAGACCAGGAGACAGCTCCAATAAAGATGACGAGCTTGATTGGGTTAAAGGGCATGAAAAGAGGATGAGAGAAATGCCCAAGGCCAATACCTAAAAAAGAGCTGATCACATTTTAGTTAACAGTAATTTGCATTATGGTTTTCATCTCTAATACATAATGAGTTCGTGTTACCAAAAAAAAAAAATGTTACCAGTGATTATGCATTAGAGGTTAAGATCTATAATACACCATTACTATTAACTAAAATGACATGAACTCATTTTTAGGCATCTGCCAAACGGTGCCTAAAAGGACTTGGATAAAGGTTGTAAGAACTAAGAAGGGTCATGAAGGCTTGCACTTTCTGAGGATGTCTTGGAAATAAACGATTGGCAATGTAAGATCTAAGGTGATTTGGGCATTGGAGGAGCTGTTACGGGTGACAGTGGACCCAAGCATATGGTTTTCCAAATCCCTACAAGGCATGGAGATGCCATCCAAGCTAAGTATAGATTTTAGGTGCAGCTAAAAAATGGCATTTTTTTGCATTTTTAGTGTACCCTGCTGATCGGAAGGGGACTCAAAGATGGCTCTCTTGGATGACCAGCAATTGTTTGGTGCCAAAGAAACAAGCCTTAATTGTATTTAGAAATTATAGCCTTGCTATCTTGAAAACAGGTGTCCTTTAAGCACGTCCATAGAAACGAACACCATGACCAATGGGTTAGGCATGTGTGTGCCTATGCATTGGAAATTATAGTCTCGCTAGATCATGCCTATATATTGGCAACTCTTTTCTTTTTTTATTGATACAGAATTTTTATTGCGAAGACCCTGAAAGGGCAAAGAATGCACCTAACCAAAACACATGTTCACCCCTATATTGCATGTGGACAACATCCAACTCACTCCATTTTCTTAAGAGTACTGCAGTTTTATTGATAAGCCACTATGACAAAAGTCATAGCAGAAAAGAATACAACTCCATATTAGTATTACATATGGTGTGCCGTAAAGGCCGTTACGTAAATGTAACAGTGGAAACCGTTACACATTACGGGTCATAAAGGCTGTTATAGAAAAAAAATGACTCGTAAAGGCCATTACAACCCTCATAACAGCCTGTTACATCTCCCGTAAAGGCCCAATAACGGTCCGTTACAAGACCGATACAGGTTTTTCAGATTATTTGTTTCAATTGAGAGAGAGAGAGAGAGAGAGAGAGAGAGAGAGAGAGACCGTAACGACCGTTATGGCCCCCGTAATGGCCATTACACCCCATATCATAAAGGTAAAGGTGGTGGCCATTACAGCCACCGTTACCATTATGGAATACCTTGATATTACAACCTCACCAAAGGCAAAACTTTACAATCTTTGACATTCTTTACCCCGGTTACCAACTCTAGAACATCTCTTTTAGACTTCCGAAGTACCAATTCTTTTTCTATTGATAAAGAATTTTATTACGAAGACCCTAAAGGGGCAAAGAATTCACCTAACCAAAACACATGTTCACTCCCATATTACATGTGGACAACATCCAACTCACTCCATTTTTTTAACAGTACTGCAGTTTTATTGATAAGTCACTAAGACGAGTCATAGCGAAAAAAAATACAAACCCATATTACAACTTCATCAAAGACAACTTTACAATCTTTAACATCTTTACCCAGGTTACCAACTCTAGAACATCTCTTTTAGACTTCCGAAGTACCTCCTCCCACAACGCTTTACTATGAAACACCTTTGTTCCTTCCAAATGTTCCACAAAACTGCTCGCAAGACCATGCGCCAAACGATTAATTCATCCTTTCTTAGGATCCCTTCATGCCAAGCTCAAAAACAAGTGTTAACTGAAGAAAGCATTACCCAAGCAACTTCGAACAGAACCAGAAATGCAATCCAAACTTTCCTTGCAAAGGGACAACGAAGAAAGAGATGATCTATCGACTCTACAGCATTCATACACATGAGGCGAATGTTGGGAAGAATCATAGACCGTTTCTGAAGGTTAGACCCACTCCGTACTTTTTAACAATATGGTGCCCAATAATTTCTTAACTGAACTTGCCCAAGAGATGCATAAGGCCTCACATTCTCCACCACATTAGAAGACAAGAGCGACCCATTATAAAAAAGTTCTACCATTTCTTTCCTTCTAAAAGGACCAAAGAGTTGCTGAGAAGCAAAGATTCCACAGTTTCCTCTTTTCCATAGGCCACCGAACAGAAACAGCTGGTACAAGACCATAATGAGAACAATGGGTCACCAGTCACCACACAAGAAAATAGTTTAACCTCTTCCACGTAGACGTAGGCTTATGGCACGCAACAAGGAAACACTTAATTGATTAGATTTAATTAAGTTGTAACACTGATTTTGTTTCCTATCAAACTTTGCTGGTTTAGACCTCTTCCACTTCAGATTATTAATATGACCCAGGTGTTGCAATTTTGAGATCGTGAGTCTATTCCCAGCTTAGCAACCAAGATATATGTTGCTGGTTTGGGTCATTCAAAAGAAGCTCGAAGCACATCTTTTGAAAGTACAAAATCAAGCCAAGTTTACAACCACTATTTTTTTCAAGGATTTTACAACCACTATCATCATCATCTAACCCTTATCCCAACTATTTGGGGCCGACTTCTACATGAATCCTATTCTGCCATTCCGCTTTATCAAGGTCATTATCCTCAGTTATGCCATAGGTCTAGTGTTTTTTTCTTTTTAAAAGATAACTTGCATTAAAGGGAGAAAGAAAAAAAAAGAAAAAAGAAAAAAGAAAAGGGCCTGCTGAGATAGCAGAACCAATTAAGCCTTTAGAAAGGCGAGATCTACATTGAACCCATCCATATGGGATGCCCATTCAGCAATCAAACATTTAACAAAGGTGGATACTAAGTGTGAGGGCTTCGATTCATTCCGAAAACAACGGTTGTTTCTTTCTGTCCAAACGGCCCACCAAGTTGCCAAAATTGCCATGCGCCGGACTCGAGATTTTGGTTTGTCCATTCTAACACCGTGCCATGCCTTGAGAAGCGTGTCCACATCTCTGGGAAAGCACCAATTAATCTTGAAACAAGAGAGAATCACAGTCCAAATCGAGTAGGCAAACGAGCAGTGGATCAGCAAATGATCTGCAGTTTCTTCAGAGGACATACAGCATAAGCAGACGTTAGGAAGTATCATTCCTTTTTTTCTAAGGTTATCCAAAGTGAGAATTCTATTGTTCCTAGACAGCCACCCGAACACCTGTAACTTAGTAGGAACTGCATACTTCCAGATGAAATGAGGGCTCTGATGAGATGAGATGAGACACTGTTGGGAGTCGATAGTTGTTTGAAGAACGATCTGACCGAGAAGACAGACAACTTGTCTACCTTCCAGATGATGTTATCCTTACGCTCCTGATTAGGGAGAGCAGGTTGTAAGTAATCCATCAAATCCACAAAATCAGTAACCTCCCAATCCTCCAGATTTCGTTTGCAGTGAATGTTCCAGGCCACCTTGACTACTTGAATAGAGTAGTTCTCGGCTATAAAAACTGTTTCGATTTGCTGCTAACCGGAAAATGGTGGGAAATCTGTCTTGCAGTGGAATCTCGCCGATCCAGGTGTGTCCAGCCAGAATCGAACGCAGTCTCCCTTGCCAACTTCAAATCCAATCCTTTGGATCATCTCATCTTTCATTTGGCAAATGCCTTTCCATAATGCAAAAGCCCTATATAAAGAGGACTTACTCGTCCACCACCCCCCTTCAGAGCTCCCGTATTTAGCTTTGATGATTTTATTCCACAGAGTCATTTTCAGTGCCAAGTCTCCAAATCCATTTCCCTAAAAGAGCCCGATTCATCAGCTTTAAATCTTTTATACCAATTCTTCCATCTTTAATCTGCTTGCAGACCTGCTTCCACTTCATAAGATTGAATTTATTCTTTTCATCCTTGCCCCTCCATAGAAAGTTGCATCGCAAGGAGTCAATATCGTTGAGAACTTTAGCAAGGCAACAAAACAAGGACATGAAGTAGGAAGATTAGAAAGGGCTGCTTTAATCAACGTTAGACGGCTCCCAATAGAAAGATAGCGCCCTTTCCACCCAGACAGGTGTTGATGAAATTTGTGAATAACTTTGTCCCATTGATGTTTTTTGGGCAACCCAAGACATAGAGGGAGGCCGAGGAAAGAAGTCGGGAAGGACCCCGAAGAACATCCCATTAATTCTATTAAGTCTCCAATTTCCTAGATATCCAGGTTAATCTCATACAATTTGGATTTGGACATATTTACCTTCAATCCCGCAACTGCTTCAAAACACCTGATAATTGTTCTCAAATTGGCAACCGATTCTATGCTCACTTCAGAGAAAATAAGGATATCATCTGCAAACTGCACGTGAGTAATAGGTTCCTGCAATCCTTTCATTTCAATGCCCCTAAGGATGCCTTCCCTTTGGCCTTTAAGAAGCATCGCAAATAAAGCCTCACCAATGATTAGAAAAAGGAGGGGGGATAGAGGGTCCCCTTGTCTGAGCCCATGAGAGCTATTAAAGAATCCTTTTGGCGATCCGTTCAACAGGATTGAAAAACGAGCCGAACTGATGCATTCCTTTATCCAGCTCCTCCATTTCTCACCGAAACCCATGCGTTTCATCAGATAAAGAAGGAAATCCCATTCAACGTTATCATAAGCCTTCTCCATGTCAAGGTTGCAGAAAACGAATTTCTTCTTTGACTGATGACAGAAGTGGAGACATTCGTTTGCAATAAGAGCTCCGTCGATAATCTATCTACCCGGAATGAAGGCGCACTGATTAGGAGCGATGATAGAGCCGATCACTTTCTGCATCCTATTTGCAAGGACCTTGGCCAAAATCTTATACATACTACCAATTAGACTAATTGGTCTAAACTCCCTGAACTCTGAAGCCCTAGAAAGCTTTGGAATGAGCTTGATAAAGGTCGCCCCAATATTTTTTGAAAGTCTCCCTCTTTCGTGAAATTCATTGAAGAAAGCCATGACCTCATCCTGAAGAATATCCCAGAAGGATTGGAAGAAGATGATCGGATAGCCATCTGGGCCGGGGGCCTTGTCTCCGACTAATTCCATCACTGCCTTTTTAACTTCTTCCACAGAGAAACACTGTTCCAAGGACATAGCATTATCTTCGCTAATAGATACGAACGGAAGATTATCCAGTCAAGGCCTGGACCATCCCTCGTTATGAAGGAGCCTTTGAAAATATGAAATTGCTTCCCTGATAATCGATTCTTTATCCTCGATCCGGTTGCCTTTGATAGTATGCTACTAATGCGATTGACCTTTGCATGCATGCTGGCTAGACTGTGAAAGTACCTTGTATTCCTATCTCCTTCCTTGATCCATTTAGCCCGAGCCTTTTGCTTCCACGACACTTTCCTTTGAAGGAGTTTAGCTGAGAGGGATTGAATGAGATTGATTCTATTCGCTAGATCCGATCCCGCGATTTCCTTCTAACCAGAGTCCAGTCGTTTATTGTCGTCGCTGTTAGCATGGACGCATCTTCCCTTGATTTGTGTAAGCTCCGATCACCTTCAGACCTAACGATACCCCTATATTTTGTCAGCCAGGAATCGTCACTTTCGTCGTCACATTTAGCTTCGTCGTCGTTTCCTCCACGTTGTTTCTTCGTCTTCATCTTCATCGATTTGAAGTTATAGGCATTCTTCATCTTGTTCTCCACGTTGTTTCTTCATCTTCATCTTCGTCATAGGTCTAGTGTTTTAAATAGCGTGTAACATATAGCGTAGCGTTTGGCCCTCTATAACATGTAGCGTAAGCTACATACAGTATAGCATAAGCTACACAATACTTAATATTTTTTAATTAAAATATATTTTTAAAAAATGAGATAAATTTTACAAAATGCACGATTCCTATTAGTTTTTTATTGTGAATCTGGATCGTCAACCACAAATTTCCATGCAAAATCTCTCTGTCTCTTTGCCTTCAAACATCTCTAAGTGTGACCTCTTTTTTTTTATTATTGAAACATCACAAATTCACAATATGGACAGCAATTTGGATGGTTTGGATTGATCTAAGTGCTCTATCCATGATATGGACCACAATTTAGATGGTACAAATTGATCTAATGTAGTGCCACGTGTGATGGGGATGAGTCATCACCATTTTAAAATAGGTGTTGAACTAGCATAAAAGAAAAACTAAAAACAGGAGGAGATGATTTTAGGTAGCATATGCTATGCTACATACTCTGTAGCATACACTACGAGCGCTACCAAAAACACTGTGATAGCTCATCAAGTTTTTTCTTACTACATCCACCCACGTCCTTTTGGCCCTCCCCTTGCCCTTTTAGAGCCTTCAACAATAAGTTGCTGTTATGAGATATAATTTCATTCACCTTCTAGTTACTAATACTATCAATAGCTTTTGCAGGTTTTCATGTGTTTCCAGTGAACCCAATCGATTAATTAACCAAAACGTAAGTAGAATGTACGGCATGAAAATAGGATATGAAAAGCATGCAAGTAGAAAATGAGGAATAACCTGCCATAACTTATTTGCTCAGACCTCAAGGAAAACTGCAACCATAAGAAAATTCCAAACACGTCCAAGAACAAGAGTATTCAAGAATGTAGGGAAGATGTCACCCAAAACTACCTTATGCCAAATCCCTCAAGCTCTTTCTCGATCAGCCGCTTGTGAGTTATTGGTTTTATTGCATCAAGAACAATTAAAATACAATTGCATGTCCTGGCAGTGCTGATTACCTGGATCATAATGACGTAACACCTATAAATTAGGGTAATGTTCATCAAAAATGAAAATCTTTATATTAAATTATCTAAAATCTGTTAATATTTTCGTGATGATAAGATTATCACACAACATTAGAAGCACCCATGATTATAGATCAGACTTGTGCTCGGGCCCTATAGCAAAGCATAGATCAGAAGTTTGTGTCTAGCACTGTGTAGTATGAAACAAACAAGAAAATAAAATTTGAAGAACTAACCACAGTTCACTGTCAAATAGAAAGCAGTGAATAAAGAAGGGAATGCCTCTGAAAGCAACCAAGCAGTTGTTAACAGAAAATGTAAGCAACAACCAAGAACATATGCCTTATGCTTTAGGTTACAGGTCTCCCTTGTCAGCTCTAGAAAAGGGAATGCTTCACATATCCATGGACCGGATTCCCTTACACAAGGAAAACAACTTGGAAGATTCACAAAACCAGTTCCTTCTGTTTGGAGAGGACAGCATGCTTCCTAATGATTTTGTTTAATCACAGGTAAGATACAATTCCATAGTAAGTTTTCCAGGCAATCAAGATACAGTTATTAAGAAAACTGACAAACCGTGCTTACTGATTATTTAGTTGGTGCAAGTAAACAGGAGTGTGGCACTCAAATTTTTAATTATATTGTCCAATAAATCTTTATTTGCATCCATGCAATTACCAGATTACAGCGCTTGCAAGCTTTTTTGCATGGCAGCACCAAAAAGTTTCTATAATGCATGTTTCTGGAAACAAGAAAGACTGGATAAGGCAACTTTGGCAGGAATTACAAATAAAACCAATTACCTGCCTGCCTCTGCCTTTCCCATCTTTTGCACCCTCGATAATGCCTGGGAGATCCAACAACTGTCAGGAAAATAATATCAGTACTGCAAAGCCTATCTCTAGAAGTAAACCTTGCATATAGATTTGGAAATGGAAAGAATACAAAATCATTTATGAAATTTAAGTGATTAGAAAGTGATCACAAAAGAAAGTAACCAAAATAAGGCAGAAAGAAATGAGAAACAGGAAGCCTTACATATGATAAAACAAACACCAAATTATTCAGAAATTAACGTTAATTCATTGGCTACATGAAGAACGTAGAAAAAAGTTAATGCTTAAGCATCAAGCATCCAAATTTATGTGACATTACTTGTAGAAAACCTAAGTTCCAATTGCATGTTTCTCATCAGTTTATTAATAATTAAAATTGTAGGATTACCAGATGTCTCATAGTATGTTCTGTCCAAACTGTAAAGAGTCTTCACACATATAACTTATTTTTTCTTCTTTTTTCCTGTTTTTTCTTTTTTTCTTTCTTTCTTTTTTTTTTTTTTTTTTTTTTTTTTTGGGGGGGGGTGTACAGACCTTTAGCGTAAGCATATATAATAATCAATCTAGATAGCAAAAACAAACCATAATTGCTTGAATTAAGGTAAGTAACAAACTTACAAGCCATTACTCCAATCACAGTTCAGAAACCCAAACTCGCCTCAACTCAATGTCCAATGGGTTGGTCTACAAGACCGAGTCCTCACTTGACTCCACGCAATCTTTATTTATTAATTTTTCTTTCCAAATGGTAACAATACATTGTTAAAACAGAACATACTCGGTATTTAATAATCAAACAAAAATAACTAAAATAGTTTCAAATAGTTAAATATTTAAAATACTTGTAGTAAGCAGAAAGAAGCTATCGATGGCATGGTGGATATGATGTGTGCTTTCAAAGTCGTAGGTTCATAACCCAGTACCCCACTTTTAGCCAACAAAACAGTTTACACTAGACCAAGTGACTCCGTTCGGGTTTCCATGAGTCGATTCAGGTGTAGTCAGTGATGAACCAACTCATTGAGTCCCATCCAAGTCAGAGTTACAAGTAAGATCCCTGAGACTTGGCTCAAAATCTCACCAATTTAGCTCGACCAAGTTTCCAGCCAAGTCACCGACTTCTAGAACTATGATTCTAAGAGACGACTCACAAGGCCACAAGTGTAAAACTACAATAGTTCTGCTTTGCCAAAACATGCTGCCTTCCTAGAATATGCTCCCCATGCTTCTTCCAAGTTTAAATATTCAATAATAATAATAATAAATACATAAAAGAAAAAGAAAGCAAAAGGAAAGGAGAAAAAAACTTCTTCCAAGCTTTCATATGCTTAGCAGTAGACAAGCAAATCCAAATCCGAGTGACAATCCTAAGTTATTCAGACTTGGTGGCAAAATAAGTGAGAAGATGCAAACAGAGTTTTAAATTGTTTTCAAGATGCTCAAAAGAAAGGGTTCCAGCTGCTGATAATAAAATCAGAAATGTTACACCTGGTGTTGAAGTTTTGCTCTCAATGTGTAGTGTTAAAATTAGATCTAATGTCAACTAAGACTGACGAAAGACGGTTTATATGCTTGGATCACTTCTATAACAACCTATTATCAAATTGAAGTGGAAATAGATCATATGGTAGAAAAATTCAATTTGGAAGGGCAAATGTTGTGGACAACTCAAGATTTCTCATGAACACCATAATTAAAGCTTGACAGCCTTTATAGCACTTGAGTTTCCTGTTTGATAGATTTAATAATTTCTTGCATACGTCACCAAAAGCCCCAAAATGATAAAAATTACTGAAATCAGAACAAATAATAAGCAGACATATTAGAGTATAACACCCTTCAAGACATGTTTGGAGGCACCAGAGTATACCTGAATTTTAGCACCTCTGTACGTGATCACACCTGGTATGCAAGTTAATGTGGTAAATTCATATGAAGCAACCTGTAAAAGAAGGAGATGTTAGAAGAGCTAATGGATAAAAGAGAGAAAGGGTTACTGTCAAATAACCACTTGATCTAAAAGCTTTTGCCATGTTAAATCACCACTCAATCTAAAAACAAGAGCCACTAGAGGATGGTGTATCAATGTATATCAAGGGACTTTAACACTCCCCCACACGTGAGGGGTGGAACTCCAGATGGGAACATATTAGGGAGGCATATTTGCTGCACCCGGGATTCAAACACAAGACCCTCCACTTTGATACCATGGCAAAGAACCACTTGATCTAAAAGCTCGAGCCATGTTAAATCACCAGTTGATCTAAAAACTCGAGCCGTTAGAGGATGGTGTATCAATGTATATCAAGGGACTTTAGCAGTTACGAACAGGTTTCATATCGTAGATGTTAATAATAAAGGCACATCAAAAACAATTCAAGCTTGCAACCACCAAGCAAACAAATTTATTGAGAAAATGGCATGCATCAAATCCACAAGAAAAGAAACCAAAGAGATTGTTCAACTTTTCAGTTCATGAAAAACAAGTTTTTGCAGAATAAAATTGCTTTTTTCATGGTGATCCTAAGAAATACTAGTATGAGCATCACCTGTTCTTTTCACATTCATATATCGCTTCTTTCCCTTTTGTGAAACAAATCAAGAACTTTATTAAAATGGAAAAGGAAGAAGGTGAGATTAGGTGTCCAGATTCCAGCATATAATGTCATGAACTTTGTTAAGACAACCTATACCTTAGGAACCCCTCAGCCATGGCATTTCCTCCCCAGTGAAAATGTGAAATACGACAGAACTTCAGAGGTTCAAGTAATTGATCCATCTCTAGAAAATGGGGCCAGAAATACCATAGCACAAAAAATATTTCTTCAACCAACGGATGTGGATGAGAAAAAAGTAGGGATTCTTGATCCAGATCCTTGAGAGGGATGAACTATGGAAGAGCATGTTCCGTTTCACAAGTACTGCTTTGATGAGCAGTCCTGCCAAGCCTGCAAAAGCTACGATGACCAATCCTTCACAATCTGGATAAAACATGTTATGATGCTTCCTTCTTACTACTTAACACCAGCTGTCTGGTCTCTGCCCCACAAAATCTCATAAATCCACATGCAAATAGTAACTGGATTTCCACTGGACAGCAAGCCAAACACTACTGTATGATGTGACAGTTGTCAGGTGCAATCACTACGACCTCAATAATATGTTTCAAACTAAGCATGGATGCATGTGTAAAAACCGAGATTTGGAACTTTCATATGACAGTCAAGGATTGAATATTAAAAATGAAAGAATTTGTTGGATGCATAAAAAAGATATAATACTGAACTCTCTGCATTAAATGGAAAATAGAGATGCCTGACCTCCTTGAGAATTAAGGTTCACTGACTCAAGAAAGGAAAAAAAAAAAAAAAACTATCAGAAAATGCCTTTCAACGGATGCATGAAAAGGCACGTTGACATTAAGTGAAAGAAGTAGAAAGCCATATCGCAAATAAAGAGAAGTTTTCTGTACAAGAAAACTACTTTTCAAGAAACACACAAAAAATATACAATACAACCAAATAGTAGTTTCCAAACAGCTGCAATTGCAAAGCTCATATATCATTTTTCTTATATGTATTTAGCCACTACCAATCAACAACCTGGAATTTTAGACAGAAGCTACACATGCAAACAAAAAGAATTAGTTCAACAATCGAATTGTGGAACATGCAATAATAGCGCATTTCATGAGAGCCAAGATTAAATTGAATAGTAGGGCATTCAACCAATTCCTTCATATGACACAGTATTAGTTCAAAATGTCAGAAACAATAAACAAAGACATATCATTGAAATAAACTTTGTAAGAGACTCTTTCATATCCACAAGCTTGCAAGAAGACTAGCATATACCTCTGAAAAAGTTCCTGTTAATTTGTTAAGGAGTGTAGATTTCCCAACTGATGGAAAACCCACGAGCCCGACTCGTGAATCTCCACTTTTGGTAACGTCGAAGCCTTCACCAGCGCCACCACCGCCTCCTTTTGTAGGGGGTGCAAGGAGATCCCTTCGTAGCTTTGCAAGCTTAGCCTTGTATGATATAAAACAAGAAAATCTAGTTATATTTTCAATCAATTTAATCAAACCTCAAAGAAAATCATTTCACAAAGATATGAACTGCCAGTGCACCTAAATTCAATAAACCCAATATTATAGACTTTGGAATTTTCAAAACAAGGGATGTCATACATGATAAAACCTTAAAAAAATTAAACAAGGGATGGCCGATGGCGTCGTACATGATTCTAGAAGGCCCAGAAAAATTAACGGAGTCTTCGTCTTTCTTTTTCTTTTCTTTTCTTTTCTTTTTTTTTTCCTTTCTTCTTCTTTTGATGAACCATTCCTCTCTTCTAAATATTTATTTGAAAGGTAACATAACTTTTATTAAAGGATCACCACTAAGAAAACCTCAAATGGTACATATGTACAACCAAGAGAGACTTGTGGGTGTGCTCCAAGACAAAGTTGATATCAATAAAATTATTTCTACATCTATACTACATTATTATTGTGGGTGTGCTCTTATTAAAGGACCACCCTCCTGCTCCAAGACAGTTGATATCAATATAATTATTTCTACACCTCTACTACATTATTCTTGCGGGTGTGCTCTTGTCCATTTCTTGCGATTAGGGTGTCGAGATCTCATTGACTCGATAACCAGGTTGCACAATTTTGGTATTAGAGTGGGTGATCATTGGAGACGTACCGACTCTATATCATTTCATAGTTGCTTTAAAGGGCTTACACAAAAAGAGTTTGTGCAAGTAATACAATTGATTCACACACTCACAATGTAGGTAGATCAACTCATGCATGCAGCAAGCAATCTCACTAATCAAGTAGAGGAGCTTTGGTGTGGAGGGAATCTGGAGACTGAAGTTGGAGCACATGGACATATAGGAGAAGGTCCCCACTAAGGTCCTAACCAACAATGGACAACCTCACCTTATGAAGACACCAATGATAGAATACTTCGATTGTTGGAACGTTATAGAGAACCCAAAATTGAAGTAGAAATTCTGAAAACGACGAAGTGATCCATTGAGTTAAAGGAAAAGTTGATATCTGAAGTGACTGATGCATTAACATTGGACCTACACTTAAATTCACTAATAGTTCAATTAATGGATTCATTAATATGGTAGTCAAATTGATAGACATGCAAATTGGCCTAAACACTCAAATTGAAGCACCTTTGCAAAAAAATGAGAGTGGCACAAAAAACGAGGCAAATGTTTCAAGATCCCCGAATTTTGAAGTTACAATAAACAAGTTGGCACCCACAAAGGTAGAAATCATCTACGGTGGACTCCAACAAAGGTTGTGTCAAGCCAACACTTAGGGTTGCACCACTAGGCCCCACTAAATAAGAAAAAGATTCATCGTAAAGGTAATACAAGTCCAAAGGTTTAGATTGGTTTCCAACCTGAGGATGAGTTCTTTCAAAGCCAGGAAGAATTGATGTAGGCCCAAGACCCACCGCATGGCGCAACATGTGCTGATTTTTTACCATTTATTTATATATTTGGGGACTAAATATCAAGAGCTACAATTTACTATTTGTGGGAGATATAGGGGAATGTGATGGATGATATGAGGCTGATTTAAAGATGTAAATGAAGATGTGATGAAGATTTTGAGGATTGTTTCTTAGATCTACTTTTACTATTTCTAGGCTTTTATCATCTTAGGTAGATTACATTGATTTAAAATCAACTATAATTGATTTGAAATCAATCTCCTAGTTGGGGGATTTCATTAAGATTCATTTATGGTCTCTATAAAGGAGGTTAGTGTAGGAGGTAGGCAATTCCAAAAAAAATTGTGTGAGTTTTCTTGAGTATTGTAAGAACAAGTTTGATCTCAGTAAAATTATTTCTCCCTCTCTATTGGGAGTACCTTTGTCTGGGTGTCAAGATCTCATTGACTCGATAACCGGGTTGTAGTAGTTCCCTTCTGAACCATAATCACATAGAACCATATCGAGATTGTGAGTGTTTGATGCAATCTTGTGTGGCCAGTGGGGCGAGAACTTCACCTTATAAATCGGATCTATGTGGGCTTGACGATAGAGGACATGAACATCGTGAGCCACCTGAGATCCTATAGCTTGACGTAGCTTTTGCCCCATATGGTGGTGGCAATGCAGGCGGGGATAAGTTAGCTCCAATCACATGAAACAATAGACTTGTCATCGGCAGACGCGGATTGTGTACTACCTCCGTCCGTCCCTAGCTCCGAATAGGCAGTTCTGTGGGCGGGCCCACCATGATGTATCTGTACATCCAAGCCGTCAATCCCTTTTTCTCAGATTATTTTAAGGCATGAGCACAAAAATGAGGCAGATCCAACGCTCAAGTGGACCACACCAAATAATAAGCTTGGTTGCATTAAAATGCACAAAGTATTAAATGTCAGTTGCAATAAATGCAAGAGTCATCTGTGGTGTGGTCCATTTGACCGTTGGCTCTGCTTCATTTTTGTTTTTATGCATTAAAATAATCTAAGAAAAGGGATAGACGGCTTGGATGTACAGATACATCACGGTGGGCCCACCCACAGAACTGCATGTTCGAAGCTAGGGACGGGCGGGGGTAGTACGCAATCCGTGTCCGTCATCGGCATGTGCGTAGCTAATGGGTCCCTTATCTTTACCCCACTTTTAAAATACAAAGCCGGCCATTGTAAGATATTGTGGCGTAGTGAATATCATTGCAAGGATTCCAAGCGACGGAGTGGACAACTGCAGGATGAAGATAACATTCAAAGGATGAGTCATTGATGTTCCAGTAGAGTATTGCCATCCTCGGTGGCCGTATGGAACGAATCTTCATGGGAATTCCAATCTACAGAGTAGATGTTCCTACAGTGTTTAGCATAGTATCTAATAATGGGGTTGTGGAAAAGGGGCTGACCAAGGTCAATGAGGTGGATTACTCGATCTTCCCGGCTGTGATGGGGTGATTGGGCTTTCTTGCAAGCCAGGATTTGTAGATATGATTTATGTAGCCCGAGACAAAGAATGCCATGATCGGGTTTTTCTTGACCTAGAAATAATGAACATTGATCCAGCCGATGCTGTAGAGGCAATCACTTAACAAAATTAGTCTCTACTTTTCATAACTTAACAGCAGCTTTAGTTACTTCAAATTGAATTAATAGGGTGGCCTCGAAGAGGGCCATGTCTCCTGCAAGAAGGCGGGTCTTGTCTGCCATTCGAGAGAAAACCATCAAGGGGGATAATGTTCATGTTCTTTCACAGTTATAGTTATTTTAGTGATAGAAAGGGGCATTGCAAAAAGCCTCTAGTCATATTAGAGATTCAAAACATGATTACAAAAAGGCAACGAGTTTGGGGCTAAGACACAGTTCCACTTTATATCAGAGGAATGGCATCAAGCACAAGTTATGAGAAGTAGCTAGAAATGTGCAGCATAGAGATTCCATGAGGAATGTGAAAAAGAAGCTTCAAGTAACGTGAAAGAGAAGCTTCAAGAAACATTATGTGAAAGAGAAGCTTCAAGTAACATAAAACATCCACTGACATGAATGCCAACACAAGAACGATAACCAGTAAGAGGATGATGCACCTTAAGCAAACCAAGGTGATGGGCGGTAGCTTTATTTTTCTGTGTTCTTGCCATCTGCAACAGGCAAGAAGACATCAATAACTTTTAATCTAGCAGCCTGTTACTTTCGAACAGAATATAAATACATAAACAAATGCAGCAAAAAAAAAAAAAAAAACATACTCAAAGTCAAAGAAAGGATTACAGACTTCAAAATGAGAGCTCTAGGAAACTCCAAAACATAAATCTAACACTAAAATGGTAGAAAAACAAGGAAATAAACAGCTGAATGAAACAGTGGTTTTAGTTCTTCTTCCTGTGATCCAAACAGTTTATTCAGTGCCCTCACAGTGAAAGGGCCATGCCCAAAAGTGTTGGATGTGGAAAAATCTTGCCCATCATGTTCAGTATAGAATTTCCTGTTGATCTTAAGCTGTTGAATAAAGCATGTGTTTCATGACCACTATTAGGGCAGTTAACACCATTTGGCAGAAAAGAAAAATGTGGCATGCCAATCGATGATGGTTCCCGCCAGGTCAACAGTCTGTACCATTGAAAGGTGAGCCCCACCATACAGTTGCTGGACAGATAAACAAAATACTGTTTTGTTATGTTTGGTGTACAATCTCCCTGTTGATCCTAAGCTGTCAAATAAAGCATTCATTTTGTGGCTACTACTAGGGCAGTTGCCACCGTTTGGCAGAAAAGAAAAAATATGGTGTGCCAATCCATGATGGTTCCTGCCAGGTCAACGGTCTCTACTGTTGAAAGGTGGGCCCCACCATACAGTTTCTGAACAGAAAAATGAAACACTGTTCAGCTCATGTTCAGTGTACAATTTTCCTGTTGATTCTGAACTGTTGAATAAAGCATCCATTTTACGGATGCTACCAATCTAGGGCAGTCGCCACCATCTGGCAGAAAAGAAAAAAAAAATGTGGTATGCCAATTAATGAAGGTTCCCACCAAATCAACAGTTTGGATCGTTGAAAGGCAGGCCCCACCATACACTTGATAAACACTCTTCCATTTCAGCTAAGCATGATATGATACCTCAGCAGAAAGACTATTTTGAGTAATGTTACAAAGAAGTGTCCTAGAAACACTCACAACAGAAGTGTCTGCTATGGCATATGAGCAGATACTCCCTAATGCAATTGCGCCAGCACGCTCCACACGTGTGCACAAGAAAAGGCCTAATTTCCTTTTTAGCTTGTTCATAATTTCTTTTCTTTCATATTTCTATATTAGGAAACTATTTATATGCTAGGAAATAAGTATTATTAGATTCTCATGTTTAAGGGTTTTCTTATTTTAGAGATCTCAACTAGCTCAGAATTCTATTTTTAGATTACTTAATTATGCTAACGATTTTCTCAAGGAAGAAACCTTGTAAACACTCATCATAAATAAGGCATAGGCCCTACGGAATAGGAGACAATTGAATGATACTTTCTTTGAAGCAAGTACTCTTGTTTCTCTACGATATTGTGTTGAGGGGGGGAGTGGGGGTGAGGTAGAGCACTGTTGAGATTGCTCACAATCATTGCATCTTCTCTCCTGTGTGATTCAAACTTTCAATCCAATACGTTGAACTTCATTGCAACTAGTTTTTTTCCTTGATCTAGTTGCATTAATTGGAATCAGAGCACGCTCTACTCTTGGGAAATTGAAACAAGAGATGTCGTGGATAAGACAATGTTCATATGCCTCATACCATTATCCCTATTCTGACTCCCATGCCCGTCTATATTCATCGCATTATTCTTATTTGGGTTTGACGAACACGCTCATCCTTAATATCACCCTAAGTCATGCCTATTTCATATGTGCCTTGCGACAATTCCTTTCAGCTTGACAATGCACCCAATGCGTTCATGCGGGTAATAACACAAATTCCCCATTCATAGGCAAATCCGCCATCATGTACTTCAATGACATCCTCGTCTATAAATGTTCACAAGACAATCATTTGATCCATCTTTGCCAGGTAATGAAAATATTACATCACGAGAAAACTCTACGTCAATTTGAATAAGTGTACCTTCATGAGTTCCCGCACAACCTTTCTGGGGTTTCGATGTTTCAACAGAAGGCATGAGGGCTTATCCTGAAAAGATAAGGGCTATTGTCGACTGGCCTATTCTCATGAATATTCATGAGATTCGCGGCTTTCACAGACTAGCAACATTTTATTGAAGGTTTATCTAGAACTTTAGATCCATCATGGCATCCATTACTAAATGTATGAACACCATTCCATTTGAGTGGACCAACGCAACGACAAAGAGATTTCAAGAAATCGAGCAAAAAGTGGCTGAAACTCTAGTTCTCATCCTAATTTTGAAAATGTATTCGAGGTTACCAATGATGCATCCCACATAGGCATAGGAGGGAGGCATCCTCAGACAGGAAGAATATCCGGTGGCCTTCTTCAGCAAAAAAGTCACGAGGCACGAAAGAAGTATTCTATAGATGATGTGGAATTTTATGTTGTTGTACAGGCTTTAAACAATTGGCATCATTGCATCATTCATCAAGAGTTTGTATTCTATTCCAATCATGTGGTGTTGCGTTATTTGAATTCCCAAAAGAAATTAGGTGTAAGGCATGCTGAGTGAGAGTGTTTATATTTAGGAGTTCACATTCAACTTGAAGCATCAGGCTAGTGTAGAAAATAAGGTAGCATATGCCCTTCAACAAAAATCACATCTATTATCTACCTTATCATTCACCATTATTGGGTTTGAAGAACTTAAAAGAGATTATGCGGTGGATGATGATTTTAAGAAGGTATTTTCAACATTCCGTGTCGGCTCAAGCATCAAGTACCCACGATACAGCTACACAATTGGTACTTATGTTATGATATGAGGTTGTCTTCCTAAAAGCTCCTGCGAAAGCTTGTGATACAAGAGCTTCATTTGAGTAACCTTGATAATCACTTTAACATCGACAAAATAATAGACCTATCGTAGACCAATTCTGTTAGCCAAGTTTGAGGAAAGATATCGGAATCATTATTCAACAATGCTGAGTGTGTCAACTAAACAAAGATAGCAAGAAGAGTAACGATCTTTATACTTCATTGCATGTGCCAAATGCTCCATGGGAAGACATTAGCATAGATTATCAAGGGATTACCTAAGACCTAGCGTGGCTAAAACTCTATTTATATTCTGGTCGACAAGTTTTTCCAAGATGGCCCATTTCATCCCTTATAAGAATTAAGATGACATTGGATGCCCTACACATGGCAAATGTTTTATTCAAAGAGGTTGTTCGCTTATATGGTGTTCCCAATATAATTGTATCTGATCGTGATTTTAAGTTTGTGAGCTACTTCTGGTGAACTTTGTGGTCTAAGATGAGAACTAAATTAAAGTTCTCAAGCACTTATCATCCATGAGCAAACAGATAGATTGAGGTCGTCAATTGCAGCCTTCAAAATCTACTTCGATATTTGGTTGGTGATCACATAGACGGGACATCATGTTATTACAAGCTAAGTTTGCTTATAACAATTCAGTAAACCACACTATATGACTCTCCGTTCAAAATTGCAACTGGTGTGCGACCTCAGCAATCTATTGATTTAGCCCCACTTCTTATTGCCACTCAATCGAGTCAGGGCGCCAAAGCTTTTGCGCAGCATATAAAGAGATATATAAAGAAGTCAAACAGAAGATCACCCTTAGTAATGAAAATTACAAGGGGCATGTAGATGCTCGATAGCATCTTTTACAATTTCAAGATGGGCATAGGGTTATGGTGCAGTTCAAACATGAGGTTTCTGGTAGGTTCCTATGCTAAGCTCCACTCGAAAAAGGCAGGTCCTAATCATATTTTGAAGAAGGTAGGTGATAATGTATACCTGATCGAGCTTCCACCCAAATACTTGATCGAGCTTCTATCCAAATACCCACAATACCACGTCAATTCAAAAAATCATTGAAGATGTGTTGGACGATTAGATAATTTTCACACACCATGAAAGGTATCAGAATTTTCTTGTCAAGCAGAAAGGCCGACCGAGATCTAATAGTGTGTGGATCTCAGCAGACGATTTCGAGAGCATAAATTCAGAGCTCTATGAGTACATTGCCATTAACTCGACAAAGCCGATTTTTCCAAGCCAGGGGGAATTGATGCAATCGTGCTACATCCCACAAATGCGCGTTCCACATGTGTGCACAAGAAAACACCCAATTTCCTTTTTTAGCTTGTTCATAATCTCCATTCTTTCATATTTCTATGTTAGGAAAATATCTTTATGCTAGGAAATAAGTATTATTAGATTTTTAATGTTTCAGGGTTTTCTTATTTTAGAGATCTTGGCCAGCATGGAATTCTATTTTTAGATTCCTTAGGTTATGATAGAGATTTTCTCAAGGAGGAAACCTTGTAAACACTCATTATAAATAAGGCATAGACCTTATGGAATAGGAGACAGTTGAATGATATTTTATTTGAGCAAGTTCTCTTGTTTGTCCATGGTGGTGTGTTGGGGAGTGGGCGCAGGGGAGAGGTGGCCTCAAGTATAAGATTTGAAAACTGTTGAGCTTGCTCACAATCAATGCATTTTTTTCTTGTGTGATTCAAACTTTCAACCTAGCATCTTGAACTTCATTACAATTAGTTTATTCCTTGATCTAGCTACTTTACTCCCATCAATTGAACCCACCGCCTCCTAAAAGGTCGATTAGGATCCATCAGTATCAATCACCCGCTGCAGGCATTTCATGCCAGATAATCATTTCCCCTACTAGAGATATATAACCAGAGAAGATATTAATCGTCTGAAAAATCTTTTAAATGGCATTTTTGCCAAATACGCATGGCGAAACTGCAACCTGGCAAGTATCTTAAAATCAGTTCGTTGAATCATGCAACTAGGTTTTGCATAGACACGCATCTGTCGCATGACGAGAAGCGGAAGATCGATGCCCTGGATGAAGAAAAGTTTCTAGGGTTTTGGAGAGGAAAAATCAGGGTTTTTGGAAGGAGAAGAGATATACCTCGTCTTCGATATCTTTGATTTTCTGCATGACGGTCGCCATTGCTGAAAACAGTAGCAATACGAGAGAGAGAGAGACAGAGAGAGAGAGAGAGAGAGAGAGAGAGAGTATGTGTATGTGTGTGACGATCGCTGCCGTGGAGAATCGTAAGCTCGCGCCTTCTGTCTCGTTTCTTCGATGATCTGGTGTGCCGTACTGGAGGTTGGAGTCGGCGAGTCTGTTCACTGGAGATTTATAAGCACCGGGGGTACCTCGCGCTAGGTGTCTACCGGATTACTTCACGAGCGTGGGAGAAGCGACTTAACGTGAAAGAAATCCACGCCGTCCATCACGTGCTCTACCCCTTTTTAGGAAGTGGATCGCGAAGCGAGTAACTCAGTACGCTAAGCATACTGAGTAAACTCCGTGGGTTCCACCATGATTTATATATTTTATCCACTCCTTCCATCCATTTTACCACATAACTTTAGGGCCCGAGCCCAAAAATAAAGCATATCTAAATCTCAAATGGACCACACCATGGGAAACAGTATGAATTGAAAAAATCTTGAGGGCGACAGAAGTTTTGGATCAAGGTTATATTTGTGTTTTCCCTTTCATCAATGTTTTACAATCTTATTAACAGTATGGATGACAAATATGGGACCCAGCAAGGTTTCAACCGTGGAAATCAGATTGACCACTGGGTTACTCAGTACACTCTCATCGTACTGAGTAAACTCTGTTGGGCCCACCGTGAATATGCCATCCATCCATTTTCCCAGCTCATTTAAGGGGTTGAGATCAAAATTAAACCATATCCGAAACTGAAGTTTATCATACCACAAGAAACAGTGGGAATAATGATTTCCGCCATTGAAACCTTGTTGCTCCCACGGTGATGTTTATTTGTTATCCATTCTGTTAATAAGATCTAAAAACATTGATGAAAGGGAAAACACAAATATAACCTTGATCCAAAACTTCTGTCGCCCTCAAGATTTTTTCAATGGTAGATTTTCAATTCACACGGTTTCCCATGGTGTGGTCCATTTGAGATTTAGATATGCTTTATTTTTGGGCTCAGGGCTAAAGTTATGTGGTAAAATGGATGGAAGGAGTGGATAAAATATATAAATCATGGTGGACCCCACACAGTTTACTCAGAATGCTTAGCTTACTGAGTTACTATGCGATCCGCTTCCTACTCAGTATCCGATTTCCCCTTTTTAGGCCTGAATTCCCCACCCTTTAAAAAATAATAATAAAATAAAAAAATAAAAAAGTAAACAAAACAAAAACAAAAACAGTATGATTCAGAACAGTCTGGTGGGCCACCGAAAAATTTTGATACGTAAAACGTCTTTCTCCCGAGTTTTCATCATGCCGAACCACATAACATGAATCGATGGGATAGCTTACAAGCATCAAGTTTGGTTCTATGCAAGACTTTGGACTTGCTTGGGTACCTGTAACCGGAATCAATCCCTTGGTAAATGCAAATTGGAATCTTCAACACGTTTGGATGCCTGTAATTAGAATATACTGGAATCCAAAATTTTTCTTTAGAATGCATTATGTAAATTAGTTCTAACGCTCCCAGTTAATGTTCATGACATCTTACTTAAAAATTAAGTTCATTGGAATACGTACTTTAACCCAAAAAACGAAACAAAATTTTGAACCTTGGATGAGACATAGGAGCGGGCCATATTGAAAAATCCAACCATTTTTTGGCACTTGCATCTAATCCCAACCTTTTAAGGGGATTTCAATTTTGAAACTCGTAGTAAACAAATGTAGAAAATAATTGAATAATAAATAAATGGAACTCCGTGCCTGATCCGATGATGAATGTTAAACTAATCCGCCATTGGGACAAGGTGCAGATGTTGTCGATGTTTTTGAGGTAATTCAATTTTCAACCAGTGCAGAGGCTCCTGATGCACCATTCTCATGATACAACATTCAATGTGCAAACTTTTTTGAATGTGCACGTGCTAATTAAAATCCCAAGATTTAGGTCCTGTTGGGATGCAACCTCCAAAGAGGCTTTTGGGGCTGAGTCGACCAAAAATGCAGGCTTGAAATCCCCTTTGTTGGAAATCCTCCTGTGAGGAAAGTGTGTTCAAATGGCCCTTAAGCAGGACCTCACAATCCTTTATAACTACGTGGGAGTTGTCTTCTATTTCAGGTTGTCAATGGACCGGCTGGCCTGCTAGACTTTTTTGGACTTGACCACACTTAGGCGAGTTATGTCATGCTAGGCTCAAAGGGCCAGGTGGGGCCTAAACTCTAAACCTGTGTTTATGATCCCGTCCCAACCTGTTTAGGATTTCAAGGGAGTTGCCTTCTATTTCAGGTTGTCAATGGCCAAGGGAGCAACTAGGGCTGTACACGAACCGGGCTAGCTCTATTAGCTCGCTCGACTCGGCCCGACTCGGAACTGAGTTCGGGTTGGGACGGGCCATTTTCTTCGGCCCGAAATTAAGTTCAGGCTGAGTTTAGATATGTCCCAGTTCGGCTCCACTTGGCCCGAAACCCGACTCGACCTGGCCCGACTTAGCCTGACTCGGTTAAGTAGTGTGTGTGTGTGTGTGTATTCAAAACCCTACCCGTCCCTTTCCCCTTTACTCTTCTGGGATAGTTCACCGCCTATCTTCGAAGTGACAATGACTCATCCACCTCACAGACGTATAACTTGAACAGCCTAGATTCATCCAAATACAAAAAAAAAAAAATTTATAATGTCCTGACTAGTTAGATTTTTTATGAAGTCTATAGTTCAACTATCTAAACCGTTGATCGTGAGCCTTATAATGGGACGCGGATTACCTGTCAAAGCCTTTTCCATGAACTTGTAGTAAGGTCCGAAACTAGCCCGAACTCGCCCGATTGATGACCGGGCCGGGTTCGAGCTGGACGTGTTGGCCCGATGACTGGGACGGGCCAGGTTCGGCTGGGTTTGGCTGGTGACTGGGTCAGGCCGGGTTTAGCCCAGTTCGACTCGGATCGACCCGTGTACACCCCTAAAAGTAACACCTTAGCGAGTGTTACCTTTACTGTGAGGCTCACCTTTATGATTTTTTGTATATTCAACCGTCCATCCATTTGTTGCTCATTTTAAAACCGGGTGCCAAAAATTATATAGATCAAAATCTCAAGTGGACCACATTATAGAAAATAGTGTTAATTGAGTGCCTCACCATTGAAAAATATAAGGAGCCCATCATATTGTTTAATTACAATCCAACCTGCTGATAATGTCAAGAAGATCTAGATGAAGGGAAAATAAAAATATCAGCTTGATGCAAAACTTATGTTGCCTACAAAAAGTTTTAAATGGTCATTCATCACTATTTCTAGTGGTATGGTCCACATGAGATTTGTATCTTCTTAAGGTTTGGGATCATGTTCTAAAATGAGATGATAAAACAGATGGACGGCATGGATATATAGAAAATACATCAATGTGGGCCCCATACGGTTAAGGTAGTACTCACTAAGGTGTTACCCTTGACCGGACAATAATCCATATGACCAGGGGATCCTGTGGGGCCCACGTGATGTCTCTGTTTAAGGTATGAGCCCAAAAATAAGGCAGATCGAACCCTAAAGTAGACCATGTAAGAGATGACTTGTGTTTAATGCAACCCAAGTTCACTATTTGTCGTGGTCCACTTAAGCATTGGATCTACCTATTTTTGGGCTCATGCATTAAAATGATATGAGAAAATGGATGGACAGTGTGATAAACAGATACATCATGGTGAGCCCCATGGAAGTCCCTCGTTAGATAGACTATTTTCTGACCTAGATCAAACACAGTCCGCTTCCCTTCGCCAGGGGCATAGGCTTGCTACGCCCACCTCTATGTAATTTTTATGTGTTGTCCATCCATTTTGCCTAATTATTTTACCATGTGGAATGAAAAATGAGATAAATGCATTAAACACCCACCATTCAAATCTTCTTAACAGCTACAGGAATTCAGATCAGTTGATATTTGTGTTCTAGGTCCATGTGACATTATGAATAGGTTGGATGGCAAATAGACATCACGATGTGCGTAGTAAGGTGTCCGTGGTGTGTGTCATTGTCACCATTGCTTCCTTTTGGTGCTGTCTGCATGAGCTTTGGATTTGCCTCTTATATTTAGGATCATGCCTTAAAATGATTTGTTAAAATAATGGATGGCCAAGGCCACTGAAGTAGAGGCTAGTGTCCTGTCGAGAGAGGCAGCTGTGGTGGAAGCTTACAAGGCCTCTGAGGGCCATAATGCCAAATTATAAGAGGTCTTTAACTTTGGCTTTGTGAATTGTTAGGAGGAGGTCCAACGTCAATTCCTTTTATCTCGACATGTCGTGGTTGGATGATGACGTGGGCTTGATCGCTAGGGATGTTACCGATTCGGAACAACGAGTCATTGGAGATGAGATCATCATCGAGGTCATCCTTGAGCGAGTTGTTGTCGAGACCTCCCAAGAGTAGGAGAGACCTCCATCCTCATATGTTGAGTATCTATGCCTAGATCTTGTAACCTCTGTAGCTTGCCCGAGCTGACACTAAAGGCGCATTTGCTCGAGTTGAGTTTCATCTGGTATCTCTTCAAGATGTTGAATATCTCTCTTACGTCGGTCACATGGTCCTCGACATTGGTGCTCTTAACGAGCATGTTGTCGACATATAATTCCATAGTTTTCTCGATCTGCTTGGCAAATATCTTGTTCACCAACCTCTGATATATTGCTCCCGCATTTTTTTAACTCGAATAACATAACCCGTTAGTAATACAAGCCTCTATCTGTGATGAAGACAATCTTTTGCTTATCATGCTTGTGCATGCTAATCTAGTTATACCCTGAGTATGCATACATAAAACTAAGGAGTGCATGCCCAACAGTAGTATCCACCAGCTAGTCGATCCTATGTAGTGGAAAATTGTCTTTCGGATAAGCCTTGTGTCAAGTTTGTATAGTCGACACATACTCGCCATTTACCGCTGGCCTTTTTTACCAGTGTCACATTGGCTAGCCAGTTAAGGTAGTGTACTTTTTCGATAAAATTAGCTCAAATGATGTTCCTAACATCTTCGTTGATTGTGGCATACATTTTATTTTTTTTTGCGTCAAACGCTTGTCTCTTCTGTCGGACAGGCTTGTTGTCGGGATCTAGGTTAAGACGGTGGAACGCAACTCTCATATCTATCCCGGGCATATCTTAATTAGACAATGCAAACACGTCGATGTGCTCTCTCAGGAGGTCTGCTATTTTTGCTTGGAGTCATGGGTTGAGCAGCGATTGGATCTGAACTGTTCAAGCTGGATCAGTCTCAAAGAGTTGCACTAGGGTGAGATCTTCCACATGCGATCTTCTTTCTGCAACTTCCTCCTCGGGGTCCTGGGAGGTGATCTACATCACTTGCTTCTGTTGTGCTTTTCCTTGGAAAGATGTCTAATGACATTGTCAAGCTTCATGTTGGTCACCCCGAACTTTGCCGGCTACATTCTCGATCAGGAACTTCAAAGCGATGTAAAAGGTGGAGACCACAACCTGCATAGCGTTCAAAGATGGTCTACCTAAAATCATATTATACACCGAGGGGCTGTCCATCACGAGAAAATCCACCATGGTGGTGGCCTGGCTGGAGCCCTCTCCTGCTATCACTGACAATAGGATGCTTCCCTTTGAAGTCACACTCTCTCCTATGAAGCCAAGCAAAGGAGTTTACATAGGCCGTGATCTCGATCTCCTTATTCTCATCTTGTCGAAGGCGGCTGCAAACAAGATGTCTGTTGAGCTACTCATATCGACCAACATTTGGTGCACCTTATGTTTGGCCACAACCATGGTGACCATGAGTGCGTTGTCGTATAGGTGTTAGATCCCCCTGGCATCCTCCTTTTGTGAAGGTGATCATGCACGAATCTACATTGTGTTCTTTCCCAAGGCAGCTATCGAGGTTTGCTTGATGGACCACGTCAGTGGACCTCACACTCCGATAATGAACTCAACGTGCTTGGTTGAGTTACCGCCTCCAGTGGGTCCACTAATATAGTGCAAATTTCCCCAATCGGCTCGCCGTTGTTGCGCTCCTTGCGCCGCTCCCGTTGAGGAGCTGGTCAATCTTCTCTGCGCCTAGCAACAAATTCGCATAGATATCCTCTCTGGATGAGGGATTCGATTTCCTCGTTTAGATCAAAGCAGTCGGATGTATTGTGGCTGTGATTATAATAAAAGTGAGTGTTTTTTCTCCCCATTTTCCTCCGGATTGGGCCTCATCTTGGTCAGCCACCTTAGGATTCTCTTTTCTTTGACCTCCATGAGCACCTACTCTAGCATGGTGTTCAATGTAGTGTACCAACAAAACTGACTCTTTGAAACTCAAGGAGCCCAGGAAGCGGAGCCCGGGAAGTGGAGCTTTGGTCGTCATCTCTTCTCCTTTTAGGGTTCGCACTAGGTCTTTCCTTGGTCTACTTTCTCTTTATGTCTTTTGCCAAGCTGCTTTCTCCCCTGGTGTCCTTGCGGGAGTTGAACAATTCATCGACGTTGGTCTATGTATAAGCTCGGTTTAAGAGGTCAACGAAGGTCATTGGGGGGTTCTTGTTGAACAAAAAGCGGAACTTTTCTCACCTGAACCTGACCATCATCGACATGAGGGCTACCTATCGGAATAGCCATATACTTAGACGACCTTGGCATTGAACTGGACGACGTAGTCTTTCAGTGGCTCATCCTCCTTTCGGGTTACCGTAAGGAGGTGAGTTGTTGGCTTCTGTATATCTTTTGCATCTGACAAATTGGGTGACAAAGACCTTACTGAGCTGAATGAACTAGCCAATTAATTTCAACTTCAGGTCCATATATGATCAGAGTCGAATATTGCATATCAGACCCAGTAATTGCCTAAATTTACGTACATGATAAGGCTTAATGGAGTGTATTAATTGTGTTTTTTGTTACATGATGAAATCAGGAGCGTTAATTGAAAATTGATGTTAAAGGCGTAGATTTGATGTTTTGAAGTCACTAAAGCAAGGAATGGACTTCAGAGGATCAAGATTGAAGATTTTACATGCCTGGGATCTGAGGAAAGCAAGCCAAAGGGGCCCGAAAAGGGTCCAGAATGCAAGATCACATGGTTCCCGCCATCCGATCAGTTCGAAACTTCATACATGGGATGAGGGCCATAAATTAACCGTACATATTAAATTTCAACCTCTGGATATCTCGAGAAGTATTCCAACGGCCAGATCAACCCCTTAATTCAGTAAGTGGGGCCCACCTGATAGCAGGACATGCGTCAACTTTGGTCCCAACCCACTAATCAGGGAGATAAAAAAGATGGATGGTGCAGATTTCTTCAGAACGTGGCAGTGGACCCCACATGCATGAGCGTGTGCATAGAGCACATGTGTGCTGGCGCTACACCGAACCGAGTAAGCGGGTCAGCAGCGCTGACCCGCGTCTGCATCTAAAAACGGCAGTTGCTGTCTTCCGCTGTCGATCGTTGGATCGAGTTGTGGGTTCCACTTATTGTCCATATCGACAATCCAACCCGTCCACTGAAATTCTAGTATCGATATCATCAACGTGTAGGTGGCCGAATTTCAAATGAGAGCGATTATGAAAATCTAACCGTTTAAAAGCAGGTTGAACGGAAGAGAGAGATAACGTGTGGGCCCCATCAAAAGAAGGAAAAAATGAGCATTCCTACCCGAAATTTCCTCCTCCATCTAATGGACGGAGTGGATTTTCCATTTAATTGAAGGAATGGGCCCCACCATTGTCACAGCGGAAGCAATCCGCTGCTCTGTTCGCGTTCGCGAAATCCATTTTTTGTGGGAGTTTGTGGACCCCACCCGTCACCTGTCCGGCTGATCCAAGCTGTTCATCGTGTAGAGGGCTTTGAGAGCTTCAAAACCATGCAGATATTCTGCTCTCATGCGTGCACACGTGCACGATACAGAGGCCACAAACGGACTGTTCTGCAATGTTCAAAACTGATCTCTTCGTGATTTCTTCTCTGAGACGCATTAATGGACGTTCAAAACTATCCATTCTTGACTGAAATTTCGTCCTGAATCCAATGGATGGGGTGGATTTTCCAGAAAATACTTCTGTGGGGCCCACCGATCATGGCTGCGAAAATTTACACTCCATGTCCTGCTACAACTCTGCCACCGACTTCAGCCCTCCAGCAGCTATAAAAGAGGAATTATGGACGTGAAAAATTCATTCAGAAACAGGGGATTCCAGATCCAGAGCAAGGGAGAGAAGAAAGAAAAGAAAGAAGAGAGAGAGATCGATTGGTTTGGTGTTCCTTTTTTATGAATTTTGTTTATCCATCTTTTTAATGGATTTTATGGGTCACTAATCTCTCAGCTAGGGCTGAGATGAAGCCCCTAATTTGATTAGCTCTTGTATTGGTTGAATTTACTTTGAATATTATTTGATTTGTTTCTTTCTCTAAGTGGGCTTAATTGGTTTAAATTCTAAACTTCTCCATCTATGAACTCGATCAGAGTCTATATATGGACGTTGTATGGATGCTTATTATAGGTGCTTGTGTCTGATCAAGAACAGGTTTCCTATAGAGGAAGAAACAGGGTGCTTTAATGAACTATACATTCCATGTATCCGATCAAGGACATGGGATATGTTATTCATGGCATTGCTTAAAGGAATTAGACATTCTGTATGCCCGATTAAGGACACAGATTGTGCTTTCTCTATATAAGTGGTATCAATCTAGATCAAGGTGAATCAACAGACAAAACAAGGGTTGGGATAATTAGGGGTGGATTCGAAAGTCCTAGTGCTCTTTCTCTGATTGAATTTTCTTCCCTGTTCTTAATTGTTTTTTTTCTAGAATTGTGCTTAGTAGTTCATTCCATTATTTGTTGGATTAGTTAAGAAGAATTGTGAATTCGAGTTGTGATGATCAGTCATCGTGGGAACGATCTCGTAATACGTACCGTATCTACATTTGATTCGTATACTTGCGAGTTTAAAAATCATTTAAATCATGTTGGTTTAAATAAAACATCAATATACCACTTACGAGCTGCCCCAGTGAGTGTTAGAGAGAACACCCTGTACATCATCAGTCTAGAAGGGCCATGAAGTTCAATCCGTGCTCTGAACAATTTTAGATGTTTGGTCGGGTCGCTTGCACCAAAGTAAAGTGATATTTGGGGCATCCGAAACCTAGGCGGTAGTTGGGCTCACATGATGTCATCTGTAAATGGCAGCTCAGTTTGCTTGAGGGGGGCGTCCATAGATATTGGGGCCTTTGCTCGATAAGCCTGTTGGATGTTATCGAGCTGGTCCTGAATTTCTCTGATTGCTACCCCCAAGGAACTTCGCTTTCCGTCATCACTTTTTGGGCCTTCTCTTGAGTTTGTCTCCTCTGTTCAAGGGTATGGCATAAGTTTGATTTGACGAGCTTAATAGACGTCAAGAGCTACATTGGGGTGATGAGGCTTCCACTAGCCCAGGTTTGTCCCTGATGTGACTCAGGGCCCAATTTCACTAGGTGGGACTGCTCGATTGTTGCCTCTGCCTCTCTACACTGGTCAGCCAGGGATATTTATTGTCTCTCCAACAACCTTATGATGATGTCTACATTGTTGGTTAGAGTTCCCACCTAGTTTCTTATGGAGACTGGTCATCTTCCCCTATTCCAAGTCTTCTGCACCACCGCTTATGAGGATGGTCGGGACTAAGGCAGTGACCGTGAGGTTTTTTCTTCACTAGACGGAGCTTGATGGACAGATTCGGCTACAGTCGAAGCCTTCCCTTTTCCTTTTCACCGTCGGGGGAGGGATTGGGGGTGGTCTGAGTTAGAGATGGTGAGAACTTAGCTTTATCGTTGGTTCCCACGGATGACACCAACTCTGCTTTCACCGAAATTTGGTCAACGGATATGATAAAAAGAGGAAGTAAACTCAGCGATTGACCTGCAATGGACAAAGGAGATGTGGACAATGAGGGGTGTCGGTAGCCGGCTGTAGACCCTCCAATGCTTAAGTTAAACCAGTAGGATCTAATCAAAGGCTAGAGTTTTAGGTTTTTTAGCTCACCTCCCTTCATTTAGGGTAGTTGTAGATATAGGGTCCTTTGGCAATCCTGTAATTGCTGTGTCCTAATGGGACGAGCTAGAGAGTCCTTGTTTTGATGGAAAACTGCTATAAAAATGCTGTCGAGCTTGCCTCGGTTGGCATAATCTTCGACTGAGATCGTGTTGGGCCTTCCTCTTCCAGGTCCGAAGCACGATCCCCTTTAAATTACTCATATAGCTCAGGTGATGGTTGGTTGAGTCAACTCAGAGTGCTTTAGAGGTTAAGCTCCTTTCCTTAAGGGTCTCTCACTCGTGCTGCAGACCACAATCATTCTAAGTGAGACGAGTCTTATCCCTCCGAGCTCTGTCCTCGGACAACTCAACTCGGGGGCACATCTCTATGTCAATATAACTCTTTATCTCTCCTTGATGGCCTTTTTGCCTAGACCATTATCACCCCAGCTCAGGATCTACATTAGCTTGGAAGCACATCACTTATGACTAACGGTCGTTCTCCTCGTGCTAGGGACCAATTATATTTTTTCCACAATAGTTTATGTTATGGGAAAATATGATCCGACCACATTCAAGGACAGCTCGGCCCAGCTATGTTCAAGAACAGCTCAACTTGACCACCTTTGAGGTCGGCTCTGTTCAACGAATGAGTGTTTCCGAAGTACTTTACCCAGGAGAATTGGCATGAGGATTGCTGTAACATCCTGGATTTTTGCTAATTTGGATTTTTCAAAAATCCTTAAAAAAAAATTTTATATACTAGCCCACGTCGTCACCTACTAACCCTTGACACTCGGAGTGAGCCTATCCGTGGCTGGTACCGATAAAAAACCATACAAATAGGATTGATCAACCATAGAAAACCAACAAATCCGAACGATCACTTAAACATCGAGTTTAATCCCATGATTTGTTCACATAGAGACCAAATCTAGCCAACCTATCACTGACTAATCGAGATAACGATAACCAAATAAAGACATACCTAAAGCCGAGATGACCATGGGTCGGATCTTGATTAATAAACCAAATCAATCCAGTTACTCCTTTAGCATAAAAACCAACGGTTTAGGGTTATTAAGACCGAATTGTCGTTTCCGCTAATTATAAATAGGCCACACTATGAACATAGTTAATCTAAACCCTAATAATTGTACAAAAGAAATCTTGATACCCAACTCATTCCAGAAATGCTCAGATTTTCAGAACAAGCTTTAGACCGCTTGTTAGTGGGCCACTACTTTCGAAACTATACAATAATGTCCATCTCACTAGGCTTGATGTCCACGCGAGTGGAGAATTAAGATAATACTTAGAATTGCACAACTTAGGCCCAAGGTCAAGTGCTTGAAATGCGCAAATACCCTAAGCTAATGCCTGAACTTATGTGAAATAGACTTTCCGCTCTTTCGCGAAGTTGTGGATTTCCGACCGTTAGATCGCAATTAAACTCGAACTATGAATTAGAGATATTTCCCTGCTCATATCTGTATAGCCGCGAGCCCGATCGACTATCGGTGACCGTTGAACAAACTTCTGATCATACTCGTCGATCAGCGCATCCAAATGATGGGCCGATCATATCCATACATAGATAATCATTATGGCTAACTATCATATGGTATATGTCAACCCCTACATCTCATAGTGAGCCCCAAATGTTAGAAACAACTCCCTCAAAGATTAATATAATGACTAAAGGGCCATTGCCGCCATATACACCAAATCCAGTGCTATAAATAAGGCATTTAGGGGCCTCCTTTACTCCCATACGAATTTCACACCTTATGAGAGAAAGAGAGAAAGGAAGGGAGAGAGAAATAGGAAGAGAGTGAGGTCCATGGTGCTTGCTTGAACCGGAATTCATTCGACAAAACCCAAGTCATTACCGTTTTTCCCCATCGAATCCACCCCTACGTATGATCGAAGGTAAGAAATGCTTCCCACCACCTATTTAAACCATATCATGTTAGATTTTATGAATCTTACCTATGTTTTCTTTGATTTGATTAGGAATTAATATTTTTCCTAAAACCCCAACCCTATAGGCGCTAAGTCGGACGAATCATTGCAAAGGTGCGGACTATTAATTCCAGGTTACCTTTTATCGACCCCTGAGGGCCCATATAACGATCATGTATCGTGATCTAGGCTTAAAACTTGTTGTATTGTTTTATTTGAAATGATTTACAAATGTTTTATTTTATGAAATTTATTGTAGTCCATGTGTTCGATGAAATGCCTAAGTGAAGTTAGGACGCTAAATGCTACGCATGTGTTAATTGTTAGGATTATATAAATGTGTAGCTCCACTAATGCTCATGTATTTAATGAAATGCCTATGTGAACTCGAAAGTAATAACATGCAAACGTAACGTGGCGATTACTGAGTCGCAAAGACGTATGATTTCTCCCCACCTCAAGAACGTCGACTAATTGCTTAAATTAAAAAACGACTCGGTCCAAGCCAGCCGCAATTAGCTTATCCGATCGACCCAGGTTGAACTTGAAAGACCGATAGTAGCTGGACTACATGGCACGCTTGTGCCAATGTCGGTTGAGCCAAAGTACCCCAAGTCGACCGATGTAACATATGGGGTTTTCAGGGGCCGTGTAGGAACTCAACCTCTAAAATCCCGGGTGTCGCTTATATCATAATTATGGTGATTTGTACATAAATCAATTTAAATGAGCAATAAAGGAATCGGCTGGAACATAAACCACAACCATAACTAATCTACTGAAATAAATGCAACTAAGAAATATAAGTCTATATGAATATCAAACGGGTCGCACAAGGCGTCGCCCGACAAAATTTATATAAGAAATGCCCAAAAGACATGGTGCACTAGATCCCTACTCAATAACCCATAAACAACCCGCACAGTCTACGACGATCCATCCATAAGCTGGAAGTAGGAAAGTTTCGCTTCCCTATCCACGCTCACCTCGCTCAGCTCGTCGAGCTCTGCCTCACCTACATCAAGTAAAGGGTCTGGTTGGTTTAAAATACTGTCCCAGAGTAGGAGTGAGTAGCTAACTCAGTGGGTACCATCAACCATAAGTTACGCCAAATAACGATTTCATGATGAATTTAATAAAAAACACACATTCATAAATCACTAACTAGTCTTTGTTAATGCGTATGCATGAGTTATGTATGATGCATGACCTCACCCACAACACTCCCTTAAGCAGCTTCGTCTCACGGTCTCGCATGACCAACACTCCTTCATTGCGACCTCAACTGCCGAGTCGCCAAATCCTAACTAATGCGATGCATGAATAATGTTAGTCGAGTATTTAGTTAATTCTGTTCATCCGACAGGTTAGGAAAATTGGTACACCCCGACGATATCAATGTCCTCATCCATTTGTGAGGCTCGGACCTCTCAACGCGAGAGGCCAGGACCCCATGATCCTTGATCCCATCGGGGTCCCTACCCCCGATTACAAGCACGTGGGGAGCGCTGGAAAGCGGGATCGCTCACGGTCATTACGAGGAGGCTCGTTACCCCAGTGTAGGCCGATAGCTCAGACACAGTGTCTCATTCTACCATGCGCGGCTCACGAGACTGTGGATTAGTTTTCAGCTGTTGTCAGTGGGCATCAGTGGGTGAGGGGTGTTCCAGGTTCCAAACAGCCATGAGTAAACAGAGTTAACAAGCATAGTTGGTCAGTCAGTGGACTAGACTGCCCAAGTTTAGGCGAGCACGTAACGCACGACATCGGGTGCAAGCAACTCATGTAGTCCCACTACTGTCGCCCATTCGTGTCCGCCCAAATCAGTTAGTCTGGTCACAGGGCGGTTCAACCAACGGGTCCACCCTCAAAATTTTCAGTTCCTGACCAACCCAGAGAATAGGTTGTATTCAATAACACTTCAACAATTAAGAGTTCATCTTCTATCACAAGTGAAATCATACGCACAATATATCGAGCATGAAGTTTCAGGTTATTAATATAAGTGCAAGTACTCTTAATAGTGTGAGTTAGACGTGTGTGCGTGTGGTGCTGGATTACCGAAGAGACCAAGGACAACACACCACTCATAGTACAAGATTACAACAAGAAATAATACAATCATACATGTTATAGGGAAAATCATACAAGAATCAAATATGAAATGATCATGCAACACCAATTTCATGCTCAAACATGTTGAAAACCAAACAAATAACAATTTATCGTTGTATAGATTTTGGTGGACCTAATATGTAAGTTTCTAGTTAGGTTTTTCTGCAAATCACTTATGCAAATCACTCTATCATTCAAAATCATTAAATTTATCTTAAAATTGGTATTTGGCCACCTAGGGATAATGGTCTGCACCTTTTGACGAACTGCTCGATTTACAGTGTTCATACGGTTAGGGTGTTAGGAAATCATCGTTGAAATGCCTAAATAAGCATACAAGCTTATAAGAATTGAAAGGAATTAAATACAAGACCTAAACCTACAAACATAACTCAACACTTACCTTCAATCATCGCCGAATCGACACCAATGAAGGACAATGTTGCTATAGAGGATATGTGAGGGTGAAGGTGCACAAACCCTCATGCTTCCAAGCTCTCTCTCTCTCTCTCTCTCTCTCTCTCTCTCTCTCTCTCTCTTCTCCTCTTTTCCCTTTCTCCCCTTTTTCTTGTCGAAATTCGTATGGGAAGAGGGGGTGTCCAAAAGAAGCCCTTATATAGTGCTAGATTTGGTGTAAATGGCCCCAAGGGCTAGGTTTTTACTATACTAGCCATATGAGAAGGTCTTTCAAACCTTTAAGGCCCACTATGGGGCGTACATATTGATATACACCGTAAGATGGTTAGCCCTAACGATGATCTATGTATGGATATGATCGGCCCGCCATTTGGATGCGCCGATCGACAGATGTGATTAGAAGTCTGTTTAACGACCACCGATGGTCGATCGAAGCCGCGACTATATGGATATGAGCAGGGAAATATCCTTACTCCACGTGTGAAGTTTGGTCATAAACCGACGGTCCGAAACCCTCAACTTTGTATAAGAGTGAACGACCTAATTCACTTAAGTTTCAATTTATTCCTTTAGGGTATTTACACTTCTCATGCACCTTTGGCTCAAGTTGAGTAGTTCTTGACAGTACCTAGGTCCAACTCCTACGATGGACATCGAGCCCAGTAGGACGGACATTATTCTATAGTTTTGGAACTAGTGGCCCACCAATGAACGGTCTAGAGATTGTTTGAAAAATCGGGGCATTTGTGGAATAAATTAGGAATTGAAATTTCTCGTGGGTAATGAGGGTTTGGATTAACTATGTTCATAGTGTGGCTTATTTATAACTAGTGAAAGTGGAGATTTGGCCATGATTACTCTAAATCGTCGATTTTAGGCTAAAAGAGTGATAGGGTTAATTTGGTCTATTAGTCAAGATCTAGGCCTTATCTAACTCGGCTTCGAGTAGATCCTTTAATTTAGTTACGATTGTCTTGATTAATCAGTGGTAGGTCGGTTAGATTTAGACTCTATGTGAGCAAATCATGTGGCTAAATTCAGTGTTTAAGTGATCGGGCGGATTTGTTGGCTTCGTACGGTTGATTAATCAGACTTGTGTGGTTCTTTACTGGTACCACCCGTGTATAAACTAACATTGAGTGTTAATGGTCAGTAAGTGATAATATAAGTTAATTACATTAAAAAAATCAAGGATTTTTAGAAATCTAAAACAGTGAAAATCCAGAACATTACAATCTACTCACCTTAAAAATAATTTCGTCCCCGAAATTGCCTAAGGGTAATAAGTAAAGATTTTATTATTTCATTTGCCTGAGTTTTATTGATTTCAAGTTTATATACAGGTAGGATGTATACTATCTATGCTATTCTGGCTCATTTTAGTCTACCCCCCTTAAAAACTTTTTCACTCTGATGGTTTACTACAATTTATTTATTTATCTCTTTTTTATAAAAATATTTGGATTCATGACGACGATTTCCTTTTATCTAAAGTAAAAATATTTGTTTTCAATGTTCGACCAACACGAAGAGACGGTTGTAGTGGGCTTGAACCCGATACATTGATTATCTACCTGACCAGGGTAGAAGGCTCATTGTATCCCTTCTTTGTCCTGGTGGATCTTGGTTTTCTGCTCAGTCAAAGCAGTGAGTCCATTGGTAGTCGCCCAGGATTGAAAATTAGGTTAAGCCGCAAATGCTTCGCAGGTGTATGCTTCCATAATTCCGTAATCCGACCATCCTAAATGTTTAAAGAAAATCACACATCAATAAAAAGTTAAAATCGCCTATTCATAAAGTTGTCATTCAGGTCTTGTACAAAGAGTGTCCTCGTCTTAATTAATGTCCAAATTAGTTATTAATAAATATTTCAGTATGCCTATAGTCAAACAATTATCATAAAAAGGTTTCCAATGGACTAAGATTGTATCTTTATGTTATCGTCTCGATCTTATAGCTAATGGGTTATGAGCAAACCGTGTTTGGGTTTTATTAATTTCGAGAGAGAATAAAGAACTGAAAGTTCTAAGATATTTCAGAGGTTTGAAGAGATGTTGACTTTAGAAAGGCCGCGGGAATGGAAAGAGGAAGAACATCATTTCCTCAATGTGGTATGAATCTTGATTCCATAAGAAAATAAGAAAACTTACAATATTTTAGTGAAGACTGTATTAAATATGAACTTAGAAAGTATTAAACAATCAAACTCAACCCTATTCAAGAGTTGTAGTTCAACCATACTAGAAACTATTTGAAGTAGAAAAATATACTAAAAATAATTTAATTTAATCATACAAGACGATTTCTATTATGGTTATAAGTAATTTATAAAAAAGAAACAAAATACTAAAACTCCAATATGAAAAAAAAATACTTAGTTCATCGGCAACTCGAGGTTGCATAAATTTTTGGTTTCAACCCATCAATTGTTCATAACATCTTTGTCACGTTTAGTTACTAAATTATTTTTATAATTTTTTTTTGGTAATCCATAATTAAGTTAACATTTATCTCACAAAATTTTAGTTCATTTTAACTCTACAAAAATTATAAAAATTTTGTAATTTGTATGATTTCAAAATGTCTTTATTTCTTATAAGGTTTCTTATACTTTTGGTAATTGAATTAGTTTTAAAATTTTTATAATGTTGCATAATTAAGTTTAAAGTCATCCCACAAAATTTTATATCATTTGGAGTTGTAAATAAATTATTAAAATTCTATGAGTAACAGTTGTCTGAAATTAATAATTTTTAGATAGTTGGCAAAACATCTTAAGTTTAACTATATTATAATTTTTATTTTATTTTGTTTCTTATTTTTATATAAACTAGACTCATCAAACTTCAATTTGGCTTTTGAATCATCTAAATCAGAGTTGTAACGAAGGAGATATGAATTTTTAAAATCGACCCAAAATTGCAGAAAATTCCGGTGAGGGCAACGTTGAAGACTGGCTCCTCGGGCGGAGGCCACGCCGGCCTCTGGCTCTATGGGCTGTCAAGATCTTTCGACGCGCATATCTCGCAAACCAGAATGAGTTATTCAACATGACATATATGAATTTGGGGTAGGAGAAGCTACTTTATTCAAATAACCTAGTTATTTCACAAGATTCCATCAAGTTAATGGTCAAAAATCCATTTTACTTATATTTTTAACATATATAGTAAATTTTTGTTTAATTATAGTTCTTTATCCTTGAACTTTAAGATTTGTGTCTAAAATAAAGGTACATAAAAGAAATTAGAAGAGTTAAGGGGTGAAAGGTGAGATTTTTGAAGAAGATGGGTTGGAATGAGAGATTTTAAAGGTTAATAGGCCTGAGAGGAAATGAGATTTGAAATATTAGCTTAGAGAGGGGACTTCTCGTGGGAAAAGAATGGATTTGGAAGAGAGATTTTATGGCAGACCTTTTTGGATTCAAGTGGCCGTTCACTTGGTGGTCTAGGTAGGTCATAAGTCTCTTAAGCTCAAGGCGGAGACGACTCGGCCCGCTAAAACTGAAATTTGAGTATGTCCTACCTCAGATCGGATTATCGGACGTGCAATGCACGTGTCTGGGGCAACGCATGCTACTTCAACCACTTAACTCCTTGACATTGGGTCGTATTGCCTCCAATCTTCGAATTCCCAACTATAAGTGATTTAGATAATTGCTTATGACCTAGGTCCTTTCTATACCTGAACCTTAGGCTAAGACTTCAGTATTTAGATTAGACGGATGGCTTGGTCCTAGGGTCCTATAAGTGTCGCTAAGTTCGATCGCTCCCTCCTACGTCAGCGAATGTGTTATAGCGAGTTCATAAGGTTTGGTCCCTCCTACGTCTCTAAGTTCGATCGCTCCCTCCAATCTTCGAATTTTCAACTATAAGTGATTTAGATAATTGCTTATGACCTAGGTTCTTTCTATACCTGAACCTTAGGCTAAGACTTTAGTATTTAGATTAGCTGGATGGCTTGGTCCTAGGGTCCTATAAGTGTCGCTAAGTTCAATCACTCCCTCCTATGTCAGCGAATGCGTTATGTCGAGTTCATAATCCACAGCCAAATTTAATCCAAACCATTGCTCTGATACCATCTGTAACACCACGGGTTTTCAAGGGCCATGTAGGAACTCGACTTCCAAATTCACGGGTGTCGCTTATATCATACTTATGGTGATTTGTACATAAACCAGTTTAAATGAGCAATAAAGGAATCATCTGGAACATAAACCACAACTACAACTAATCTACCGAGATAAATGCGACTAAGAAATACAAGTCTATAGGAATATCAAATGGGTCGCACAAGGCGTCGCCCGACAAAATTTATATAAGAAATGCCCAAAAGACATGGTGCACTAGATCTCTACTTAACAATCCATAAACAACCCGCACAGTCTACGATGATCCATCCATAAGCTAGAAGTAGGAAAACTCTTCTTCCTTATCCACGCTCACCTTGCTCAGCTCGTCGAGCTCCACCTCACCTGCATCTAATAAAGGATCTGGTTGGTGTTTTATAACACCATCCCAGAGTGGGAGTGAGTAGCTAACTCAATGGCTATCATCAACCATAAGTTACATTAAATAACAATTCTATGATGAATTTAATGAAAAGCACACATTCATAAATCACTAACTAGTCTTTGTTAATGCGTATGCATGAGTTGTGAATGATACATAACATCACCCACAACATTCCCTCGAGCGATTTCGTCTCACGGTCGCGCATGACCAACACTCGCTCATTGTGACCTCAATTGCCGAGTCGCCAAATCCTAGCAATGCGATGTATGAATAATGTTAGACGAGTATTTAGTTAATTTTTTTCATCCAATAAGTTAAGAAAACTGGTACACCCCGACAATATTAATGCCCTCATCCATTTGCGAAGCCCGGACCCCGCGATCCTTGATCCCATCGGGGTGCCCACCCCCGATTGCAAGCACGTGGGGAGCGCTGGAAAGCGGGATCACTCGCGGTCACTATAGGGAGGCTCGTCACCCCAGCGTAGGCCGACAGCTCGGACACAGTGTCCCATTCCACCATGTCTGGCTCACAAGACCGTGGATCAGTTTTCAGCTGTTGTCAGTGGACATCAATGGGCAAGGGGTATTCCAGGTTCCGAACAGGTATGAGCAAACATGGTTAACAAGCATAGTTGGTCAGTCGATGGACTAAACTGCTCAAGTTCAGGCGAGCACGTAATGCACGACATCGGGTACAAGCAACTCATGTAGTCCCACTATTGTCGCCCATTCGTGTCCGCCCAAATCAGTCAGTCTAGTCACAGGGCGATTGTCACGCCCCAAACTCGAAAATCGGGCTCACAAAATTCCCGATCGCCGAATCCGGTGCCGACAGCCTCCGTAGTACCCCATTCTCGGTTCTCGGCGCCCATACGCCAGATTTCGATCCTGGGATCCTACAAGGAGGATTTTTCAATATACATTTAACTCATAATAAGCATAACCACAAGTTTACCCAAGTCACAAAGGCAACATCATCATCACATAATCACTAATATAATTATTTGAGTACAATGCTGAAAGAGAAATACAAAAAAATTGAAAGTTAAGCTCCAGAAGACCGTTGCACACTCCAAGCTCAATACTGTTGCAACCTAACATCACCTGCACGCATCTATCGTGCATAAGCTTATAGAAAGCTTAGAGGGTGGTGTAAGTGTGTGCACAAGGTAAGTGTCAAGTATTCAACGTAATGCCATCATCATACAGTACTGAAAATACTAATAATCCATAAATTGTACAATATCGGAATAAGTAGAATTACTAACAAGATCATGAATTATACAATAACAAAGTAAGCGGAAATACGTACAAATCCATAAGTCAATCAATTTCAGAATATGCAATGTGGAACAACTATGCAATAAGGAGTCATAAAGAGCCAAATATCAGATGCCGAAGATACAATGCAATATACAAATCCCGCTAAGTCTGTCTAGGACATATAAGTACAGAAATATAGCAACCCAAAATATCATATGCTTGTGGATGTAATGTAATATGCGATGCGAATGAAATGACCATGCTGGAGTGTGAAGTCAGGATGATAGTATGTAGTATCGCAGGCTACGGGGTCTACCACAAGGGACTTCTATCCAAACCAATCCCATACTTAAATTTGGATAGTCAAACTCAACGTGGTAAACTCCTGGTCTCAGGTTAGTCACGCGCCCAACCGAAATCCTGACCGTGCGAAGGTACACGTAACAAATAGTTACGCACTACCAAACCGAGTGGATAGTGAATGAATGAATATGCAACGTCTGCTCAATAAGTTCATATATCAGTACGGTTACTCTCTAGGAAAATCACCGGGGTTTAGTACACTCCAAATGGCACTGCAGCTGGTCAGACTTAGCCTAGCAATGCCCCTGCGCTCGGGCGGGTAAGGCCACACCCCCTCCCAACCGACCACGACACAGTAGGAGACGCGACCTCCTGGTATTCGGCACTCGGGCGCTTATGTATCCACTCGGTTTCGACGTTGGGGCGTCTCCTGGCCACAGAGGTTTAGGGATTTTACCCAGGAACATCTATGGTGCCTGTATGCTAGAACTAAACATTTCCGATGTCCCCTCTGCCCATCCACGATATGCCTGTGGAGGCTACGGCCCTTATGTCACTAGCGCATATAGTAATCATAATGCAAGATGTATGAGTCATACGAACCAGCCATGATCAATCCTGCACATATCGTGCACTCATGTGAGATAATCTCCACCTATCAGGGAATCTCATAACAACATGCTCAATGACATATGCAATAATCAACCACATCTCATAACAAGCATGCAGATGATGCGTATGGGCATGTATCATGATGCTATGTTGTCACATACACATAATCCATATAAATAATCGATATCGACAATCGACCTCAACAATATGGACATTTAACCAACATTGCCCTCAAGAAATGTCCCACATAGAGCCTAACATATAGTGGACCCACGGCCTCATACAAAGGCCTAATATACAACACGATGGGCCTTACTCAAGGGCCACAAATACACAACAGGTAGACCCTGCTCATGGGCCTAATACATATCACAATGGGCCACGTCCCATGGGCCTTGAATTCATCACAATGGGCCTCGACAATCAGAATCGACCTCAATAATGGGAATCGACACTTGGAATCGGCCTCAATACTCGGCCTCGATAATCAAAATCGGCAAATTGGTCACGACAATCGGAATCGATCGATAATCGGAATTGGCAAATTGGTCACGTCAATCGACAATCGGTCACGATACTCGGCCTTGATCGCTAATTGGCAATTGGTCATGATAAACAGAATCGGCAATCGGCCACTACAATAGGCACTGATAATCAGCATCAGTAATCGGCACTGATAATCAGGGTTAATAGTCGGCGTCGGTCTCGACAATCGGCACCGATAATCAGCAGATAATCAAAGCGAGGTCCATAGATGATCAGCTGACCAACCATAGTATAAGGATCGACATCCGACCGTGGTTATATCAAATCCGATAGCATGGAGTCATCCGTCTACTGCGAATGAGGCCCACTTATTTGGGTTAACCCACGAAGAGAATAGGACTAATAAGGCCTAAGGGAAGGTCACAATGAGGACGTCTAACCATCATTGCCCATCAATGTGGACGTCAAACCAACATTGCTCCCAAGGCACAACCGTCATAAACATTATTATACAAACTATGGTAGAGTCACACATTATAATGGACTTGTGTACATCCTATTGGGCCTCGACCCATGAGCCTTAGATACATCAAATGGGCAGCATCATATAGGCCTTATACAAATCAAGTGAGCCACATCAATGGGCCTTATGTACATTGCAATGATTCATAACCCCTGGGCCTTATATATCAAAGTGGGCCTCAACCACGAGCCATAATTACATTGAATGGGCCTCATAACATGGGCCTTAAATACATCAGGTGGGCCTCAATGGATGGGTCCTAACTACATCAAGATGGCCTAATCACATGAGCTTCATACATATCAAGGTGGGGCCCACTTGAACTTTGAGTCTCACACATTCACCCCATATCCTAAAACAATCTTGCCAATGGTTGGACGGTTCGGATACAACGTATGCACCATAGTGGGTCCCATAGATAGACGGTGTGGGTGAGACAAATGGGACCCACGGTACTAGCTGACATTGAGAGAGAAAGAGTCAGAGGGAGAGTTAGAGAGAGAGTTAGAGAGAGAGAAAGAGTCAAAGAGAGAGAGAGAGTTAGAGAGAGAGAGAAAGAGTCAGAGAGAGTGTGAGAGAGAGCAGCCACGGTGCCTTTTTCTTTTTTACTTTTTTCTTTTTCTTTATCTTTTTCTCACCTAACACAAACAGAGGTGGGTCCCACGTGGGGCCCACCACAACATATATATATATGATATATATTATATAATATAATATATCATATATATAATATAATATAGTATATATAATATAATGGTATATTATATGGCTACCGTCCAGGCCTTGGACGGCCTGGACAAAAACATACATCATGGTGCTGCCCCACATGTGGGGTGGGTCCCACCATCCAAAGACGGTGGACGGCTTGGATGCAACATGGCGTGGCCCACTGAGTGGATGGACGGTGTGGCTAGGATGGGTCTAATCGGCCCCACCGTCAATCACTCCCCTCTGATAGCCACCCACACAGGGATCGAAACCAAAACCTCAAGTGTTGAAACGAGGTATTTTTCACACGGTCTACCAGGTGAGCTAGGGCCCACCGTTGAAATGAGGTATCTCCACTCAGTCTTACAGTTGAGCTATAGATCTTGGTGTGGAAGTGGGCCCCACACGGACATGGTCCACCGTCCAGAATGGTGGACGATTTGGATATAACACATACGACATGGTGTGGCCCACCATTATGGATGGATGACGTGGATAGGGTCCCATGGACCCCACCATCACTCCACCCTCATGTCAGCACACACTAATGTCAGTACACACTCCATGCTAGCATACCCCCTGTCAGTTAACACTCCACTGTTTAGCCACCTCCACTAGTGCGTTTACCTGGACGGACGGTGTGGATGATCACCCCATCAAGGTGGGTCCCACACGGCCCACCTATTTCCGACCAGGCTAATATTTGTACTTCCCCTTTTATCCGGGTGGCCCACCATTTGGATGGCCCATACCAACAACAAAAGGCCAAGGTGGCCCACTATTTGGATGGTGTGGATGAGATACATACATCAAGTAAGCCACAAGCCATCAAACACAAAGAAAAAGGGGGAGAGAGAGAGAAAGATTGGTGAGAATGGAGGGGCCCCGCCACTATGGCCCCTCTTGCATACAAATATACATAGGTGGGTCCCACATATGTGGACCCTTAATCAAACAAAATGCATAAAAAACAAAGATCTAAGATCACCCACCGCTTCCTTCTTGCACCAAAGGCTTCCTTAGCTCCTTAGCTTTGATTCCAATGGAGGAGATGAGGTTTGGATGGTGGAGATGGGAGATGAGAGGGTGGGCCACACTTGTGGCTCTCTTGGAGAGATGGGAAAGCTTGGACGTATGGGGTTCTTGCTTGCTTGGGAATGGTATTTTGAAAATGAGAGAGAGAGGTTTGTAAAAGGGAGAGAGAGATGGGTGATGTTTGATGTGGTGGTGATGGGTGTAAGAGCCACTTTTTTTACTTTTGTGGCAAATGGTGTAAGAAAAGCATGGGTGGTGTAAGAACTTTTTGACTTTGGGGTTGCTTGGGGAAGGGTGAGAAGTGATGGATTGATGGGATTGATTGATGGGTGATTGATGTGACATCTCGTTGAGATTCTCTCGGGATTCGTACGCGCGACGTTTTTCTCGCACCGAATGCTGACCCACATCTCCTAGCCAGAGCATCGGATCGGCGCGTGAGTCGCGGCATCGGAACAGCGGAGATGGCACGGTCGCAATGGTACAAGTCTCGGGTTGAGTCGAATCAGATTAACGACGTATGAATCAAGGTCGCGCGCAACACCGGTTAAGGGTCGAAGGTTGCTGGAATTCGACCGGAAAGACCGCGGGAACCTACGAAACGGTACGGTCTAGGATACGGGTCTTACAGCGATCCAACCAACGGGTCCACCCTAAAAAATTTCAGTTCTTGACTAACCCAACGAATGGGTTGTATTCAATAACACTTCAACAATTAAGAGTTCATCTTCTAGCATAAGTGAAATCATATGCACAATACATCGAGCATGAAGTTTCAAGTTGTTAATATAAATGCAACTACTCTTAATAGCATGAGTTAGACGTGTGTGCGTGTGGTGCTGGACGACCAAAGAGACCAAGGACAACACATTACTCATAGTACAAGATTACAATAAGAAATAATACAATCATACATGTTATAGGGAAAATCATGCAAGAATAAATATATGAGATGATCATGCAACACCAATTTCATGCTCAAACATGTTGAAAGCCAAATAAATAACAATTTATCATTGTATGGATGTTGGTGGACCTAATATGTAGGTTTTTAGTTAGGTTTTTCTCCAAATCACTCATGCACATCATTCTATCATTCAAAATCATTAAATTTATCATAAAAATGGTACTTGGCCACCTAGGGATAATGGTCTGTACCTTTTGATGAACTGTTCGATTCACGGCGCCCGTACGGTTAGGGTTTTAGGAAATCATAGTTGAAATGCCTAAATAAGCATACAAGCTTATAAGAATTGGAAGAAATTAAACACAAGACCTAAACCTACAAACATAACTCAACACTTACCTTCAATTGTCGCCGAATCAACACCAATGAAGGACAATGTTGCTATAGAGGAGATAAGAGGGTGAAGGTGCACAAACCCTCATGCTTCCAAGTTCTCTCCCTCTCTCTTTTCTCCTCTTTCTCTTCTCTTTTTTTTTCTTGTTGAAATTCGTATGAGAGGAGGGAGTGCCCAAAAGAAGCCCTTATATAGTACTAGATTTGGTGTAAATGGCCCCAAGGGCTAGGTTTTTACTACACTAGCCCTATGAGAGGGTCTTTCTAATCTCTAGGGCCCATTATGGAACGTATATATTGATTTACACCGTAGGATAATTAGCCCTAACGATGATCTACGTATGGATATGATCAACCCGCCATTTAGATGCGCCGATCGACAGATATAATTAGAAGTTTGTTCAACGGTCACCGATAGTCAATCGGGGCGGCAGTTATACAGATATGAGAAAAAAATATTCTTACTCCACGTGTGAAGTTTGGTCGTAAACCGACAGTCCGAAACCCTCAACTTTACATAAGAATGGACAACCCGGTTTACTTAAGTTTCAACTTCTTCCTTTGAGGTATTTGCACTTCTCATGCACTCGTCTTTTGGCTCAAGTTGAGCAGTTCTGGACAGTACCTAGGTCCGACTCCCGCGATGGACGTCGAGCCCAGTAAGACGGACATTATTCTATAGTTTTAGAACTAGTGGCCCACCAACAAGCGGTCTAGAGCTTGTTCGAAAAATTGAGGTATTTCTGAAATGAATTAGGTATTGAGATTTCTTGTGGGCAATGATTAGGGTTTGGATTAACTATGTTCATGGTATGGTTTATTTATAACTAGTGAAAGTGAAAATTTGGTCATAATTACTCTAAGGGCCTGTTTGATTTCGAGGGATTTGGGAAATACCCGTGAAAAAGGTTATTATTACCCTTTTCCCGTGTTTGAATTTTCAAATGCACTTTCGCCTTGAAAATTGGTCTGAAAAAGCTGACTTGCATTTGTGGACCCCAGTGTGATGTGCATGACATATCCACACCATCCATCTATTTTATCGGAAGATTTTAGTTCCTAAGGCCAAAATTGAGACAGATACAATGCTCAAGCGGCCCATATCATAAGAAACAATGGCCTTAAACGTCCTCCGTTAAAAGTTATTTTGTTTATTGGGCTCACATTAATGTTTATTTGTGATCTAACCTGTTCACGAGGTCATAAAAACATTGATAAGGGATAAACACATATATCAGCTTCAGCCAAAACTTCTAAGGGCCACAAATTTTTTTATACAGTAAACATTAAATTTCCACTGTTTTATGTGGTGTGGTCCACTGGAGCTTTGGATCTGCCTCATTTTCGGGTTCATGGCCTAAATGAGGCTGACATATAAGATGAACGGTGTTGATTCATCACTTACATCACAGTGGGCCCTATATTCATTTGGGAGCCATCATCGGTATCAACGCCAAAAAAGTAACGCCGTCAGCGTAGGCGCAACAACCGATGGGAGAATTCTCCGGTAAGTAATTATTACTTATTTACCGGGTATTTCCCGTTTCCTTCACAAATCAAACAGGCCCTAAATCGTCGGTTTTAGGCTAAAAGAGTGACAGGGTTAATTTAGTCTATTAGTCAAGATTCGGGCCTTATTTAACTCGGCTTCGAGTAGATCTTTTATTTTAGTTACGACTGTCTTAATTAATCAGTGGTAGATCGGTTAGATTTAGCCTCTGTGTAAGCAAATCATGTGGCTAAATTCGGTGTTTAAGTGATCGGGCGGATTCGTTGGCTTCTTACGGTTGATTAATCGGACTTGTGTGGTTCTTTACTGGTACCACTTGTGTATAAACTAACATTGAGTGTTAGTGGTTAGTAAGTGATAATATAAGTTAATTACATTTAAAAAAAATCAAGAATTTTTGGAAATCCAAAATAGTGAAAATCCAGGACGTTACAATCGAACTAGCTCGAAAGTTGACAAATTGTTTGAAGACCTTGCATTGAGTAACCTTGAAAGGAACCTAGAGTACCCACATTACCACCGGCACTTTGAATCGTATTCAAGAAAGAATCTGCGAGACTCATGAGCCGAGTATGGTAGTATGGGACACCGTGACCGAGCTGTCAGCCTATGCTGGGGTGACGAGCCTCCCTGTAGTGACTATTGAGCAACCATGGAAGCTATGAATCAGATATTCCTAACTGTAATGATATTGCAACCGTCTTTCGGGTGCATATGAATGACGACTCTTATGTAGATCGCGAACGCCCTCCGCTCGTCGATGAGCTATTTAACCCCGTGTGTCCGGACCGTGTCATCCGGGTCCATAGTGATCGGTCAGGCCAGTATTAGCTTCTTATCGATGAGGAAATTAATTAGCCGTCTAACCTTGTGCATCTGGACTATGTCATCCGGGTCCATAGAGATCGGTCGTGCCAGTTGGTAGGGCCAGTGTTAGCTCTTTGTTGATGGAGAAATTGTCACATGGGTCATGAACCCGACACCGAATTTTTGAGAAGCAGGCGAGGAGTATTTCCACCACTCTAAGCCCACAAACTAATTGAGACCAAGATAAGATGAGAGTACTTTAGTTTCCCCAAACCACGGGATGAATATAATTGACGAGATGCTTAACTACTGAACTGAATTTCTTGCATTGCATTAGTTAAGAAAATGATCATGTCACGACTTCATATTCCTTAGATTGATCAAGATGCATTTGAAATTTGCTGTTTCCTTTGATATCCTTACCTGTGCTGATTGAATTGATAACATGCGTAACTCATTGTTAATGTTACCACTGAGTTAGCTACTCACTCTCACCTGGAACGATATTTTAAAATACCAATCAAATATATCATTGATGTAGGTACTAGTGAGACCTCAAACAGGTAGGCTTATATTAGGTTGTGCCACTGCCATTATGTTTTGAAGAATTTGGCGTAAACTGAAAGCTTTACACTTTAATCATATTGGGTATGTTGTATATTGCGGCTTGTATAATCCCATTTTGGACGATCACTACTATGCAAATTGTATATTTGACCGTTAGCCCTATTATTCTAAATCTTTCGTTATCTCTACCACGCTTTGGATCCTTTAAGTTAACTTGCATTACTCTGATGATTTTTGTATATGAATCTGAATGAAGACTTATGTGCATTTTATTAAATTAACACTTAGGAACTCGGAATCGGAGTTTATGTACTCGGGTGTCGATTTTCGGAGTGTTACAATTGCATACATAGCCCTCGGTAAGTTAAGCTCTTAGGTTTGTGGCCGGTCCAACTCAACAAAAACTGGATAACCCGACGAGGCTAAGAGGATACCGAGTATAGCCAAATCCAACGAAAGATCAACTCCTACCCTTAGCTAGGTGCGAGATTCCCTCCCAGTAACACACGACAGAAATAATGTCCAATGCATGATCTTAGGGTAACCGACAACATCACTAGTCGTACACATCTCACCTAATGGTTGAAATAGTGTATAGAATGACAGGCCATGACGTCTTATGAACAATATAAATAAGGGACCCACCTACAGGAAGAGATACACAAAATATTTCACCCAGAATCACCCCACACTTCTAGATCCAGATTTCTAGCCTAACTTTGGCATCGGAGGGTCCCTGCTCTAGGTAGGGTATCTTTATCCTCTTCCTATGTAGGTGTTGAGAATATCAACAGCGCAGTGAGGATGCACCAAATTTTTACATCGACAATTTATGAACCATCAAACTCAATAATAAGGTGATCTTATACTTCTGTGGCCATGAAGAAGGCTTTGAAGGGGGAATGTATCTTTCTCAACCATTTCCGTGTGCTTCGCTTTGGGTCTGGATCCGCCGGATTTTTTGTCTTACGTGGACCAATGATGGACAGATTCAATGTGACGGATACATCATGGTGGGCCCCACATTTTGTTGTTGTTCTTGCGGGGCTACTTGAAGAGAGTTCTGCTGGAAACTGTGTCCAACTACCACAAGGCGTTGTGAAAGCCATGCGCAAAATCATGGACACCGTCGAAACTGTTGTCCAATGTAGATGGAACTACAAATTGACGATCCTAAACTTTCAAGTGTTGGCCATCGAATGCACTCTTAAAAAGACGGTCAGGATAATCCCGTCAATGTATAAATCCATCCAGGACGGGGCCTATCACGGATTAGTTGCTGCAACTTAGCTCTGAAGAGTGGCGGACGAAAGCCGAGCCGAGCCGGTTAGCTCCGAGCAGCTCCCACCTGTTCCTGAACGTGTCACATCCCTACCAAACCCCTCCTCGGTGGTAGTTGGGAGCTTGAGATCAGTCCGCCGGCTACCTACCACATTTAGCAAAGTCATTTGAAGCACTGGAAGACTACGATAATCTGTGATCACGCAAACTGCCAATGTACACCGTTCCACAGCGACACGGAATCTGATTCATTAGAAGTTCAAAGCCTATCCTTATTCATTCATATATATTTGTTTGTTGAATTTGGACAGTTAATTACTTTTAATTTTAATCCGTCCATCTTGGCCGCCATTTGGATGGTTGTAACGATCCCCTTGTGATTATCAGGAGGGGACCCATCTAAAGAAGGCCAAACAATATGAACAGTTTGGATTGGGGTAAGAACATTATATGTATACGATGGCTGTGTGCTCGTGTATGGGTGCCTATACCGTCTCGGTGTATCAAAGTTTCTCCCATCCTCGTCATGGATGATTGGTATCTCACTCACCTGCCAACGGCGAGCAGTATCAAGTCCAACCGGTTCAATCAAAAGTTACCGTTCACCATCACATAACCGCGAGTATTTCACATATGTGCAAGATCCAACCTGTTCAATAGGTTTTATACATCATGAGAATCAACATATGATAAAATCATTTGAAAATTCTCATTGAGTGGACCTCACTTGTATTTTGTTGTTTCTAAATGGCTAGATGTTGTTTTCTAAACGTGCCCGCTTGATGAGTGGGTAGATTTGCGTTCTGGAAATACAATCCTTATGGTGTGGACAGTCTATTGAAAGGGTTGGATTTCTCACGGATATGAGATCTTGGAAGTTCCTTGCTGGGTGGACCGTGAATCAGGGTACAACCGGTTAGCCTTGAGGGACGAGGATTGCCCCTACCCCGGCCCGTCTCTAGCAACGAACGGGCAGTTCCGTGGGCGGGCCCACATTGATGTATCCTTGTATCAATACCGTACATCCATTTTCTCACATCATTTTAAGGTATTTGCACAAACATGAGTCAGACCCAACGCTCAAGTGGACCACACTATATAATAAGCTTAGTTATATTAAATGCACAAAGCATACAAGTTGCTTTTAACTGCAAAAGTCATCTTTGATTTGGTCCGCTTGTGCTTTGGATCTAACTCATTTTTGTGTACATACCTTAAAATGATCTGACAGAAAGGATGAACGGGGTAGATAAACAGATATATCAAGGTGAGCCCGCCCACAGAACTGACCGTTCATGACTAGATACGGGAAGGGGGTAGAACGCAATCCGCGTCCAGCCTTGAGACCTTTTAATAAAATACGCTGCGTTTTCTCCTGTTTACCTGAATCTATCCTTTATGTTGGGCAAAATGACAATCGGCTCTTTTAATAAAACCTATTTTTCTCTGGTTGCTGGCTGCTAACTGAATTCTTGGCGTTTTCCCTTCTTGGTTTTCTTTAAATGTCTATAACACATAGTTCAATGGCCAGAAATGGACGGACCCATCTTATCAATGGTCTGGATCATCTAAATGCGGGTCACATTTATACAAACAGAAAAATAAGAACAAACGGTGGGTATTCTTAGTCGAGCATTCTTCAATAGCTGGTTCAACAGTTACCATAATGAATTGATTTAAGATCCACACCGTTCATCTGACGAGTTCCTCCAAATATTAGTCTCAGCCCAAAGTATCACATGGACTGGAAAATATCGGCCGTCCATTGGGATCTTTTCCTTATGGACACGATCTGTTGCTGATATTAGCTTTCACCATCGGCGTGTGAGTCATGGACTAGATAATGGCTAGTATTTCTGAGTTGTGGCCCCGTCGCATTAGCCCATAGATGAACGGTTCTCACCATTGGAGTGTTGGGTCACGCCCTGAGTTTTTTTCTTTCTCGAGGAATTATAGGATTCGCCACCTAAGGATATGCACGCCATACTTGGTATTTGTCATATGCAAGAGGAGCCCATGATTCAGTTATCCAGACCATTGGTCTGCTGATCATCTATCCGTTCACCTCCTCAAATGTCTCCAGTGGGACCATCCAAGCCATTAATATATGTCCCGAAAATACATGGCCAAGATGAGACTGAAGCAACTAGGCATCGTCAATTTAAGAAAAGGCCTGAGGCCGCTGGCTACAATCTTCCAGCCTGTGATCGTTTTGGGAATGGTCCATTAACTTTGAGGCCCAACAATCAGGTGCTCTGGATGACTGAATCATAGGCCCCAATCGCAATGATCAATGCCTGGATCTTATTGTGAAGGCAATCCATACAAAAAATCAGGCGTACATGCTCACCTGGGCGGGCCACGTGTGTAAATGGAATTTGGACCATTTCCAAGTATTTTCGGGCCATGCATTATTTCTATGGAGTGGCCCATCTGATTACGGACTTATCTGATTTTGCATGCAGTCATCTTGACGGCGGGAGCGAACTCATACAATGCCGACAGGGGTGGCAAGGCCATCGGAAGGATTTGTTAGGAGAATAACAATCTGTAATACAAAAATAGAGGAAAATGATATTAAGACAGTAAAGTTTATTGGATTCAAGGCTTAACTTGAATAGTTACTGCAGCAAAATTTATTGGATTCGAACCATTGAACAGATCTCTAGCTTTGATACCACTACATCTTAAAAAAAATCTAAATAAATACATTCTTTCACAAAACGACGTGACCCTTGATCTTATGATAGTTATTTTTATATCTTTTTAGACAAAAATAAAGTCATCCAACAATTTCTGTTGAACCCTGGTTTTAGAAGTAAAAACCCATTTTCTTATTGGCCGGCAATAAACACTTTTAATAAAAAAATTTAAATAATTTATATATATATATATATATTTATTAAAAATAACTCTTATTTTTTAAATTTATTATTGTTATAAAAACATAGCAAGAGCTGGATCTTTTTGCTCAGCTGTGTGCTTGGCTTAAACCTAGCATGCACAATTGATCAAATTTTAGGGGGGGCTTTGGCTTAGGTCACTTAACCTAACTTGGCCTAGAGTTAATGTATGCAAGTTTCCACTTCACTGGCACAGTTTAAATCATGAAGCATGCAACACATGCAATATTGGTTTCCATTTACCAAGGAGCCTGTTTGGATACAAGTAAATAAATTACTTTTTCTACTTACAACAGTTAATAAGTAATCCATTTAATATAAAAAAGTTAGGTCTAATCAATTATAATTAAGTACTTTCCATGCTTAAAGTTGCTTAATCACTTCAGCTTAATAAGCAAAAACCAAAATAGGTTACTTGAGACATAAATAGCTTAAGTAATTTAAGATCAAAATACCCACTAAATGTCTATTTCTTGTACATGTGCAGCCTGCAAGATCAAAAGACGGAGTCATAGTATTCAATATTCAGGCTGCCCCAGCAGTTGAAGACCCTGGCTAGCTAAATTTTTAGGGTTTTGGGTAGGGTCTGACTCAGGCCTTGTGGTGCCAAGGTCTGTCCTGAAGCCAGCCCTTTGCCACCTCACATACTTGCTAGTGGCTAGGTTAGCAAGCTGGATGCATCCCGATTATTACCCTGTTTGATTTTTAAAAGCGGGTGTGGTGAAACTTGATTATGTGGAAACTTGATTATGTGATTTACGTGCCTTAATTAAATCCATACCATCCAACGATTTTTACTGTCCATTTTATGGCATGAACTAAAAAAGGAAGCACATTCAAATCTCATGTTTACCCTACCACAGAAACCAGAAGTGATTGAATCCCCACTAATAAAAACTTCAGGGTAAAAGGTCACAAAGACCTGGATGAAGAGACCACACAAAATCAGCTTGATCCGAAAATTTGGTTGCCCTCGAGGAGTTTTTAATGATTGATTGCTATTATTTCCTGTATCATGGCTCACGTGAGATCTGGATCCTAAAATGAGTTTTCAAAACGGAAGAACGACGTAGATATAAGGAAAATACATCAAGGTGGGCCCCTCGGTCAGGGTGGGCCCTACGGTAAGGGATCCCACCCACCTCGCGCGCGTTGAAGGAAAATGGAATTCCTGTCCCGCCGCTTCTGATCGGAGCAGAGCTTCTCCCCATCCCTCGTCCTCGTACTTCGATTTCTCTCTGCTCATCTCCCACGTGCCGATGAAGATTCTAGATCCGGACATTTGTCCTGTTGCGACCGAAGATGGGGAGAAGGAAATGGCCAGTTGTCGACAATAGTTCACATGCTTACACGTATTATGAGAATGTTTAGGGGCATCATAGGCAACTCAAAGTATCCCAGCATATTCTCTCAGTATTTTCTACCGGCAAAGCCCTGCTATTTCGCAGCGCGCTGACACTGATCGACTCGTGTTCGTTTGATCTCTGTGGCGATTCAGAATCCAGCGCTTGTCATCACCTATGTGGTAAGATGGTCCGATGATCCGAACCATCCATATTAGCTAATGCCACATCATCATGTTCGTTGATGGTTGATTCTTTGAGTTGAATGCGATCTATCGAACATTTTCTTTTCAACGTTTTAAGTTCATCCACAGAGATTTATTGTCCAAATCATCCATTCAGTGTGATTTTATTATGTTAGACCTTATGGAATATATTTCGAAATGTGAAAGGTTCCGATCATCGGACCACTCATCATGTAGGCCCGATTGGTAAGCGATACACGAGGATTTCTACGTCGCGACCGAGGAAAAACGAACTCCTCTCAACTCTCTTTCAATTCCACGTCAGGTTCGCGCTTATAAATATTTACAACAACACCCGCTCTTCTTCCTCTCAGCCGCTCTAGTTATCCTGCGCCCATGGTTTCCCTTATCCTGCGCACCCCATCAAGCTCCCATTCCGGCCCTCGGTTGCGTATAAATACTCGGTCCTTCCCTTCTTTTTTTTTTTCCTTCTCTTTGAAACTGTCCTTCCATTTTAGGGTTTCAAGCTTTGATTCATTCGCTTATAAAATCCTCTGTTTCAGCGAATCGCAGCAGTGAAACCACGATCATGCCGGATCTTTCGATCAGCAACAGCGGCCGAGATTCCTTCGAATTTGCATTTTTTCGCGGGTGAAACGACGCGGTTTTGAGGGTTTTCTTCGAGAATGGAGTCTGCGATGGCTCTGAGCATGCAATCTTGTACGTTAATCGGCTTCGAGAAGGCTGGGCGGAGTTCGCACAGTTCCCTGCGGTTTTCTCGAATGCATGCAGAAGGAAGGACTCTTCAGAAGCTTAATTTGGGGGATTCGAGGCCAAGCTGCGGTTCGATTAGGTCTAGACATGTGGCGCGCCTGGAGATATCTTGTTCTTACAAAAATTCATCAGGTATGAGAACTGAGCGTTTCATTATTTGTTTTTTAAGTATATTTGCAGATTTTATAGCTGTGAATCTTCAATTTATGGGTAGTTTTGGTACTGGAGGTTTATTTCGACACCTCTTTTACTGCATATGGGTCCTACCATTTGGCAATCCATACTGTTCACGTGGTGGGCCCTGTTAGGAATGGAAGATACGCCAAATCTCTTCCCCATTGGGTTAGCCTCAAAATCCGACCAGGCGCTTGTTAAATGTAGGCCGTTGGTTGTAGCTATCCATCTGCAATCTACCTACCGGATGGATGCGATCATCTGGTAGTGGAGATATTGGCTCATGGTCCATCGCATGATGGCGTTCACAAGAGGGACAGTTTAGATTGTGGAAGGATGGGCCGACCTGTTCCATTATTAGGCCAAACCATAAATGCCTTTTTCCTTTAATCGATATCATGATGCATTAATTTGATTCCTTTGTTTTGATTGCATTTTGCTATTTTAATCATGATTCATGAGGGCATTGTAGAGTTCTTGGCTCAAGTTCACCGCAATTTTCATTTTCTCCAGCATCCAGTTCAAGTTGGGCCCTCCTTGTAGTGACCGGGATTGCCATCTGGTGGGCCCATCATGGAAGGGGTGGGGGACCAACAATTACTACCATTGTGCAAGCTGGAGCAGGTGGCCATCCAATGGATGGGCACATGGATCATTTGGATTATTTTATTTTTAACCATCCATCTACATGCCAAAATTCAGACCTGGTTGAGATTGTCCATTGGTTTCATTGCTTCTCAGAGTTGTCGCATGTGGGGTCCACCAGATGATTGGCCACTGAAAGGTGGCCCCACCTGTACAAAATGCAGGCCCAAGGGAAAATGCTGTCAGTTGGGTGGATCACTGTATATTTCATCTGAATCAATTGGCAAGAAATCTAGAAATCATGCTGAAATTCCATTGTGATTTCTACAGGGAGTTTTAGGATTCTCCAACAAAGGATTTGCACAATATACTAGGGTTTCAGTTCCAACAAGTGGGGTGCAGACCTTTGATCTGTTGAGCGCCAGCACTGATGGACTATGCCATGAAACCTTCTTGATTGGATAATCCCGACCTTTCAGTTTCTGGATTACAAATGGGTGGTTAGGAAGGGAAATACAACAAAGGTCTATCTTCAACTGAAAAAGGCCCGAGACTGGTGGGCAGGGGCGGCTCAAAGGGGTAGGCAGGTGAGGCAATCGCCTAGGCCCCCTGATTGAAATCGGATTGCTAAGTACCTTCTTCCGGTACTGAGTAAACTTAGTTGGGCCCGCCATGAATGTATTTGTCTTATCCACTCCATCCATCCATTTTTTCAGATCATTTTAGTGGTTGAGCCCAAATTTGAGGTATATCTAAAGCTCAAGTGGACCATACCGCAGGAAACCGTGGAAATAATGATTTCCACCGTTGAAACCTTTCTATGGACCACAGTGATATTTATTTGTCATCCAACCTTTTCATAATATCACAAAGACATGGATGAAGTGAAAAAAAAAAATCAGATTGATCTAAAACTTCTATGGCTCCCATGAAATTTTCAATGGTAGATGTTCAATTCACACTTTTTCAGGTGGTGTGGTCTATTTGACCTTTGGATATGCTTCATTTTTGGGCTAACGACCTACACTTATCTGCTAAAATGTATGGACGGAGTGGATAAAATGCATGAATGACTGTGGGACCCACACAGTTTACTCAGTACGCAATTTACTGAGTTACTCAGTACGCAATGCGTTTCCCCCCTAATTATGAAGGCCCTATATTATAGCAAAATTAAAATTTCTTAATTATGAAGGTCCTAAAATTAAAATTAAGAAGAAGAAAAAAAGCCTAATTTTTTTGAAATAAAACTTATTGAAAGGCCTACAAAATAGGAACATCTAAAAATTAGTTTACAAATTTAAAATTGAAAATAAAAACAAATCCTAGAAACTAGCACTATCAATAATAACAGTTTAACTCTATTGTCTCTTTTCAAAATAATAGCATCATTCCCAATAAATTCTTCTCCTAAAACTTAGGACCACAACTACCTACTTTATCGCTAATTAAGTTCTCAAAAAATTAAATTATAAGCCTCATTTTTATGACTTGCCTAAGGCTCCCAAAAATGTTGAGCCGCCCCTGCTGGTGGGCAAGGATCTTTCAATCTGGGGAAATTTTTGGGCATGATCCATTGATGGTAGGTTGCCATAGACCAATGGATTGGATTATACTGAACCATGACCCCCACTTGTCAAAACTGTCACTTTGAGTATACCGTGGAAAGCCTCGAGTCAGGGATCCTATAATTCCTAAATCCGTACATCATCTTTTGTTTGTTATTGTATTGAGTTTTGTTCAAATTGTTGTTTTTGTAGCTTCAGCATTGGACTCAGAGAACTCTCATGCTACTGTTGATGAAGCTTTGATTCTAAAGGTACAGAATGATATCTGGGATGATTGGATTTTGATGCTATGTAATCAAGAGTCAGATCTTGAAAGTTTTACCTTGACAAAATCTGCCAAAGTATGTCATCTCATTCCCGTGCACATCCACTGTACACTGACGGCATACGTGTGTTGACCCAGATCGCTATGCTAGAAGCGAGGTGCAAAAATCACACTGATTGAATGATCCTAGCTATCTGATCCATGACCATCCAATCAACAGCTCAAAAAAATGATGAAAAGTTCAAATTTAACATGCATGATTGCATGGTTAGAATTGTCTAATCAGTACAATTCTTGGGCCATGCCCCATCCACATTGGGGTTTATAAATTGAGTGTTCTGTATCAACTTGCATGTATACCACCATACAGTGGATGTGCATGCATAAATGTACCATGATCTTCCAGCACATGATATACAATTCCTCTTACTTGAATCATCAATTCATATTGGTTGTTTTGCGCCATCCATCCCATAGGATTTTTATATAATTGCAGAAGAAGTCACAAGAGGTCGCTCCATACGTGAACGGACGGTGCATATATCTTGTTGGTTAGTTCTCATCTGAATATGTTTCCTACTGCATCAGTGCGTCAAACAACGGGGATTTATTCAACGGTGAAGTTAGAAATATTAAACAGGAATATATTGGTTTTTTCAAAATTGTGAAACTCTACGGAATATGAAATGTAGGAATGATGGGCTCTGGGAAAACTACAGTGGGGAAGATTTTATCTGAAGTACTTGGTTATTCTTTTTTCGATAGGTTTGTACCTTGGTAGTGGTAATGGCACAAAATACCCCCTCTTTTTTCTTTGTTTTTTTCCCCCTATTGATAATTTTTTTGGTTGGTGGGGACCTTGCCAATTAAACTCTGTATTTTTTAGATTCTGGGTGGTGATTACTGGTAGTGCTTGTCTCTTTTTCAGTGATAAACTGGTGGAGCAGGCTGTTGGTGGAGCTTCTGTGGCTCAGATTTTTAAAGAGCATAGCGAGGCTTTTTTTAGAGATAACGAGGTACTTCTAGCATGCAAGTGTTTCAATTATTTGCTGCTGAATCTTTTAGACCTGGACTTGCGGAAGTTTGATTTTTCCCATGTGGGGTTCTTTCTAAGATTCAATCTATGTGTTGCCTGAGAGCTCTCGGCTCATTCTTTTCTCTTGATCTTTCAGTTTAATTTATGAAATCAATATATCTGGCTCTTTGAGACATTCGTGCTTAGCAGTCTTGTCTCACTGCATAATCTAGACATCAAGCATCCACAAATTCCCCTTTGTCGTTAATGCACAGTAGATGTGCTATGGTGCAGCGTGGGGCGTGGTCATGTTAGCATGTGAGTCGTGTTAGTAATCATGCATCAGTGATTGTCCTGCCATCTTCTGCAGCCAACTGCTCGAACATGAGCTTTCATGTCTTTGTTGGTTTGCTGGGCAGCTCCCCTCCGTGACCCAATAGTGCTTGCTTGCCCTTCATGGTGTAAATGTAATGGTTGGTGGCCAATATTTGGTGAGACCGTTTTGGCATGTGGCTGGTGTCAATATGAGCCTCTTTGGTGGTTGGTTCCAAACACCTATTGGCACTATTACGAAATGTGTCTGAACATCTCATCATGCGTCTAATATGATCCAATTATGAGGCCCTAAGAAGCATCTTAGTGACATCCATGCTTGCTTTGTCCTTTCAAAGAAAATGATAAAATGGGTGCACGTTAAAAAACAGAAGAAGATCAAATGGGTGCATTCAAGAATCAATGGCCACCATTTCCTCCCAACACACATTAACCATTCTTGTCCTGGCACATTATAAGAACTCACACACCCTAAGTTTGATACATTTGGTTGCTTTTTTGCCACTGTATGATATTCATGCTTAAGAATTTTTGTATCTTTTAGAGTAAGGTATTACGGGACTTGTCTTTAATGCACCGACTAGTCGTAGCAACTGGAGGTGGTGCTGTGATTCGCCCAATCAACTGGTATTGGAACAAACATTCTGTCAGAGTTCTTGACAGTCTTTCCTAACATTTCCAGCCTCACATCATATTTCCAGAGACACTAACAAGCACAATGTCATTTTTTTTATATCAGGAGGTTTATGAAGCAGGGTATTACTGTCTGGTTAGACGTGCCTTTGGAAGCTTTGGCAAGGCGGATTGCAGCTGTAGGGACTGATTCCCGTCCTCTTTTGCACCAAGAATCTGGTGATCCTTACACAAAGGTGACTTTTTATCTTGCCATTCTACATACAATGTATCCTTGTTTGTTTTGTTTTTATTTTATATGTAGTTTACCTAAGGTGAACCAAATCTGGATGCTGTTGGGTCTGGAAAAGTAAAATTCATCGTCTGCACTAACTGCTTATTTGAAAATGATATATTGGAATTGATGATTATATTTTATACAGTAAATCGCAGAATATGTTTTGCTGGTGACTATAGATGCATGGTGTGACCAAGTTGCTTCAATTGATTTTTTCGATCAAATTTTCTGCAGGCTTTCATGCGGCTTAGTACACTTTCTGAAGAAAGGGGTGACATGTATGCCAATGCACACTCCAGAGTTTCCCTCCAATGTATGTTTTCTTGAACAAAAGTGAAAGAAATTAGGGTGATGCTGTTGTTTTTGGTGAATTTTGATACCTTTTTCTTTTCATTTTTAGCAATGCTAGTTTTACTTGCACATGGAGTTAGGCTGTTTAAGATTACCTCTCTGTTCTTAGATTTTGGTTTGTAACATTTGCATCCTTCAGTCTACAATCAGTTTCTCTGTGCACAAGTCAATTTTCAAGGGCTGTAGTTTGTGCTGTTATACTCTGCGCACAAGTAAGAAGGGGAGAAAAATTCTAAAAATTAAGAGTTTATTTGAGTATTTGCCAGTTCTCTCAGCTGTAATCCTTGAATCCCTGACAGTTCTTCGTGCAATAGAATGTAGCCAAGACATGTGGGACATTTTAGCCATGTATTAGGTGGGCCCAACTGTTGAGGAAACCTGGTCAGGTCAACTCTTCAGGATGGCTACCAGTCTACTATTGAATGTGGACATTTGTCAATTGTCCTTTTGTTTTCCGAAATGCATGGCTCATCAACTTTATGGCTTGGATGATCCATTAATGTGCCAGTTAACTTGTATCGCTGCATGTGGTGCTGCTTATGGGTATGGGTTCGGTTCTATATTACAGCACTGAATGTTCTGCGGTGGAAGCTAAACAAGTCAATGTAATTAATGTGCAGATATTGCAGACAAACAGGGCCATGGGGATGCATCCATTCTCACACCAACTGCTATTGCAATTGAGGTAACTGTGCGTTGCCCTAACACCCCTACCATCTGTGTTTTCCTGCTTTTTTTTCTGTGAAATTCTACTCTTTGTTCTCCTTTATATCGTATTGATTTGGAGAGCTTTGCTAAGTGTAGACGTGTGCAATAAAGCTTGTCTACGTGCTGGCACATATGTGCGAGATCTAATCCATCCATTGTGTTGGTCCCACCTTGTACATGTTTTCCTAGAAATAAAATCTCGTCCAATCAGTATGTGTGCCCCAAATCCAATTTGGAAACAGGTGTATGGGTTAGAAAAACCTCAGCCAAGTTTCTCAGAACAATTCATTTGTTTTAGCAAACTGTGGTGTGTACACGAGCTTTTGTACACGTGTGCGCTTAGCAAATCACTGATTTGGATACAGATACAAATTGTCTTTTGGAATTCAGACTGACTTCTTTCCCCCATTGTAGGCACTTGTGCAGATTGAGAACTTTCTAAATGACACTGGGTCCAATGGAAGATGCCTCTAGCTCCAGAAATACACTCGAATAAGAGTCCCTGCTGTGTTTCCATTGCATGTAATTTTTATTTTCTGTTTATTCTATTAATTCAAGTACTATTTGTTCCAAATTTATCTGTCTTTTCCTGGTGTGGCTTCTGTATATATGAAGGAATTTAGCAGAACAAAATTCAATTAATTTGGGTATGCTTTCATCTGCATTTCTACAGTTACTCTTGATCATTTAGTCACTGAATGATTGCAGCTAGCAAAATTAAGTAATCTATTTGATTTTGCTTGTTGCTGTTGCCGACAGTGAAAAAGGAAGTTGAAAAAAATCTTCTAGGGGTTGTTTGGTTCCCGTAGAAAAAAGCATCCATCTGGAAACGGAATCTAGGGTTAAGTTCCTGCATCTTGTACCCTTGCAAAGCTCAGAAACAGTCTTCAGATGGAAACTAATTTCAGCTTTTGCGCCATTTTTTAATTCCTGGCCAGAGTCAGCTTGCAAATTCCAAGCAAATGGATTCTGTCCCAACGGTCACTTTTTTGGAATTATTTTTATTTTACACTTGTCTGGAATTCCTACCAATTCTTTCCTAGTTCTTGAATCATTTTCTTGATTCCACATAATTACATTCCCTACTCAAACATGACAAGCAAAATATCTTTCATAGGGTTTTTTCTTTTTTCCTGGAGACAAATTCCTTAGGTTCTAAATTCCAGAGAGCCAAAAAAAACCCCTTCAAATTATTTTACTTGTTAGGCAAAGCTGGATTCAAAACTTACGTATCCAGTCTGTTCCCCCATGAAAAGGGGCCATAAGCTAATTGCCTAACCACCCACATTGATTGTACGATCCTAACTCTCTGCCCTGCCCCACACAACGGAGTACTGGTACACAGCCAATGCGGCTACTAGTTGGGCGTGAGGGACCCCAACTTTATGTACTGATGCTAGGAAAGATCCAGTCCACATGTTAGTTCTGGAAGCACATGTTTCCATACGTTGCCATTCTCGTGTGGTATGCGTTTTTTTTTTGGTGTGATGGTGGGGGCCTGATGTGCAATGGAAGTCGGTCCCTCTCTCAAATCACCTCAAGATTCAATGGTGCTGCTTCCATGCTTCCTAAGAAAAGAAAGAAAGACAAGCATTTTATCATTTACTAATTTAAATATACCCAACTTATGTGAATTTTTTTTACCAAGTGGTCCAAATCAGAAGCCTTGCTAAAATCGTATGCAGAGGTCCTCCATTGGCTGTCCCTGACTCCCTTCCATGAATTGGTGCAGATCCAATCTCTCCACTTCTATTCTTCTCTACTCATCTCGGGAAACTGTTGGTGGCCTACAAATGAATGGGTGATAACGTGAGCTCAAGCTGGCCCTCTAACAGTCCTTTAGTTAAATGGTTATGGGCCGCACAGGACAATTCACAATAGAGTGAACTGTGAAGAGCCACTACTGCCCTGAACTGGCAGTTTACTACAAGGTTTCCAGGATCTACCTCAAGTCCTTCACGAGAATGAAATATGCTAAGTTCACCAACTGTATTCATCTATCTGGATTGTTCAATAGATGGTCCACCTCTTGGACAAGACATTACAAAATTGTGGCTATTCCAAGGTTATGTGATTGATTGGGAAGTAGCATAACCTACCTTAGGCGATTGATTTTTTTGGCCTTGTTGACTGTTCCAAAGGAGATTGATTAGGCAGTAGGATAATCCTGCCTGTCAGATAGCTTGAGCCCCATCTCCAGTCCACAATCATGCACGTGCCACCCACTAAGATGAAATCAAAGCCCTCAAAATTAGTAAGGAGGCTAGAATTTTTTTAAAAATTATTTTTGAGATTTCTCTTGGGGCCGTCACCAACCCAAGTGCCACCTCCTAGGGCAAGAGCTTGGGCTCCTACCCTTTACCTGAGGGCCAGGCCCATTCTCCACGCCATGCCCTAGCCAATGATAACTGGCGTAGCCTGTTCACCAGGTCCAATCGAGTGGGTTGCACGTGATGCAAAGAGAATGGACGGTTTAAAGATGCTTGTCCCAGTGCATTTTATGCACGGTACTTCGAAGGGGCACTTGTTAGATAATAGTGTCATGTTTCAACGATCCAAACTGGCTGGATCTTGAGTCAAAACTGATTGGACAAAACCATCCACATCGCTTGTTTGATCTCTGTTCAGCTCCTAAACACACACAACAGGCATATAGCAATTTTATCTACCGATACCACTTCTTCATTTCCTTCTTTTCTTAATAAGAAGAAAACAGCCCATGGGTCTCACAAATTAGGCAAGCAAGCTACCTATCTCAATTAGATAATCTGTTTCCACACTTAAAATCAATTGAATCATCGGTATTTGAATTAGTGGCAAGGAAATTTGCCAAACAATAAGCCATCTGTCCCAGCACATTGCCCAATCCTTCATAGTTCTACCAGAATTTAGATTTGAAATTTGATCCACCGTGGCTAGCATGCGGAAGGCTTTCAATGGGTCTCTTAATGATATTTACACGACAGCACTTCTCTGGAGTTTGATGTAACAATGTATGGGCTATTGAAATGCTTAGATAACAACCCTCCGAATCGTTCTTGCAACTGCACGAGACACTAGCCTTCCAGCCAAATCAGCCGGCAACAGAAGCAATTGCTGCTGAGATTCAGGTGGAAGCTGCAAGATATTGTAGCATGTGTAAGCTTGGCAACAAGACAAGTAGCGATGGCATGTATGGAATAAGATTGATCATGAAAATTCTCCAAAGCGGCCTTGGAAATAAGTAATCATGTGCAGCTGCAGGTCCTACAAACGACACAGTTGAGGAAATTGCGTGATGACTACATGGTGTGCCCTGCAGATGAAGTGCGTTCAATCTGCAGTAACTGCACTTCTCAACTGTCAAAGAGTCATTCATGGTCCGATATCAACCTGTTGCAGTTTCCAACTGATTAATGCAGAATTTATGGGATCCTGATCGGCACAAAAATGTGTAGTTTGCTGCTGAGCAGGAACTTGTACATGGGCATGGTTAGGTAAATCCAATGTGATTGTGAGGATGGGGTGCCCCAAAATCGCCCAGAACTGGGACACTCCCTATCACTGTCGGTCATGCCAGATTGAAGGTCTAGATCACCAAACCATCCCACATGTCCAGAAGCCTTGGCAGCAGCAAAACAGCGCCTGTTGCTACACAGGAAGCCATAATTCTCACAACCAGTAACTACACCTACCACAACCATATCCTGTGGTGGGGCCCTAGCAGCTGTACCTCATGGGGACATTAACAGTCGATGATTATTGCCCATGTCCTAGCAACCAGAATATGCATCAAACAGCTGTATAAAATCGGATGAAACCAATTTGTACTGCCACAAAGAGACAATATCTGTCCCTGAGCACCACCCACTTGCAGCAAGCTTTCAATGTCACACAAGCGGTCTAGTACCCTCTCCACGTGGCATCTTTAACAGAAATGCCAATTTATACCGCTTCATAGTCTGTGGCTGAGAAACACCCCCTTGTAGCAAGGTTTCTATGTCACATAAGCATGGTGTGCTGTAACAGCTGTTACAAGGCCATAATGACCATTGTGTAATGGTAAAGGTGGCAACTGTTACATGTTACGGGGTTGTAACGGCCCTGTAACAGTTTGTTACAGGTTTTCTTCAAAGAAAAAGAAAAAAAGAAAAACAAAAAGAAAGGCCATAACAGCCGTAACAGTAATGGTGGTGGCTGTTACTACCACCATTACTGTCATGGAATAACTTGCACATAAGAGGTCTAGTACCCTCTCCACATGGCATCTTTAAAAGAAATACTAGGTCTGTTTGCAGCAGCCTTTGAAGGCCACTAGCATGCCTATTGATGATAATGTTTACATACAACATTGTTCACTTTCCTGCCAGAGTGTCCCATGTGCAAGGCTCCATTTGGATAGGAATGTTTTTCATAATCGTTAGTTTTTTGTAATTGAAAAATTCACATCTTAATTAGCAAAGTTTGCATTTTGCTTTTAAGATCAATTTGACTGTTTGGCCTACCTATCCTAAACCATGATTTTGCAGTGTTTGTTGTTATGCACATATGACTGCTTAGCTACCAAATTTACAAATTGCAATTAAGCAGTGATAAGGCATGCTAAGGAAGTGACATCAGTTCCCCATAAGATGGCATATATCGGTATATGTACAACATACAGGGCTTTAGCCTAGGGGTCCATAAAATGGTCGGCTGATGCAAGAAAATTTAGATTGATCAAGGAATCTAAATAATTCATTTAATGGATCATAGGATGGGCATATTATATAGTACATATGTTGGCCGATCCTAAGAAAAAACAGACCACCAGCATCTCCATGATCAGTAACATTAGTATGTACTGCCCCATGAAGTTGGAAGCTATTCAACTGATTTTTGCCCCTATACCGCCTACCTTTGCATGTCTTGGATGTTTTACACAGGTGACATGTTGGCAGAAAAGAAGGTGATGCATATGGAAGTTCACATACAACGTTGTTTGTGAACAATTCTTCATATTAACTGCCGATTTATGGCAACTCCAGATGCATCCAGACCAACTAATTTATAACTGTGGATAAGTGATGGCTAAATTTTTTTATGTATGTATTTGACTACCTACCTCAGGAATTACGGAAAGAATGGGCAGAAAATCTTGAGCGGATGGCAATTGATAAAGAACAAGTAATGCCTCCTCCAAGCCTGTTTTCTGATTCTCATCCACCCTGATAACATCTTTCCCTCCCTGCAAAAAAAAAAAAAAAAAAAAACTAATGTATTAAATTGCAGAAGTACACAGTAAAGGCCCACACTTCACCGGTAGAAGGAAAAAGGGGGCAATATATATATATATATATATATATATATATATATATATATATAACATCTTGATTTCCATTGGACTCAAAATATGGTCCTTTTTTTTCTTTCATTCTTTTCTTCTTCTTCATCTTATATATATATATATATATATATATATATATAAGATGAAGAAGAAGAAAAGAATGAAAGAAAAAAAAGGACCATATTTTGAGTCCAATGGAAATCAAGATGTTCTGACTATTCATCCAACAGTCAAACGGTGAACTCTTCACTTGTCAGCAGTTTAGGAAACCTAATAAGGATTGAAAGGTCCAACAATATTTTAATGGTGGATAAGTGACTGACGTGCTTGAACTTTATGAGAGAAATACAGGATACTGGTGGGTATGGTGGCATGTGCCGGCTAGACGTAGGAGAGGTCGGTCTAGGCTACATGTATGAAAAAACAAAGAAAGAAAAGGGCAGAGATGTCATGTGCGCAAATCTGTACCCCTTGTTGTGCGGAGCAGGCAAAATCTGAGCCATCCATTAATAAGCAGGCACACTTCTGAAAATTCCCTAATACCCCTGACCTATGTTGAAAATCCCTTTTTATGTCCTAATAAGTCTCAAAGTTTAAGACTCCTAATAACTATTTGTGTGGAGACTGTAGTGTGTGGACACTTTTCCTTCTCGTTAGATGAGCTAGTGGAGACAGTGTAGTCTGTTTGAGTGATCCAGGGTTCAAACCCAGGTACTGTTGACTTAAATAATAATAATAATAACAACTATTTGTGTGGGTGATATCGTCCCATTCTTTTGATCCGGAACTCAGTATGCAAGTCACCAGTACTGGCAAGGAAAGACAACTCACCTATACAACCTGCATGGGGTAGGCATTTGCATTGGTGACGAACAGCAAATCTCCAAAAAAAAAAAAAGGAGAAGAAAGAAAGAAAGAAAGAAAAGGAAAAAAAGGGTGGCAAACAGCAGTTGGCAGTACTTCAAGCCAACGGTGGTTTGGAAACAGAAATCTTAATAAATGCGCTCCATTTTCCAGCCTTCTCCACCACAAAGCACAACTGAGATGTACAGGACCATCCCAAACGTATCTTGTGATTATTTTGGCACACCAGTGAATTGTGTTGACCTCAAGAACCGGGGACTTCCAAACATTAGGGCACAATAAGTGATAAGATATGAAAAACTTGGCCAGGTTTGAAGTGGGATTCGACTTGTGAGTTATGCCTTACCTAGTGGTCCCAACAAAGTAGACCTAAGCAAGTCATGAACAAAGTTAGTGCATCCATGAACTTTTATCTTTGTTTGTTTGTTTGTGTGTGTGGGTTGGGGGGATGGGGTGTTCGGAGGTTTCTTAGAAAATTCAGATTCATTTTCTTTGCAAGTTTATTCTCACAGTTTCAATTAAATATTCAGATCGATAACTATCAAAGAAGTGTCCAGCTCTTACATCATTTAAGTTTTCACTCCTTTGCAGCCCGGATAACAATAGCATCAGGCGGCGCAGGGTTCTCAAGTTGTTGATATCCTCATCTGCCATTGTGGATGATGGAAAAGGACTAAATGGCAGCCTCGAAATAGCAGCAGAAGTGACAGAGTCCATGGTTGCTAAACCCAGTGCATCTATACCCTGTATTTATTTGCACAAGGCAATAAGTCTTACATAAAAAAATAAGAATAAACCAAATCAAACAATTACATCATTAGAAGAACTTGAGATTGAGAACTTGTGTTGAATTCACTGATATGGCCACATGCACTCAAAATAGAGATAGAGGTTTAAGTATATACCCCAACCATACAGTACCTCAGCAACTTGGATTTATTTATATATTGAAAGGTACCTCTGCAACTTGGATTACTCAAATTCTTGTCCAATATCCAGTGGAAAATACATTGGCAGCTAAAAAGGTTGGGATGAATCAGGCAAATGCATATTAATCACCAAGCCCACTCCTTGGCAGTTACTCTTCAGAAATATTTTGGTCACAGAAGCTAAATCTTTGTTGAAATATTACCTCATTTCTGGAAGACCTTAGGAAATGGTGTCTTGCTTAACTAGCTGCCTTATGGGCCATCTGGGGGAAAGGAATGACCGCTGCTTTAGGAATAGAAGCGGCTCTATTCCTGCAGTGGTCTCTAGGGTGTTTAGACTCTAGGGGTTGTTTTTGCTCTGTTTCTTTCTGTTGAATTCTTTTTGCTCATGCAAGGTGGTCTGCACCATCCAGATCACCCATGGCAAAAATCAGATTGATCCACTTGTTAGGTCGGCCGCACCCACACACTGGATCAGACATCAGCTGTCCTTGATTTCAAGGGTTTAGCCTGCTGGATGACTAAACCATCCTGGTTTTTACCCCAGGTGACATTTCTGGATCAGCCCCACCTTTTGCATCGCTTGAATGTTAAACACAAGTGAAACATTTGTGGGAGAGTGTTATATGTGAAAGTACACATACAGCAGTGTATGTGAAAGTACACATACAGCAGTGTATGTGAAAGTACACATACAGCCGTGTATATGAAAGTTCACATACAGCATTGTATCGGAAAGCTCACATACAACATTGTATGTGAACATTTCTCATGTAAAAACATAACTGAACTGATTATGGAAGAAAAAAGATCTGATCGCTACTTGCATTTGAAAATTGGTTTGAATAAAGGGAAACTTAAACTGATATCTAAATAGAGTAGCAAATCTGTCATGTTTGGATGTAGCTTTATCATTTCAATGTCATATCTATCTTTTTGACTTCAGGATGGTCCATGATCACTTCAAACAAGCATAGAACACAGTAGATACTCATGAAGAAATGAAAAACACAAACTTTAATATTTTCCTAAGCATTTAAAAACCATCTTAAGTCATGATTTCATGCCATATCTTGCGAATAGCAACCGAGGTAGACATCCCCAAGGTACAACAGTTAAGGCATTAATTGCAGCTTGCACTTAGTTGCCATTCCTTTATTTATCTCATCAGTTACATCCTTATCCCTGTTTTAATCAGATGACACTATTTTGAGATTCCATGTACTGTTTGGTCATGTTATTGTGATAAGCGGCCAAGTTTGCAGATTCTAAGCATCTCCCGCCCTCACTCTTCGCCATATCCTTAAATCCCATTGAATCATTGGCAAAAAGGTAGATTATGAAAAGGCCTAAAACCATACCTTAGCAAACTCTTCCAGAAGTATTTCCCTCACAAATGCACCCTGTAAAAAACAAAGAGAAATGAAACTCCCATGTCACATTCAGTGCCTTGGCACAATACAACAAGAAAAAAAGAAGCTGTCGATACCTTTTCCGTCAATGTGAAGGAAAGTATCTGCTTGATAACCACCTTGGAACCTGTGTCTACTGATTCCTTTTTTATCAATGATTGCTCTGTTCTTGCACGAAGGGACTGTCATAAAAATATGCAAATTTCTGAAAGAAATCAGCTGCAGCAACTGGGAAAATAAACAGCTAAAGTAGGGCCTAAACAAGAATTCATAGCAATGCAAGCTTTTGTTTTCTAATAAGTTTTCTCATAAGTCATGACCAAAGGAATTGTTTTTGCGTATTATTATTATGAAAGGTAATGATGATTTTATTAATAAGAGTGCCGAGATGGTGCAAAACAACAAACTAGAGAGGAAAACTACAATCTCTCAGCCCATTTATACAAGAGGCCCGTTCAACAACAAAGCCATCGCCCTCCTCGAAACCCTCTTTACGCTATTGCTAACATTACAAAAACATCTCCAGTTCCTTTCTTCTCATAATACCCAAAGGACAACCAATAGACTTAGCCTCCACAGGGCCCTCTACGGCTTCTTAAGACCCACACCATGCCAAGCCATAAGAAGGCCTCCGACAGAACTTAGCATAGTCCATGAAATGTGGAAACTCCTAAGGAAACCAAATCACGCTTGATGCACAAACGAGCAGTGAATGAAGAGAGGGTTGACCAATTAAGCATTTGCCATACACATAAGGCAGAGATTCAGAATAATCATTGATAATTTTCTAAGATCATCCATGGTTAGAACCCTCTCACTTCTAACTAGCCAACTGAAAGCCGCAATCTTCGAGGGAGCTCTATAAGACCACAAGTATCGCCTTTGCACATAGTCCCCTTACTTTGCTCGAACTTCACTGAGTCTCTTGTTTTTGCTTCCCTCCTTCCTCTCTAACCTCTCTTGGCTCGTCCTCTCCTTCCCTCCCCTGTATGTTCCCCTTGAGATTTCTTCAACCCCACATCCTTGTAAGACAACCCTAGCCTTACTACGCCTTCTGCCTTGTTTCCTTCCCCTTTTTCTAAGACCACTCTCCCCTACTTTTCCAATCTATCGTTCTTCTCATCCTGCTTCCAAGCTATTTGGTGATTCTTTTTCTAAGACCACCACTCCCTACTTTTCCAATTTGCCCCTATCTCTTCTTATCCTACTTCAGAGCTATTTGGTGATTCACTAAGTTCAAATCTTACTAGGCTCTCTACACTAATACTTTTAGAATTTCAACCCCTCATACTGTCTCCCATTTAATGACTTAGTCACCAAGGATATCTTGCTTGAATTCTCCAAACAAACAAAATGCGAACCCCCACATCTCATTGGTATCTTTCTGCCTTGGAATCACCGCCTCCCTCGCAGTCACTGACATTTCAAAAACCCTTTTGAAGTTGAGTTCATACATCCCTCTGGTAAATTTTACATAGGTGGGCAATATATATTGGAATAGTTAATAGCTTTTAAAGCTATAGGGATAATAATTTCTTTTGCTCTCTTGTATTTTTTTTTCCTCTTTTGTATGTTGTATTCTTTTGGCTTTGGCCTGGCAAAATAAACCATCGCCTTTCCAAAAAAAAAAAAAAAATCCACAAAGAGAGCTGGAAGCTTCGGGATAGGCTAGACTTTCCTAGATCCTTCTTCCCTTTTGACATACTCTTCTTCCTGACCTACATCCACCCTACCACCTCGCACCTCCCCTCTGATTTCTCCTCCTCAATGATTGCTCTCTCTTGTTTCACCCTTGATGTTGTTGATTACTTCCTCATTGTACACCTCTTGATTGGCTTTTCTCACTGTCATGTCTCGAACTCCCTCCCCTTTTCCACTCCCTTGAACAATGATCCTGTTAAGATGCTAGGTGATGCAAGACAATTAACCACTTGCTCTAATAGCTCGAACTGATAGAGCATGGCGAATTAATCCCTTTATCTTATAGCCTAAGCCTCACATCGCCTGGGTTATGACCTCGGCCGGAACCCCCTTGTGGGCCCCACATCACATGGGTACCGCCTCACACGGGCTGCCCACCACTCCGAGTGTCCCCGCATCCCACAGGATACCCCAATCGAGCCCGGTGTGAAAATGCCCCTGCATTAATCATTCCTAGTGAGGAGTCTCAAACACGAGACCTACCGCTCTGATACAACTTTGATGCGAGACAATTAACCACTTGCTCTAAAAGCTCGAACTGATAGAGCATGGTGAATTAATCTCTTTATCTTATAGCCCAGGCCCCATGTCGCACAGGTTGGGACCTCGGCCGAACCCCCCTCGCGGGCCCCACATCACATGGGTACCGCCTCAAACGGGCCGCCCACACCGAGTGTGTCCCTGCATCCCACGGGCTACCCCGCTCGAGCCCGGTGTGAAAACGCCCCTGCATTACTAGGGCTTCATCATGACCACCCAGCCCTGATTCCTTCCTTGACTATCCTCCTCCTCAATCGATGTCACTGTTGTAGATCTTCTTCCTTACCTCTTATCTCCGTGATCGACTTCTGAGAATCCCATTTGAATGGACCTACCTCGAGACCATCCTCATCTTCCTGGCGTTCTTCCTCACAACATTTTTCCTCACGTGTCATTTTTCTACTTGAGGAAGTTCTGGAAAAAATTCTCACAGAAAAGTGTGATATGGTTATATAAGGAAATATTCCATCCGAAGGGTGGGTTTAAAAGATAACTAGAATTGTAAGAGTTTTTACATGCCCAATATCATTTAGGAAATTTGGTAAAATGACATTGTGATATTTCATGGGCCAATGAAAGATAACAAAAATATCTTGGTTGACCCATGTTTACAAGGAAGCACATTAATGTTTGGAATAAATGGATCTATACACTTTCACAAACAACTCACTGAATTATCGGCTTATGGATGAATTTGCAACTTTGTTTGGTCTAATTTCATAGGACGTACTTCGTTAATGACAACATCCTTAACAAGCATGGTTCAATTTTTTTAAAAAGAAAAGAGAATAAGCGATAGATGTGTGCATGCATATATATGAATGAGAGAATAGAAAACTCACCTCGGTAAGTAAAGATTCCAAACGATCAATCCTGAATCTACCCTCCTGATTAAGACAATTCGGAATTATGATTTGTTAAACTAATTAAGTATAAGCATCACAGATTAGCAGGACTACAATAAAAATAAGACTAGGACACACGGAATATGATTTAAGTTAGATGGACCAGCAAATTCACCTTATAAAGGAGATCCTGCAATGTTGACCTAAGCTGACGTGAGTTGTCAGTGAGTACTTTTCTTGCAATCCATGGGTATGAACTACTAAGAACTTTGTAATTAGGATTGAAACTAATTGCAATACCCTCCAAAACTGCAAGGCTGAGACACTCAAGAGCAGAAAACAAAATTAGTTTCCTCGTAATTCATGAAAGCAGGTGGACTCAACAGTATTCCGCAAAAGAAAGAAAAAGCAGGCAGTCCTTGTTCTTGAACATTCAAAGAAACCTCAATCAGAATCTTAAAGCCTCATGAGTTATGACAATGTGCATTAGAAAAGCAACAACACCCATTACATGGACTCTTTTTTTTTGGTACAGCATGATTACCTCCGAATGACAAGAGAAAAATATGAGGGTATTTGAAATTTGAACTTGTACCTAGGAAAGCAAGACAAAAAAATATATATATTAAAAAACATTCAACAAAGGAAACACCAAAAACAGAAAAGCAAAAAGACATTGACATGTTAACTAGAGAATGAGAGCAACAAAATTTGCATCATTATTGAAAAGACGACCGGAGTGCATTCAGGTGGGGGACATGCAGAGATAGCCTCTCACCATCCTGCTGCCTTTTTATTCCCTCATTGGTTGATTTAAAAGTATTGTTACCATTCAACAGATCAAATTAGGTTTCTTTTGCTTTAGAAGTATGTATCATGTAAAACACTCTTTTCTAAATGATTGAATGAAAAAAAAAACAAGAAGTCTTTATGCAGAGAGAATCTCCTACTTTTGGAGCAATTCCTCAAAACCTATCAGGCGTGATGCCTGATATAAGCATGGTTTAATGCTATGCATACAAGGTGTGATGCTTTGTATTTGGTTGGTGTGACACTCGGTCATGGTATGAATGATAGATCTTTGCTTTGGACATTTAATAGTGTCTTTTTATTGTTTGTGGTTAGTCATCCTGTGTGATTTTTGCATGCACCATTTCTGACAATGAGCATATCTAAGAAGCACAGTTTTCAAAAGATGCCTGCAAGATAGAAATATGTAATGGTTTTCCGTAGATAGGGTGCAATGGTCATTTGCCTTTGATGTCAAGGTAGAGGTAAACAAGATCCCAAAGCTCATCATTTATATGTTTCAATACACTGCAGAACAACATGATGTTTCGATTCGTCCCTTTTTTTTTCTAAGGTTAACATAAAATTTATTAAAGACTTGCAGCCGAAGCAAAGCAGGAAAAGAATACAAGGGACGCCCAAAAGAAAACAACAAAAGACACCCAAACTAGCACTTAGCACTCAAGACAGTCCATTCCGAAACAGACAATAGAATGGACTCCACGATCATCTCAAGAGACTTAAGAGGTATCCCAGAAGAATCTCCGGTTCCTTTCGCCCCATAATATCCACCACATTGCCGGCAACATCATGAGCCATCTTTCCCTCCCAACCTTCTCAATATAGCCTCCACACCATGCCCATAGAAACCCCCTAACAGAATATGGCATGACCCATTACACCTCTAAGAAGGAGAGAACACGATCCCGTACCTTGCTTGTGAAGGGGCAAAATATGAAGAGATGGTCGATAGATTCAGCGTTGCAGCAACACAACCCACGTATATTTGGGATGACCATGGCTCTTTTTTGGAGGTTGTCAATAGCCAGCACTCTCCACCTACCCACCAACCACGTAAAAGCTACCACCTTGGATGGCACCCCATAGGACCAAAAAATGGAAGGCGTTAGCTTCTTGTGGTGGAAAATCAAAAGGCCGAAGAATATTAGAAAATGATCTAACCGAGAAGAACCCCGAAGGATGCACTTTCCAAACCCAAGAGCCCACCTCTTTCGAGGGAACTACAAACTTTAATCTAGCCAAAACACCAAGAAACTCCTCTTCCACATCCGTCAAACTCCTGCATTTGAGGGTCCAACCAACTTGAGACCCCTCCCACAAGTAACAATCCGCCACCCTTAACCTCGCACTCGGGGCCACCCGCACTACATTAGGAAAATCAAGATGTAGAGGGTGGTCCCCGCACCAAGGATCTTCCCAAAATCTGATGTTAGATCCGTCACCCAAGCCATAGGAAATACCTATGAAAAACTCGTCTCTAAAAGAGAACAAAAAAACAATGAAAATCAACCTAGTGGCTTGTGAATGGGTCCACAGAACTAACTAGGAAGGGGGTTTGGCATTCTCGGATGTACAAACTTCCAATGTATGCTGATGAGAAGATGGTTTTGTGCATGTTGGGGGATACAATGACATGTGGTAAGAATTATAAGAGTCAACTACGGAAGATTTGGTAAAAGTTCTGCCACAACAATTTACGAAGTTCAGGGCTTTGCCATCTATAGAACAAGGTATTCTATTAAAAGATCTACAACTCATTTGATTTTGTTTAGATGATTGACACAAGGCATGCCTTTGCTAACCATAAATCATTTTTTTTATTTTTTATTTTTGTGGCAATTCTCGTCCCATTTGGAAGCCTGACAAGTTACCATTCCAATAAACTGGAAATAGTCTAAATTCGAACTTTGAAGAGAGAGTTATGAGGGTTACTATTCGACAAGGAGATGAAGGAAAAATTCAGGACCGACGACTGCAATCCCACATACGAATGCCCAATTGGTCTCGGAATACGACAATTCCAGTCAAGAATGAAACAACATTAACGTACCTTTCAGATGACCAAAAATCGACCCAATCCGACATCAAACGATGGAGTTATGGACTTTTTCTTTGGATCTCGCGATTTGGAAAGATTAACAATCCGTATTGAAAAATGACGATCGAAGAGTTCCAACTTGCTTTTGGCATAAATAACAATTTTATTAGAACCTCGCAAAAACGAGAAAAGAATACATGGCACCCAAAAAAAGATGAAATAGACAAATTGGCAGCCAAGGCTGCACTTGATATGAATAGCCCACCCCAAGACTAGATACTTAACCTTTCTAATGACATCCTCCACCCCAGGATTCTCATTATGAAAACAACGCCCGTTTCATGCTCCCCAAATAGACAAAAAAAAAAGCCATTAAGATTTTTTTAAAAAAAGCCCAAAGAAGACTATCTACTGACTTGGGCATCACCCACACTGTCTTCAAGGAACCTAAAAAGTGATCCCACACTCCTCTAGCGAAAGGGCAATGCAAAAATAGATATTCTATTGATTCAACACCAAGTATCAACCCAAAAATGAATGCGAAGACCGTTCCAAGCGAGAAAGCAATCCCTTTACGCACTAAATGCTCAGTAGCCGCAATCGCTTTCCACATACTAGAAGCCCTATATAAGGAGGTCCTCCTAGCAAACCATTCTCCACAACTTACCCTCTCCTGATGCCCGAGCCTCCCAACCCACTTGCCAAGAAGAGCTAAATTCATGTAACCCAAATCACGAACACCGATTTGTAAGGTCAAATTATACACAAATGAGCGGACAATGTTAACTGCACAAAATATAATAAGGTTTTCATTTGTTTAACAACTAGATGGAAGAATGGGATAAATGAGAATTTTCAATGACAATTACATAATAAGGTTATCATTTCTTCAACTACCGGATGGAAGAGTAGGATAAATGAGAATTTGCAATATTGATTATTTGTTCTATAGGTTAATCCTGGGACTGAATTCGTTCAACTACAACCACAATCAATATGCTGTGGAGATCTGTTTTTGTTCCGTTCTCACACCTAGTGTCAATGCTTCCAAACTGGTTTTCAAGGATGCTTATTACGAAATCCATCTGGCCTTAAACATGCAAGAAAATCCCATTGTAATATAAGATACTTATGCTTCTATGTTAAGTTTCATCGCTAAATAAAAGGATCCACATAGGGATCAAGAAAGGCTTGAGACCAGTACTTATTAGACAGTACAACCTAGTTCCACAAATAGAAAAAAAAAATCCAAAGACAATACAGTGTTTAGAAAACAATGCCTTTCAATTAAAGAAAAACATTTGCGGATAAAAAAACAAAAGAGGAATAACATTACAACAGAGAAAACTTTGGTGAAGTTGACCAAACTATGTGTAAGATGGGCTTTCAATAAAAAGTGACTTCATCTCGCAGCGAATACAATGGCAAAAAGATGCAAGTTTAGTTTACCAAAAAAAGAAAAAAGAAGAAGAAGAAACAGATGCAAGTTTGGTGTCTACTGGCGACATCAAATAAATATACTGATCATGGATAAAATAATTCATAAAGTATAACAGCAGGATGGCACCGACATGTCAAATATGATTGCAGCAGAGGTTTGATGAAAGATGAGGATTTTCTAGATGGCCCAGGGGACTTACATGAACTCTTGTACCAGAATATATATATATATATATATATATATATATATATATATATATATATATATATATATATATATATATATATATTCTCAACTTTCAGGTACTGCTCTTCTAGTGATATTTTCAAACATTCAGACTTGCTGCCATCACGGTGATTACCTCTCAGGTTTTGCTCAAAAGGAGTTCAGTGAGCAACTGATGAAGCTTTAACAGGAAAACACAGAATTTCTTGTGAATGGTTGCCAAGTAAAAAAAACCACGATATCAAGTTAATTAACCGGTATTCAACCTTGACTAGAGATTTGAGGGACACATGCTAACGCGTATTTTGCATGTATTTTTATTTATTCAGGGAATTTCATAGACATTCATAAACAAATGTAAACAAGCACATAAGAAGACAACATAAAGGAAGACATTTTATTCCAGGGATTTTGAGTTCTTTACATTCCAAGCTGTGATTTGGCACAAGCCCTTAAATACTTCATGTAGAATACCTTTGATTAAAAGGCAGAAAGACTGTCTGCAGGGGACGGCATTTCTAAAGAAGGTTGCTTGAACCATGCCAAGCTAATTGTCCAGACCGCACCATTTTTGGTTGATCAAGCGGCGTTGACTCATTTTTTATTCATTCAAATTCTAGGCTAAACAATTGTCAAGCCTCTAGTTGAGCAGTGTAGCTCTGAGCTCTACCTCTGGGATGGAGAGCCCTGGAAGACCAGCTTTGAGCTCCGCCTCGGAGGTTGACTCATTTTTTATTCAAGCTCTGGGCTGGACCGTTAAGCCTCTAATTGAGCGGTGTAGCTTTGAGCTCCGCCTCTGGGACAGACTTTTGCAAGACCACCAATGACTATGAACTCAAGAAGTCCAGCCCACAGAGATTGCCCTTAGTGAGCAAGCCACTGACCGACTCTGAGTGGTGGAGGTCCTCAACATTAACATAATCCTTGCAAAAGGCAAGTTATTAGATAGTTGTTTTGTGAGCATTAGGATACTCATATCATCGTAACTAGTGAGACGTCGTGGATACTCGCATTATCATGATCCATTGCCGTGTGCCCAATATGCACACAAGAAGTGATAAGAGCTTGATTGAAATCCCAGCTAACACATGGAAGTGATTGGGCACTGCTCATCAAGTGAACGCTGTGGGAGCCCAGGAGGTTGCTACGGGGATCTAGGGGGTTGCCGTAGTGGAGTCGAGGCCACTGCGCCATATGACTCGGCCGCTGCGGGAGATCGGTGGGCTGTCATGCAAGAGGAGAAAGCCGTTGCGGGTGACCAGCGAGCTACCATAGATGGGAGATTGCGGCCGCGGGGGACACTTCGGCCATCGTGGAAGCTGGCAGGCCGCTGCGCATAGGAATTTTGTTGACACGGAGCTACGACCACCACGTCATATGACATGGCCACCACAGGATTTGCCAAGCTACTGGATGCAATGCACAGCATTCCACCCTTACTTTTTTTAACTTCCATTATGGGGGTTTCTGTTTGGCCGGGGATCGGCTTGACTTGTCGGATTCCTCGTTGGGACGATCACGCCGCATTAGAGATGTTCCGATAGATCATTTGATGAGTGTCGAAACGTTTCTCACCTGTTGGTGGTTAGATTTTGAGATTCTAGTGATATCATCCCGTCTTCTCTTGTCCAACTCTGAAAGATCATTCCTTTAGAGCAGAATGGGCTATTTATAGGTGAGAATGTCGGTGAACGAAGGCGAATGGTAGCCTGCCATGTGGTGTGCAACGCGGGGCTAGTTGCATGGCGGCCATTCCCCCTGTCGTCGCTCGGCACGACGCCGTGGCAGGACGTCGTGGGTTGCTTCTGCTCATCTTGCTCGGTGGTGACTTGGCTTGCGCATCGGCCAACGTGTTACTCTCCAGTGTCTTCTTTTACTTATTGCCCGTTTGGCGCAACGATCAAGAGTCCTGCGCGGCGCCCGCACCCTTAGTGCATCTATTTTGAGGCCCTAACAACACACAATCTAGAACTTGTAACAGCCACCACTAGATGTTGATAATAGCTAAATTTGCACTTGCACTATTCTAGTTCAAGTAATGTTCAAAGACATTTTCATGAAAGATAGTGCTTGTTCCTTCATTCAAAGTACTTGTCTAATAGCAATCACATTGATTACAAGGTCCAATCTTTTGTTATGTTTGCTAATCATACACAATTCTTCAAAGCGTGGGAGGAAAAAACAAGAAGTAAATGTGAGGAGCAACAACTAGATGCATTGACCAAACATGATATTCAGAAATAAACAGCATACATGGTGCGTCCCAGATTTCCTGACAGGTCACCAAAACTTATATTGCGGACTCCTTTATTTACAGCACTTTGGAAGACATCTACAACCAAACAACGCCTGCATTATGTTAGCAACCACTTTAATTTATGGGCCTTGAATATTGACGATTCAAAGACCTCCAAACTGCCAACATGAAATGATCTAGACAACGTAACATTCCATGAAAAACAAACACATGGGACCTAGGTCTGGAAGCAGGTGAAAAAAGTGAAACCTGTTAATGCCTTTGTTACATCACTCTTCTGTGCAGTTGGAGGAAGAAGCCTGTTGAAAAAATGATTTAAAAGGTAAATTGAATTTTCCGTTCACTACTGTAAAAGTTTCAGCAGTCCAATAAAGTCATCTGTAATTAGCATACCCAAGAGTGACAAAATCTTTAGCTAACGCATCAAAATCACGGTTCACAAGATGGAGACAAGCTTCAATAAATCCATCCCGCAGTTCTTGTTTAAATTCACCCATCATACCAAAATCTGTTAATGGAAGAAAATCACATTAGTCACTATGCAAGTGAGATCTAAAAAAATCAACGGCCACTGAGCTATGGAAAAAGGAATTCTCCATTGGAGCTTAAGATGAAGGTGATGATGATCTTAGCAACTTTCGACCAGCAATTTGGGGTTGGCTTTTAAGTGGTAGATTGGCAAAAGTTTTATGATTGGCTGCCTACCAGGCAACTTCCTCTTCAAACCAGTGATGGCAGAGGCTCACATGGATAACACCCACATACCAACACAGTCCCACCCACTACTGACCATTAACCCGAATACAGCTGTCAGGCAAACCACTAAGCATGAACCCATGATATCACTTTAAGTCGGGTATGGTTTGTCTCTGAGGCGATAACACATGCCACAAAAGTGAAGATTGTTTCCCAATCAGCTCCAACTCTCCAAAAGCACCTGTATTCATCTGAGAGGGCTATAACCCATGATCCAAATTTGTGCCATGAAATTGGAGATTGCTTTCAAATGAGCTCCAAGTCTCCAAAAGCATGTGCATTCATCTCGCAGCTATCTATAATAACATTTTGAGAAACAACCTCAATTGTCCGTGGACACATAAAGTGCAACAGGAAGGTCCTACACATCTTCATCTAAGCGCACCTCCTCCATGACATGCTCAATCCCACTATCATCATCAATTTGGGCCAAAATCCCTGAGTCACCACCGTCAAACCTAACCAATATAGTCCCCCATGGAGGAGGCTATGAATCCCAAAAGGTACCCTACGAACAAAAACAAAATCCTATAAAAGGGGAATGATCGCATGCATTCAAAGTTTCGAACATGTCCCATACGTTCAAGCTTTGTGAGGCCCACTTGTGAGGTGTATGTGGAATCCAAACCGTGCATCAGGTGTGGCGCCTAATTATCACCATATATCGAAGAATTATCCCTATCAAAAACTCGGGTGGGACAAGCATTTTAAACAGTGACCAGCGTGTAGTGTAGCATTTGCCCCTATGAGGCATGAGGACCGAGGAGTATAGCAAAGAGCGTGTAGCGTAGCGTTCATGCCTCTAAAGCATGAGGTGTAAGCTACAGTGTATAGCGTAAGCTACATGCTACTTCTAGATTTTTAATGAATGTTGCTTTTGGTTGCACCAATTTCATGATATTCTGCACCAAATTAGATCAATTAATAGTGAAATTTAACAAATTTTCATGATATTTGGTGCAACCAAAAGCAACCTAAAGTAATAGGAAAGGGTAATGATTAAGTATAAAGGTAACAAAACAGCAACAAAATTGATTTAATACTGTTACTTATACTATATTTTACTAAAAGAATTGAAAAGATTAACTAATTTTTATTGAAAATAGAAAAATGTAACAAATCATTGAAAACATTGTTGTAGTTGCCTTTCAAAGATAAAAATAAAAATAAAATTAAGTGTTGTAGTGAAAAATAACTTGTAATGTGAGCCACGTAGTAGGTAGCGTGCAACGTATGCAAATTATTATGTAGCAAGTAGCATAGGCTACACATGGCTTAAGCTATTTTCACGAGATACGTAGCATAAGCTACACACTACATACCGCAGCAATTTAAAACACTGGGTGGGACACACAACAAAGAGCAAAATGTGCTTCAAGCCTAAAACCTATATATTCACTACTTTGTTGCCCACTTAAATTATAGAATGGCTTGAATTTAGGTGTCCTTTCATCCTCGTTGGGCACATTTCTTGAATTGGTTGAATGACATATAAATGACACTCTGCATCCCACTGTGGGCATTGCCCTCAATGTCCCCATTGTTCCCTATATATGGTCCACATGAATTATGGATCATGCTGGATTTTTGGATCTAGGCCTAACATTGAGGGGCACTTCTAATGGATGGGTTGGATGGCACTTACAGATCATGACGGGCCCCACACAGCTCAAACATATGGTGATCTCTATATGTTCAAATGGACCATTCCATCCTTTAAAAAGACATCAACTGAAACTCAAGATGCACAAGGAACACTGTAAAGACCGATATAAAGTGAAAAGATAAGAGGGTTGTATCACGTTGGCAGCCGAGGTCAAACTTTGCCATAACTTTTTCTTATGAATCCTGACAATCTGACATTTCATTAACCCTTCATGGAGTGCAATGGTGGAACAAGATTATGTAGCAGACCTCAATTAGTTGGCACATAAGGCGTAGATGATGATGATGATGAATAAACTCAGAAAGAAACAAAGATATTGCCTATGAGAGAGAAAGAAATTGAAAACTGCTGCCCTGCATCACTGCAGGTAGCAATCTATTGAGGATGCACTAGTTCTTACAGAAGCTGAATCATATAAATGCCATCAAGAAGGATACCCAGGTATGCTAGCTTCCCATCATTTGTACGTAGAAGGTTTCCAGGGTGAGGATCTGCATGGTAGAATCCATATTCTAGCAGCTGAGTTAGTGAGCAATATACTCCTGCCTGTTGAATGCCAAAAGACAAGCCCTCCCCATAAGTAACCTTGCCAAAGAAAATAGAGATAGGCAATGTGCTTCAAGACAAAAGAAGGTAACAAAAACATTCATTGCTTTTGATAAACAGACCTCAATCAAGTAAAGATCCTTCACTTCAGATAACTTTTTCCCCTACATACATGTGCACACAAAAGGAAGCAACATTTGCAAGAAAAGCTTAGCAAGATACATATTTCAACATCAGTACGAAGGTTAAGTATAGAAGATGAGGTTGAAGGGCTACAAAGTACCTCAACCCATTCCATAATTAAGACCCTGCGACTACTCTGCTCCAAATACATTTTTGGTACAAAAACATCTTGTAATTCCCCATACAAATTTCTGCTTAGATACACGACAAACAAAAGGAAGAACAATTCCTCAATATTAGATCATCTACCAATTTAAGACCATAAAACAGGAAGAATTACATTGAAAAGTAAATACCTCGCAGTATTCTCCAGTAGATTTAGAATGGCTCAAAGTAAGTGCGTGACTAGAAAAGCCTATTAGACCATTTATAATATGATTTTAGACAGAGATAATAATTTATTTTTTTTTAAAGATAATAGGATGTTCTGAGTATGGATATTGATGGTGCCATTAGATAACTGAAATTTCATTTCCAGCTGAGGTTATCAAAGCAGAGTTGGTCAACATTGAGCATGAGTTTTCTGGAATAGGATGAGATCCACCAGGAAAACTGTGAGATTTCTGGAACAGGGATTAAACAGAGGAAACTAGGAAAAGGATACGAAAGGTGAAGTGGAGAAAATTTTGGGTACAGAGACTGAAGAATATGTATATTATTTTTATTTTAAAAAAAAAAGTGGCTTAATGAAGAGGAGGAAAGGGAGAAGTGACTGCTAAACTTGAGGGAAAGTGTTAGAGAGATAAATAGTAATTTTCTTATACTTAAACCATGAAGGGGGGTTATTTTAATTCACACTCACCATAGTTACATTAGCTATTTTGTTTTTCACTTAGTGGGTAATGATCACAAGCCTAATTGTTGTGCTTCTGAATACTCAATGTAACTCATGAGCCTACTTCAGGCCAACATTGTTTCCTTGTTTCTTTTTGTTTCTCCAATAACATCTAATCTGGAAAGGCAAGAAATTCAATTTATTTATGTGAGTTTGTACCAACAACTGAAGGAAGGTTAACAGAGGATGCACTGTCTAAACATCAACTGCTACACAAATTCTGGATGGTAGATGCAGTAAACCAGCCATGAGAGCAAATCTAAAGCCAAACAAATTTGTCTCGATAATGGGAATACAACTTTCTGTGCACACGCTGGACCACTTTTAACAGTTATAAGCATGGAATACAACTATCAAAAAGTACAACCACAAATAGTTCGGTCCTTAATTTCATAAAGCAAACATGCCTTTCAGCTAAATAATTCAATACTTCCAATCACCCGGTTTTCTTGCTTGCCTCAGTTGGGGAGTGAAAAACAGAAGAACTATGTGCTATATTTCCTCAAACTTGACAATGTGTTATGCTGCAGGCAAGATGAACCTCTCCTTTTTTCTTGGCACGTGTGTGAGGGTAGGTGGGCGGGGTTACATTCTATGATAACATGTCCAATTTACACCTTCAGATGAATAATTGAAGATGCTTGATGGTCCTATCTCCTATATGTTCCATTTACACATTATAAGCCTTAACCAGGGAGATATCATATTTTGCATTCGTGGAATGCAGATGTAAATACTAGGGTGTATATCATCTGAAAAATTAGTGCCTGCCACGAACCACCGTTGCCATGTCCAATTTACACCTTCAGATGAATAATTGAAGATGCTTGATGGTCCTATCTCCTATATGTTCCATTTACACATTATAAGCCTTAACTACGGAGATATCATATTTTGCATTCGTGGAATGCAGATGTAAATACTAGGGTGTATATCATCAGAAAATTTAGTACCTGCCACGAACCACCATTGCCATACAGAAATAGATGAGGAAGACAATAAGTAAATATAAGCAAGAAACATCTTGTGATAGTAGCAGCACAAAATTCATGAATGAAATGTGGGAAAGAAGAAGCAAGAAACTTTGGAATTGTCAGGAGGAAACAATTTTCCTGGTAACTATGCCACAAAGCACTTTCTAATAATCAAAATGCATAGAGGACCATCCAAATACAGTAAGATATTGGATACAAGTAACATCCATTCTTGAAAACAAGATCCTACCTAAATTTCAGACCGTTCCTGGCTTCTGCCCTGTAGTCCATCTCCTGCATTCAATGTGATTTACCTGTATTCAATGCGAAGTCCTATGAATATACCTCAAATATTTAGCAAAAGAATATTATCATTGTAGCATCAGTCTTTTTAATTCTTCTTTAGAACCAAGATGCCAAGGCAAAGCATTCAAGCAATTGCTGAGATATCAACCACGGAAGCAGTCCAATTATATATCAGTCCTTGCATGGACAGCTAAGGATCTGGTATGATGAACCAAGTACGACTGAATAGCTACGGCCTAGGAACTAGTATCCTCTTATTTCTATAGTGACAAATCTCATTCTCAGCAATTTCTCAGGAGATTTTCAGATTTTAATGTTTCTTGGAATATTATTGGGAAAATCTCCCTGAAAAATATAAAATTAAAACATCTTTGAAATTAATAAATCGTTCTAAAATTTTAAATATGTGTGTAATGATTATTCAAATTTAAATAAATTTACTGTTAATAACATGATGGAAACATGGAAAATTAAGCACCGGCAATGTGTTGCAATTCTTGTGATATCGATGGGATAATCTTTTGATTGATATTCAGCAAATATATCGCAAGAATTGAAAGCTCAGTTACATTTGCCACAGTGCTTCTTTCAAATGCTTATGAAACTTATTAAGTCAAATTAACCTATAATTGCTTAGATTTGATGTACTTGTTTCACTTCAGCTCCATATAGCCATCACAAAGTTCTTTATTCTCAAAATTTAAAATAAAAGAGCATTTCATTGTATCAGAGTAAACCTTCATTGTGTCATTAAAAGGACCACAGGAAAAAAATTATTACTTCAAAACCAGTAAAAGCATACGCTCTTGCCAACATCCAGATTGCTTTAGTAGGCTTTAAGGATGTGAATACATACCCGAAAAAGGCTTGATGCCCATTCGTCGACCACTGCCTGCAAGTGAAGTTCCTCAATTATTCCTCAATTATTCAATATCATCAACCTTGTATCAGAAAAATGGGGGTTTTTGATTTGGGGTTATCATACCAGACAATTTGAAAGAATGACTCAGTTAAACCTGCTAACTGCAGAACGCACTTTTCAGTTGACCAGTAAAAATTGTGGAATTACCTGAAGATCAGTGTTAAACTTCCCAGCTCTCCGTATAAACCCTGCAAGATATCGGAGGATAAAAATGTCCAAAGAAATGGCTGCTTGAACTCCTGGCCTCTGCACTTTGACAGCAACAACCTCTCCGCTAGGACGAAGGCTAGCTTTATAAACCTAAGAATTGAGAAAGTTGCAAGCTGAATTCGTTCAAATATTCGAACTGAACTGCCTCAAATGGGTTCAAGACCCCATACCAAAATGAGCCCTAATTGATAAGCAGGATAACCAGTACGACCTGCCCTAGGGATGCTGCGGCAATAGGCTCTGATGTGATCTCTGAGAAAAGCATATCTATTGGTAACCCAAGCTCTTTCTCTATGGTATTGAAAGCGATTTCAGTTGAGAAAGGTGCTATTCGATCTTGCAACAGCGAAAGCTCATCCAGATACGCTGGTGGTATCACATCCTACAGGAAGCAAGCTTATTGACTGAAAAGGAAAGACTGCACAAAAAGCTTTGTACAAATGGAAACAAAGAAAAGAAAAAAGGAGGGAAGAAAGAGCAAGTGGAAACAGAACATATAAAACTAATCTTTGAAGATATGAAACAAGGTGGATCTGACTGCTTGCTATATTCAATTAGTTGATTCGTATAAAACTCCAAAAGGAGATTCTGTGAGTAGACAATTCAAGGAATTTTTGTATAAATTATTTAAAATCATTTTTGTTGGTACCTAACTAGAGGGAAGACTCGGGATCAGCCATGGAGTGATGATGAAATAAATGATAATAAAAAATAAAAAATCATTTTCTTGTTAGTATGAAAGCATGACATTAAAACAAGAAGAGAAGTTGCAATATGCAGAATCAATGGCATTCATTGATTAGACTTTGAAGCAGTGTTAAGTTTGACATCAACGGATTCACTGGTGTCGGACTCACACATGTGGTGTGAAGCAGCATGTTGGCAGCAAACTTGATATACAAACATGATTCTAACTTGAACTGCTAATAGTGAAAGATATTTTAATGCAAAATGGTGAACACTACCTATTCTTTTAATTATAGGAGACTCTAATTCCATACATGTGGGAGATGTATGCGGAAAAGATACAGACAATTTAATTGGTGGGCCTTACTGTCTATAGCCCATGTAGCTCAAAACCACACCAATTGCATTAGCAGCCTTTTGTTATTGATCTGTGAACCTAGGGCTGTCAATGGGCTGGGTTTGGGCCAGGCAAAATCAAAATTTTGAAAGGCCTGGCCCGAACTGTTCAAAATCCGGGCCGAAGCCAACCCCAGGCCTGGCCCATTGACAGCCCTATGTGAATCCCGACCATCAGTTTTTCCTATAGCCAATTGACTGACCTGAAAAGTCTGATTGTACGATTAGGATCATCTGATTGGCATGACTTTTGGATAATGGCCAATGAAATATGTGTTCACCTGATGAATCGTTCAGACTGGAATACTGGATACATATGTGCCAAGTGAAGGGGCTATTGTCAATGATAACAAGATAAGGAAAAAGCATTTGTCGCTGTATACTTTCTCTTAGTGTAAATATGTTCATTAAGTATACTTTGACTCCTTACACTGTTGGATTGAAGAGGTTCTGTGTTTTCTTGGTAATTTTGACCAAGACATGAGGTTGAAGGTCAGAAGTAAAAATAAGTTATATGTTTTAATTCCCAATAGAGAAATGCATGCAACCAATCTAACAGGTTAACATTGCTTAAACTAAAGGATATTAAGAGTGGGAGATCTCAATTATGCACAATGCCCCAAGATCAACGTCAGCAGACAACCAAGTAAGAGGCATGTTGCTGAAAGGTATCTTGGAATTAAAAGAGTGTGAGAAGTTTGATTGCAACAATAGAATGCACCATTCCGTGTATTCAAACATTACGATTGATTATAGGTTGTGATAGTAGCACATTTAAGCTGTCTACATTACTATGTCAGCCAGCATATTCAAGAATTAATCAACGGTCTAAATTGTCTACTACATGAACAGCAAATAAGCAAATGAACAACTTCATTATAATAGCATGTGATGATCAAAGACAGATATATATATATATATATATATATATTGACATCAAAATTTCGAAAAAGATCAAAAGATATCATAGGGCCATAAAGTATCATAGATGGAAGATTTAGTTGTGATTTCCGCAAGACGACTAAGCAATAAAACCAGATCATAGGCATCTACTTAGCATCTGCTTATAGATGCTCCAATGATATTATTTCAAATATAATATTCCTGATCCTAACTAACCAATCGCTTATTTATGCCAAGAGGAGTCAACTCACTGGGCGAGATGAGAAAGCTTGAGCAATTTTGATAAATGCCTGTCAAACAAACATATCAACAAAAGAATAAACAAAACCATGAACTAAGAATACATAAATTGTAAACACAACAGAAAACTGAAGAAAAAGGCATACCAAAAGGTCAATCACATCCAAAAACTCATCCTATAGGAAGTCCTCTTACCACTAAATGTTCCATGCTTAAAAACCTAACTAAAAGAAGTTCTGAAAAGATAGGTGCAAGAAACTGACAAATGCATTCTTAGAGGCTACAAGAATACATCTACAGAAATTATAGTTTTACATGGTCTCTACAAACATAATGCGGGGGCATTTTCACACCAAGCTCGAGTGTGGTGGCTTGTGGGATGCAGGGACACACTCAGGGTAGGCAGCCCACGGAACAAATGGATTTGGGGCTTGTGTGAGGTGGGTGGCTTGTGTGAGGCAAAACCCATAGATTTGAGACCCATGAGGGGGCGGAACCCATGGATTTGAGGCTCACAAGGAGGGTTCAGCCAAGGACCTAACCCATGGATTTGGGGCATGGGCTATGAAATAAAAAGATTAATTCACCATGCTCTATTAGTTCGAGCTTTTAGAGAAAGTGGTTAGTTGTCCTCCATCTATTAGTTTGAGCTTTTAGAGAAAGTGGTTAGTTGTCCTCCATCAAATCGTGTTTGAGACACCTCACCGGCGGTGATTAATGTGGGGGCATTTTCACACCGGGCTTGAGTGGGGTGGCCTGTGAGATGCAGGGGCACACTCGGGGTGGGCGGAAGGCCAATCCACAAGTGTGGGAAATGTGGACTGTGTACAAACACTGCCGAGAGCGCATAGCAAATCCAACATCCATCCATTATAAATAATTAGATCCAAATCTCAATTGGACCACATCAAGAGATAGAGGTTTAAGTATATACCCCAACCATACAGTACCTCAGCAACTTGGAGGCAAAGGAGAAGGGTTTTGCTACCAACCAGGACTTTCAACCTTTAGTTTCTAAGGGGCGGAAGCCTGACCTTCCAAAGATGGCCATGAACTATAAAGTGATGGTTGGAGATTTTTAATGGGCACTTGATATGACATAAAATATTAGCATAGGCCTCATTTGAATCGATGTGATGGGTGTGTATGTTTTGGATCATAGGAAGTTAAATTTGGACAGACTTTGGAGAAAACCACATCACTTGCTTTCTCTCTACGGTCTCTACTAAGACACCATGAGCCATAGGGCTGGGGTCCCATATCTAGGACATCTTGAGATGGATGCCATCTGCGCTTCCAACTAGGGCTGTCAATGGGTGCACAATAAACCCCAACCCATTTTTAACTGGTCTAGGACGGGTCTAGGTCCCAATTTTGGACACATTAGGAAATTGGGTTGGGTTCAGATCTCACCTTCGGACTTGTTTACAAATAAGGTCTAGTTGGGTTTGGGTTGGGTCCACGTGGTGTACCCTGTTAAAGTCAAGTCATGTTTGGGTCAAGTCTAATAACCTTTAGTAGTACAATTATATATATATATATATATATATATATATATATATATATACAATATATATATATATTTAATATATAGATGATTCCAGCAGCAAAGTAAGTTTTACTAAGCCACACATGTAAAAGAACCATGCACCATTTATGCGTAGAAGTGGCACGTGTATGTGCAATCAAATCCATCCAACAGGTGAGCCCAACCATTAAATGCTCTATTTGTACCAAACCCAACTTGAAACCTAGATCCAAAGACCCGATGGGTACCCAAACCCCATCAGATCCAGGTCCAGCTCTTCAAGAACTAGACCTGGAACTGGCAAGACCCAAACCCGGTTAGCCCAAGTACAGGTACAAACTGTCCAATTGACAGCCCTACTTCCAACCTTATAAAGCAACAACTGATGTTCCAATTCATGAGACCAGATGTAATAATGGTAAATGTGCAGCACATGCAGAATGCAATAAATAAATTCTTAAGACCCATTGTCCCAAAACTAATTACCAATTATTCATAAACCTGACCTACCGAATAGACACTGCCAGAACTGCATAATAGAGCTTGAACTATTGAATTCCGATTCTCCTCAAAAAAAAATTTACATTTCTTTGACAGAGGACTCTATGAGAGTCACGTGGATGAAAGATGCACCATTGATGTTTAGGACCAGTTTCAATGCAATCCCCAAATTAGGACTAGTTTCATGAGATGTAAGCAAAAATAACCATCTGCCAACAAAGTCAAGAATACCTAAACCAGCAATGCCCAAACACTTCCTTAGGTTTTAGAATAGCTTAAGGATTTATAAGATAGAAAAGTACCGGCCCAAGTTCAACTAATATCGCACGAAGCTCAGCTGCCCTGATCTACAAGAAAGCAAGGCAAATGATATGTATCCATTAAAGACATGAAATCATGTTATAGCATGGCAGTCAAAATAAAGATTTTGCTTATTTTTTCCCTTTTTGTCTATCTTTTAGCTTATGATTTCCCGAACGGGTCGTAACAGACAGAAAATCACCTCGAACATCTGATCGGATCTTTCCAACACACTATCGAGATAGCGAAGGCCAAACCACCGCCCGAACGTCACGCCAATCTGGAAAAGACGGCGGATGAGGAGTATCGGCTTCCGACGGTAGATGAAGCCGATCTTCGACGGATCATACTCTACGAGAGATTCCGCTTCCGACGCACCGCCTTCGAACAGATAACCGGAGTATTTGGTGAAGGAGTCGACGGCGGTTGATTCTGGCAGGGTTTTGGAACATCGGAAGCGGTACTGAAAACGAATCCGGCGGGGTTTACCGAGGAGAGAATGAGATTTGGGAGGAGGGATGGATTTGAAATTGGAGGGAAGGAGGCTGAAATTTGGCGGGAGATGGAGAAGCATTTGGAGGAGTGGGGAAAAGGCAGGAGAGAGAGGAGAGAGAGAGGAAACGGATGGGAAGAGAATATTTGAACTCGTGGCAGACTGATGCATAAAACGGATAAGGGACCGGAATCAGTTACGGAAGGCTCCTCTACAGCACCTGTTTCATGCGGACGCGGATTGGTAGGGACTCGCTACCGGACGGTGTTCCCTATGCCTTACCATGATGTATGTGTTTTATCCGCTCCATCCATCTATTTTTCCAGCTCATTTTAGGGCATTAGTGAGAAAATGAGGCAGATCAAAATCGCATGTGGACGATACCACAGGAAAACAGTGGTGATTGAATACCCACCGTTAATATTTTCTTGGAGCCACAAAAAGTTGTGGAATAAGCTGATAATTTCGTTTTCCTTTCATCCATGTCATTGTGACTTAATTCATAAGTTGAATGTCAAATAAACATTACAATGAGCTGCAGTAAGTTTTTAATAATAGGAAATCGATAAGCGTTGTTTTGCTGTGATGTGGTCCAATTGAGATTTGGATCTAATTATTTATAATGGATGGATGTTGGATTTGCTACGCGCTCTCTGCAGTGACTGTACACAATCCGAGTCAAACGCTCAATGGGCGTCTGGCGGATCACGTTGTTTGTGTAGAATCTAGCCTGTCCATTAGGTTTTACCTGTGTTTATAGGCCAACTCAGGCAAGCCACACCATATGGAATAATGAGGATGGGATCCAACCATAAGTTTGTGTCTGGGCACCATGGTGTGTATTGGACACGGCTTGAACTCCTCTGTGAGCCCCACCATTATGTATGCATTTTATCCGCGCTGTCTATCCATTTTTTTTACCAGATCATTTAAAGGCATGAGCCTAAAAATGAAACAAATCCAACTCTCATGTGGACCACACCACATGAAACAACAGTGATTGAATGCCCACTGTTGAGGTCAAAATCTGGTCAGCCCTCTTCCCCTCTTCACATATTCCGAATAGGTGACATACCTGGTTCCCTGCACGTAAACCGTGAGCAATGGAGACCCTGGCTAAGCCGGGGGACCCTCCGATGCCTAAGTCAAGGCAATAGAATCTGGGTCTAAGTTGGGGAGGAAAGGGAGAGTGTCAGATGTTGCGTACCTGTTGTCATGAGATGATGTGATATTTATACATCTTCATCGTTTGATTCGCATTCGATAATCTCGGCACGATCAGTGGGATTTACGAATCATGGAGATATTGCCCAGAATCCGAAGATCATGTGTTACGGCGTGCGTATCTACGGGCGAGATAATAGGACATATCCATATATGGCAGTTTTCCCACTTAGCGTGCGAAACCTTTATCCTCGGAGATGCCTCGACTCGGCCAGACCGAGGACGACGGCATCGCTCCGAGCTGATGATTGACTGTGCCAACCCGAGCCGAACATTGATCTGTTCGTAAGTAATGCAGCTAGCCATTCTCGGTATTATGATGGATGTTCGTTGGGAGTTGATCGTACAACTTAAATGTTTTCCCTTCCGACTGCCCTTGGAAAGAAGGCGGTCAAGAATGGGAGCTTCGCCCATCTTAACCCACCTTCCTAGTATTATGCCGAGGCTCGGACTCTCCACCCGGACTAGCGGATCGTCGATCCCTCCGATTGTAGTCGGCTCGGATCTTCCTATAACACCCACCACCACAGAAGTTTTGGATGAAGCTAATATTTATGTTTTCCCTTTTGTCCAAGTCCATGTGACTTAATCAATGGGTTGGATGAAAAATAAACATTACACTAGGCCATAGGAAATTTTCGAATGGTAGGCATTCAATCAACACTATATTCTTATGGTACGGTCAACTTGAGATTTGGATATATCTGGGCCACATATCCTAAAATAATATAGAAAAATAGATAGACAGTATATATCATGGTGGGGCTATAGCGCACTGTCCAATAGCCTCCTTGCTACTGGAAGTGTGGATAGCCAATCCGTGTGCATTTTTCATCAAACCCCTGACCCCTAATCATGTTAAATCAAGATGCTAAAAGCAAATTGGCCCAAACTCAAGCGACCCCCACGGTGAGAACTCATGGAGATTTTAGCATCAATTTTACGTGGTTATCTATTGATTGGTGTCTTCGTGTTTATTTATTTTTTATCAACAATACTTGCGGTTCAAATAACTGTTCTTACCTGCTGGACGGAGTGGATTTACACAAACCGAATGTTAGCAATCACAGGGCCAGGGTGTTTTACAGGTTATGCGTAAATAGGTCAGTGGACAATTCCATTCATAGATGAGTGTTTGGATTACTTACCATCGGTAGTACAGCTATATTTGATTGGTTGTCAGATTGCTATCTGCCCTCAAATTAGTAGTATACTAGTTCGGTACCAAATCTGAGTTTTGGAAGAGTTTCCAAAGTTACTTCTCAGGCGTCACTTTCACTGACGGCCAAGGAAGGGCTAAGAATCCTATGTTAGTTATAAACCTCCGAAAATGGTGGTAACTCATCCTCCGACACATAGTACTTTCATGGATCATAAATCAAAGCCATTCTGCTCAACTAACCATTTTTGGCACCAAGTGGGATGGTTAAAAGTAAAACACTAGATGGTCTGGATTTAAAGGGAAAACTTAAAAGAGGTAATTTATATTATATTGTCGGCCAAATTTTTATAAGTTTCACACTTTTAAGTCAAAGATGTGGACAATCTCCATTTCTAATGACTATGTACGGGTCATTTGGAAAGTCATGGCCACTTTTAAATAATTCAGAACTAGTCTAATGCAGTTCACCCGAGGTGGCACTATTAGCAAAAGTCATCTCCCTCCCAACACATGCAAGTTAGGTTTCCAACAAAGATTACAAGAGCCTAATACCCATGGAGTGACGGGCCAGTTGGAGAACGAGACCGAGCTATAAAAGAAGGTCAAGTCGGAACTCTATACTCTCAACCAAGCGTAATATAAGCTCTTCTGTTTCCCATCTTCACAATAAAAAAGATTGAGAATGAATGAGAGGAAGAAGAGGCACAGTCGCCCTAAGAATTCGCTTTCTACTCAGAGTCCATGGCCCAAGAACATGCTCACAAAAATACTACTTCCGCTGATTCCGAGATCTCCAGAGTTCATCAAGAGCGCCTCGTTCCTCTACTCAACCAAGGAGATAGGTCGTCATCACCTAGATCGCCACAACCCTGGATGGTATTGCTCGAGCCGTGAGGACTCAGGTCAACATATCCCGGGTCGACATACTTCGAGTCGACTCAACCCGCCTCCTATCAAGGTTTGACTGCATCCACCTAAGATCTTAGCCAAAGATCTAGGAAACCTATCGCAATAAAGGATCCATCTATCCCCAACATGTTTGGGATCCCGAGATATTCGCCGACGATCTCGAGAGATTCACTACGCATCCAGATCTAAATCCCTCTACAATACGCACCTATTAAATAAGGGAATCTCCTCTATTTCACCGCCTCTCATAAGCTATAAATAAGTACCTTTAATGACGAAATGTATACACAATCTTTAACTCTAAGCCATCAATACTCGACTAGGCCCAGATTCCTTTCCTAACTTGGGCATCAGAGGGTCTCCTACTCTAGCTAGGGTCTTGTTTCCTTGTGCAGGTAAGCAGGTCCAAAAGGAGCTAATTAGATTCATGCATAAACACTAATTAAGTTTCCAAAAGGACTGCACTAGAATGACTTGCCTAGGCAAGTTAAGAGTAAATTGGGTTAATAGAATCCACTGTAACCCCATGCTTCGTGGGACCTCTGTGCTGTCTATTTGGCTGGATAATGAAAGAACTAAATATCAACATCACAAAATTTCTGTGGCCCTAATGCTGTTTTAATATTGGACACCCAATCTTCATTGTTCTTGTACTGTAGCATGTATTTGCGATAATGTCCTGAGATAGGCTAGAGCAATCAACATTTAATCCTCATTGTTTCTTATGCTGTAGGGCACTAACCTATCTTATTAGTGACCATGTCCTAATATCCGAAGATGAGCTAAAGGAACCAGTGGAAAGGTGGTCCTAATATCCCAAGATGAGCTAAGGGAACCAGTGGAAATTAGGTGATGGATGGGATAAATGCACGGAACTTCAGGTTGGGCATTGTTTGGCAAGATGAATTCAGTGCAAATTGGAATTTAACTCACAATTACCATAGGTACATGGCAATTAAAATCCTTTATTAATTATGTTTTGCAATAATTAAAATCTATTGTAATCTAAAATTTGTGGGTAAAATATGACAAGTCCAAGACCGGTTATGAATGGACCAATTCCTAGAACCTGATTTTCATATGCCCGAGGGTAACAGTTAACCGAGACAAGACGAAGCCTAAAGAAGAGACTTAGCTCGGATTGTAGGAAATGAATCCCGACCGAGACTTAAAGAGTCAAGAACTATGGGCAAAATATATAAGACGTATAAAATTAACTTGGTTAATGAGGCAGCAATGTCTAAAGAGACCTATTATAACCCAAACGCTAGAAGCCACCTGATCGACCAGAAAACCGACCCATACTAGGTCGGTTATAGTGTCAGCTATCGGATTAAGGAAAGACATCGGTCATAAACCGACTCTGTTTTGTCCGACTGAAGGCAAAAAGCCCTATTCTTACAACCTGTTGAGGCTCTTCTTTCGCTAGAGTCAGTTAAGGCCAAGTTGAGCAAGGAAGAGACGTTGTAAGCATAAATATCGTCCCGAAAATCTTGTAAAAGGATTCCCGACCCCGTAAATTTCGAGATCGGATAGCATCCGCAAACAGATTACAATCAAATCAAATCAAATCTCTTAAGAATTAGGAAGAGAATCCTTATACGTCGGGACCTCCTACTCCTATAAAAGAAAGACGCCTTCAGGATCAAAGGTACGCAGAAAATACCTCAAAAGGACCTTCTTTCTTATCTAGTGACTGACTTAAGCATCGAAGGTTCCCCGGCTCTAGCCAGGGTCCCCTTTTATCTTTCTTGTGCAGTTGCTGACAAAGGAGGAGGCATATCAGAATTTTTGCATCAACAATCTAAAATTTTTGTGTTTGACAGCTTATAATTAAATACATAGAAAATATATTCCCAAAACCTGATTTTCATATGCTGTAGCACAGTATAACCGATTCAATGGAAGTGGAAGGGTGATGGATGGGATGAATGTAACATAAGAGGGTATTGCCAATTTAAGGTAAGCGGTTGTTTGGCAAATATAGACTCAGTGCAAATTAGAATTTAATTCAAAATTATTATAAAATTTATGGCAATTAGAATCTTAAATTGTGTTTGGCAGGTTGTAATTAAAATTCACGCTATAAAATTTGTGTTTGACCGATCAATATAAATCAACTATAATATCCTAAATTAATATACATACATGATATTTGACAAAATAATTATAAGAAGCTTATCAATATATGTATTTAGCAAAACATGAATTTTTCAAGCCCACAAAAGTGGACCAGAAGGTCCATATGCTCATGCTCATCAAACATCAGAACCTATTTGTAAGACCACTATCCTAGACTGTACCGTTCCATAGGCTTTCGCGGTCTTCCCGGTCGAATTTCGGTAACCTTCGACCATTAACCGGCGTTTTGCGCGTGACCCTGATTCACATACCGTCAACTCGAGTCGACTCAACCTAAGACTAGTACCTTAGCGACCGCACCGTCGCCACGGTTCCGATGTTGTGACTCGCGCGCTGAGGCGATACCCGGGCCAGGAGATGTGGGCCCACGTTCAGTTTGAGGATAAATGCCGCACGTTGCAATTTCTATAAAACATCACATCAATCCTATCAATCACATCAATCAAGTACCCTTCACTCCCATCGCTCACACCCATCCCCAAGTACAACCACCTTTCCCTTAAAGCCAACATTTTATTACAACAAAGTACATGCTTACATCACTCACCATTACTTCTCTCCAATCACCCTATCTCTCTCTCATTTCTCTTTTTTTTTTTCTCAAGCAACTCCCATGGAGCAATCGTCCATGGCTTCCATGGAGAGCAAGTGTGGCCCACCTTCCTCCTCCCATCTTCACCCTCCAATGATCATCTCCACCGTTGAAATGCGTCCCTCGGAGCTTTAGGATGCGTTGATGGAAGTGGAGGACCAAGAAGATCATAAGTGGGTGCTTCTCTCTCTCTCTCCTTCCTTTATTTTGTGGCCCACTCAATGAGCTTTGTGATGTCCAAACCGTCCAACAAATGGACCCCATGGCCATCCAAGCCATGTGGGCCCTATCCCTTTGCCAATGGAAAACACAAGTATCAGATTCGTCCACGCCATGTGGGACACGTCCCCAAATCATGCGGGCCACGTTCCCGTGGGGCCCACCTTAAATGTGTTATGTGCAACTGTCCAGCGTAAAGGGACGCTGGACGGCTACACCATGAGGTATGAATTGAACTGTACAGTGGGCGTACAAAGAAGAAAAACTATAATAATAAAATAATATATGTATGTTTCTTTTTGCTTTTGGGGGTGGGCCAGTTATATATATAGGTCCCACCTTTATGTTTATTTTTTCATCCAAGCCGTCCATTCCATTCCTGAGATCATTTTAGGTGTTGAGCCAAAAAATGAAGCTGATCTGAGTTTCAGGTGGACCGTACCTTAGTAAGCAGCGATTTTCACCGTTTATATTCACTCAAATTTTTTTACATGCTGAAAAAGACTCAATATTGGACTTGATGGGTTTGTTATGGATGGTAGAATCCATTGGCAGGCCTGGATTTAGCTGATGTAGGCCCTACCTCCGAAAAAACCCAAAATTTTGGTTTTTCAAAAAAAAAAAAAAAATTTATATCAACAGCAGCGCTGCTGCTGCTGCTTCAGGGAGACGGCGGGCAGCTGGCGGGCGGACGAGCAGGGTCCCACGGCTCCAGTCGTGGGCCCCACCTTGATGTATGTATGCCATCCAAGCCGTTCATGAGGTGGGTCATCTCCTGAGGTGGGCCCCCTCCAAATAGCAGGCTGATCCAATGCTCAGGCGGCCCACATCATAGGAAACAGTATTGATTGAAGGCCAACCATTGAAACTCCTTTTGGGCCCACAGAAGTTTCGGATTAAGCTGAAATCTGTTTTTACCCTTCATCTAGGTCTGCGTGACCCTATGAACGGGATGGATGGAAAGTAAGCATTAAGGTGGGCCCCACATGGGACCCACAATGATATATGTATTCGGACGGTGGAGCCAACTGTGATGTATTTGTTTTAACCCCACCGTTTAGGGGACGGTGGGCCTGTATGTGTGTATGCATGTGTGTGGAGGTGTGTGTGTATGCGTGTCTATATATATATATATATATATATATATATATATATATATATATATACACACACTATATAGATTATATTTTATATAATATACCTGATGGTGGGCTTTCATGGGCCCCACCATGATGCTTGTGTTGCATCCAGACCGTTCAACCATTTGGCCAGCTTGTTTTCAGGCTTGAGACAAAAAATGAGGCAGATCTAGAGTCAAGTGGACCCCACTATCTAAGTAGTGGACAATGACGTCCAACGTTCAAAATCTGTAAGGGCCATAGTAGCTTCCAATTAAGCTGATATTTGTTCCACTTCATCTATCCCTATGTTAACTTAGGAACAGGTTGGATGGGAAATTTACGATATGGTGGGCCTTAGGAATTTTAAATGGCGGAAATCATTATCACCACTTATTTGGAGCGGCTCATTTGATATACACGGGGCCCAATTGGTGTGATCCACCTTGATGTACATAAGGCCCATGTGATTAGGCCACCTTGATGTGTATTTGTGACTGTTGTTGAGGCCCACCTTGATGTGAATGTAAGGCCCATGTGACGAGGCCCATTGTAATGTATTTGGGGCCCATGGGTTGAGGCCCATTTTGATGTACTAGGGTCGTGGGTCGAGGCCCAATGTGATGTACATGAAGCCCATTGTAATGTCATTCCACCATGGTCTGTGTGTTGACCTTTATAAGCGGGCTATGTATTGGGAGCAATGATAGTTTGACGCTCACATTATAAGTACAATGTTGGTTAAATGTCTGCATTGTAACTCCCCCTAGCACCCATTGATAGGCTCATACTTGTTGTGTATAGGCCCATCTTGATGTTATATATTTTCTACATCGCCATTCCTTGTGGGACCCACACATGTTATATGTGCCTTATATCTAAATCGTCCGATGATCTGGACAATAGGGACCACCTGAACGTATGGATCCACGTCGTCCACCTATTCTACACTCATGCCATCCATCTGTTTTACCCCCAGCCATCCCACCTTAGGACCCCACCTTGATGCATGTATCGTATTTACATCATTCATCTGTGCTAGACACATGATGTACGTGCTCCACTCGCCACCATTCGCAGGGACAGCGGAGCCCTAACTTGATGTATGTATTACACTTACTCTGTTCATCTGTGCTGGGCAGTTTAGATGGTGTCTTGCCACCCCACCACAATGCAATTGTTTGTCCACACTAATTCGGATGATCCGGACTAATGCTACGTGTTTGGACGGTGATGAGGACTCTGCCATCATATTTGTATTTTATTTCCACGCCGTCCTTCTACCGGTCCCACCTTGATGGATGTGATTCACCCACACCGCCTGGCCATGTGATAGGGCCCACCTGTGATGTATTCTTTGAGGCCACCTGTGACGTATATATGAGGCCCATATGTGAGGCCCGATGTTGTGTATATCAGGCCAAGTAATGGGGCCCGTTATTATGTATAAGGCCCATGTGCAGGGCCCACCTGTTACGTATTTATGGCCCACTGGTGTGGCCCATTGATGTGGCCCACTGGGTATGTACGAGGCCCATGGGCGAGGCCCAATGATGTATTTGAGGCCCATGTGTAGGGCCCATTGTGATGATTTCGAGGTCTATGTAATGCGGCCCATCGTGATGTGTATGTAGCTCTTGTGTGAGGCCCATTGCAATGTGCATTAGGCCTTTGTGTGAGGCCATGGGCCCACTATACGTTTAACCTTATATAGGGCACTACTTAGGAGCAATGTTAGTTGAATGTCCACATTTTTGGGTAATGATGGTTAAACGCTAGCATGGTGACCTTCCCTTAAGCCTAGTTAGGCCCATTCTCACCGATTTCCATTATCGGGGCCGACTTCGATTGTCGAGACCTACATGATATACATGCAACTCATAGTTGAGGCCCATTGTGACACGTATTAAGCCCATGATGCATAACCCATTTGATGTATTCTTGACCCATGTGTAGGGCCCACATGTCAAGTATTCATGGCCCATGGGTAAGGCCCATTGTGATGTATTCATGGCCTATGGGCAAGACCCATTATGATATGTATTAGGCCCATGAGTAGGGTCCACCTGTTGTGTATATGTGGCCTGTTCACTCCCCAAGTGCAGAATTGTGATGTAGTAATAAACTCGGTAAGACCCAGGTTGAATCCCAAGGGACTGATACCTGTACGTTATTTGAAACTAAGTAGAACTAAAACTAGACTAAGATGTAATCTAAATTAAATAAATTTAAGGAATAATGGTGAAATATTTATCTAAAACTTTAAAGAATTCAGAGAAAGGGAATTAGGGATTCAGAGGATCCTCTTGTAGAGATCAGAGAGATCTTCTACGGTTCAAAGCATAAAAGAACGTTGACTTAGACTTCATCTTCATCTAGTTGAAGAAAGTAACCATAAAAATCAAACTGAACTTTCTTTGATATAGTTTCTAAGAGATGAAAGGTATATGAATTAGAATGGATTCTATCACCAAACCATGCCCAGGAGACACAGTAAACAACATAATTAAACTAATTACCAACCAATCAGCATGATATGAATGTTAGGAAGGATACCATCATCCGACCATGCCCGGGAGACGATGGTGAACAAGGCTTCACGACGTCATAAGAGGAAAAGGAAGGAACATGCTCAAAGCTATCACAGAACCATTGTAATTTTAGTCACAACAGATCATTAAAAACTAAAAACATTTCCTTAATTAAACTAAAATTAACATAGATTGTCTAAATAAAAGGCATGAGCAAAAAGCCTCCCATTACGCTAAAGCTTCACCTCTTAGATGGCTAAGAGGTCTATATAACATGGTCATGCTAAAACCAAGAAAAACATGAAAGGAAAGAAATAAACAAAAATAAAAAAAGAAAAGGAAGAAAAGAATTAAACCGACTTCCAGATTCGCCTCAATCTGTACTCCTACGGACCGGATCCAGCCATAACCCTTTCATGCCATTTCTAAACTTTCCTTTATATATGTAGGCGGGAGAACTTACGCGACTATTTCACAAAAGTGCGAAACAAGAAGTAGAATGCAGCAAAAAATTGCTGCAATTTTCGATTAATAGGACCCATCTTGTATGACGGTTGCAAAATCCACGCCATCTATCATCTTCCCTTCGAGATTTTGACCGGGGATGGGTGGTTTCGGTCACCTGTCGATGTGGCCCACTGGGGAAATCAAGCTAAACAGCCCTTTTGCGATTGCTGTAGTGATCCCGTGAATGTACCCGACCGCCAAATATCAACATGATTCAGATTGGTTTTTTTCTCCCTCTACCTGATGGACGACTCGGATCAGACCTTTGTTGCATGATGGTGGCCCAAACGAACGACGCACTTACACATTGCGAAATGTGGTCGACATACGTCGATTTTGAAGTGCGATGGCCCACCGATCGCCGCGGATAGAAGATCCACACCGTCCATTCATTCACTTTGTGACGAAAAACAATCTGGGAAGGATAATTACGGTTTGATTTCAGTATGTCACACAAGCTGTTTCAGTCCACTGTCCATCTTACTTTTAATGGGCTAAAAATCCATCTTTGCAGTCTTTGGCAATTCTACCACGTAGGCATGTATTATTGCTACCACATAGGACAACTGAACAGTTTAGATCATCAATTAATATGGTGAGTGGGACCCACAGCTGAGAAACGGACGGACAACGTCTTACGCTGTCCGTTCTTTCTGTAATTGGAGAAGATGAAATCGGTCAGCGTTAGCTGACCGATTTTTAGATATCCAGTGCACGGCGAGTGCACTTATGCACGGTGTACATTCGATGTACATATGGGGTCCAATGTGATGTATATAAGAAATTCGATCCATCCATCCTCTTTTTCATCTAATAAGAGGGGTTGAAACTAAAATTGAAGCATATCCATATATCAGGTCGGCCCCAAATTGAAGATTAATGGGCTGATCTGTCTGTTGGCCCACTTCTCGAGATCTTCAATGACTGAAATTTAGTATGTACGGTTGATTTATGGCTCACATCTTGTGTATGAAGTCCCGTGTCAATCAGATGGTGGTAACCCTGTGATCTTGCATTCTGGACCAGTTTCGACCCATTTTTAACGTGAATGACTTGATTTCTTTTGATCCCTAGCGTGTGAATTTGTTCATCTTGGTCCTCTAGAGTTTGTCCTTTACTATGGTGACTTTAGAGCGTCAAATCCATGCTTTTAATACTCTTTTTCAGTCAACTCTCCTAATTACACCTTGCAACAAAAACACGATTAAAATATTTCATTAAGCAATGCCATGTTCATAAATCCATGTAATAACTGGGGTCTAATATGCAATATTTGACCCTCAACATGGCCCATGAGTGAGGCCCATCGTGATGCGTATTAAGCTCTTGAGTGAGGCCTGTGGTGTTGTATATTTGGCCTTGGTGTGAGGCCATGAGTCCACTGTATGTTAGGCTCTATATGGGCCATTCCTTGGGGGTAATGTTGGTTAAATGTCCACATTGTCGAGGTTGATTGTCGATGCCAGTTATTGATACCGACTATGAGTATATGACAACATAGTATCATGATATATACTCATACGCATCATCTGCATGTTTGTTATGAGACGTGTTTGATCATTGCATATGTCATTGAGCGTGTTGTTATGAGACTCCCTGATAGGCGGAGGTTATCTCACATGAGTGCACGGTATGCGCAGGATTGATGCATGACTGAATTGTATGACTCATGCATCTTGCATTGTGTGCTGTGATTATTATACGCCCTAGCGACATCAGGGTTGTAGCCTCCACAGGTAGTTCGTGGATGTCCAGATGGGACACCGAAAATCTGTTCTACATGGGGTGCTATAGATATCCCTGGGTGAAAGTCCCTAAACCCTCTTGGTTCAGAGGTTGCTCCAACGTCTAGACCGAGTGGATGCATGAGCGCATGAGAGCCGTATACCGTTAGGCCGCGTCTCCCACTATGTCGTGGTCGGTTGGAAGGGGGTACAACCTTACCTGCCCGAGAGGAGGGGGTAATGCTAGGCTGAGTCTGACCAGCTCGAGGAATGGGTTCACTATCAACGAGCCGGGCCCGATATCGGCAGACAAATATTGATGTCTCTTCCACTCACCTTGTTGTGCTCGATGGGGCGACAATTTGGTTTGGAGTGTAATAGACTCCGGTGATGATCCCGGAGATGAACCGTACTGATATGTGGACTTATTGAGCAGGATTTGCATACTCATTCATTCACTATCCACTCGGGCTGGTAGTGCGCAACTATTTGTTATGTGAACTTTCGCAATGGCCAGGATTTCGGTTGGGCGCGCGACTAACCTGAGATCAGGAGTCTACTACATTGAGTCTGACTATCCAAATTTAGGTATGAGACTGGTCTGGATAGAAGTCCCTTGTGATGGACCCCATAGCCTACGATACTACGTACTATCATTCCAACTTCACTCTAGCTTGATCATTTCATTCGCACCGCATATTGCATTGCATCATTGGCATCTGATATTTGTCTTATTATATCTTCGCATTGTATAACTGATCTACATTGCTTCCATAGTATGTGATATTGGTTTATGTTTTACATCGCATATCCCAGTACTACTGATTTTGACACTCATGACTCACTAGTATATTTAACTCGATTACTCGATATTGTTTACTTGACACTTACCTTGATGGACATAATGTCACCGCCCACTAAGCTTTTTATTGCGAATTTACGATAGGGGTTGTTTGGCAAATATAGATTCAGTGTAAATTAGAATTTCGGAATTCAAAACTTATGGAGCTTTAATTTTGACATATGTATTTCTTTATTGTGTATTCAATTGCTTATATTAGTGGATACTGATGATAAAATTTGCCTTTTGATTTCAAGTAAATCAACTATAATATCCTAAATTATATACATAGTTAAATGTACATTAGAAAATCCTTCTTGTAGGATCGAGGATTGGACTCCAAAACATGGACTTTTGGGAGCCGAGAAGTGGACCAGAAGGTCCATATGCTCATGCTCATCAAATATCAGAGTCCATATGCTCATGCTCATCAAAAATCAGAACCTATTTCACGTTAATACAATGAATGGGCTGAAGGGTCATGGCTCATGAACTAAAATAGGTCATCAGTCCGAGCCTGCTCATGATCATCTGATGATCCTGCAAATATTGAATGATCATGGTCCAGTAAAACCCCACACGTGGGCTAAACGACCATTACGTGGGACAGAAAACCCATCCATTTGATCATTGGATGGGCAGACATGCATTCCATCCATCAAGTGCGCTGTAACATTGGTGTTACTGATCGTTGCGTGGGACAGAAACCCCATCCATGTGATCATCGGATGGATGGACATGCATTCCATCCATCCTGTTGGATGTAATATTTCCACCGTTGATCCACCACACCAGAACAGTACAGTGAAATCAAGTCCAGTACGTACACTTGAATTTACGTGGTGTGGCACACGTCAAATATCCTGATCCTATCTGCCACGCATCTGGTAACTTCCTATTCATCTGTGAATCCCAGCCATTCATCTTTGCCAGTCACGTGAATGGATGTGTATTGTATACACGAGTGGGATCAGATGGAATAACATTCATCTGGTCCGTCGAGCATTTTTTTAAAAGACTAACAGTCTTTAAACTTTCATTCCATGGAGGCTTATTTATACAACATAAGCGCATATACAGTACTTTCCTTACTACGTAACCCGCAGTGCGGAGAGAATCCGACCATCAGATCGATCGGTGCTGGGTGAACGGCTCCGCATGGTCGGCCCTCCTGCTGGATCACAGTAACCTAGACTATATCTACACACGCCTAACAGCTAGACAAAATACACACTTCACACGTACTTATGTATACATAACCAACGTGCTTAGGTTCCACACGTTGGGAGCTCATGCCACTTCGTAAGTTCTGACATTGGGGGCCGCACGTGTCCCCTTCTCTTTCTTGGGGACGATCACGGTCAAAATGCCGTTGTCCAGAGTGCACTTGATCTCATCCAGGTTGGCGTTTTTGGGGAGATTAAATCTTCTCTTGAATTGGCCACGTCGCCTTTCCGTACGATGCCACGTGTCACCAGGTTGAGCTTCTTCCTACGTCCGTTCCCCACTTATCTGGAGTATCCTGCCGTCTTCCACCTCCACCTTAACGTGCTCCTTGCGTACACCTGCGCGTCGGCAACGAACGCCACGTTAGCGAAAATCATCTAAACAAGCATGCTGCCTGCATCTTTGCACAGAATAAGTTCTGGCCGGGTGGGGACCCCATTATTCAGTAATCCAGACCGTTGGTCTGCTGTATCCCATCGTGCATTAACTATGTACCAAAATTCTTTAATCGACTTATGGCCTACAATTGCAAAAGATTCGACCAAAGGTCTCCGAATGGAAGACGTCCTAACATTAGGACGAGGAGGATGTCCCCCCAAGGCATGTCAAAGGGGAGAGTCTCAGGACTCGACGGACTCAAAACGTCCTAACATGAGGAGGATTGTGCGTGTCAAAGGTGGGGACCGATGGACCGAAACACCCAAATAGGGGACCCTACCTGAAGACGCGTCCCCGGACGCTTGTGACCGGTACACTTGGGGCCAACCGTGATCGATGCTTGTTAGAAATCCATCCGCGCGTCCATCCGTTTTGCTTGCCAGCGGGCCACGTGAAACAATTTTAGGGGATGGGGGAGGATTGAACTCCCACCATGGAAAACATTCGTGGGCCACCGAAGTTTTGGATAAGCTAACATTTGTGGTCCACTTCCCTCATTTTGGCTCATGTACTGCCAAAACGGAGGCAATCCCACGGAAAGCGACTTGCCTGCAGCCCCAAGGTCTGTTCACCACAATATTTGTTTTATATCCCTTTCATTTCATTTTTTTTTGGTAAGCTCATTTTAGCCAGTAAGCTAAAATGGGCTATGAAGTAAACAACGGTGATTTAACTCTTACCGTTAAAGGCGACATTACTTGAGGTGCATTCAAGTGAAGTTTCAACGATGGGCGTTATCACCCCGACTTGTTTCCTGTGATGTGGCCCCTTGAGCCTCGTTTTCTGCTGAAATGAGATGGCAAGACGTAACACTAACATCATGGAGGGGACAAAAGGAGCTTTAGGTTGCATCGGGTCACGTCCCACGAGGAGATCATGATTTTACCTGCATCGCAGGTCAGGATCCTCAGTTGGCTGCAACTGGGTCCAGGTGATGAATGGTCTGATGATCAGAACCGTCCATGTTGCGGGCTCAGTATCCAGTCAGTTGCAGAAAATGTGTCCACATGCTTAATAGTCCAATTATCAGAACCGTCCATTTTGTGGACTATGCTGCAGGAACCACACGCTGAATGGTCCAATGATCAGAACCGTCCCATGTCGTGGACTATGCTGTAGGAGCCACACGGTGCATGGTCCAATTATCAGAACCGTCCATGTTGTGGACTAATCTATACAAGCCACAAACTGAATGGCCAAACGATCGGAAGAGTCCATGTTGCTGAATGCTACAGAAGTCATTCTAAGAAACTTACTCCAAACCTATGATTGTGATCAACACTATCTGTAGATGTATAGAACAATGAAAATAAATTTTCGACGGCTACAATTCAGTTCTAAAACCAGTAGTTATTATGAGACGAGACCCAGCTACGGTATCAACAAGAACATGGGCCATTAAATCATCACACCATCTAATCACGTGGGCTGGTTAGAGGTTTAGCTGGTGTACCACATCACCGACCTAGGCTGGTGTGTGTACGTGGCGCTCGAAAAGGAGCGCGTGAGCCCCGGTACACATGAACGGTTGGAAGGAGATCAAAATTGTGGCCCCACAATGATGTATTTATTATATCCAAACCGTCCATCCATTTGGCAAGATCATTTTAGTTCATGATCCAAAAACTGAGTTGTATCCAAGGCTTAAATGTACCACACCACAAATAGAAGTGGGGACAATGATTCCACCATTAAAACATTCATAAGGCCCACTGTAATTCTTATTTTGCATCCAATATGTTCACGAGTCAAAAAATATCAGATTGATCCAAAACTTCGGTGAACCCAAGAAGGTTTCAATGGTAGACGTTCAATCCCCACTGCTTTCTGATCTTTCGATCTGTCTTATATTTGAGCTAAGCCTTGCAACGAACTCGCCGAACGAACGGACGGTTTTGATATAACACATACCTTATGGTGGGCCTACAGAACTTGGTGACACCAGCCAGGTCGGTGGGTTGCAAGTTAGCGTTACAAACCTGGAAGTTCTACGGTGAAGATGTGAGCAGTCTCCGTTTCACGCCAGTCCACGGGAGTCGCCACGAAGGCAGTGTCATCCCGATTCCGGTGGCGCCTCCGTGGTGGGTCCCACGACCATTCCCCACTAAGATCGAACATTTCCCAAGAGTCCATATCGAAAGTGTCAAAGGCTCCGTAGCCGCGGGAAACGGATTGGCTACTCCCCCTGACACCAGCCCCGGAGCTGGTGGTCGGTGCTCTGTGGGCCCACCATGATGTATGTGTTTCATCCATTCCGTCCATCTACTTTTGTAGATTAATTTATGATAATAAAAAAAAAATGAGGTATATTCCAGTCTCAAGTGGACCACATTACAGGAAACAGTGTTTAATGAGCTTAGACCGTTAAAAACTTTTTGGGGGCCATAAAAGTATTTGATCAAGTTGATCTTTGTTTTATCCCTTCATCTGGGTTTTTATGACCTAATCAACGGATTGGATGTCAAATAAACAGTACATCGGGCCTTAGGAGGATTTAAATGATTGATATCCGATCACTATTTTTTTCCTATGGTGTGATACACTTGAGATTTATATCCCTCCCATTTTTTGGGATAAAAACATAAAATGATATTTAAAAATGGATGAACGGAATGGATGAAACACATACATCATGGTGGGGCCCACAGAGCACTGACCACCAGCTCCGGGGCTGGTGTCAGGGGGAGTAGCCAATCCGTTTCCATGCATGCTGCAACTCTGGAGAGGCGTTACTGCTACGTGTGAGCAGCCAGAGCGAAATCCACCGCTTTGTTCGAATCAAAACAGGTGTCCTGAGCTCTGTGGGGTCCACCCTGTCGGCCTGCATGCTGCAACTCTAGAGAGCGGTTACTGCTACGCCAGAAAGTTAAATCCGACACTTGGATCGATCCAGAAGGACGTGGATTGCCTTCGACCTCGTTCGGAAGCTAGGTGGGGCCATCGTAATGATTCCGAGAAATCCACTCCGTCTATCCGTTTTACCAAGTGAATAGATTGGATGGAAAATAAACCTTAAGGTGAATGTTTTAACAATGAGAATCATTGTCTCATCGCTATTTGTGGTGTGGTCCACTTGGGATTTGAATACATCTAAGCTTAATTTATAAAATGATCCAACCAAACGGATAAATAGTGTGGACATAATAAATACACTGATAACCATCCGCGTCCTACCCGGCAGGAGTCTGTGGGGCCCACCGTGATGTAAGTTTTTTATTCACGCCGTTCATTGCTTTTCCCATATCATTTTAAGGTTTGATTCTAAAATTTAGGCAGTTCCAAAGATTAAGTGGACCACACTAAAGAAAATTACAGTGATAATGACACTTACTGTTGAAACCTTTCTAAGGGCCACCGTGATGTTTATTTACCATCCAACCTATTGGTAAGGTCATGTAGACGTTGATTAAGTGAAAACACAAATATCAGCTTCATCCGAAACTTCTCCAACTCCTAAGAAATTTTTAATGGTGGATGTTCAATCCCCACTTTGTGGTTCACTTGAGCCGTGGACCTGCCTCTTTTTTTGCATAATGTGTTTAAATGATATGAGGAAAATGATGAACGGCGTGGATAAAAAACGTACGTCACGGTGGGCCCCACAGAGCCCTGCCCGGACGGATTACGGTCCCGGGGCGGGGGTAGGACGCAATCAGCGTCCTGGTAACCAGTAGCGTAAGCGCTCGTCTTCGCACGACACGTACCCACATCATTCAGTTCGGTAGTGTGTGGTACACCAGCCAATCCGCTTCCTCGTTTATCGGGATTGGCAGAATTATTGTACTCCGGGTGTAGACATGCGTCAAAGATCTGAAAATTAAAGAGGATGACAATGGAACCACACTACTCTGAATCCATGTGTCGGTGGCAGTATGCGTGCACGGCAGACGAATTGAATCACGTGGGAGCAGCTTCAGTAGATCCCATACTGTGACGGTGGGGTCTACAATGACGTATGTAACTTACATCGAGTACGTTCATCCGTTTTGAAAGCTCATTTTAAATTATGAAAAAATAAAATAAAATCCAATTCTCAAGTGTACCACACCACGGGAAAGAGTGTTGATTGATCGTTATAAACTTATGGTGGCTCACAAAAGTTTTGGATGCAACTGACAATTACGTGGTCCCTTCATCTAGGTCTCCGTGACCTTATCAACAGGTTAGATGGCAAATGAATTTTTCAGTGGCCCCAAGAAGCTTTTAATGGTGGGTATTCTATTTTTCGTAATATGATCCACCTAAGATTTGAATTTGCTTAATTTTTAGACTCATACCCTAAAATGAGCAGTCAAAACGGATGTAAGGTGTCGATGTAAGGAAAATACATCAGGGTGGGGCCCACACTCAGGGATCTAGCAATGCCATGTGCGAAATGTGTCACTGCTAGTTTTTGGAATGTGGATTGCGTGGATTTGATTGGGCTACGTCCATCTATAAGAGATGTGGTACACGGAAAAGTTGTTAGGTTCAGTGCATCTCTAACAGCGGACGGTACGAACTTTACTATGGGGCCACCTTGATGTATGTATTCTATATCCACACCGTCCATCAGTTTCTTCATATTATTTTATGATATGAGCCTAAAAATGTACTACATTCAAATCTAAGGTGGACCATTATATAAGAAATGGTGGTGATTGAATGGTTCACCATTCAAAACTACCTAGGGTCCATAATAAGATATATTTGCCATCCAACCTGTTGTTATGATCACAGATGAAAGGAAAGGGAAAAATAAAAAACAAATATAAATTTGATCCAAAACTTTTGTAGCCTTAAGAAGTTTTCAATGGTCAATCACTAATGTTTCTTATGATATGGTACATTTGAAATTTAAATCTGGCTTATCTTGTGCTATACCTTAAAATGATATATGAAAATGAGTGGACCGTATGGATATGAAAATGAGTGGACCGTATGGACCGTATGGATATGAGGCCCGGACCGCACCTAATCCGCCCGTCCTAGAACCCGTCAAAGATGCACTCACCCGATGCTATCAACTTTGCGTGGGCCATCTCTGATAGATGGACGTGGCCCAATCCAGTCCACAAACTGCGTCCCTAAGACTAGCAGTAACATATTTTAATCCTAGTCATTTATTGGGGGCTGCACTTAATGGGAGCGGATTAGGTTAGAGCCCGGCGTCACCCAAGACAGCGTGTCCCTTCATGTGGCCCACCTTGATATATGTATTATGTATACATGTCATTCATCTGCTTTCTATGTTTCCGTAGTATTTATTATCATCTAATCTGTTGATAAGGTGACGTGAGCCCTGAATGGAGGGAAAAAAAAAAAAAAAAACAAATATCAGCTTAATCCAAAACTTTTATGACTCATTAATGATCAATCACCACACTTTCTATGGTATGGTCCACCTGATGATTGGATCCGCTTCATTTTTGGAATAATACTCTAAAAAGATCAGGAAAAACGGATGGACGGCATGGATCTATTTCATTTTAAGGATAATGATAAGTTATTCGTTTCACGTATATAACGTGTCATTGGAAAGCTATTAATGAGCTTTATGCTCCACCGATCAACCGAAGTTCATTTACTGTCAAATGGTTTTGCAAAATTTATTCCTTTTATGAGTTAAATAAAAATATTAAGTTCCTAGTGATGCATTTACAAGAGTTTCAATGCTGAGGTCATAAGTTCAGTACCCATTATGGCTTGTGTGAGTGGATGCTTGTGTAAAAATAAAAGAAGTTATAAAATATTAACTTTAGTATGTTTTTTCTTAAAAAAAAATTTTAAGAGTCAAAGTTGTCTTGCGTTAGTGTATTAAGAATTATTTACCAGCTTTAGTGGGGTTAGATGTGTTTTTGCCATCGTAGTAAATTTAATATCTTTTTACCATCTTTAGTAATTTTTATCCTTTGGTAAAGTTTTGTACTTCAATTCAAGTTAAGTTCAATGTTTTTTAATTTTATTTTATTTTTAAACTTATACACACACACATTAGACACTTGTGAATTCAGTTTTATGTGTCATTTTTAGAGATTTCATCCTTGGCATACAAGTACATTAAATACTTGTGAATTCTTTCTATAATTTTATTTCTCCTTTTTAGTGGTGTTTTCTTCTTGAGAATTTAATGGCTATTTAAATTCTCAAAAGAAAATAATTATCTCTTTTCTTTATCTATGCACTCACTTATGTTAACATGCGCGTAAGTTATTTAGCCTATCCCACCTTTACGTGCACATGTATTTTATTCTATAACATGCATATCACTATCAATTGAGCCTTATCTTAATTTAAGGTTTCATTTGGAAACTTATATTTAAAATGTATTGGAGTCCAAATCACAAATCAATGTGATTATGAGTACTTAAATATGTTTCACGGCATGTAATTTGAGTGCACCGGAATCCAAAAATAAAAATGCAGTAAAATTCTATAAAAACTTGAATTTAATTATTAAATTAACTTTAATATTCTAAATTAATGTACATGTATAATATTTGATATAATGATTGTAACAATCTATTGAAATATATATTTTGGTAAAAAAATATGAAATTCTCAACATTGGGTGGGCCTCAAGCATAAGTATCTGGAATAAGTGACCAGCTAACACTTTTTAACGCCTATTTAATGGCCAAGGTTTGGACAGCTTGAATAATTTCGTTGATGTGATTTTAGGGTTGTAGCTGGTACTAAGATTGTTTATTTGTCATCCAACCAGTTGAAAAACCTAAATAGTAGATTGATCAAAAACTTTTGTGAGCTTAAGAAGTTTTTAATAAGTTTTTAATGATAGGCATTCAATCGTTACTGTTTCTTGTAGTGTGGTCCACTTGAACTTTGGATCTGCTTCATTTTTGAGTTCATGCACTAAAATTATGGTGAAAAATAGATGGACGGCTTGGATATAAAATACACACATTACGTTAGCCCCACATCGCCCAACACATGAACACATCATCGCTGGAGTGGTGTTAGCAACCCCACCTGATCTGCGTGCAACAAAAAAACCTATGTGGGGGCTACCGTGACCTGTGAGTGACTTCCAATCCGTCCATCACACCCACCGTCGCATGCTAGAAGGCAAGCCCAAAAATGAGACCGATCCAAAAATCAAGTGGGCCACACCACATGGAAAAATAGGGAAAGGGATGTATACCGTTAAAACTTTCTTTTGGCACACCGAAGCTTTAATCATATTTATGCATTGCCTTAATCCTAGTGAGACTGCACTTTTGAACGTGTTGGATGGCATATGAACATCAAGACGGGCCCCAGGAGGTTTTTAATGGTGGCCATCTCCATCTGCACATTTTCCTATGGTGTGCTTCACTTGAGCGTTGGATCGGATTGATTCGTGGGCTCATGTCTTAGCATGATCAGGAACTCATGATGGACGGATTGGATTTCACGCATACATCACGTTGGGTCCCACAGAGCTTCTTGCTGGACGATCTCCCACTCTCCTGACAAGTCACAACAGTCGTCGGAAATTCGCGCCCGTCTTTTTCCAGCCGTAGATTAGACAACATTAAAAAGTAAAAAAGAAAAAGTAGGTGGGTAAATAGTGGGCCGCACTGACATGACAGAAATTATTGGTCTGATCTCGTCTTTATAAATTTCCAATCTCCTTCATCTCTATCAATCGCTCCACCACCTCCTCTTTCAGAAAGCAGAGTGGGAAAGGATGGCGGGAAACCCTATCCACTTCGGAATAATCGGATGCGCCGAGATATCGAGGAAGTTGTCGAGGGCAATGTCCCTCGCTCCCAACGCCATACTCTCCGCCATCGGGAGCCGTTCGATCGACAAGGCCAAGAGATTTGCGGTCGAGAACGGCCTGCCGGAGGCCGTCAATCTGTACGGCACCTACCAGGAAGTCCTGGATGACCCCAGCGTCGAGGCCGTCTACGTGCCGCTCCCCACCAGCATGCACGTGCAGTGGGCCGTGGCGGTAGCTGAGAGGAAGAAACACGTGTTCCTGGAGAAGCCCACGGCCCTCAACGTGGCCGATCTGGACCGTATATTGGAAGCGTGCGAGTCGAACGGCGTGCAGTTCATGGACTGCACCATGTGGGTCCACCATCCCAGGACCCACCAAATGAAGGAGTTGCTGTCTGACCCCAACCGCTTCGGGGAGCTTCGATCGGTAAAATAAAATGTTTTTTACCCATGCATATTCACACGCGGGCGCATGTGTCACAATGTGACACGTGTGGTAAATTATACACGTGTGAGAATATTACTATATGAGGCTTGGACTTCAATTATTATAACATCCTTAAAAGATAAATATACTTTGGAGAATCAATTTATATTAGACTTGGACTTAAATTAAGTAGCAAATAAATATAATATAAAATCTAAAAACAGACATATTGATATGCTGTCAGTTATTATCAGCCTGTTATAACAAAGATTTGAAATTCCGCAGCTATCGCGCCGATCATTTGGAGTTAGCGCTGTGGACCTCCTCTTGGATGGTCCAGTTTTAAACACATGGGCCTATCAGACGTTTTTATTTGTTAATTATTTTTATTTTCCACCGTTGCTTCTAAGGCTACTGATATGATGGCTAGTATTATCTGAACCATTTTCAAATCACAGCATGGAAAGATCGATGGACGGGCCTGAGTGTGACCGAGCTACGCATAATCTGGTGCTCGCACTACCATATTTCGTTTCTACCTGGTGTTCGATGTCATTAGTATTTTTATTCTTTCTCTCTTTCTTTTATCTTTGTCATTTTTATTTTCCTTGCTTTCTTTTTTTTTTTTTTTTTCTTTTTAGTGACTAGATTCTATACGAAGTGGACAAGAGTTTCACGTGTGAGGAGGATGAGTGACCACCTTTTAAATAGATATCTTATCCGTGGGAAATTGCTAGGCTGAAGAGCGGCACACGTGCTACTGTCTACAAGCGAGCAGGACCAGGGGTAGGTTGCAAAGTCAATATGACCTGATGGAAAATTCAGGAAGGTCCATCCTGTTTGACACTTCGCTTTGCTATCTCTCACGTGTAGTGTGTGAGAGCGTGTTAGAATCGATGCATTGGCTTGATCCAACCTGATTAACTTTGACCCCAAGCGACCAAATAAATAACATAAAGGTATATAACTAGATTTTGAGATGATTGATGATTTCGTTGCTTACTCAGCTACATATAGAATTTGATAATGATTAGACAATGATAGAGAGTGGGGTTCTTACTCTAGAGATTAATTACTTTGTACCTTCCACAAGAGAAGACTTTTAAAATACTAGCGCAAATTAAACGAAAAAAAAAAAAACTTATAATTAGTCCATAAGAGCAACAGTAAGAATGTATCTTTTGAAGGAACCACTTGATATTGGATAAAGAACAAATCTAACATCTGAGCATAGAATTTGATTACAACTAAAGATTATGACTAAAAATCACTGCTACTCTTAAAATAAAATAAGATTAAGTAAATTAATAGATTTGATCAATTGTTGATGATTTTTTTAAAAAAAATTGGATATTTTTCCTATAACATTCCTTTACTATTTATAGATTCCTGCAACGGTTACAACAGTCCCAAAGCTTCTCTAGATTCTTCTCTTCTATAATTATTTTTTTTTTTAGAAGTTAGATATAAAAGTTGGGAGTGGGACACCCACCCTTAATTTTTTTAGGGCTCATTATGATAATTCTATGAAATCTACTCTAACCATTAGATAGAAAGCTAAAATGTAGGCTTCAAGACCAAAAATAAGGCCCATCATAAATTCAGGTGGGATGAACCACACAAAAGGAAATAACTTAAGAGGGTGAGCATTATTGTTCGCATGGTTCACATGAATCGCGGAACAGGTTGATATTTGGACCTTGTGGTTAAAATAGAGTGACACACCAAGTGATTGGGATTGATTAGCCGTAGGGCTTAAAAATCAGTGTGGTTTGTGATTCAGGTGGACCATACGAAGGAAAACTGTTGGAAGAAGGATACTGATCTTATATTATTTCCGATCTTATAGTACACTTGAATCACAGACTTAGTTGATACTTGGGCCTTATAACTAAAATTAAATGATACACTTGATGATTGAGGTGGATTTTACATAAATATCATGGAAGGCTTATATGGGTTGATTTCATGGCTCTAGCATAAAATGATTAAAGTTAACTTCGAAGAATGGTGTATCTTATTATAATGTTTACATGAAATCCACCTCAATCATCAACATGTCACTTTACTTTAGTTATAGGACAAAAAATCAGCCTAGTCCTTAATTTAGGCAGATCATGCAAAGATGGACACCCCGCACGCCCCGAAATCCGAGTACAGAGTGTGCACCCTCAGACCAGAGTTTTAGTTCGTAACTTGTACACAAAGTGTATTAATTTAATTCCTTAATCAGTTTAATTAGATATAATAATTATATTCAGTCTAAGTTCCACAATAATCTCAATCACACATACATAATACTTAATACTAATCAACCAGACATATATAAATCTCGACAACCTTTAAAATAAAATAAACTTTAAAAATCATTCATTTATTATATCATCGTACTACAATTATATTTATTCTATACTAACATTATTTCAATGAAATAAATCTAAATATTTCTTAAAATCTCAAAATCAATACCGATATGCATTTTAAGTTAATCAAACTATGCTAGCAAGCAATCATAAATGGTCTAATGCTGCCACTTCATCTTCAGATAAGTATGACCGTGTTTCACATGGATCGTGTTTATGTACGGGCATCCTTTCGGTTGTTACGTCACATCATTTACTAATGGCTCCTCTGTACGGTTTTTCCATCAATAAAAAGGTAAGCTAGCCAGACTTAGTGAAATAATCCAGCATGGTTTATAATCATAGCAGTTAAAATAACATAAAAATGGATGTACAATGATATGAATGCAAATGATGTATGAATGTATCAAATAGGATGATCGTCTATCTGCTTGGGTTGGAAGTCGTCAACCCGCATCCACCTGTTGGGTAGGCTTCCACCTTTCGGTAGACTTAGGCATAGCCCGCATCTGGTAACGCTCTACCAGGATCGACATTTCTTCCGGGAAGGGCCCATACTATCGACCATGTATTATGTAAATGTAATGAATGATGGGTGACATGTAAATGCATATTTTTTTATATTTGGCATAATTGTTTTGATCAAAATATTCACATATAAATTTAGCGTACAATTATCATAACAAAATACTCAAATCAGTATATCGATTAATCAAACAATCACAAACGATTTATTTTAATTTTAATAAATTATGAGACAAGTTGGGTTGCTCACCTGAGTCTGATAGTGTAGAATCCATAAGGTAATTAGGTTGGTTTGAATTCAGAGATTTTATCAATTATATCAACAGCATTATTATTCATTTAGTTATTTTACATGGTGAGGCTCACCTTTGATATATATTGTAGGTGGCCAAATCTTAAATGATCAAATAGTTAAAATTATATGTTTATTAAATTTAATTATCAAAATTTTGATTTTCTTTTTAAGATCCTGAAATTGAATGTCAAATAATTAATTGGGGTGACCCACCAGATGATTGGATAATCCAGATTCTTGAGGTATAATTATGTTTTGCCTCTACACATTAGATGGATGGTGTGGATCTAGCCACACATACACCGATGACCCATTTCGACCTTTTAGGCCAAGTGATACCAACACTTGCGCAAAAATCTAACATTCCTTTATTAAATACTTTTAGATCTGACTAATGTGGCCGATCTGATAGTCAGATTGATCTGAAAATTATGACCCTGGTATATTTTGGCCTTAGGGATCATATGATCCGTACAGATCTATCTTAGCATAATTAGATTCCATCCATTCAATATATTTATAAAATATTATTAATTAGATCTGAAATCATAAAAACATCACTTCATTAAAATTGACTCTATACACCTATACAATGATAGTGTGGATAATCCACACCATCCACTGTATAGATCAAGAAGAAATTAATAACATAATAAAAAATTAAAAAGATCTAACGATTAGAACTTACCTGATCGAGCCTTCTCAGAATCTCTTATCCATTTTTCAGCTTCCTATTTTTTCTTTTAAGTAGAAACATTTCCGTATCTATTTTTAAAGAAACTTCTCTTAATATGATAGGATGGACATATTCTCCCTTATATTGAATTTGAATTTTTTTATGACATTTGAAAAAAATAAAATTTATTACTATTTCAAGAATCAATCCCTAAACCTCTCTCAACTAAAAATGTCTCTACCAACTCAACTATTGACTTCTTTTTATTTTTTATTTAAAAATAAAATCTTTAAATATATATATATATATATTTTTTAATACACCAAAATTTAGGGTTGTTACACCACATATTATTTTCAGTCGTATGGTCCATCTAAATCATGGATTGAACTGATTTTTGAGCCTTAAAAGTAAAATAGAGTGACACACCTGATGATAGGGGTGGATTTCAAATAGACATCGTAGTGTGCTATGTGTGAGAATTGCTAAAATACATATCATGCATACATGAAGGTGACAAATACAAATTTTGAATTCATATGGATCCACATATATAGTCCCAAACACAAGAATCCATGCTGCCAAACACCCCTTTAAGCCATGAGCAAAAAAAAAGTGAAGCAGCTGATCCAAATTTAGGTGGACCACACGACAAGAACCAATGTTGATTGAACACCCACCATTAAAAACTTCTTAAGGCCTACTGTAATATTTATTTGCCATCCAACCTACTGATAAGGTCACACAGACCTGAATGAAGGGAAAACAAAAATATCTGCTTAATCCAAAACTTTTGCAGACCTAATAAATTTTTTAACGGTGGGCAGTCAATCACCCATGTTTCCTGTGGTGTGGCTCACCTTAGATTTAGATCTACCTCATTTGTAGGCTGGTACCCTAAAATGAGGTTGCAAAGTGGATGAATAATTTCACATTCACCATGGTAGGCCTTAATTATAGAGAATTACTGGAGGGGTCACTACCGAATCGGAGTCCTTTGGCTGCCACTTCGTGAGGCTGCTAGAGGACAAGGCCAAATTTACGTAGTGGCCACAACGACAAAGGTGGCAAAATCTCCTTTTCCAGGATCAGATTTTCATTGCCATTTTTTTTGAATTATGGGAAAGGACAAGACGGAAATGATGTGGTGGGCCACAAGCACAGTCAGGATTACAAGAAAATTTGGATTTTATAAATTGAGAAGAGCACGTGAAGTTATAATGCTCCAAGTTGCCTCAATTCTGTTGGACAGCTAGCCCAATTAATTGATATGAACTGTCCATTAGGTCCGGAACACATTTCTCAGGCGACCATGCAAAAACTGCCCTGATGGGACGGCCAATCCATCCTTGATATGGCCTTATTTTATGTATCCATCCTTTTTTTTATGCAAGAGAGAAAATGGCTATGATTTCCTAACAAAGGTGATTCTTTAGAATCATAAGCAATCCATGAACGTCTCTAACAAATAGATGGATCAAATCGTTGACTGGACCTGTTTTACTATAAACGATCCTCACCGTCCATATAAAAAACCATTGATTAAATTGTTAATATTCATCAGATTAGTGAATGCTTGTATGATTGTCCATGAAATGTCCCTTGGACCTAGTGAAGAGGCTAGATCAATGGATTGGATAGTCCAGGTGTCCCAATGCACTTAAATGCAACTAGGAGCACTAACAGTTCTCTTATAAGATTGGCTGGGCATCTAACACCCACATGATTTTTAGGCATTATAGCAAGAAACTAGCTAGTAGTTTTTAGGGTTCATTTAGATAGTAAGTTGTTTTTCTTTCTTATGGCTCAAGTAGCTATAATTTTGGTTTTTACTTATTTAACATGTAAGTATGTTTGATAAACAATATACTTAATCTTAATCTTGAAAAGAATTCATAAATTACAAATTTGATGTGGATAGTCTATCATTAATACCCACCTTTGATGTAGAGCCATACATCATGTGGCCTCTACCTTGAATATCAACTGTCCATCATGAGAGTTCAACTTTTATTATACTGGGCCCACCTTGATGTGGGTCATCATGCGGGGCCCACCTTTAATGTCGATTGTCCATCATGTGGAGCTCAGCTTGATGTGGACCCTCCATCACATATGCCCCACCTTTGATTTAGGCTCTCCATCCTGCAGGGCCACCTTTGATATGGATAGTTTGTTACGTGGGGTCCACCTTGGTGGTGGTCGTCCATCACGTGGAGCCCACCTCTCTCTCTCTCTCTCTCCAACGAAAGTAAGAAGTAAAGAGACTTTTAGGGCCTGTTTGCTTGGATGGGAAATGCAAAGGAAAGTTGCTTAAGATTTAAGTTACTTATGCGCCAGTAAAATTGGTTTAACGGATATAATTTTAATTTATCTTAGATATATTTCTACAATTGTTTTATTTAGAATGACGATACAAAAAATGAAGTATATTTGGTAAATTCAACTTATCTACGTGGTCTAGCTTATACCTCTTTTTCATATCTCAAATGGTGCTAAATACATCTCTTCATAAACTTGATGAAAAGTAGAAACGCTAAAAAATTTAACGAAAATCAAACAGGCCCTTAGGGCCTGCTTGGATCTTAAGTTGCTTAAGATAAGTTACTTATGCTATAAGTAAAGTACTTATTTAGTAAGAAAATTACTTATAACTAAACATAACTAATCATAAACCAAACTTACTTATCTAAAATAAGTTACTTATCTACTACTATTACGTAGAAAAAGTAACTTATTTTGTGGTATCCAAAAGGGCCCTTAAATTGCATTTTATCAAACCAATCATATTTGTCAGTATCCAAACGGGCCCTTAAATTGCATATTATCAAACTAACTTTTGTTGCATAAGTTACTGATTTTGACCGTTGCTGTTGTCAACCATATACGTAGCTCGCTGATGCTTTTCCAAATGCGCTTTTAGTGGTTTCTTTATTGGGAAATGCTCCATTGTTGGCAACGCTGTAGAGCTATGGATGGGCCATTCCATTAAATTACCGTAGGAAATGATACAAGCAACTTATTAAAAGGCATCTTTCCATTCAACTTCCACTATTTATTAGATAATCTTTCCATCATCTGTTTGTAAAATCTCGAAAGTCGTCCAAATTGCTGACTAAGATTATCCACTGGTTTGATTCTGCCACACAATATCCAAGTTGAGTCTCAACACAGTTTCTTGCGAGTCTTCTGTACTAGTTTTCTTTGCTATTTTTGTGAGAATATCTATACGACATTTCAAGTGAATTTATTTGTTAGTAGGAAGGCCAATGGGCCCTAGCCTGGCCATAGTCCCCCAAGCCCAGACCTGCTCCAACCCTAAACGGGCTTGAAAACCCTGAACCTATAAGAAGGATCAAAATGTCTAAAATAGTCCAATTTAAGAATTTTCCGAAGGCATCTTTCACTTAAGTCTCCACCATTGGAACTGTTTGGAATACTAAAACATTGCCTGTAGTTAAACTACACATATAAGTTGAATGAAAACAGTTTTATAATGTGAAGATTTTTCACATAATACAAAACAGTAACAATAGTAGATATATGTATTTCATCAAACACTCGGCGGGTAATATCAAAATCATGATTTGACGGCAGTTTTATAATGTGAAGTTTTTTTTTTTTTTTTGTCTTAATTTATTTTGTATCCATTCCTTCCTTGCCACTAACCGATCCCGCAGAGAATGTATGCACATGAAACAACACTTTATTGAGTCATTTCATCAAACACTTGGTGAGCAGTATCAATATCAAAATAGCCAACTCACCAAGCCGATTCGAGTTGAGGTTCAATCCGAGCCGAGTCGATTCCGAGCAAGCTCGAGCTCGGCTCAAAATTTTTTGTGCTAAAAAAATCAGCTTGGCTCGGCTCGAACTCAGTTTCAAACTTAGTTGAATTGAGCTTTTTCGAGTTGAGTCAAGCGAGTTAACTGAGCTAACTCGATTCATGTACACAGCTCTATTTAAAACCATGCCCTGCTATGATTCTCACCATGGTTGGGTGACTCATCCTCCTATGAAACTCGTTAGATTCAACTCAGTCGAGTCGCATCCGGTCTGACAACACGAGTTGTGCTGATTTGGACATACTCCGATGAGTTGGCTCGTAATTCGATGATTCTTCCGAGTCAGACCATGCGAATAGTCTGGCTGAGAAATTGTACAATATAGTTGCGTTTTTTTAATTCTGGTAAGTGAGGCCACATGGTTCGGCAATCAAGACCGTTGGTATGTTCTGGATTGGCATTGATGGACAGCACTTCAAATAATTCCCGGATTGGCGGTCTATAGATACTCAGGTAGACGGTTAACCAGAAAGAAATAACAACACTGATTTGGGTCTAAATTGTTCCAACCCGGATCTTTTTTGGAGCACGATCCGTCGAAGATGCGAATGATAGACCAATGGTCTTGTGATGTAGAGCGGAACGCAGACACTTTCATGGCAAAGATATACCAAAAATAGCCAAATGGAGACAACTGTCAAAATCTTAAAACAGTAGTATCTTACGAATTTTGGACATATCATATATGCTTTTGGCACGGGAGAAGCTACTTTAGCCAACCAACACAGCCGAGTTGCCCATGCTATTCCATGAGATAAACAGTCAAAATTAAGTTTCTTTTATTTTTGTTTTTATTATAAATAATAAATTTCAGATTGAGTATAACTAAGCTGTGGGAGTCTTGAAAAGGGCTTAGAAAAGTTAGGAGAACAATGCGGTTATACTAAATTAGACACTTGCCATTTTGGCTGAAAACCATGAAATCTACTAGGAATGATGACTGTCTATGAAATATTAAGTTTACTAGTTATAGTAATTAATGTTTGTAAGGTGTCTGAGTCTAAAACTTCCTTTCGAGTTTGGGCTCATTATTTAAAGGATTGTAATTTAGTTTTTTTTATATCATCAATCAAACTTAATTTTGAATTTATTAAAAATTATTTCTATTTTATCATTTGTGGATTTGAGAAAACTCTACAAGGAATTCAGATAGTTCTGTGAAATTATTGGAGTAGTTATTACCTAGGAAGACGGTGTTCGACCTCATCACGTCCCTTTCTGCGTCATCTAGATTATTGAACCATGGTCCCCATTTTCTAAACTTAGAACTGAAAATAGGGTTGACTCGTCCGGCTGAGTCGCCTGACTTGTCCAATATGACTCAACTCAAGATGTACCAGACGAGTTGGTCCATGTCACCAAGTCTTGAAACCTTGATTCTAGCAACATTGTTATCTTCTGTAATCATGATTTTCATACCTAATCGTTAGTTACTGGACTGGCAGGTTCACAGCATTTTCGCATCCTGCGGCGACGCGCATTTTCTCGAGAACGATGTTCGTGTGAAGCCTGACCTTGATGGTCTTGGGGGCCTTGGTGACACAGGATGGTATTGTGTCCGTTCAATCTTGTGGGCCAACGATTACCAGCTGCCCAAGACTGTAACTGCATTCCAAGGTACGTACTACAACAAAGCGGGTGTAATTCTATCTTGCGGTGCGTCGATGGTGTGGGAAGATGGAAGGGTAGCCACATTCCAATGCGGTTTTCGGATCAATATGGTGATGGATGTAACCGTCCATGGATCGAATGGGACCCTTCATCTTCATGATTTCGTCATCCCTTTCGAGGAGACATCGGCGCCGTTCACATTTGTGACGAACACTGAATTCAAGGACAAACAATTAGGATGGAAGCCATTCCCCAGAGAACATGTTGTGACCACCAATTTACCTCAAGAGGTCCTTATGGTTGAGGAATTCGTCAGGTTGGTGAAATCCATCAAAGACTCAGGCTCAAAGCCAGATAGCAAATGGCCCACCATTAGTAGAAAGACTCAGCTGGTAATAGATGCTGTGAAGGCATCGATCGATAAGGGCTGCGAGCCGATCAATGTTGTGATTTAATCTAAAGCCAGCTAATTACTTAATCTTGATGGTGAATAGTGCTACTGCTACTGCTACTGCTGGTGTTGCTTGTTGTTATGTCAGGTGTGTGCACTTTTTCTGGCACGTTGGACCATTAAATAATCAGTATCTTGTTTTAAGCTTGTTCAATAAACATTGGACCACGCCTGGCCGTCTCGAGGAGAGAATTTTTATGGAATTTTTTGAAAAAGGAGGTCAGGATTAAGCGGGCTCCATCCTTAATTTAAGCAGGCTCCATCCTTAATATTGATGTTAAATTCACCCCCAACCATTAGTTGTATCACACCATATTAGGTGGATGGCCCAAAAATCAGTTCCATCCTTAATTTAAGTGGGCCACATTATTTTCTTTAATGTAGTCCGCTGTCTTAAATGAAGGACAGTGGTCCTAAGGAGAGATACTTCGCATACAATTCAATCACGCTGGGTGGTCGTCTCGAGCAGAGAATTTATGTGCAATTTTTGAAAAGGAGGTCAAGGCTTAGGCAGGCTCCCCCTTAATATTGATGTTAAATTCACCTGGACCATTAGGTGTATCACACCATGTTAGGCGCATGGCCCAAAAATTAGTTCCATCCTTAATTTAAGTGGGCCACATGATTATCTTTAATGTAGTCCACTGTCTTAAATAAAGGACAGTGGTCCCGAGGAGAGATACTTTGTATACAATTCACACTCAATTGGGTGGTTGTCTTGAGGAGAGATTTTTTATGGGATTTTTGAAAAAGGAGGTCAAGGCTTAGGCAGGCTCCACCTTAATATTGATGTTAAATTCACCTCAACCATTAGGTGTATCACACCATGTTAGGTCGATGGCCCAAAAATCAATTCCATCCTTAATTTAAATGGGCTACATGATTTTTTTATTTTTATTTTTTAAAATTTTTTTTAAATGTAGTCCACTTGAATTTATGCCTAAATATTGGTATAACATCTAATGGGTACAGTGGATTTTATATAACTATCGTTGTTGATGCTAAAATTTGGATCACCTTCCATCGATCTCTGTGTGCTCGGAGCGAACCCTGGTTGTTGTACGAAAGGAAGACAAAGAAGACCCTGGCTAGAGCAGGGGATCCTCCGATGCCAAAGTCAGGCTAGGAAATCGGGTCTAAGTAGCGTAGAGTAGGTTTAAGGTGCGAGATCTTACATACCCTCTCAAATGGATTCGTCCTCTATTTATACTTGTCGATGGGGATAATCATGCCCCTCATTTTCGGCACGATTTCAGCCATTTAGCAGGAAGAACACAGTTAGTAATGTAGTCAGTTACCCTATGATCGTGCGTCGAATGTTACTCTTGTCGTGCATTACTGGATTTGGCCCCTTAATGCTATTGCCGACCAAACTCTCATCCGAGCTGACCTTGTGGTTCAGATCTTACTCAGCGATCCGAGCCCACGAATGAGTCGATCCCTGACACACTAGGTAAGGAGGATTGGGTCGGAGGTGATCTGGTCGGGCGTGTAATAGCTTCTTCCGTGTTGCAAGTTGATGTGAAAGCCCTACAAAAGGACTTTGAGGCAAGTCGGTTCGGACGTACTGCTATCATTCCGAGGCCCTATTCGTCGGCTTCTCTACGCTCACCTCTGTTGGGTTCGGTTCAGATTTTCTCATAACAATTGCGGTGGTCCTTATAAAAATCAAGGGTATACTTTTGTCTTTTAACTCTTTCTTTTTGTGTGGCTCACCTAAATCATAAGGTAGCTTAATGTTTTTTTTATTATTATTTTAATTATTTTATATAGCATTGGTGTAAAGTATGATTACACATCTAACTGTTTGAGGATATTTAAAATATATAATAAAAGTTGATCCATAAAAAAAATTAACATAATTAGGTAACTAGAATCCACACGAATAATTAAATTTGTATTATAGGCCACGAAAGTTTTAGATCAAGAAGATATCTGTTCTTTCCCTTCATCTAAATTTATGTGATCTTATTAATATGTTAATCCACAAATAAAAATTTCAGAAACATTATGATGAGCCCTTTGATGTTTTTAATAGTGAAATGTTCAATTTCCACTGTTTCCTATGGTATGGTCTACCCGAAATTTGGATTTGCTTCATCTTTTAGCTTAATAAAATGATATGAAAAAACACACAAAAAGTGCCACACCATCCTGGGTGAGGGCGGGACCGCACCTAATCCGCTTCCCCTCACTTCGGGCGTGGCTTCTGTGTATCCCAGATCCACCGACGTGGGTGAAATACCTGAACGTGGGCCCACCTTGATGTACGTGCCTTATATCCAGGTTGTCCATCCGCTTTGAAATTTCATTTCATGACATCATCTTAAAAATCACGAAGATCCAAATCTCAGGTAGACCATAATATATGAAACTGTGGTAATCGATTATTAAAAACTTGTCATGGGCCACAAAAAGTCTTGGATCAACTTCATATTTGTGTGGCATCTTCATCCAGGTCTTCATGGGCCACAAAACTGTGGTAATCAACTGGATGGATGAAAAATAAACATTCCTAAGGCACTCTTATCTCCCTTTGAATTTTCAAAAATAAAAAATTTTAGATTTTATATCATGAAATCAAGTGCACATTGGGAATAAAAGAAATAAAATTCTTCCATGGAGCAGTATGCAAAGAACATTAAACTGTTACTTCATCTTCCCTACTTATCTGGTCTCCCTCCATCCGCCTAGACTACCCCTCTCTCTCTCCCTCTCTCTCTCTCTCTCTCTCTCTCTCTCTCTCTCTCTCTGTTTCGAGCTCGGGCTCGGGCTGGACGCGGGCTAAGCCTAGCAAAAACAACCAATCCGCTTCCGAAGTCGATGCTGTCATCACGTCTCTATAAAAGTCCAATCCCTTTTTCATCTCCATCAATCGCTCCACCATCACGAAGCAAAGGATGGAGGGAAATCCTATCCACTTCGGATTAATCGGATGCGCCGAGATATCGAGGAAGGTGTCAAGGGCCATGTCCCTCGCTCCCAACGCCATCCTCTCCGCCATCGGGAGCTGTTCGATTGACAAGGCCAAGAGATTTGCAGTCGAGAACGGTCTGCCGGAGGCCGTCAATGTGTACGGCAGTTACGAGGAGGTCCTGGATGACCCCACCGTCGAGGCCGTTTACGTCCCGCTCCCTACCAGCATGCACATGCAGTGGGCCGTGGCGCGCGGTAGCAGAGAGGAAGAAGCACGTGTTACTGGAGAAGCCCACGGCCCTGAACGTGGCCGATCTGGACCGTATAATGGAAGCATGCGAGTCGAACGGCGTGCAGTTCATGGACGGCACCACGTGGGTCCACCATCCCCGGACCCATAAGATGGAGTTGCTGTCTGATCCCAATCCCTTCGGATAGCTTCGATCGGTAAATAATCAAATGTTTCCGACTTTGATTGGGTACCAGTAATACCCCCACCGGGGCGTAGCTAGAGCCAGACGATTCTGTCAGGGCTCTGTGGATTCCACTGTGACATATGTGTCTAATCTACACCGTCCATCCATTTTGAAAAATAATTTTAGATAATATGCCGAAAATTAGCCAGATCGAATGGTCAAGTGGACCACACTATAGAAAGCACTGGTGACAGTGACTCCCATGGTTGAAGCCTTCGTGGGGCCACCACGATGTTTATTTCCCATCAAACCTGCTCATAAGGTGGCATAGATCTGGATGAAGAGAAAACGTAAATATCAGCTTGATCCATAACTTCTGTGGCCACAAAAAGGTTTTCAGCGGTAAGCGTTCAATCCCCACTATTTTCTTTGGTGTGGTTCACTTGATTACTTGACCTGTCTCAGTTTTGGAATCATCAACTAGAATGATTTTTCAAAATGAATGGACGGCATTGATATAACACATAAATCACTGTGGGCCCCACAGGATCGTCCGTCTCTAGCGGCGTCTGCTGGGGTAGTACGCCATCCGCATCCAGATCCAAATGGGAGCCGTACATATCCACAACCACGTTCGTTACATCCGAGCTTCCCACTAGCCGTGATACACTGTTTAGATTCATTCTCATGAAAAATCAGGCTGTTTCGGACTTCAGATGGGCCGCATTATATCCAAAAGGACATTTTACGTTGTATGGAATGCTGAGATCTCAAACGTTTTTCATGATTGCACGTGTGCCCACGTGACTATGCGTACTGTTGTACGCGGATTGAATTCGAAATAGCTATTAAAACGATTTGCGCGCGAACGGCGCTTCGAGTACGTGAATTGCGGCTTGTATGGTTAATCGTACACGTAAGAGAGTATACGACGGATAGAGATGTGCACGGAGCCGGACTGAATTAGGTCCAAACTTAACTCGATCCAGTTTTCACAGGTAGGTCAGTTTGGGCGGTGGGATTAGAAGGGATTAGGTGGGGTGGGATTCATCTGGTCCTGTGCCAATTCCACTCCATGTTTGGAAGAATGGAAAAGCTTGGAATTACATTAAATGGAATTGCATTGTGTCCTGTGCTAATTTCACTCAATGTTTGGGAAGTTGTGTAGGTCCCACCATGATGTGTGGGTTATATCCACACCGTCCATCCATTTATCAAGATTATTTTAGAGAACAGGCCAAAAAATTAGGTAAATCTAAAGCTCAAGTGGATCCCACCATAGAAAGCAACAGGGATTGAATACATACCGTTGAAAACCTCTTTGGAGCTAAATAAGTTTTGGATCTACCTCATTTTTAGGCTCATGTCATAAAATGAGGTTACAAAACAAATGAACGGTGTAGATATAACATATGTATGTTATTCTCAGTAATTTCAAATGATGGTGGGTATATCCATTCAATGTACCACTGTATTATCAACAAAGCATGACATTAATTTTATCCCATGGCAACAGGGGACCATCCCTGCCATGGGTAATAGTTATGTTTTTTAAATCCCATCCCACCTAATCCCTTCTAATCCCACCGCCCAAACTGGCCCTAAGGGCCCTTTTGGACGGGTGGATCGGAAGGGATTGAATGGTATTAGGATATATGGCATGGATTTCAAGACAATGATGGTGCTGTCAGTGGATTATCTTAAGATCCATGGGATTGCTATATCGAATTTGTTTGGCACGCGGGCCAATCCCAAGATTAAACCTTCCCATCCCTTCCAATCCCTCTAACCAAACATGTCCCACGCAAATTTGAACGGATTAGGGTGGATTGGATGGGATTTAAAGATAATAATGGTGTTGTCAGTTGATTGTCTTAAGATCCATGGGATTGCTATTTCCTGGGAGATCACCGCCTGTTTGGCATGCCCAGTTAATTTTGGGATTTAACTTCTAATCTCTTTCAATACCATCCAATCCCTTCCAATCCGCCCAGCCAAATGAGCCCTAACTCGATTTGTAAGTACCTAACTCGATATCCAAATGGATTCCTTGTTGGCTTGACCCGATTCAATTAAAATCTGATCCGAACTGAGTTTTTTTTTTTTTTTTTTTGTTAGCTTGTTAGTACACTCATTGTAGTTCACGCTTTATTGTTGGCCACCCACACTAGGGAATCCATACCAAGACCTCGGTGTTAAAATGAGGTATCTTTCACTCACTCTACTACTTGAGCTATGGATCACTCAACTTGACTTAGGTTTTCGGTTTGGGTCAGATCCAAAGAGTCCGGTCTCAGATCCAATCCTGCCCACCTCTAACTATAGAGGCTCATGAGTGGCACAAGGTAAGCATGCCCAATTTTCAAGAAACATATTGGCTACTCCTGCCACCATCCAATGGCTGGTGGTCAAAGCTATGTGGCCCCGCCATGATGTATGCGTTTCGTCCCTGCTGTCCATCTATTTTTATAGATCATTTTAGGTACGAGACCAAAAATGAGTTATATACCAATCTTTAAGTGGACTACATTATAGGAAACAATGTTGAATGAGGGTTGACCGTTAAAAACTTGTTAAGGCCCCTAAAAGTTTTGGATCACGCTCATCTTTGCTTTTTTTCCCTTCATATATGTCTGTATGACCTAATCAACATATTGGATGTCAAATAAACAGTACAGTGGGCCTTAGGAGGATTTTAAAGGTAGATATCCAATCACTATTGTTTTCCTGTGGTGTGGTCCACCTGAGATTTATATCCCTATCATTTTTGGGATCAAGCCCTAAAATGATTAGTAAAAATTGATGAACGGCATTGATGAAACACGTACATCATGGTGAGGCCCACATAGCACCAACCATCAGCCACCAATCTATTGGTAGGGGGAGTAGCCAATCCATTTCTGATGTAGAGCGGGTCATGGACAATTTCATGACCAAGATGGACCAGAAAAGGCCCGATCGATGACAGAAGTGATCCGGACCGTCGGACCTTAGATCGGGCGTATCTCACAATCCGGAATGAGTTATCGGGCGTAAAATATATGATTTTAGGGTAGAACGAGCTACTTTAGCCAACCAACCCAACTACGCCGGGTTGCACAACTTGGAATTGCGAAATACCCTTGGATCGATGGTCGTTTCCTTGTTTTAATTTCATTTTTACTATAAATAGTAAGTTTTAGTTTGATTATAACTCTTCATCCGTTGGGCTTTAGGAGTTGCGCTGAACGTGAAAAGAGCTTAAAATAATTTGGAGAACGGTTTGGTGAAGTCAAATAAGATACTTACTATTTTTGGCCAAAAACCTTGTGCACTAGTAGACATCGCGGCCGTCTATAAATAATAAGTTTACTATTTATAGTAAGTTGCGGATTCTGGGAATTTTAGTTGTAGTTTGATTATCCCATTGCTTTGTACCCCTATTTAGAGGGTTGTGAACTCATTTTTATTAATTAATTAATCAATTTCGAATTTATTAGAATTTATTTCTATTTTCTGCTTTCTTTTCTCGTGGATTTGAAAAGTCTCTGTGAGGAGTCTAGAGCAGCTCCGTGGATTCGGAGTAGTTATCCTCTTGAGGAAGACGATGATCGATCTCATCACGTTCATTCTTGTGTCAATTGGTATTAAAGTGAGGATTCCCTTCGGGCCGATGACAAACAATAAAGGTATGAATCAAAATCCTGTGGACGGTGATCCAGGGATTCGTTATCTTTCGAAAAGAATGGAAGCTTTCCACCGAGAGAGTCAGTTGACCATGCAAGGACTGTGGGTAACCCTCGACCGTCTTGCGGATGCGCTACTTCCGCCCCGAGCCCTAGGCGGTGCTCCCCCACCCGTGGTTGCTGTACAACACCACCCCGATTTTCGTAGAGCACTACCAATGGCAAACCGTAGGCTACACCAGATGATTCACGTTTTAGCGACGAGGACCGTAATAAGGGTTTTGCCTGACAACCAATCCTGAAGGCGATCATCTAGATCGTGCTGAAAGAGATTATCAAGGTAAGGCTGAACTTCCTAGTTTTAATGGTTTATTACATATAAAAGATTTTCTCGATTGGCTAGCCGAAATAGAGAGATATTTTGATTATATGGATGTGCCAGATCATAAAAAGGTAAAATTGGTAGCGTTTAAGTTAAAATCTGGTGCTTCTGCATGATGGAAACAATTACAACTCTCACTAGCCCGCCAAAACAAGGTGCCTATCTCATCATGGCCACGGATGAGACGTCTTCTTCGATCACGATTTCTCTACAGTGATTATGAGCAGTTATTATTCCAGCAATACCAAAATTGCCAACAAGGAAATCGAACCTTCACAGATTACACTGAAAAATTCCAATGGTTGGCTACACAAAACGATCTGTTAGAATCTGAGTCACAGAAGGTGGCACGATTTACAGGTGGGTTGCGACTGACAATTTAGGACAGAGTTTAGATGTACCCAGTCGGGACCATGGATGAAGCAGTTCAATTGGTGGGTAGGATAGAAACACAACTTGCAAGAGTTCCTGCTCGTCCCTATCCTTCAACTCGACTCCTCATAACGGGTCTCATGCAGGATCCAGTGCTGGCACGAGGAAAAGATCCAGTAGGAGAACATCCTCGACCTCCTACAACAGCAAACCGTGATACGGGGAGCGACTCATCCAAACCTTAACGTGCAAAACCCACAACAGCGGGCCTGAGTAGGATTTCAAATCCTTATGGTCGGCCAAGGTCGAACAATTGTTACCACTGTGGCCAGCCAGGCCACTTATCAAACACATGTCCTCAACGTCCCGTAGCACACGTGACTATAAACGAAGGGAGCACTGAAGATGAGGTCGCAGAAGAAGACCATGACTGTGATGAATATGAAGAAACCATTGAAGAAATAACATGTGGCGATGAAGTGACGGACGAGGATCGTGGTGAATTTCTAGTTGTGAGGCGATTACTGTATACCTCACGAAAGGAATTACATCCACAGCGACACAATATATTTCGTACTCGGTGCACTGTCAACGGAAAGGTCTGTGATGTGATCATAGACAGTGGTAGTAGCGAGAACATCATCTCAAGAGTGATGATGAACAAATTGCGGCTACCAACGACGAAACATCCTTCCTCATACTCAATTGGCCGAATAAAAAAGGTGAATGAGACTAAGGTAACTAAATAATGCAGTATCTCGTTTTCAATTGGTAAAAATTATAAAGATTAGATACTTTGTGATGTGGTCAACATGTAAGCTTGCCACATGCTACTCGGTCGACCCTGGCAGTCGGACCGTGATGCGACCCATCGGGGACTAGACAATGTCTGTGTATTCGTCAAGGATAGTCGAAAAATAATCCTTGTCCCTATGGCGGTGGGGTTTATTAGACAATGGTTGAATGATTCTGTGTTCCATCATGTGTCTACAGAAACCTCAGTTGCTAGCCTATGGCTGAAATTAGAAGGGCTGTATGAGAGGAAGACAACCGGTAATAAGATTTTTCTTATAAGGCGACTTGTGAATCTCAAGTTCAAAGATGATAGTTTTATGGCTGAGCACATGAATGAGGTCAGTAATATAGTGAACCAACTCTCCTCTATGAAGATGGTTCTGGATGATGAATTGCAGGCTTTACTTTTGCTTAGTTCATTGCCTGACAGTTGGGAGACATTGGTGGTGTCTCTAAGTAACTCTGCGCCAGACGAAAAGATATTCATGGAACAGGTAACTAGCTGTCTCTTCAATGAAGAGACAAGGAGGAAGTCTCATGGATCTACTCAGTAAGAGGCTCTTGTGACACAGGAACGGGAGAGAGGAAAGAACAGGAAGGGTGAGAAGGCCCGAGATAAATCAAGAGATAAGTCGAGTAACAGGAAAGATGTTGATTGCTGGAATTATAGCAACAAGAGCCACTACAAGCATGAATGTTATGGTAAGAAAAATGACAAGAAAGGAAAAGGAAAGGAAGATGAATCAGATTCCACTGCGGTCGCTTCAGATGGCGACGTTGTAGTTATTCTTTCGGCAGATCATGATATATGTCTCACGGCTACGAGTCAGGACACCGACTGGGTGATTGACTCAGGAGCTTCGTTTTATGCGACTCCACGCAGGGACTTCTTTACAATTTATAAGTCAGGTGACTATGGGACTGTGAAGATGAAAAATTCTGGCATATCAAAAATCAAGGGAGTCGGTGATATTTGTGTGAAGACCGATATGGGCTGCACATTGGTTCTCAGGGATGTGAGGCATATCCCAGACCTTCGCCTCAACTTGATGTCGATGGGAAAGTTGGATGATGATGGCTATAAATGCCGATTTGCTGGTGGGCACTGGAAGCTCATTAAGGGTTCGTTGATCACAGCTAGAGGAAAGAAGTGTTGCACCCTTTAAAAGGCAAGTGTCAGTATGTACAAGGGTGGGTTGAACGCAGTGGAAGATTCAGCTATTGACATGTGGCATAGGCGTCTAGGCCACATGAGTGAAAAAGGGCTTCAGCTACTATCGAGGAAACAACTCCTTCTAGACGTGACAGGTACACCTCTCAAAACCTGTCTTGATTGTTTATCAGGGAAACAATATAGAGTTTCATTCGTTAAAACTGCTTCTCATGTTAATAAAGTGCATGCATTAGATTTGGTTTATTCTTATGTTTGTGGTCTTATGAGGACAAAAACCTTGGTGGGGCATTGTATTTTGTTACTTTTATAGATGATGCATCTAAGAGGGTTTGGGTTTATGCTTTGAAATTCAAGGACGAGGTCTTTGGTGTGTTTAAATTATTTCATGCTATGGTCGAGAGAGCGACAGGTAGATCATTGAAGTGCATCCGCACTGACAATGGTGGTGAATATATTGGCGACTTTCATGAGTACTACAAATCCCTGGGTATACGGCATGAATAGACGATTCCCAAGACCCCCCAGCATAATGGTGTAGCTGAGCGAATGAATCGCACCATTGTTAAGAGAATCAGATGCATGTTATTCCATGCGAAGTTGCCTAAGAAGTTCTGGGGAGAAGTAATGCACACAGCGGTGTATTTGATAAACAGGTCTCCATCAGCTCCATTGAATGGAGAAGTATCTGAGAAGGTGTGGACTGGACAGGATCCATCGTACAGTCATCTCAGGGTGTTTAGATGCAGGGCATCCGTTCACTCACCAAAGGATGAGAGGTCCAAGTCGATATGAAGATCAGACAGTGTATGTTTTTAGGGTACGGTGATGAAAAATTCGATTACAGATTGTGAGATCCGACCAAGAGGAAGCTCGTCAGGAGCAGAGATGTAGTTTTTTTTAAAGATCAGTGTATAGAAGACATTGGTAAGCCAGAGAAGAACCAGCCTAGTTCAGGTGAGTTAGAAGACATGGATCCGATTATTCCTCTCGTGGTGCCTGATGACGGGGAAGTACAACAAGGTGCAGAGGACGAGGGAGTGCCTACAAAAGATAGACCGGAGGAGCAACCCCCACTTGATCCACCTGTTGAGCCATAGGTGAAGAGGTCATCTAGGGATAGACCACCGTCCAAGAGGTACTCGCCGCATGAGTACATTATGCTCATTGATGGGGGAGAGCCAGAAGATTATTCTGAGGCCCTAGCCGACGAGCATAAGGAGGAGTGCTTGAAAGCTATGCAAGAGAAGATGAAATCCTTGCATAAGAACCACACCTATGACATGGTGAAAGTGCCTAAGGGCAAGAAAGCTCTGAGCAACAAGTGGGTGTTCAGAAAGAAGATTAAACAGAAGAATTCACATACAAGGTTCAAGGTCAGACTTGTGGTGAAAGGGTTTGGTCAGAGGAAAGGCATCGACTTCGAAGAGATATTCTCACTAGTGGTGAAGATGACATCCATACGAGTGTTGCTTGGGTTGGCGGCTAGCATGGATTTAGAGATAGAGCAGTTAGATGTTAAAACTTCCTTTCTCCATGGTGATCTGGAAGAAGAGATCTACATACACCATCCAGAGGGGTTCGAAGTCAAGGGCAAAGAGCATATGGTGTGTAGGCTGAGGAAGAGCTTGTATGGGCTGAAACAAGCTCCACGGCAATGGTACAAGAAGTTCGACTCGTTTATGTTGAAATATGGGTATGACAGAACGGAGTCAGACCACTGTGTGTTCACGCGCAAGTTCTCAGATGGTGATTTCTTAGTTCTGTTGTTATATGTTGACGACATGCTCATCATGGGAAAAGACATCAAGAAGATCGACAGGCTGAAACAGGAGTTGGGTAAGTCGTTTGCGATGAAAGACTTGAGCCCGGCTAAACAGATCCTATAAATGGAGATAACCCGTGACAGAAGCAGCAGGAAGCTTTGGCTGTCACAAGAGCGGTATATTGAGAAAGTCCTAGAGCGGTTTAATATGAATGCGTGAAGCCGGTCAGTACTCCACTGGATGGTAACTTCAAATTGAGTGACAGGCAGTACCCAAGACAAAGGCAAAGGTGGATAAGATGTAGAAGATACACTATGCGTCAGCGGTAGGAAGTTTGATATATGTTATGGTGTGTACACGCCCAGACATAGCATATGCGGTTGATGTTGTCAGCCGGTATCTTGCCAATCCTGACAAAGAGCATTGGGCAGCGGTGAAATGGATACTGCGGTATCTAAGAGGCTCATCTAGGTTGAGCCTATGCTATGGTGACGAAAAACCTGTGTTAGAGGGCTACACAGATGCAGATATGACAGGTGACATAGACTCTAGGAAGTCTACATCGGGGTTCATGTTCACATTTGCAGGGGGAACGATTTCTTGGCAGAGCGAGCTACAGAAGATCGTAGCATTGTCGACGATAGAGGCCAAGTACATTGCAGTCACATAGGCATGTAAAGAGATGCTTTAGATGAAAAGGTTCCTACAGGAACTTAGCCTGAAGCAGGAGCAGCACGTGGTCTATTGCGATAGTTAAAGTGTTATACACTTGAGCAATAATCCAAGTCAGCACTCCAAGTCGAAGCACATAGAGGTTCGGTATCACTGGATCAGGGATATTTTGGAACAGAAGGTGTTATAGCTTGAAAAGGTCCACACGGACGATAATGGGTCAGACATGATAACCAAGGCTTTACTCAAGAGCAAGTTCGAGGTTTGTAGAAACCAGGCTGACTTGAAGAATGTGAACTCCTCCTGAGTCAAAAAAGGGGAGATTTGATAGGAATTTTTCTCCTCATTGTTGGTATCGATGAAATCGAACAGGTTTCGATATCATTGATGATTGCAGAATTTTTCACTACTGGTTGTTGGACAGTTTTTTTGTCCTGTCGATATCATCGAGAGACTTTCAGATGATATCGAGGCTATCATCGAGAGTGGATCGATGACATCGATAATTGTTGAAATTTCCACCCCTGGTCGCTGGACAGTTTTTTGTCCCGTCTCGATATCATCGAGAGACCTTCAGATGATATCGAAGCTGTTATCGAGAGACCTTCGATATCATCAATGAGTTCCACAGATGCGATTGCGGAAACGCAGATTTTACGGATTTTGTTTCCTATTTGGATTCTATCTCTTTCTATTCTTATATAAAGGGGTGTATGTGGGATTGAGGTGGATTCCAAGGCATTCTAAGTTTCCTAAAGATTTTCTAGGAGGGCTTAGGGCTATCAAAAAGGTGTGTGTATGTGTGTGTGAGAGAGAGAGAGAGAGAGAGAGAGAGAGAGAGGAAGCTTGTAGAAGGGAGATTCTGTTTATAGAGGTGATCTACTTCACAGTCCACGTCTCAGTGCTTCTACGTCCTTGTAATTGGTGAGATCTCTCCATTTTCTCTTGTTCTCTTATTGTTTATCCACTTCTGCATGAGTGAAGAAGGTTCGATCCAAGCGGTGTGTGCTTGTGATCGGTTGTAACGTTCTGCTTTCTAGTGGATTGTTGATCTGGACGAGATCTCGTGGTTTTTTACCCCTTTGAGGGTTTTCCACGTAAAAATCCCTGGTGTGGTGTGGTTTATGTTTTGATTTAGTTCATTACATTATTATTCCATAATTCTGGTTTGTTTCGGGAGGCTAGATCCTAAGGTTTTGTGCAAGGCTCCCAACATATATAATCTAAAAATCTATGAAAATAGAAAAGTACCTAAATAAAAAAGTATTATAATTAAGAAAATGACTCAAATAAGAATATACTTAAATAAGAAAATATTTGAAATTATTCTTTGCCTAAAATAAAGATATGAAAGAAATAGTACATTTTCGAATTTAGAGATTTGAAAAAGAAAAAAGAAAAAGAAAAGGAGAGAGATTTGAAAGAAAATGAAAGCGGTGATGGGCTAAAAAAATGCGGTCCTTTTCTTATACACACGTGTGGAGCGTGCATGTGTAGGATATGTGATGATTGCATTAATTCTCCTCGACTCTCCTCAACTTGATCGAGTACTCAATCCCGCATAAGGAAATATTATATAATCGACTCTAACAAACGACCCTTGTTGGTCAGAGTGAGCCTCGTTGATTCCCCTTCTTTGAGATGAGCGCGTCTTCACCTCTTGAATCTACTTCTCTTGTGCTACATTGATCTTTGAAGTCGATCTTCTTTCACTTCCTTGAATTGACAATCGACAACGATCTTCCCATTAAGATGCCAAGATAATGGAAAAGAGGTTGAATCTCCAACAATTACGAGAGAGTTGGTTCTAATAGGAAATTCACCTAGATGGGCATTCTAGAGCATGATAGACATTAAGATTTACTTGTGTGATTGATATCTAAACTCTAGATAATGCAAGATATCATGTTCTTTATTAAATTGAGCTTGGAATGCCCATTAGAGTGATTAATCATGATGAAGGCTCTCTTTAGGTGATAACCTAGGAGTGTTTGGAATGCATGAAATGCTCTAAAACTTCTAAATCACCTAAAACTATTATTTGCTCAATATCTAAATGCAAAATATATAGAGAAAAACTCTAACGAATTTATAATGGCTAGTATTGATCGATCGAGCGATCCTTCGTTCGATTGAACTTAAGTTCGATTTCAAGGCAGAATGTTGCTGGACATTTTTGCGCACATTCGATTGATCGAGATCGATTAAATGTTCGCTTAATTGATTAAAAATCAATTGAACTTGCGCATTTTGTTTTTCATTCTTTCCACGGACTTCGCACATGATCTAATATGATCTAGTCGACACACACCTGATAACTAAAGGTTTTTCTATATGGAACAAGCTATATAAGTTATGTTGTTTTTACCTAAAATGAGTCTAAGGTTAGGGTCATCAAGGCACTTCAATTTACTTATTTATTCAACCTTAATGCTTCAAGTCTTTATGTGTTTTCGGTCTTCAGCTTTTAAGAGCTCAACCAACTTGTTGACATACTACTACACATAATTGACAAACAAGTATACTTACACCTTTAAGAAAAAAAAAGAAGAAGTTACTTTTTATTTTATTTAACACACACTGACACCCCACATATACTCACACACTTAGACCTCAGTGGGATCACCACAATGGATACTTGAACCCATGACCTGTGTTGAAACTCTTGCAAGTCTACCACCCATGCATAAATAAGGACAAAAGAAAGGAGGAAAAAAAGAAAGAAAGAGAGGTTAACTTATAAGAAAAAAAGTTAACTTATAATTTTTAAACTGAACATATCTCAAATAAGTTATTTAATATTGTAAGTAGAAAAAGTAACTTATTTGGTTGTATCTAAACAAGCCCTAAACATACTTCTCTAACTTTTGACTGATAAGTACGTTGCTTGCCAAACATATCTATTTGATGAATAAGCCGAAACCAAGATAAGTTACTTAAAAGGGTCAAACTTATGAACCAAACGCTCCTTAGTCTTGAAACCTTTGCTCTAGCAATGTTGTTATCTTTTATAATCATGATTGGCATACCTAAACATTGCTTACTGGACTGGAAGGTTCACAGCGTTGTCGCGGCAGGCAGTGATGCACATTTTCTCGAGAACGACATCCGTGTGAAGGCAGATCTTGATGGCCTTGGGTCCCTTGGTCATGCTGGGTGGTACTGTGTCCATTTGATCCTATATATGGGCCAACGATTACAAGCTGCCCAAGACGGTAACTGCTTTCCAAGGTACAATCCACAACAAGGCAGGCGGGCGTCGATGGTTTGGGAAGATAGAAAGGTGGCTACGTTCCAGTGTGCATTCCTGATCAATTTACTGATGGACGTAACAGTCCATGGATCTGATGGGACCCTTCATGTTCATGATTTTGTCATCCCTTTCGAGGAGACATCGGCGCCGTTGACGTTCGTGACCAACACTGGATTCAAAGAGCTACAACTGGGTTGAAAGCCATTTCCTAGCGAACATATTGTGGCGACGGATTTGCCTCAAGAGGTCCATATGGTTGAAGAATTCGTTAGGTTGGTGAAATCCATCAAAGACTCTGGCTCCAAGCCAGATAGCAAATGGCCCACCATCAGTAGAAAGACGCAGCTGGTAATTGATGCCGTGAAGGTGTCGATTGATAAGGGCTGCGAGCCAATCAATGTTGGGAGTTAATCTAAGGCCTGCCCTGTCACTTGATCTTTATGGTGAACCCTCCTGCTGCTGCTGCTGTTGTCATTGGACCATTAAATTTTCAATAGCATAATTTAAGCTTCTTTAATAGATTTTGAACTGGGTCTTATGTCTGTACCCAAGGTTTTATGACTTGGGTGAGTCACAACTTGGAATCGTTTGGACCCAACCTAGTTTGACACTACAAATGATGATTGAATAAGTAAGGTACCTCAGTGGTAGACTCGCAAGAGTTTCAACATGAGGTCATGGGTTTCGGAGTACCCATTACGGTGAAATGGTGAAATCCTATTATGGTGTGAGTGCCTGTGTCAAAAAAAACAATTAAAAAAAAAAAATTTAAAGATTCAGAATTTAAAATAAGGGTTGACTGGGACAGCTTAGCTGAGTCGCCTTTAACTCTGGATGAGCTACGACTCGGTTTTGGACTGGTTAATTAGTTTGAGTCGCCCCTCTTAAAATCTTGCTATGTCTGGCTTAGGTACTAAAGGATGAGGAAATGCTGATGGTGAACCTCTGGGGTACGGGATACTGTAGACGTGGGCCCACGATTTTTGTATAGCGTTGAGATGATAGTTCCCATCGTGAATTGGAGGCTCCAAATTGAAAGATCCCAACCATTTGATCTTCTGAAAGCTATGGCAATTTTGTGCAGAGTGAAGAGGTGAATGATCATAGCACAGTCGCCAATGTGGCAAACATGCTTGGGATCTAGGCCAGTCGTTTGGTGGGTGGACGATGAACATGCTCCAGTCCAGATATCAGTCCAATGCAATGGGCCCACCTTTGCGAGATAAAGTGGGTATTTAACAATATCGCCCGTATGCAATGGAAGCATGTCGCCCATCTTATGAGTGGACTGCCCAGGACTTATCACATGGCATGTTCATGTGGAACACCACCTGGGAAATGGCCTCTCTCTCTCTCTCATGTATTTTAATCGGGTCTAAGATGGTGTACCCGAACTTGAATAGTCCCATTTTTAACTAGGTTGAAAATGGCACACCTGAGCCAACTTTAATCAAAATCTTTGGCTTTGACAGTGGAATTGAGTTCACTTTCAAGAGCAATGTCTCTGAACTCCAAACACTCAGAGGGCACATTCACCCAAGGGCTATTTCAGCAGCCAGTCTACTCATTTTGGATGCAGCCTATTTGAGAATTCAAATATCATCTGTTCCTAAGAGACGATTAATTTAAAAATAAAAAAATAAAAAATAATAAAAAACCTCTCATGTGACTGTGACTCTTAGGGTGCGTTTGGATCTTAAGTTACTTAAGTTACTTATGCCTCAAGTAGCTTATCTTGGTTTCTACCATTAAGCTGAAGTGATTAAGTAACTTTTAAGTAAAAAAAAGTTACTTATAATTGATCTTATACCAAATTTACTTATCTCAAATAAGTTTCTAATATACTGTTGTAAGTAGAAAAAGTAACTTATTCGATGGTATTCAAACTGGCGGTTAATAAAAATTTTAAAAATCAATTTTATTAAGAATAACGGTCGCACAAGAGGCACCGAAAGTAAAATACAGATACATTACAAATACATTTACTTCTCATCAGGATAAATAATAAATTCAATCTTTTACCAACTGAAACAATCCACATGAGCTGGCATGCAATCATTTGCAGACATTCTCAGGGCGTATTTGATTTTCCAATACCCAAGGAAATGCCTCGAATGGTAATAAATATTTCCCTCCTCTGTTGCCGCACTCTTCCGTATAATTGATTTTACGGCACTTTTTGGGCGTAAAAAGGGTAAATATTGTGAAATATTTGTCGGTCCCACTGTGATGTATATCATATATCTACACCGTTCATCCATTATGTCAGATGAATTTATAATATAACCCAAAATATGAGGCATATCCAAAGCTCAAGGGGACCACGCCATAGAAAAATGTGAATCAAATACTTACCATTAAAAACTTCTTGAGGCGTATGGGCCAGTAGAGTGTTAGATCAACCTCATTTTTCTTCTTATATCTCAAAATGTTGTGATAAAATGAATGAATGGAACAGATATATCATATACATCAAGATGAGGTCCTAAAATGGCCGTATTTACCGTTTCCCAGTGAAACGATAAAAATGAAACACGAGGTTTATATATTAAATGAAGAGAGTAGCATAATCTGAGAGCTTATGTTGCTTGATGCGCAGGCACTGTAAAATTGTAACCTTCTAAGCTGTGGAAGTTGCTATCACAAAATCAGATTAGTTGAACAATCCTATAAAATCAGATTAGGTGGTAAGGATTGTGATGAGGGCCTTACGCTAATCCGTGTCAGGTGAGGATTGGGTATTTCCTCGCCCATCCAGAGATCGGGACATGCTAAGGCTCTGAGGGCCGTTGTGATGTATAGATTTTATATATCTAGACCGTCCATGCATTTTTCCACTCCGAGTATTTCTCTCCCGATTTCTCCAAGAAAGAATACTTAACAATCAAAGTCTTATAAATTAAAAGTTTTCTTCCACTCTTATCAAATTTATTTGGATAGAAATGCAGTTTTCAAAAAAAGTATTAAAAAAAAAAAAAAACCAAAATCTCCACAACAATCACACAAGTCAAATTCATGAGGAGAGCAAGGGGTCAAAGAAAGTGGCTTGAATGAAGAAGACAATGGACACCAACATGCATGCCTTCTTTTCCAGACGCCAACATGCATGCCTATGTGAGTAGCTTTTCCACACGACTCTATCATCTGTGTAGTATGGAACATGCAAGACTTTATCATTGTTTGCACCACTATATTATTGTAGGCCTGCTAAATGCTCATGTGATGATCCAAACCATCTAAAAACCTCTATTTGGGGCCGCGGTTTAGGTGTATTCCTGGATTTACTGAGGTCGGTGAATCCTTAACTATGGGGCCCACTGTGATGTTTGTGCCTTACATCACACCATCCATTCATTTTTAACAGTTCATTTTAAAGCATGATCCCAAAAATAAAACAGATCTAAATCTTAGATGGATCATAATATAGGAAGCAGTAGTGATTGAATCCCCCACCATTAAGAGCTTCATGGGGTCATCCAAATATCTATTTGTCATCTAACTGATTGATAAGGTCACAAAGACCTGGATGAAGAGATCCACAAATATGATGTAGAGAGGGTTGTAGATAGTTACATGGCCAAGATGGATCAGAAAAGGTGTAATTGACGATAGAAGTGATTTGGACCGTCGGACCTTAAATCAGACGTCTCTCGCAATTCGAAATGAGTTATCGGACGTAAAATATATGATTTTGAGTAGAACGAGCTACTTTAGCCAACCAACCCTACTACACTGGGTTGCCCAAGCCGGATTTGTGAAATACTGCCAGATTGACAGTTATTTCCTAATTTTAATTCCGCTTTTACTATAAATAGTAAGTTTTAGTTTGATTATAATTCTTTATTTGTTAGGCTTTAGGAGTTGCGTCAACATAAAAAGTGAAAGAGAGCTTGGTGAAAAATTAGGACACTTACTATTTTTGGCCAAAAATAGCTTGAGTGAAGCCAATTTTAGGAAGGACATATTATGAGTTTTAGTTGTATTTTTGGCCAAAAACCTTGGTACTTTATTTAAAGTAGGGTTATGAACTCATTTTGAATTCATATAAAGTATTTAGTTGTAATTTGATTCTAATCAGGAAAAGTTCTTTCTTATTGCTTGTACGTTTATTTCAAAAAGGGTTACCCAAAACTATTGTAGGTCAGGAGAAGCTTTTAATGGTTTATTAGCCCTCTTGTATTACGATCTACCTTAGATTTGGATTTGCTTCAATTTTTAGTTCATGTTTTAAAATCAGTTTTCAAAATGAAATTTTTATTTTGATTGCTTTTTTTTGGATTGGAAGGGATTAGATGTTAGAGAAGCTTTGGATGAGGTAAAAAAGTTCAGGTGGAACAATTATGGATCCTTGAGGAATCCATTGACAACACCATCATTACCTCCCATCCAATCCATCAAAATATCAAAAACTCAACTGCAAAACTATTTGGTTTGAGGATTGGAGAAGCTTTTAATGGTTTACTTGCCCTCGATGTGTCAATCCAGGGATATACCTTAGATTTGGATTTCCGCCGACACAACACCATCATTTTAGAAATTCATGTTTTAAAATCAGTTTTCAAAATGGAATCTTTTAATTCACATGGAACTTGTTGATAAGGTCACAAAGATATGGATGAAGATACACACGAATATTAGTTTGATCCAAAACATTTGTAACCCACATGAAGCTTTTAACGGTTCTGTTTCTGGAATTATATATGGTCTACCGGAGATTTGCATCTGTTTCATTTTTTGGCTTATGCTAAGATGAGTTTTCAAAACTGATAAATGGCGGGGATATGTATAAGGCACATCCATCACGATGGGCCACACAGTCAGGGATCCCACTTACCTCGGTTGACACTTGTACCACGTCTGACCCACTTTAAGAAAAAAAAAAAACTCTTAACATCTTATACTCGTTAAGATCATCCATCTTGGTATGTTTCACCTATTAACTTCAAAATTTGACAAAAGCAGTACTTTAAAAGACAGATGCATGCATTCCAAACGAGAGTGAGACCATCGATTAAGTATTATTGGCGGACGCGGTTTGGCTAGTGACGTTGCCACCAGCCAGGTGGCTAGTGGTCGGTGCTATGTGACCCCACCATGATGTATGTATTTTATCCACGCCGTCCAACCATTTTGAAATATAATTTTAGGGCTTGATCCCAAAAATGAAGTAGATACTAATCTCTGTTGGAACACACCATGGGAAACAGTTTTGATTGAATGTCCACCATTAAAAAATTCCTAGGGCCAACTGTAATAGTTATTTGATATCTAACCTGTTGATTAGGTCCTACAGAATTGGATGAAGGGAAAAAATAAATATCAGCTTGATCCAAAACTTTTGTGGCCCTCAAGAAGTTTTTAATGGTAAGCGTTCAATCAACACTGTACGGTCTACTTGAGATTTGGATCAACCTAATTTTTGGCCTCATACCATAAAATGATATGAAAGAATGGGTGGCTATAAAATGGTATGAAAGAATGGGTGGACGGCGTGGATGAAATACATACATCATGGTGGGCCCACAGAGCACCGACCGCTAGCCATTGGCTAGTGGCAGGCTGAGTAGCCAATCCGTTTCCGTTATTGGCCATTCCTATTAAAATACATGATAGCCTTTTTCAACCCTCTCCACTGCCGGCCTTCCTTATTCTCTCCTTTCAGGAAAAGCGGAAATGGCAGAGAAACAGATACGGTTTGGAATTCTGGGATGCGCTGACATAGCCAGGAAGGTGGCGAGGGCGATATGCCTCTCTCCAAACGCCACCCTCTCCGCTATCGGCAGCCGTTCGATCGACAAGGCCAAGAGATATGCGGCTGAGAATGGCTTCCCTGAGACAGTAAAGGTGTACGGGAGCTATGAGGCGATTCTGGATGATCCGTCCGTGGACGCCGTCTACGTGCCTCTCCCCACGAGCATGCGCGTGCTGTGGGGGGTCTCGGCCGCGGAGAAGAAGAAGCACGTGCTCCTCGAGAAGCCGACCGCCCTGCACGTGTCGGAGCTGGACCGGATACTGCAAGCGTGCGAATCAAATGGGGTGCAGTTCATGGACGGTACGATGTGGATGCACCACCCGAGGACGCACAGGATGAGGGAGATGCTTTCGAATCCCAGAGTCTTTGGAGACCTCAAAGAGGTAAATTCTATGAAACTTTGGGGCTTTTTGAGATTATTTATTCATTGAAAATGATGACGTGGATAGTCCGATCATTGATGGACACTGAAGATTCCTGACAATGGGGCCCACCTTGGGCCAGTACGGGCCTAGCCCCGATCAAATGTCGTAGCGTAAGGATGCGGTTTCGCTAGTGACGCTGCCTCTAGTCAGGAGGGAAACGGATTGGCTACTTTCCCTGACACCAGCCAATGGCTGGTGGTCGGTGCTCTGTGGGCCCCACCATGATGTATTTGTTTCATCCAAGCTGTCCATATATTTTTACAAATAATTTTACAGTGTGAGACCAAAAATTAGATGTGTCCCAATCTCAAGTGGACCACATTACAGGAAACAGTGTTGAATGAGTGTCGACCATTAAAAACATTTTGGGGGCTATAAAAGATTTGGATCAAGCTGATTTTTGTTTTTTCCCTTCATCTGGGCCTATATGACCTAATCAACAGATTGGATATCAAATAAACAATACAATGGTCATTAGGAGAATTTTAATGGTGGATATTCAATCGCTATTGTTTGCATGTGGTGTGGACCACTTGAGATTTATTTACCTATAATTTTTGGGATAAAGCTCTAAAATAATCTTTAAAAATGGATGAACAGAATGGATGAAACACATACATCATGGTAGGGCCCACATAGCACCGACCACCAGCCACGGGGCTGGTGTCAGGGGAGTAGCCAATCCGTTTCCGTCAGGGGGCTGGTGGTCAGTGCTCTGTGGGGCCACCATGATGTGAGTGTTTTATCCAGTAGGGAGTGGCGCGGCTTCGGTGGATCCCCGGATACAGTGAGGCGGGTGGATCGCCCTCCATGATGCATATGCATTACATCCATGCAGTTCATCTGTTTTTTTCAGCTCATTTTAGAGATGAAGCTAAATATGAAGCAGTTTGAAATCTAAGATGGACCACACCACAGGAAACAGTGGTGATTGGCTATTAAAAACTTCTTGTGGGCCACGAAAGTATTGGATCAAGCTGATATTTGTTTGGCTCCTTGGTCCGGGTCTTTGTGACCTTAGCAACATGTTAGATGGTAAATAAACATTCCGATGTCCCCCAAGATGATTTTAATGGTGGGTATTCAATCACCACTGTTTCCTATGGTGTGGTCCACCTAAGATTTGGATTTGCTTCATTTTTGGGATTACAATCTAAAATGATTTTTAAAGAAAGATGGATGGCCGAGATTTAACCAACATACATCACGGTGGGAAACCAGAGCCAAACTGAATGATAGTGCCATAAACTTTGGGTTTGTAAATGAAATCCCAATAATACATGTTTGCAATAAAAGGGTTAGAAAGACAGTTCCCTGATGTTTGTGGCTGAGTCTTAAATGTTTCTTCTAATTGATGGTTTTGGACCCATTTCTCCCTACTTGATCTTGACCGTTCGTTTTGCATGATATTAGCTAGATGGTTAGGATCATTTGGTTGATATGATTCTCTCGTTGTCCCTTGCTAAGAGCTAACGAAAATAAATGACTAGTCTAGATCAACAATTGGATGTCCCTTGAGTCTAAAGCCATTAGTTTTATTTAGAACATAAGAATTGATATCCAAATCATCTTGTTTTTTTTTTTTTAATTGAGTTGATTGTTTATCATGGAGCGTGTGAAAGTTTAGCGGAGCTTAGAATTTCGACCAAGGTCTTAGAGGGAGAAGATTGGTAAATAGAACCACTTTAAAATTTTGTCTAATTAATTTAATTTAGCAATTTAATAATTAAGGCAAATAATATTTAGGCTTCCAAGCCAAGTTAGTCCAATCACATATACTATAATGATGTAACATTCTAAGCAACTGGTTTATAAAGATATACTGAGTTTGTATGTGCTTACAAATTAAGTGCGTGTCATTCAATCCAATTCAAGCATACATATAATTTAACAAATCAAATACAAACATCGATAGAATTGTGCTCAAATGACAATCATAAATACAACCATATATAGTGGTTCGGTTTCCTTGTTCCACTTTATGTTACCGCACTCTCTTTGAGTGTATCGGTATTCACTATTTTAAAAATTTTTAATAGATTCACCATTAACCTTTACAATGGTTTCTCTTAGGCTAACCACTAACTTACACATACACTCTCGTGTTAGAGGAACACATTTCCACCCATGTCGGTGGCTCCTGCAAAAGACTTTAGTTGGTTTTCTATTAGCTAGCCAACAACCATTAGCGGTCCTAATCCAATGCCCTACATACACTTTCATTATAGGCTCTCTATGGAGATTAACACACACAACCATATCTAGTAAATTCGGCCCTACACAAGAGCCTAAGTCCTATACAAAAATATATTTGATTTTATTCGAGTTTGGGTCATAAATTCTATACTCAATCTTACATAAGAAGTGTAAGTTAGACTCTACAATTGAAAACTTGTCGAATTGACCCTATTTTGTAATGCATTTTTTATATGCTTTTTCAATAATCAGCTTCTCAATTGCTCCAACGTTCATCGATGCCGCTTATTTAACTCTACGAACAAACACCTTGCATGCGATGTACCAATGATGTGTCTAAGGTGATAGGATAAGGGTTGAATCTCATATAACTAAAGATAATAGTTGTTTCCTATTAAGGATTCACTTAGATTGGTCTTTTAGAGGATTTATATAAGAATATACTTATAAGCTTAGTGTCTAATCTTTAGAAAATTATGGAGATCGAGTTCATCTTCATCATGGAAGTTGGAATCCTCATATAGTAGTCAAACTCAAAAAGATGACTTATATTTCATTGGTTTAGAAGCTTATAATGAGGGATATGAGTAGGGAATCACATAAGCTTTTATTGTACTAAAAACAAATCTAAATGTCCAAATGTTGTGTTCTCTATATAAAGGAATCAAGTTCCAATGGAAAAAAAAAAAAAAAAAACAAAAAATGGCACATTCGATCGATCGAGCGATGCCTTCAATCGATCAAGAGACCATTTGATGAGATCGAAAGTCCCTTGATGAGATCGAGAAAGTTCAGAATTTCAAACAGTTGTTGTTAGATGTTTTTGGTAGAGTTGGGCACAGGACAACTCCACTCGTCCGACTCGTCTAGACCCTACTCGATCCGAACTGAGTGGGTGAGTCAATTCGAACCAAGTAGACTTCATCCAATCCAAACTCAAACTAAGTCGAGTTCGGGTCACCCAGTAACTCGACTTGATCTGAAACCCAACTTGTACATATATAGTAAAAAAAAAACTCCATATTTGACATTTCAGATTTGAGATGCCGTGTAGCTGATGGAGAGGCTGAAATTTTGGCAAGTGCACCAAAGTTTTGAGTTGTGATTTTAGCTCGTGGATACCCGCTGCACCTGACCCCACTCAGTGTCGACTCAACCCAACTCGGTACTTGTGACCGGATTGAACTTGGTCTGGATTAGTCTAGGCTAAACCCATACTCGGATCGGGTCAGGCATGCTAGACTCAGTACCGATCTGGGTCGAGTTCAGGTCCGGTCTGTTCCAAAAATGGATCTAGTCGGGTCAGCCCTAACGATACCTGACTCGACTCGATACGGCCAGCTCTAGTATTTTACCACCTTCAATTGACCTCATCTTCGATTGATCGAATGTTCCAATCAACATACATCGACGGGATCCCTCGAAAAACTGTTGTTTTTGGGTTGTTACTTATACAACAACTTTGCACCTCTTTTAGCCCATCTTATCATATTTCAATATAGTTCATAAAGCTAAGTGATGATCTATCAAGAGTTTACCTATTAAGTTTAGGATTATTTACATGCTAGGTCATTTTAGGTTTAAGGTCAAGGTCACCAAGACATCTTAATTTACATGTTCTTCATTCCTTGATGCTTCTTGTCCTTTTGTATTTTTGGGTTTCAGCTTCCAAGGATTCAACTGAGGCGATGTATTTTGAAATCTCACTTCTTCTTTTTTGTGATTTGGGTGGAATTCCGATGAAATACCTTTTGTAACTCATGTTTTTAAAGCAGGAGAGTAGAACATATAGCAAAGTGTTATTGGGGTACTAATTTGTTATACACTTGGTAAATGACCTTTATACCTCTCATTTCAGGTCTTCAAATCACAATGCATTTCTTCTTCAAACCTCTTGCCCATGAATTCCCCATTCTCTGCTTGTCACAAGCGGAAAAATCCAACTTGTTGCAATTTGATTGGGCCACATTATCATACACTGCATTTAATGCAGCAGTGCTAACCACATCGACGATAATGTGAACCAATCAGAATACAAGAAAACAGGATTTTAAAATGCAGCAGTGATGACAACATCAACGATGAGGTTAACCGATCAGGATACAGGATTTTCCTGCTTGTTGCAAGCAGGGGATCCGGATTCCTTGCCCACTAATCATCTGTAAAATGTCAGACCTTTGAAGGTTCAGGCAATAAGACTATGGAGTCTAGATGCATGGTCGTTTTTCCTGCACTCTGATTTCTTTTTCTTTTCGTAATTTTAATTTCATTCTGCATAATGTTGTCTGTCAGCTCATCTTTTATTAATTCTCGATATTATATGATGTTGATATTCCTGGGTCTTCCAGGTCCACACCATTTCCGGGTTCCGTGGCGACTCAGATTTTCTGGAGAATGACGTCCGTGTGAAGCCAGATCTTGATGGGCTTGGGGCTCTTGGTGACGTTGGGTGGTACTGCATCCGTTCAATCTTGTGGGCCACAGATTACGAACTGCCCAAAACCGTAACCGCACTCCACGGTCCCGTTTTCAACCAAGCAGGGGTAGTTCTATCGTGTGGAGCTTCCTTACTATGGGAAGATGGAAAGACAGCGACCTTCAACTGCTCATTCTTATTCAATTTGTCAATGGACATAACTGTTCTAGGAACAAAGGGGACTGCATCTCAACGACTTCATCATTCCTTTCAACGAAACCTCGGCAGGTTTCTCGTTTGCCTCCGAGTCGGGATTCACAGAACTGGCGACGGGCTGGGCCCCATTGCCTAGAGATCATGTTGTCACCACGGATTTGCCTCAAGAGGCTCTTCTGGTCAAGGAATTCGCGAGTTTGGTGGGACTTATCAGGGACTCTGGTTCAAAACCGGATGCGAAATGGCCCACTATCAGCAGAAAGACGCAGCTGGTGCTGGATGCTGTGAAGACATCGATCGATACGGGTTGCGTGCCTATTAACATTGTGAGTTAATTGAGGCTTGCCTGGGATGGAAGCGGATTGCGTTCCAGTCTCTCGCCAGGAACCTACCTTGATGTTTCTATTTATCTATGTCATCCACACTTCTTCTCGTATCATTTCGAGGAATGGACTCAAAAATATGCATTTAATGCCACCCAAGCTTATCATTTGGTGTGATCCACTTGAGCATCGTATCTACCTCATCATTTTTGGGCTCATGCCTTAAAATCATCTGAGAAAAGAGATGGAACGCTCAAGTGGATCACACCACGTATAACTCTTGCATTTAATGCAACACAAGATAACAACCCAACTTACTATTTGGCATGGTCCTACTGAGCATTGGATCTACCTCATTTTTGGCCTCATTGTTCACTCCCCAAGTGCAGGGTTGTGATGTAGTAATAAACTCGGTAAGACCGAGGTCGAATCCACAGGGACTGAAACCTGTATGTGATCTGAAATTCACTAGAACGAGAACTAGGATAAGACGTAATCTAAATCGAATGAGTTTTGATGAATAATGGTGAAATAATTATCTAAAACTAAAAGAATTCAGAAATAGGAAACTAGGGATTCAGAGGATCCACTTGTAGAGATCAGAGAAATTTTATGCCTGGATAAAAATTCAGGTAAATTAACTGAACTACCATTAATATAGTTTTCAAGAGATGAGAGGTGTATGAATTAGAATGGATTCCATCACCAAACCATGCCCAAGAGGCAAAGCAAACAACAGAATTAAACTAATTACCGACCGATCAACATTCTATGAGGGTTAGGAAAGGGTACCATCATCCGACCATTCCCAGGAGACGATGGTGAACAACAGGGCTTCCTGACGTCATAAACATAAAAAGGAGAAAGAAATACTCAAAGCCATCGCAGATCTATTGTAATTTCAATCACAACAAACCATTAAAAACTAGAAGTATTCCTTTAAATAAACTAAAATCATAATTAGTTCAGTATAACAAAAAGGCACAAGCACAAATTCTCCTATCACGCTACAAGCTTCACCTCTTAGCCCTAGCTAAGAGGTTTAACTAACCATGATTAGGCTATATCTCTTAAATAAAATAAAATAAAAAGAAAGAAAAACAAACTCTATAATCTCCCTCTCTCTTGGCCTCCACGGCTGCCCAAGCCGAGATCCCACGTCCCAGCAGCTAGCCTCCCAATTCCAGCCGTCCTCCTTGTTCTCTCTCTTCCTTCTCTTTTTATAACATCAGGGGGCAAGAGGCGGTGGCTGCGTGTAGACCTAGCTGGAGAACATCTTCATGCGGAAATCTCACGCATTCTCTGCGTAAGACTCGTTACGCAGTCAAGAAAACGGACTGGGAGAACACCTTTTCCTTACTTATTTCTCAAAGAGACAACATTTCCCGGGACGTTTTGGGATGGCCTACTCGATGGACGGTTCAGATTGATCGTCCTGATCGTTGACGGTGGGCCAAACACAATCCGGATCGTCCGTTTTTTTCGGACTGCGTAACAGGACTGACGATCCTCGTGTTGGTTGTCGGTGGAGCCCCTGATTGGAGTCTATGGAAAAATCCACGCCGTCTATCCTTCTCTACTTGAAGTTTCGACCGGGGATGGGCGGTTCTTCTCATCCATTGATGTGGCCCACTAAGACAATCAAGCAGCAATGGTGGTTGAACGGCCGTTTTGCGACTACCATAGCGATCTTGTGCATGTGCATGGCTGCCAGAAAGCACCACACATTCGACTGGTTTTCTTCCCTCTACCTGATGGATGGTTCGGATTGCTTAATTGGTCCATGATGATGGCCCACCGAGACGACCCGCAGCCTCTGTTTCGCAGGCCGAACAGAGGACGCGATTTCCTCTTGCGTCGGTGGTGTCTGTGGGCCCACTATCTTGTTTTGATAGTAAATCCAAACCGTCCATTGGCTGTAGAATGAAAAACCGGTTGCGTTTGTATATTTTTTTTCTGTCTGCTGTTGCGGCCCACAGAATCCGTGCTTCAGCTGTCCGACTTGCGTTTGAGACTTCCTGTACATGTGTTGTTCGTGAAAATCAGTCCACAAATCAAAGTGTGGTCGGTTTACCCTCCTGAACTCGGTGAACGATGTGGATCATCAAGATGTGTGATGATGGTGGCCCACCAGGAGTTGAGCGTAACTTCCTGTTGCAAACAGCGGAACGGCAGTTTCCGTTTTTTTTTTAAGAGATCAGATCAAAGCTGGTTTGACCCGATTTGTAGTCCAGTGCATGTGTGGTGGCTCTTGTGCACCATGCACTCTCAACACTGGTGGGATCCATGGTGACAGTTCTTAACGATCTACTCCAACCATCTGCTTTGTCACCTCATAAAATGGGGTGAGACCAACTTTGAAGCATATGCAGATCTCAGGTGGGTCCTAAATCACAGATTCATAGGTTGTTCTGTCCGTTGGGCCACTTCCACAAGGATCCAGGGATTGAAATTTGACGTGTACGGTTCATTTATGGTCCTCAGGTCACGTATGGAGTTTCGAGATGAACGGATGGTGGAAATCTTGTGATCTTGCATTCTGGACCAATTTCGAGCCACTTAAGCTTCAGTTTCCCGATTTTCTTGGATCTTTGGCATGTAAATCCGTCGATCTTGGTCCCCTGGAGTCCGTCCCTTACCTTGGTGACATCAGAGCGTTAAATCCATGCTCTTAGCATCCTTTTCAGTCACATGCCCGTAAATTCACCCTGCATCACAAACACGATTTAAATAGGCCTTTAAACATTTTCATGGTTGTAAATCCAGGAAATAGATGGGGTCTAATATGTAATATTTGACCCTCAACACTCATACCTTAAAAAAATCTGGAAAAAAAAAAAAAAGAAAAGAAGCTTTTTTTTTTTTTTTTCGTGCCTTAGATAAACATGGGGGCCAAGCACCCAATGGTTAAGGTACACATAAATATCATGATGGGGCTCACCTGAGCGCCAACCCATTCAATCGCTAGGGAGTGCTAAATAGCATACCGAATGCTCGGATCTTTACTGTTGTTCGGGTGGTAGACTCTCAAGAGTTTCAACACCCGGTCAAGGGTTCGAGTAACCATAGGTGGTGAAATTCTACTAGTGTGAGTGTGTGTGCATGTGTTAAAAAAAAAGATTAAAAATTAAAAAGCCAACCGAATGCTAACAAAAAGGCACCTGAATGTAAGTTATATATTAATTATGTACTTTTTTAAAATAAAAATAAATTGAAGCTTCTTCTGCAACTCTTTTTAGAATGAGCTTATTATACATTTCTTATTGCACACTGGAGTGTGTGTATGACATCTGTTATGGGAAGATCCGAGCCGATTACAAGCAGAAGGATCGACGGTTCATTACTCCGAGCGGAGAGTCCGAACCTCGGAGTAATACTAGGAGAATGAGTTAAGATGGACGAAGCTCCCATTCTTGATCAGCTTCTTCCCAGGGGCAATCGGAAGAAAGAACATTTGGGTTGTACGATCGACTCCGAGCAAATGGCTCAACGAAACCAATCATCAGCTCGGATTAGTATCGTCGTCCTCAGTCTGGCCGAGCCGAGGTATCTCCGAGGATAAAGGTCCCACGCGCTAAATGAAGAAACTGCCATGTATAGAAATGCGCTATTAACTCGCTCGCCAGATACGCACGTCAGTAGGACACGATCTTCGGATTCGAGCAATATCTCCACGACCCACGTATCCCACTGATTGTGCCGAGATGATCGGACACGAATCGAGCGAATGAGGAGGTATAAATATTACACCATCCCATAAGCAAAGGTACGCAATATCCGATATTCCCTTCTCCTAAACTTAGACCCATTCTGTTGTCCGACTTAGGCATCGGAGGGTCCCCGCCAGCAATGGGGTCTCCATTGCTTGTGGTTTTGTGCAGATTCCTAGTTCGACGCCTTGCTCGGAGTACATGAAGTGAGGAGGAGGGTTAACTAGATTTTGACCTCAACATTTTTGGCGCCGTCTGTGGGAAACTGATACAAAAAAGTCAGTTTCTTGTTCTTGAAAGTTATGGCTAGAGGAAAGAAGAAAGCTGTGGTGGCGGAACCGGAACAGACCCGCTCCTCATCACTGCTTCATGCGGAGTCTGCTCCGGGCCCATCTCAGCGTTCTCGCAATCGTTCCAACAGATACCGCGCTTACAAGGCGAAGTGCATGCCTTGCGCGATGAGTTGCAACGGATGAGGCGGAGCGCGAGCCAAAGAACAACCCGAGCGGAGAAGTCCAAGTACAGTGGAAGAAGTCGGACCAACCGTTCAAGCCCATTCAAGAACAAGAAGTCCGGGGCGCGGGACATCTCCGCAACAATCTACGAGCACCCAGGTGTCTGCTCAAAACCCTCCCCGAGCTCCTACCAGAATGTGACGACTCGGGCCCCGACGGACGTCCCAGCCACCTCGGCTCTGGCTCCAACGGACCTTCGTCACACCCTGGAGAGGAGAAGGGAAAGAAGAATGCCTGAGCCGAAAAGCACTCGGGAAGAAGTGGCGGAGAATAAAGATCCCTGGGAGTCGCGATTCGCAGACCTGAATAATCAAGTCTTGATGTTACAGAAGCAACAGCAGCCATCATCAATTCCGGCTGCTGTTCAAGCCATGATGGAAGAGACCAAACCTCCGTTCACCTCAGAAATTATGAACGAGGTTATGCCTCAAAGATTTCGGATTCCTCCCGTCATCCAAGACTGGGTCCGGGGACCCATCTGAACATGTGGAAGCTTACCGTTCGTGGATGCAGATACAGACTGCAACTGATGCAATGATGTGCAGAGGATTCTCGATCACTCTGGCCGGATCCGTTCGGAATTGGTATCGACAACTCAAGCTTGGATCCATATGTTCATTCGAAGAGTTGTCTCGGTCATTCCTTACCCAGTTCATAAGCGGTAAGAGAAGCCGAAAGCCCAATACCCACCTGCTTACTATCAAACAAGGACCGAAAGAATCCTTAAAGGATTACATCGCTCGATTCAACGAGGAAGCATTGCAGTGGAAGACTATGACGACAAGATGGCTCTCGCCGTAGTGTAGCGGCTTGAGGGAGGGACGATTCGCCTTTTCCATAGGGAAGAACCCGGCAAAGATGTTAGCCGAGCTCATCGCTAGAGCCCAGAAATATGTCCATGCCGAGGAGTTCTCCGCTACTCGCAAGAGTATCCAAATAACCGAGCCGAATGGTAAAGGGAAGAGGCCAAGGAACGAAGAACCTCAGGCCCCGAGGAAAAACTCGGACGATCATTCTTCTCGCGATCGCCGGCCGAGCAGAAAGCCAGAAGGGAGATTCCGTTCCTATACGCCTCTCAACACTACCGCCGAGCAGATCTTACTGGATATCCGGGGCGAGAAACTTCTCAATTGGCCTGTTTGTATGCGGGCAGACCCAGAGCTCCGTGACAAGCGCAAGTATTGTCGCTTCCATCGAGATCATGGCCACAATACCGACGAGTGCGTAGATCTCAAGGATGAAATTGAATCCCTCATTCGGAAGGGGCACTTACGTCGGTATACCAAGCAAGAGAAAGCGCTCGGAAGAGGAACGAACACGAGAACGCCCCAAAAATCAAGAACAGAAGAACTGCGGAGATCCGCACCATCTTCGGAGGTACATCAGAGGAGGAGACTCAAACAGAGCTCGAAAAGCTCACTCCGAAGGAGCCTGGAGCATTACGTCAATCTCGCCGAGCGGCCTAACAAAGAACCGCGCGTCAGTCCCTGTAACCTCACCTTCACAGAAGATGACGCTCGGGGGATCCAACACCCACACGATGACGCCTTGGTAGTTACCATGACCATAGCCAATCATAAGGTGTACCGGGTCCTCATTGATACTGGAAGTTCAGCCGACGTGATCTACTCTGAGGCCTTCGAAAGAATGGGGATTCCACAGTCTCGGCTCAGACCTGTGAAGACCCCCTTACATGGCTTTGCCGGAGAAAGAGTGATCTCCGAAGGAGCTATTTCCCTCCCGGTGACTGCGGGAGAGGGGCAACATCAAGTCACCTTGATGGTGGACTTCCTTGTTGTTAACGTGCCATCAGTGCATAATGTGATTATGGGCAGGCCCTCCCTCAATGCAATGCGGGCGGTCGTGTCTACTTATCACCTGATGATGAAATTTTCCGCTGAAGGCGGAACAGGTTACCTCCGAGGCGATCAACGCGAGGCTCGGAGATGCTATGCCATCGCGGTTCAAAAAGGGTCTGCAAAGCAAACACTCACTGTCAATATCTTGGACCCGCGCGGACCCACCGAGAACAAACCAATTGAAGATTTGGAGAAGGTACCACTCGACGAAGTCGATCCAAGCAAGACGGTCCAGCTCGAAACATCACTCACGCCTGAGCAACGCTCCGAGCTGTTGAATTTCCTGCGACGACACAGAGACGTATTCGCCTGGTCACACGCGGATATGCCGGGAATCTCTCCAGACATCTTGGTTCATAGGTTGAATGTGGATCTGAATCACAAACCTGTGAAACAAAAGAGGAGACCATTCGATGCCGAGCGGTGTGGAGCCATTGCGGAAGAGGTCTCGGTCCTGTTGGACGCCGGCTTCATTGAAGAAGTATATTATCCATAGTAGATCGCAAACGTGGTACTGGTTAGGAAGGCAAATGGCAAATGGAGAGTTTGCGTGGACTATTCAGACCTGAACAGAGCATGTCCAAAAGACAGTTTTCCATTACCGCGGATCGATCAACTAGTGGACAGTACTGCAGGACACGAGCTACTTTCCTTCCTGGATGCCTACTCTGGTTATAATCAGATCGCAATGCATCCCTCCGACAGCAGTAAGACTACCTTTGTCACGGACAGGGGGCTCTACTGTTGCTGGTCATGCCATTTGGCCGAAAAATGCTTGGAGCTACATACCAGAGATTAGTCAACCAGATGTTCGCAAGGCAGATCGGACGCACAATGGAAGTTTATGTCGATGACATGTTGGTGAAAAGTGTCAAGGCATCCGATCACTTGGCGGACCTCGGAGAAACCTTCGAAGTCCTCCGAGAATATCAAATGAAGCTGAACCCGACGAAGTGCGTTTTCGGAGTCGGCTCGGGAAGGTTCCTCGGAATCCAATCTATCCAAGTTCGATGCGACTCTCAGCTGGTCGTGAATCACATCTCCGCCGATTATGAGGCCAAAGAAAACAGAATGATCGCTTATCTGGACGAGGCCAGAAAACTGATCGAGAAGTTTTGGAATTGTACGGTTCACCAGATTCCGAGAACAGAAAATGCATGGGCTGACGCCTTGGCGAAGTTGGCATCAGCCGCAGAGGGAAAGATTCCGCGGATCGTTCCGGTAGAATTCATTAAACATCCCAGCATCGATCGAGTAGAGGAAAAGACGGTTAATCCGGTGAATAACAGTCCGAGCTGGATCGACCCGATCTTTAGCTACCTCGAGTCAGGGGAGGTCCCCTCGGACAGACAGGAAGCTAGGCGTCTGAGACTCCGAGCAGCAAGATATGTTATTCTGAATGGAACTCTGTATAAGAAGGGATACTCACAGCCATATCTCAGGTGCCTCCGACTCGAAGAAGCAGAATATGTCATCCGGGAAATTCACGAAGGGATCTGCGGAAACCATTCTGGCAGCCGAGCCCTGGCTTTAAAGGTGCTACGGCAAGGATACTTCTGGCCGACTCTCAAAGAAGATGCCAAAAAATATGTTAGAAAATGTGACAAATGTCAACGTTTCGCGTCCGTGCCCCGACAACCGGCAGAAGAAATGACTCCCATGAGCGGTCCGTGGCCTTTCGCTCAGTGGGGGATCGACATCATCGGCCCTTTGCCAACCGAGGAAAGGACAAGTCAAGTTTGCCATCGTCGCTGTCGACTACTTCACGAAGTGGGCTGAGGCCGAGCCCGTCGCAAAGATTACCGAACAGAAAATAATTGACTTCGTCTGGAAGAACATAGTCTGCAGATTCGGAGTTCCGAATACTATCGTCTCAGACAATGGCAAGCAGTTCGACAACGACAACTTCAGGGGTATGTGTAAAGGGCTCGGTATCAAGAACGCTTACGCCTCGCCTCGGCATCCGCAGTCCAATGGGCAAGTGGAGGCAGTAAATAAAGTCATCAAGCACCACCTCAAGAAGAAGCTGAAAAAAGCAAAAGGTAACTGGCCGGAAGAACTCCCATTCGTCCTTTGGGCGTACAGAACCACAGCTCAATCTTCCACTGGAGAAACTCCGTTCTCACTTTCGTATGGGTCGGAGGCAATAGTGCCCGTTGAAATCGGCCTCCCTACGGCTCGAGTGGTTAGTTTCAATGAAAATCAAAATACTGAGCAAATCACTGCCAATCTGGATCTTCTGGAAGAGATCCGTGAAGTTTCAAAGCTCCGTGCTGCTGCCCGACATCAACAGGTAGCCAGATTCTACAATTCTAAAGTGAAGATCAGGCGATTCCGACCAGGAGACCTAGTTCTTCGACGAGTTTTTCAGAACACGGCCGAGCCGGGAACCGGAACACTCGGCCCTAACTGGGAAGGACCATACCGAGTGGTCCGATCAACTAAGCCCGGATCCTACCACTTGGAAGATCTCGAAAACCGCCAACTCCCCACCCGTGGAATGCAGAGCATCTGAAAATTTACTATCAGTAATAAGGCGCTCCGAAAGCACCATCGACCTTTAAGGTTATCCAATAATGTATCCCCGAGCGACAAGCCTTTAAGGTTATGAATAAAAACACATCCGATCGCCTTATCCTTGCCATCAACAAAGATCAAACGGGCTAAAATTCTACAAAGCGCTCCTCTTAACCAAGGAGATGAAACTACGAGGAGATCCGACTTCCTACTAAGGAAGTCGGACTAATTTCTACAAAGGCATCCCCCCTTAACCGGGTGGGCAAAGCCAATGGGTAACTCCGACCCCCCAGTAAGGGAGTCGGTCCCACCTACACAGAAGGCCCTCCGCTGAAAAGCGAAACGACTTGATCCTTTTAAGGATCAGACGAGGCCCAAACCACATCCGAACAAATCAAGGACTCGGCTCGACTGCATTACCTAGTAAGTAAGAACAACCAATAAAAAGAAGTGGGGACCCAAAATTGGCTCTCTCATTAAATGATTATAAAAACACAATACAAGTAAAGGAAACGGAGTCTTCAGGAGGTCAGAGGAGCTTGGGAACCGGGGGCTTGATCCTGGTTGGTCGGCTCAACAGCAGCATCAGCAGGGTCCTCAGGCAGGAGGGGATCAAGGTCAAGGTCCGGGTACAGCTTCTGGACCTCGATAAGGCATTCATCAAAGCCGCGGTCATAAAATTTGGCGGCCTCGACATCCCTCTCCTTCGAGGTCTTGTATGAATCTATTGCCGTAGTAACTGTCATGGCCAAGGAGGCTTCAGCCTCGGCCTTCTGAGCTTCCAGAGCCGCGGCTATGGCTCTGCTTTTCTCTTCTACAGCCTCAGCCTTGATCTTCTCTCGATCCTCATTCGCCGGATGGCCAATCTCCTTAGCGGGATGTCGCCGGACCTTGGCATGACCCAGCTCAGCCACTGCCGTATCACGACCTGCCTCGAGATCCTTCGCGACCTTCTGAAGCTGAAGCAGTTCAGACCTGCTGCCTTCAAGTTGGTGACACAGATCACTCCGCTCCAGCTGAAGAATAGAAGCCTTGTCCCGTAAGACTCCCGCTTCCGTTTGGAGGGTCTCCGTCTCCGCCCGGAGGGCTCCCACCTCGCTCCTGAAGGCTTCGATCTCGGCGTCAATTTTTCCGACGCTCTCGGACCCTCTCCCAAAGATAGAGGATCCTCGAAATGCATGGTCCAAAGCAAAGAAATGAGAAGGAAATAATAACACAAAAAATAACTACAACTTCAAAGGGACAGAAAGTACCTGATAGAAGACTCCAGCCAAGTCTTCCAAGAAGCAGTCGTCCGATTTATCAAGAAGGCGAGAAATGGATTCCTCCGAAACATGTTTCGCCGCCCAATCTGTCAGACAGGACATGTGATAACCCGGCTCGAACCTTCCTCTACTCGTGCCAACTTGAGTCGAGCCCGTCTCTTCTCCGGCTCCCGTCCGACTACCAGCTGAGGGTTGAGCCTCTCCCTCGGCATCCCGTATAGCCTCCCCCTCATTACCCGGTTGGGTAATCATGGCGTCGGCCATTCGAACGGCTTCCTCCCTCTCGGAGGATGATGGAACTGCTATCAACGGAGGTTCTAACTTTGCTCCTTCACTGGGAGGAGCGGCGACGGATGGAGGGTTGCCCCCGTTGCTGGAGCAGAGCCGAGGTTAGGGCCGCGCAAAGGTACGACCATCTCAACACCGACCGGGGCCCCCGTGGCTACACCCGGTAGTATTGGAATTGGGGACACAATTGCAGATGCAACTGCCCCCGGTAGTATTGGAATTGGGGACACAATTGCAGATGCAGTTGGTCCCTCAACCAAGGGCGCTGAGGCAGGAAATGGAGCTGTATCCCGAACCAAGATGTTCGGGATAGGGGGAGGAAGTGCCGCCCTCTGAGCCGCAACCGCTGAGGCAGAACCTGAAGGATGAACTCCATGAGCGACCTTCTTCCTCCGAGCTACCTTCGCGGGGGGCTCAGTCCTCAGCATCTCCTCGGCAGACAGCGCAGCTTTCCTCCTCCGAGAACCGGACGCCTCGGCCATGCCTGTACAGCAGAATGATTAAGATAACGTTACCTCGGACCTGTAAAAAAAAAAACTGATTGAAGATAAGGATACTCACTGAGCGAGGTAGAATGCGGCCTTGTCTTGCAAAGCCCCGATCGATAAAGGTTAGCCGCTGTAATCAGATCTGACCAGCGGCGATGCTCCTCCGAATATGTCCTCGCTTTGGCTATCTGGTTCTTCTGGTCCGAGGTGATGAAGGGTACGCCCCTCGTGAAACCTGCAAGACAATTGTTCTTTTAAGTGAGTCTGAAGTAAAAAGCAATGCGTAAAAGAAATCTCGACCCGACCTGGCATAGTGAAGCGAACGGGAACCCGAGTCGATAAAGCCCCGACCTCCCGCTGCAGGCGCCCCCACTCGCCTGCAGCCCAAAACCACTTGTTCTTCCAATCCTTATTCGAGGACGGAAGACCCAAGATGAGCCCTGACCCCTTGCTACCTCTGGTCGTGAAATAGTACCATGGATCGTTGCCTTCGTGCTTGACCAGGTACAAGTTCATCAGCTCGGCTGGCGTCAACGCCGAGTTCCCTACTTGGTGCCAGATAATGTAAGCGGAAATTAGCACTCTCAAGCATTAGGCGCAAATCGTCCGGGGGAGCCCTAAGTAAGTAGCGGTTAGAGCTCGAATGAAGGGGTGCATCGGGAGTGAGTCCGCACAATAGGCCACATAAAAATATGGCTATCTCCCCGGCGGATTGCCAAAGACATCGAGGGCTTGGGGGGGCTCGATCCGAACGGAGCGAGGTATGTCAAATTCGTCCAGAATCCATTCCATTTGGGTCTCTGTAATTATAGAGCCCCTCGGAACCAATTCGACGCCTCCCACCTGTGGGGCATCTCTGGAACATCGGCGGTGGCAACTCCGGGGGCTCGTTTCGCCCTTTCTTGGCCTTGACTGGCGAGTCCGAGTTCTCGCCACCGCCGCTTCGGCCGAGGATATATAACAAAGACCGTCAAGGAACCTTTAGAAGTCCTCTTCTGTCATATCGAACTCCCCAACTCGAGTCGTCATTGAAACTCCCTACCATTTCCCTATCGGAAGACATCTTGGAACAGGGGATGCTAAAGATCAAACTCACCCGACAATCGCCGGAGATGGCCTCAAGCAAGCGTGAGAACTAAGTCGGAAACTACTTACTGCTGGGAATCGCTTCGCCATGGGAAATCGCTTTTCCGTTAAACAACTCAAATGCAAACGATAGCATGAATGAAGACCTGGCTAGGCCTTTTATAGAATAAAGAGGCCCCGTGCATTGAATGGCCCGTAATAATGACTGCGTCGGAATCATGGCTGGCCGACTCCGAGTCCGACGTGGCGTTATATCATTGGTTCAAAACATGGTAAAAGTAACGATATCCTCCTCGATTATTGTGTGAGTTAATCCACACGGTACCCGAGCGCAGAAAAGAACGCTCGATATGACGCCTCGAGAGCACGTGGCAATCACTCACAAGTCGGTAACGATTCGGAATCCCAACCGTCGCCACGTGTTCGTTCATGGTTAGCTCGAAGCCGCTAAATCTCGAGTGCGAGACGTTTCACACGAGAACCATAAATGCACCGAAGAACTGAGGCGACTGATCTTCCAGTTGATTACTCTCCGAGCTCATGAATGACCTCAGAGAGTAGGGGGCTTCTGTTATGGGAAGATCCGAGCCAATTACAAGCAGAAGGATCGACGGTTCATTACTCCGAGCGGAGAGTCCGAACCTCGGAGTAATACTAGGAGAATGAGTTAAGATGGACGAAGCTCCCATTCTTGATCAGCTTCTTCCCAGGGGCAATCGGAAGAAAGAACATTTGGGTTGTACGATCGACTCCGAGCAAATGGCTCAACGAAACCAATCATCAGCTCGGATTAGTATCGTCGTCCTCAGTTTGGCCGAGCCGAGGTATCTCCGAGGATAAAGGTCCCACGCGCTAAATGAAGAAACTGCCATGTATAGAAATGCGCTATTAACTCGCCCGCAGATACGCACGTCGTAGGACACGATCTTCGGATTCTGAGCAATATCTCCACGACCCACGTATCCCACTGATTGTGCCGAGATGATCGGACACGAATCGAGCGAATGAGGAGGTATAAATATTACACCATCCCATAAGCAAAGGTACGCAACATCTGATATTCAGCCCTTCTCCTAAACTTAGACCCAGATTCTGTTGTCCTGACTTAGGCATCGGAGGGTCCCCCGGCTTAGCCAGGGTCTCCATTGCTTGTGGTTTGTGCAGGATTCCTAGTTCGACGCCTGCTCGGAGTACATGAAGTGAGGAGGAGGGTTAACTAGATTTTGACCTCAACAACATCTAACCTGTCCCCAGTGAAATTTGGATGCTCCAAAAATCAAGCAAATCTAATTATTATATGGCCCATCATGTGAATTTGGAAGAGGTTTTTGGATAGTTTGTACATTTTTTTCTTGTGAATTTAGAAGAGGTTTTTGGTTGGTTGTACATTTTTTTTCTTGTGGGGCCTACCATGAGCTCCACCGTGAAAATGGAATGCAAAGTAAATGAGCCCTTTACAATCATTTGGTGGGCCGCAACATATAAAATAATGGAAAATCGTTTTTTTTTAAATTAAATAAATAAATAAACTCCAAATTAACACAGTGGTGCACCTGATCATCCTTTTTTTTGGAATTTTAACTTTCGTGATAGGCCGATCCCATTGGATATGGTAGATTCCATACACACGGTTTGTGGGGCCAGACTCGATGAGTTGGGCACGTAAACTCGATGATTCTTCCGAGTCGACCCTTGTGAGTTGTCTGGCTGAGAACTTGTACAATATAGTTGAGTTTTTAAATTCCGGCAGGTGGGGGCCCATGGTTCAGCAATCAAGAGCGTTGGTATGTTATGGATTGATGTTGATGGACAGCGCTCCAAATAATTACTGGATTTGCGGTCTATAAATACCCAAGTAGACGGGTATCCAGAGAGAAATAACAACTAATTTGGGTCCTGTTGCGGGAGACATGTTCATATTGCGTAAAGGAGTTACTCCAAAATCTGAGAGCATTTGCTTAATGCGCACGCACTGAGAAGGAGTTGGTGTCTCGGATTCGGTAATGTACCCTCCTGTCGGTGCTAAAAAAGCTGTGGGCCCACCATGATGTATGTCTTTTATCAATGCTGCTTATCCATTTTTCCAGCTTATTTTAATGCATGATGTCAAGGAGGCAGATCCAAATCTCATGTGGACTACACCACAAGAAACAGTTGTGATTGAAGGTCCACCATCAAAAACTTTCACCTTTTGATTACGTAACACGAACCTGAATGAAGCGGAAACATAAATATCAGCTTGATTCAAAACTTTTGTGGGCTGGAGAAGTTCTTTTTACTGAGGGTGTTCAATCACGACAGTTTCCTTTGGTGTTGTACACCATAGATTTGGATCTACCTCTTTTTTTACTCCTGCTCTGAATCGACATGTAAAAATGGAAGAACAGCGTCGATGAAACACATCCTTCATGGTAGATAAAACACATACATCATGGTAGGCCATCATATTCTCATATTCGTGGAAACTTCATGAAATAAAACCATCGATGTTCTCCATTTTTAACCGTCCAATAAATGTTCCCCAATCCCATATTCAAATATCACGATTAGCGTAATGTTTAATTACTGAAACTCACAAACTAATTTTAATTATTTATATTCCAGGTGTGCAATTTTTAAGTAATTTATAAATGTCTCTGCAGACAGATTAGGTGAGACCCAGGCCTCGCGTAAGACAGTGTGGCCTTACCGTAGAGCCCACCTCGAAATATGTATTATGCAGCCATGCTATCTTTCCATTTTTCCAAATCATCCTAGGGCATTACCTAAAAAATGAAGCAGATCCAATTATCTAGTGAATCGAAACACATGAAAGATTGAAAACCCTACCAGTAAAACCTTCTTAATGCCTACCTTAGTGTTTCGTAGTATTTATTTGCCATCCGCTCTATTGATAGGGTTAGATGAAAGGAAAAAGGAAAAAACAAATATTAGCTCCATCCATAACTTTTGTAGCCCACAAATGGACAATAACCATTATTTCCCATGTAATATGTAATGGTCCACCTGATAATTAGATTTGCTTCATTTTTGGGATAATGACCTAAAATGATCTGGAAAAATGGATGGACAGCGTGGATACAAAATGTATCCATCAAGGTGGGCCGCACCGTCTCGGGAGAGTCCGAGTCCGGGGTCTCACCTAATCCGCTTCCATCCCCCCTCCCCCGGGGAAACGGATTGGCTACTACCCCGCGACCAGCCCGGTGGCTGGCGGTCGGTGCTCTGTAGGCCCACTATGATTTATGTGTTTCATCCAGTCTGTTTATCCATTTTTAAAGATCATTTTAGGGCGTTATGCCAAAAACGAGGGGGATATAAATCTCAGGTGGATGACACCAAAGGAAAACAATAGGGATTGGATATCCACCATTAAAATCCTCCTAAGGCCCATTGTATTGTTTATTTGACATCCAATCTGTTTATTAGGTCATAGATACCCAGATGAAGGGAAAAAACAAAGATCAACTTGATCCAAAACTTGTATGGCCCTAAAAAGTTTTTTATAGTCTACGTTTATTGGACACCGTTTCCTGTAAGTGGTCCACTTGAGACTGGAATATACCTAATTTTTGCTATCATACTTGTAAAATGATCCAGAAAAATAGATTGACGGCACTTTCATCATGTTTGGGGCCATGGAGCACCGACCACCAGCGATTGGCTGATGTGAGGGAGAAGCCAATCTGTTTCCTCATTTGAAATTTGGGACTGGGGCCCACCTTTTATCCTGCAGGTTGTATGAAGCAATACAAACTTTCTTTGAGAACTTAGACCTGCTCGTACGGACAGCGATTTTGAGGACGAAAATACCCCTCCTTTCACGGAAACGGATTGGGAACTCCCTGCCACCGGCTAATGGTGGATGGTCGGTGGTCTGTGGGGCCCACCATGATGTATGCATTTCATCCATGTCGTTCATATATTTATCCAGATCATTTGATGGTATGAGACCAAAAATAAGATATATCCAAATCTCAAGTGTACCACATTACAGGAAACAGTGTTGAATGAGTGTCGACCATTGAAAACTTTTCGGGGGCCCACTGTGAAGTTTGTTAGAAATCCTCACTGTCTAAGTTCATTCATACGGTTACAAAGACCTGGATGAAAAGGAAAAACAAATTTCGTAATGATCCAAAACTTCTGTAACCCCTAAAAGGGTTTCAATGGTAGACGTTCAATTCCCCACTGCCTTTTACAGTGTGGTCCACTTGATAGTTAGATCTATCTTATTTTTCGTCTCAAGCCTTAATATGAGTTCGCCAAATAGATGGACGGTTTGGATATAACACATACCTCATAAAAGGACCCACAAAAAGCAGTGGGGATTAAAACAAAAAAAAAAAAAAAAAAAACCGGGAACATATGGCTACGAATAATAACCGTAGCCATAACCACGGCCCATTCTTTTTCGATATGTACGTCGATATATTGAAGGTAAGGTCCAGAACAGTCCCGCGAGTTTGCCTAAAAAATCCTGTAATTTTTTATACATATTGAAGTGTTTTCGATATGTAACGAAGCTATAGCTATGGATTATAGCCGTAGCAATAACAGAGTATGAATTTTTTCTTTTTTTAATTTTTTTTACATGGAGAACTTTATTCTACCTATGATTTTCTCTAATACATATTTATATAAATATGTATATATGAGCATATAAATTTGTTTTTTCTCTCTTCTTTTCATTTCTTTCTTTATTCATTTAACAAGAATATCTTCTAAACCAAAATTAGTTACTTGACGTATCATATATGATTTTGGGGAAGGAGAAGCTACTCTAGCCAACCAACCTGATTATTTTCCAAGATTTTATCAGGTCAATTACTTTAGCCTTAATATGAGATAAAAGTTGGGAAAATAGTGTCGATATGGAGGAGTTTGGATTGTAAGTAACTTGATATAAGCTACCTATACATTAAGTAGCTTATCTTAGTTTCTACTTCTTAAGCTGAATTGATTAAGTAACTTTAAGTAAAAAAGTTACTTATAATTGATCTTAAACTGAGCTTACTTATCTCGAATAAGTTACTTATCTACTGATGTATGTATACAAAGTAACTTATTTTGGGGTATCCAAACAGGACTTAAAAGCCAAATACCTTACCCCGCTGAATTTTATGTTTTCCCGGCTGAATTTTCAGTTTGCACTGTTGAATTTCATGTTTGCCCCGCTAAATTTCATGTTTGCCCCGTTAAATTTCATGTTTGCCCCGCTGAATTTCTAGTTTGCCCTGCTCAATTTCGAGTTTGCCCTGCTCAATTTTCAGTTTGCCCCGCTCAATTTCTAGTTTGCCCCGCTCAATTTTCAGTTTGAGCGGGGCAAACTGAAAATTGAGCGAGGCAAACTAGAAATTGAGTGGGGCAAACTGAAAATTGAGCGGGGCAAACTAGAAATTGAGCGGGGTAAATTGAAAATTGAGCGGGGCAAACACGAAATTAAGCGGGGCAAACTAGAAATTGAGCGGGGTAAACTAGAAATTGAGCAGGGCAAACTGAAAATTGAAAAATAAGACACATACCAGAACATTGCAGGGTGTCTTTAGAGTTCTCACCTCCCTCCAAGCTTTCCTCAAGATGAGGGGTCACGTCGAGCAGGCAGGTCGGAGGCTCGAGACAGCTAAGGCTGAGATCCAAGCCCAAGCTGCGGAGCCGGAAGTGGCTGCGACAACCTATGCCGAGGTTGAGACCTTACAGATGGCCCTGAGGGTCTCCCTCTCCTCTTTGTTAATTCAGGTTTCTTTATTATTGCTTTGATTTCTTATAGCTCCATGCTATTTCACTTTTTCCCTTCAATTTGAACGCTAAAAGGAAACAATTGGTTTGTCTCACATTTAATAACTTTTCAATGTAAGAGAGATGTTTAGTTCATAAAATTGATTCTTCCATTGACTATCGGAAAATGATGTCGGTAAAGTTTCTATTCCCTCACTTATAGGTCAATTAAACATTCATTCCTTACTAATAATGATAGTTTGCCCCGCTGAATGCAAACGATTGCACAAGCAGAACGCAAACGATTTTCTACGTCTTGTCCTATAAGTGAAAAGCCACCCAATTTTCAAGAGTACATTAGGTACATCCTAGCCTCATCCCGAGTGATGTAGCCCTTACCATGAGGCATTTTCATAAACACCTGAACTACAATGGTTTTACAGGTGTTTTATCAAACACCTTCTAAGTAACATAAAAACCCAAAAAAAAAAAGGTATTTCTTTAATGTACATGTTTGCCCCACTCAATTTCATGTTTGCCCCGCTCAATTTCTCGTTGGCTCCGCTCAATTTCTAATTTGTCCCGCTGAATTTCATGTTTGCCCTGCTTAATTTCATGTTTGCCCCGCTGATATTTCATGTTTGCCCCACTGAAATTTTAGTTTGCCCTGCTCAATTTCATGTTTGCCCTACTCAATTTCTAGTTTACCCCGCTCAATTTAATGTTTGCCCCGCTGAATTTCATGTTTGCCCTGCTCAATTTCATGTTTGCCCTGCTCAATTTCTAGTTTGCCTCCGCTCAAAGTTTCTCTTGGCTCTTTAGTGGCCCGGTTTGTCTCCTCTAAGAATCAAGTTGTAGATATCTTCCCTAAGACATTTTTGAGTCCCTTCAACCCAAACCGGGCCTTTGGCCTACTCTTAAGCCCAAATTTTTATTTGGATCGGGGAAACTCAGTTATTGACACATGGTGTTGGGGATAGTCGCCACGTGCCTGAATTTCAGGCAACATCTCTAGAGCAACACGCAATTCAAAATTTGAAAACAGGAAGGAATGACTAGCAAGATTGATGTCTATCCAAGGATCATGTTTAGTATAAAAGATAGTTTGAAAGTTTCCCAACTATTTTGGAAACTTATCACTGTATGTTTGTAACAATATATTCAAACATATTTAAATAGTTAGAGAGTTTTACACCCAATGTGTTTGGTCTCTATTTATCGTTAGTCATAAGGCAGAATAAATGAACTTTGAGCATTGTTAGTAGTTCTAACAAAGGCGTGAGAAACTTGATTTTTGCTCTTTGTTTAAGTTGGCTTAATTGGTTCCACATTTGATAGATCTCTCTTTGTCACACACCCCCCCCCCCCCCCAAAGAAAAAAAATAAAAGCAAACAGAAGAAGAAACACGGGACAACTTCTTTAAGTCTGCATTAGAGTAAAAACAGTAGCAAAACTTGAAACATTCAACTTATCGGAAATGATCAAAATTATGGAGTGCTTATCCATAGTAGTAATTGGTAGGTCCCTATATGCTACTGTAGGCATTGATTCAAACAAGATTCATAGGAGCAGCTGTCAAAATCTTAACTATGTTTAGATAGAGTGAGAATAATCAGTTTTCAAGGAATTATATCATGCAATTTCTATTAAGCTCAAGCCAATTCTGTTCTCATTCTTTTGCCCATTAATGTCTATTGAAAGCATGTGCTATTAGACACCATCAAAAACCTTAGAAACATTCTCCCAAGACTAAAAAGAAGAGACCCGTATGAGCAACAAGGAAAATCTCAATGTTGTTGAGAAAATTGTGGAAAATCATGATTTTGAGGAAGCCAAATTGAAAATTTGCAGAAATTTGAGGTACCATTTAAACTTTCTCTCAATAATAACACCAAGACACCCAAAAAAAAAGGGGGGGGGGAATCCCAACTGTTGTTCAATAATGGAAGACAATCAAGATTTCTTGGAACACAACAATCATATGGTATAATTTGAAAGAGGGGACATAGGTGAGGAATTGAATAGAATCAAAGCAGAGGGTTAACAGAATTTGCAACATTTGTTCAAATAAAGTTGATGAGTTAAAATGAAGCATTACTTGTTTCCTCTCAAAAAACAAGACAAGTTAGGTTTTCTTTTTCTTTTTTTTTTTCTTTTTGTGTAGGATAAGAACAAGCCACTTCAACCTGCTCAATGTCAGTTAGGCCTCCTCAATAGCTATTCGAACATCACGTCAGATATATTGTCTACTTCAGGAGTGAAACATCATCAATGGATTTTAAGACTTCATAACTAGAAACTCTGAATCACCCAAACATCACAGGGATGAAGTTGAATCCCTGGTTTGTTAAAATAGTTCTCATACTAAAGGAAACCAGGGATATTGTGAAAAATGCATCTCATTATTGAACAAATTACATCATAATTTATGTCCCAAGTCTTGATCAACTTTTCACTAGACAAGTATGGAATAGCCACTTCATAATTTTTAAAATGTCTTGTCCCTTGGGTTATGCCCGAATCGGTTGGTACATGTTCTTGATTTGGCATGGAGGGGGGCTAGGATGGATCACTTCATTATTATGGAGATCGAATCTTCTAGCTTCCCTGTGGGCTATTTGGGGAGAAAGAAATGGGAGATGCTTCTGAAATGAAGCTTCCAAGGTGGAGGTCTTTTTGAAGGCTCGTCTTTTTGTGCTAGAATGGGCATGTTGTATTAATCTATCAATGATTGTAATCTTTCATTTTTTTTTTCTTTGCTTGTACTTTTTGCACTTTCTCGGTGCTCTAATAAAAATTTATGTCAATCTTTTTCTTTTTCTTTTTCTTTTTTTTTAAAGGACTAAGATGATCATCAACCAAATTTTCATTCAAAATACTAAGTATCTTAATTTGGATTCATCTAGAGAAGTACCGCTATACCAGCAAATGTTCTGAAAGTTCAGTTAAAAGTTTTCAGATTGGACCTCTACTATTTCATAATATAGTCGAACTATTTTCTTAATGACCATCATGAATGCTTATTATAATTATTCTGCACCTTAATCAATGCATTGGGATGGAAATTGGTCAGATAATGATGATTAAAGATTGTTTGCATCTCGAGAGCCACAAATTATAAACATCCGAATATAATCACCCAAATCTTCAGAAACAAAGTCATGTACCAACGGTCACTAACAATCATATGGCTTCCCAAGGAGCTGATCAACAGAGAACAAAAATGAGTGATGCTCTCAGCACTCCACAAAAGCTACACTCTTACAGAGACATGCAGCCAAACCTAGATATAGGCCTGTTTTAAAGATATAAAATGTTGACCCTGAAACCATGACCCCAAATACATTAGGAGGTGCCACCCTTAAATTCCTTGCCCTCATCCGATCCCGGAAAAAGTCCCCTCTAGAAAGACCGCGGAATTCAAGATCATGATAGTCCAAGGGACACCTGAGAGCTGATTGGAGGTCACCATTCTCCCAATAACCACAGCAAAACACATGCACAAACTCTATACTCAACTCAAGCATGCCCTTGTAAATCATACATGTAAATCCCAATAACCAAAGTGTTCTCCCTTTGGCTCTAACAAACCATATCAGGAAGAGTTCTCAATAACCAAAGTTCAAGTGGAGGAGAAAAGGAACCCATAAAGCAGTTGAACTTTGTGGATACCAAAGGCCTGAGGTCATGTTGGGTCCTCTAGAGGTCATGTTAGGCTCAAGTTGCCCTCAACCCAGCCCAACCCAACCTATCCCTCACTACAACTTGGGTTTGGATCAACTGGCCCAACTTGAGATGGGGTCAGGTTCACTTGATCTTTTGATATACTTCAATTTGGGGCTAAATCGCTTAAATTAGATGGAAGAACGGATGGACAGCATGGATATACTACATACATTCAATGTAAGTCCATCTGAGTTTAGTTAGTACAATGGGAGCGTACTGACTAACTTAGTACGCAATCCGATAACGCTTGTTATGCCCCACAATGATGTTTTATTTGTAATACATCATGTTCATCAAATTATATATACACCAAAACCCTATATGTGGGAGGGAACCTAGACATTGAGGCAGGGAACCTATATATTGAACGGGGCAAACATGAAATTCAGTAGGGGAAACAAAAAATTCAGGGAGAAAAACTGAAAAATGAGCAGGGCAAACATGAAATTAAGCGGGGGAAACATGAAATTCAGCGGGACAAACTATGAATTCAATGGGGCAACCTAGAAATTGAGCGGGGGAAACATGAAATTGAGCGGGGCAAACTAGAAATTCAGCGGGGAAAACATGAATTTCAGCTAGGAAAACTTGAATTTGCGTGGGGCAAATTAGAAAGTCAGCAGGGCAAACAAGAAATTCAGCGGGGGAAACTTGAATTTGAGCTGGGCAAACTAGGAAATCAGCGAGGCAAACATAAAATTAAGCGATGGAAACATGAAATTTAGCGGGGCAAACTAGAAAATCAGCGATGCAAACTTAACAGATAATTTCATAGATTGAGCCCATAAAACTAAACGTATCCAATGTTCAAATGGACTACACCACATGAAAATTTTAAATTGAACTCTTCATGTTGATCATTTCTTAGGGGCCACAGAAGTTTTGGATCAAGCTTATAATTGTGTTTTCTATTAATCCATGTCTATATGATCATGAATAGGTTTGATAACAAACAAACATCACTGTTGGGCCCACTATGGTTTCAATGGTGGAAATCATTATGCCCACTGTTTCCCATGGTATGATCCACTTGATCTTTTAATATGTTTCAATTTGGGGCTAAACCACTAAAATTAGATGGAAGAATGGATGGACGTCGTGGATATACTACATACATTCAATGTGGGCCCATCTGAGTTTACTTAGTACAAAGGGAGCGTACTGACTAACTTAGTACGCAATCCGATTACACTTGCTATGCCACACAATGATGTTTTATTTGTAATACATCATGTTCATCGGATTATGTATACACCAAAACCCCATATGTGAGAGGGAACCTGGACATTGAGGGAGGGAACCTAGACATTGAACGGGCAAACATGAAATTGAACGGGGCAATCATGAAATTCAGCGGGGGAAACATTAAATTCAGAGGGGAAAATATGAAATTGATCGGGGCAAACTTGATTTTCAGCAGGGGAAACGTGAAATTCAGCAGGGCAAATCATGAAATTCAATAGGGAAAACATGAAATTCAGCAGGAAAAACTGCAAATTAAGCGGGGCAAACATGAAATTCAGCGGGGAAAACAGAAAATTCAGCGGGAAAAACTGAAAAATGAGTGGGGCAAACATGAAATTTTGTGGGGGAAACATGAAATTCAACAGGACAAACTATGAATTCAGCAAGGCAAACTAAAAAATCAGCATGGCAACCTAGAAAATCAGCGAGGCAAATATGAAATTGAGCGAGGGAAACATGAAATCAGCGGGGCAAACTCGAAAATCAGCGGGGCAAACTAGAAAATCATTATGCTCACTGTTTCCAATAGTATGATCCACTTGATATTTTGATATGCTTCAATTTGAGGCTCAACCCCTTAAATTAGATGGAAAAATCGATGGACGGCGTAGATATACTAAAGGAAATGAATTGACTACTCCCCCTGCCACCAGCCAATGGCTAGTGTTCGGTGCTCTGTAGGGCCCATCATGATGTATGTATTTCATCCATGTTGTCCATCTATTTTTATAGATCATTTTATGATATTATACAAAAAAATGAGGTATATCCTGATCTCAATTGGACCACATTACAGGAAACAATGTTTAATGAACATCGACCATTAAAAACTTTTTGGGGTCCATAAAAGTATTGGATCAAGATGATCTTCGTCTTTAGCCTTCATTTGGGTTTTTATGACCTAATAAACAGATTGGATTTCAGATAAACAGTACAGTGGGTCTCAAGCGGATTTAAATGATGGATATCCAATCATTACCGTTTTCCTGTAGTGTGGTACATCTAAGATTTATATCCCTCTTCTTTTTAGGATAAAGCCCTAAAATGATCTTTAGAAATGGATGAACAGAATGGATGAAACACATACATCATGGTGGGGCCCAACCGAGTTTAAAATATATCTGTGGTGCGTGATTTCTTCACTGGACTGACTATTTTCAGAAGAAGACAGAATGCTGAAAGGGGGGCCCACAAGATGAGTTTTGCTGGTCTTTCTCATGGAAACGGAGTGAGGAAAGAGGATGAAAGCAACCGCAATGAAAGCAGCAGTCGAAAGGAAGATGAAAAGCAAACTGTGGAAAGGGAGAGGAAAAGCCACAGCAGTGAAAAAGAGGGGTATTTTCGTCCTGAAATTCGGTTTCTGCACGTGCAGGTCTAAGTTGCAAAACAATGTTTGTATTGTTTCATAAAAACGGCTAGATAAAAGGTGAGGTACACAGTCCTAAATTTCTCTTTCCTCATCCAGGAGGACCAGGACACTTCGCCAGAGCATCAAAGTTTCTCTCATGGAAGGCCTTTTTTTAAACCCTCAGCACTCCAACGCCGGCCTTCCTGACGTCTCTCCTCTCATAGGAAAAACGGCAATGGCAGGCAATGAGATACGGTTCGGTATTCTAGGATGCGCCGAGATAGCCAGGAAGGTCTCGAGGGCGATATCCCTCTCTCCAAACGCCACTCTCTTCGCCATCGGCAGCCGTTCGATTGACAAGGCCAAGAGATATGCGGCTGAGAATAGCTTCCCTGAGACCGTAAAGGTGTACGGGAGCTATGAGGCAGTCCTGGATGACCCGTCCGTGGACGCCGTGTACGTGCCTCTCCCCACGAGCATGCACGTGCCGTGGGCGGTCTTGGCCGCGGAGAAGAAGAAGCACGTGCTGCTCGAGAAGCCGACCGCCCTGCACGTGTCTTTGCTGGACCGGATACTGCAAGCGTGTGAGTCGAACGGGGTGCAGTTCATGGACGGTACGATGTGGATTCACAACCCAAGGACGCACAAGATGAGGGAGATGCTTTCCAATCCCAGCCTCTTCGGAGAGCTCAAAGCGGTAAATTCTCTGATACTTCAGGGGTATTTTTTGGGGATGTTTTATGGAAGATGATCTCCTACAACTACTGCATTGGACACCTGGACCGTCCAATCGTTAATGCGGATGGTCCATCGATCTGGCCTACTGCAGGCAGGGCAGGCTACTATTGCCAAAACCATGCATTGATGGGTTGATCTTTGCCCTTGAAATGTTTGTGGGTGGGTCTCATTGAATACATGTTTCTTCAAGTTGATGGTTTTGGACTTGTTTCTCTCTGCTTGATGTTGACTGTTCATTTTTCATGCTGTTGGTTGGATGGTTAGGATCATCTGGTCGGTGTGATTCTTGGGCCTTCCCTCGCCAGGACCCGTCGAAAATGGATGAATAGTCTAGATCAATGATTGGACATCCCCAGAGTCCAAAGCCATCAGTTTTGTGTGTGTGTGTGTGAGTATCCAAATTATCCATGATTAAGTTGAATAGATGCATTTCTGTTTTGGGAATTTGAAAACAAGCATTTTTGAACCATTTCAGTGCCCAAAATGACAAATGGTTGTAATTAGTGGCTCCCTGAAACAGAACTTGTTTAAAGCAGGGAGTTGATATTTTACACTTTCTACCTTTTGGTGCATACACACTTTTGCTACTTTGGGTTTTAGATAACTATTGAATGTAGGCCATTCAGGTTCTGGAAGTGGACTAGCCTGACTTTTGTGTATGGCCATCTTCTCTATGGGGGCCACCTTATGCTTTGTTATGTGTCTCACATGCTTCCCATGTTGCCATGTGTGCTATGTGTGGGGCTAAGGGTTCATTTGGATGCCTGTAAAATTTTAATTTGGAAATTCTTTACACTTGAGAAGAGTTTTGATATAAAGTGTTTGCAGTATTCCTGTTTGGCTTTAAGATGTAAAGTGTTTATAATAGCTGCGAGCAGAGGCATTTGGATGTCTGTAAAATTTGAAGTTGGAAATGCTTCACACTTGAAAAGAGTTTGCAAGTGTGTCATGTTTGGCTTTAAGATGTAAAGTGTTTACCGTAGTTGCAAGCAGTGAGAGAGAGAGAGAGAGAGAGAGAGAGAGAGAGAGAGTTAACACCCGAAGCTCTTTTCAATTCAAGTTTAAAGTGTTTTCAGTATGTCCTGTTGGTTTTAAGCTACAAAGTATTTACAGGTAGTTGCAAGGGGGGGTGTGAATTAAATCACCTAAAATCTGAAACACAACAAAATATCATGATTCTAAAAGCCCTTATGACCTATAAAATGATCTCTGTTTGCAAGTGCTTTACGCTTGAGACCAAGGTATTCCAAAATGGTAACTGTTGAGGTCAAAATCTAGTTAACCCTCCTCCTCTCTTTCACGTACTCCGAGCAAGCGTCGAACTGGGAATCCTGCAAGTAAACCAGAAGCAATGGAGACCCTGGCTAAGCCGGGGGACCCTCCGATGCCTAAGTCAGGACAACAGAATCTGGGTCTATGTTTAAGAGATAGGAGAGTCTCAGATGTTGCGTACCTGTTCTTGGGGAGTGATGTGATATTTATACCTTTTCATCGTTCGGTCCGCGTCCGATAATCTCGGCACGATCGGGGGGTTCGCATATCGTGGAGATATCTTGGCTTGAGAATCTGGAGATCATGTCTGCGACGTGTGTATCTGCGACGAGATAATAGCGCATATCTATACATGGCGTTTCTCCCCTTAGCGCGCGGGACCTTTATTCTCGGAAACAACTCGGCTCGGTCACGAGAGGATGACGATACTAATCCGAGGCGATGATTGGTCATATCGGTCCGAGCCGAGTTCTTGTTCGGTGCGTAAGCGATGCCGTGGTCCTTTCATGATGGACGCCGCTTGCTGGGGCCGGTCGCATAACTCGAATATTTCCTCTGATGGTTCTCGGACGGAAGGTGATCAAGGATGAGAATTTCATCCATCTAAATCCACCTTCCTGTTACTATGACGAGGCTCGGACTCCGCTCGGAATGGCGGATAGTTGATCCTTCTGATTGTAGTCGTCTCGGATCGTCCCATAACAGAAGCCCCCTGCTCTCTGAGGTCATTCATGAGCTCGGAGAGTAATCACTTAGAAGATCCTTTGCCTCTGCCCGTCGATGCATTTATGGTTCTCGTGTGAAACATTGTGTACTCGGGATTTAGCGGCTTCGGACTAACCGCGAGTAGACACGTGGCGACGGTTAGGATTCGAATCGTCACCGACTTGTGAGTGACCGCCACGTGTGCTTGAGGCGTCGATCGAGCGCTCTTTTCTCGCGCTCGGGTACCGTGTGGATTAACTCTCACAACAATCGAGGAAGATATCGTTACCTTTACCATGTTTTGAACCAATGGTATGTTACCACGTCGGACTCGGAGTCGGCCAGCAATGATTCCGACGCTGCCATTATTACGGCTCATTTAATGAAGAGTCTCTTCAGTCTATAAAAGGCCCATCCAGGGTCTTCGTCCGACTGCTATCGTTTGCGTTTGGATTGTTTTAACGGAGAAGACGATTTCCGGCGAAGGCGATTTCCGGCAGAAGTAGTTTCCGTCATAGTTCTCACGCTTGCTGAAGCCGTCTTCGGCTATTGTCTGGTGAGTTTAATCTTAAACATCCCTGTTCTGAGATGTCTTCCGATAGGGAAATGAATAGAGGCTACAATGACGACCGAACCGGGGAGTTCTGTAGTGGAGGAGAGGCCTCGGGGCTCTTTCGAGGGTGCCTTTATATCCTCGGCCCCGAAGCGGACGGTGGCGAGAACTCACGCTCGCCAAGTTAGTAAGAAGGCCAGCAGGAAAGAGGGGGCACGAGCACCCAGAGCCTGCAGTAGTCGATGTGCCGGAGAGATGCCTCCCTGGTGGACGGTCGTCGGAACTGTTCCAGGGGCTCCATAATAATGGAGTCTCAAATGGAATGGATCCGTACGGGTTCGATATACCCTCGCTCCGTTCGGATCAGAGCCCCCGAGCCTACTGACGCTGCTGGCAATCCTGCGGCTGGGGAGATAGCCATATTCTTGTGTGGCTTATTATGCGGACTCCGTCTCCCGATGCACCCCTTCATCCGAGCTTTAACTGCTTACCAGGGCTCGCACCTGGGCAGTTTACGCCCAATGCTTGGAGGGTACTAATCTCCGCTTACATCATCGGCACCAGTGGGGAACTCGGCGTTGACACCCGCCGAACTCATGAGCCTCGTACTTGGCAAAGCATGAAGGCACGATCCCTCGGTACTACTCGCCACCGCAGGAGGTAGTAAAAGGGGTCGTGGCTCGTCTTGGGTCTTCCGTCCTCGAATAAGGATTTGGAAGAACAAGTGGTTCTCGGCCGCAGCGAGTGGGAGGCGCCGGCAGCAATGAGGTCGGGGCTTCATCGACTCGGGTTCCGTTCGCTTCACTATGCCGGTCGGGTCGAGATCTCTTTTGCGCATTGCCTCTTCTTACTGCTTTTACTTAAAAGAACAATTGTCTTTGCTTCGGGTTTCGCAAGGGCGTTCCTTCGTTACTTCGGACCAGAAGAACCAGATTGCAAGGCGAGAACATATTCGGAGGAACATCGCCGTTGGTCAGATCTGATCACGGCCGCTAACCTTTACCGGTCGGGGCTTTGTAAGACGAGACCGCACCCCACTTCGCTCAGTGAGTATCCTTGCCTTTAGTCAATTTGGTTTTATAGGTCTGAGGTAGCGTTATCCTAACCATTCTTCGGCACAGGCATGGCCGAGGCGTCGGTTCCCGGAGGAGGAAAGCCGCGCTGTCTGCTGAGGAGATGCTGAGGACCGAGCCCCCGGCGAAGGTAGTTCGGAGGAAGAAGGTCACACAAGGAGTTCGTCCTTCAGGTTCTGCCTCTGGGGTCGTGACTCGGACGGTGGCACTTCCTCCCTCTATCCCAAACATCTCGGGTCGGGATACAGCTCCATTTCCTGCCTCGGTACCCTTGGTTGAGGGACCATCTGCATCTGCAGTTGTGTCCCCAATTCCAATACTACCGGGCACAGCTACGGGGGCCCCGGTCGGTGTTGATATGGTCGCGCCTATACGTGACCCCAGCCTTGTTCCTGCTCTGGCAACAGGGACAACCCCTCCTCTATCCGTCGCGGCTCCCCCTAATGAAGGAGCGGGGTTCGAACCTCCGTTGATAGCTGTCCCGTCATCCTCCGAGAGGGAGGAAGCCGTTCGGATGGCTGACGCCATGATTACCCAACCGGGTAATGAGGGGGAGGCTGCCCACGACGTTGAGGGTGAGGCCCAACCCTCAGCTAGTAGTCGGACGGGAGCCGAGGAGGCGACATGCTCGGCTCAAGTTGGTACGAGCAGAGGGAGGTTCGAGCCGGGTTATCACATGTCTTGTTTGACTGACCGGGCGGGGCGAAGCACGTTACGGAGGAATCCATTTCGCGCCTCCTCGATAAACCGGACGACCGCTTTTGGAAGATTTGGCGGAGTCTTCTACAGGTACTTCGCTTCTTTAAGAGAGTTGTAGCTATTTTTGCATTATTATTCCTTTCTCATTTCCTTGCTTTTGACCAGTCCGTTCCGAGGATCCTTCTATGTTGGGAGAGGGTCCGAGAAGAAAATCGACGCCGAGGTCGAAACCCTCAGGAGCAAGGTGGGGGCCCTCCAGACGGAGACGGAGATGCTCAGGGCGGAAGCGGGAGTCTTACGAGACAATGCTTCTGTCCTTCAGCTGGAGCGGAGCGATCTGTGGCATCAGCTTGAAGGTAGCAGGTCTGAACTGCTCCGGCTCCAGAGGGTCGCGAAGGACCTTGAGGCACGTCATGACGCGGCCGTGGCCGAGCTGGGTCACTCCAAAGTCCGTGCTGATACCCTGGCTGGTGAGGTTGCCCGATTGAGTGAGGACCGGGAGAGGATCAAGGCCGAAGCTGTAGTAGAGAAAAGCAGAGCCGTTGCCGCGGCCCTGGAAACTCAGAAGGTCGAGGCTGAGGCCTCCTTGGCAGTGGCAGTTGCTGCGGCAGTAGAGTCCTACAAGACCTCGAAGGAGAGGGACATTGAGGCCGCCAAGTTTTACGACCGCGGCTTTGACGAGTGTCTTGTCGAGGTTCAGAAGCTGTAACCGGACCTTGACCTCGATCCCCTCCTGCCTGAGGACCCTGCCGTATTGTTGCCGAGGCGACTAACCAGGATCAAGCCCCCGGTTCTCAAGCTCCTCCGACCCCTTGAAGGCTCCGCTCCTTTGTATTATCTCTTTTTTGTACTTCTTATGACATTTAATGAAAGAGCCGATTTTGGATTACCTCTTTATTGATTGTTCTTGTTCTACCAAATTGTGTGGTCGAGCCGAGCCCTTGATTTGTTAGGGTGTGATTTGGGCCTTTGATCCTTAAAAGGATCAACTCGCTTTGCTTTCAGCGATGGCCCTTCCGTGTAGATGGGTCCGACTCCCTTACTGGGGGGTCGAAGTTACCCATTGGCTTTGCCCTCCCGATTAAGGAGGGATGCCTTTGTAGAAATTGGTCCGACTTCCTTAATGGGAAATCGGATCGCCTTGTGATTTCCTCTCCTCAGTTGGGAGGGGACGACCTTGTAGAATCTATTCTTCTTGATGACAAGAATAAGCCGATCGGACGTATTTTTATTTATAGCCTTAAAGGCTTGTCGCTTGGAGGCGTACATTTATTGATTGACCTTAAAGGTTAACAAGCTGCTCGGAGTGCTTCATTACGGATAGTAAATTTTTAGATGCTCAGCGTTCCATGGATGGGGGAGTTGACGGCTTTCGAGATCCTCCAAATGGTAAGATCCGGGTTTAGTTGATCGGACCACCCGGTATGGTCCTTCCCAGTTGGGACCGAGTGCTCCGGTGCCCGGCTCGGCCGTGTTCTGGAAGACTCGTCGAAGAACTAGATCCCCTGGTCGGAATCGTTTGACCTTCACTCTAGAATTGTAGAACCTGGCTACTTGTTGATGTCGGGCAGCGGCACGGAGTTTCGAAACTTCTCGAATCTCTTCCAGGAGATCTAAATTGGCGGTGATTTGCTCGGTATTTTGATCTTCATTGTAATTACTCACTCGAGCCGTAGGGAGGCCGATTTCAACAGGCACCATTGCCTCCGACCCATAAGAAAGAGAGAACGGAGTTTCTCCAGTAGAAGACTGAGCCGTGGTTCTGTACGCCCAGAGGACGAATGGAAGTTCTTCCGGCCAGTTGCCCTTTGCTTTTTCCAGCTTCTTTTTGAGGTGGTGCTTGATGACTTTGTTTACTGCCTCAACTTGCCCATTGGACTGCGGATGCCGAGGCGAGGCGTAAGCATTCGTGATTCCGAGCTTTCTACACATACCCCTGAATTTGTCATTGTCGGCCGTGGTTATGTCTCGAGACGATTGTATTTGGCACTCCGAATCTACAGACGATGTTCTTCCAGACGAAGTCAATTATTTTCTGTTCGGTAATTTTTGCAACGGGTTCGGCCTCGGCCCACTTTGTGAAGTAGTCGACGGCAACGATGGCAAACTTGACTTGTCCTTTTCCGGTCGGCAGAGGGCCGATGATGTCGATTCCCCACGAGCGAAAGGCCACGGTGCTCATGGGAGTCATCTCTTCGCCGGTTGTCTAGGCACGGCCGCAAAGCGTTGACATTTGTCACATTTTCTAACATACCTCTTGGCATCTTCTTTGAGAGTCGGCCAGAAATATCCTTGTCGAAGGATCTTCAAAGCCAGGGCTCGGCTGCCAGAGTGGTTTCCGCAGATCCCTTCATGAATTTCTCGGATAACATATTCTGCTTCCTCGGGTCGGAGGCACCTGAGGTATGGCTGTGAATACCCCTTCTTATACAGAGTTCCATTCAGAATGACGTATCTTGCTGCTCGAACCCTGAGACGTCTGGCCTCCTGTCTGTCCGAGGGAAGCTCCCCTGATTCGAGGTAGCTAAAAATTGGATCCATCCAGCTCGGGCTATCATCCACCGGATTAACCGTTTTCTCTTCTATTCGATCGATGCTGGGATGTTCAACGAATTCTACCGGAACGATCCGTGGAATCTTTCCTTCTGCGGTCGACGCCAACTTCGCCAAGGCATCAGCCCAGGCATTTTCCGCCCTCGGAATTTGGTGAACCGTACAGTTCCAAAACTTCTCGATCAGCTTTTTGGCCTCGTCCAGATAAGCAATCATTCTGTTCTCTTTGGCTTCATAATCGGCGGAGATGTGATTTACGACCAGCTGAGAGTCGCATCGGACCTGCAGAGATTGGACTCCGAGGCTGGCGGCCAATCTGAGCCCGGCTAACAATGCCTCGTACTCTGCTTCATTGTTGGAAGCTTTGAAGCCGAGTCGAATGGCATATTGGATGATTGTAGAGTCAGGAGCGATCAGGACGATCCCAGCCCCGGCTCGTTTAGAGTTAGATGATCCGTCCACGTAGAGGACCCATCCGGCTTCTGGGATGACCTGTGAACTGTTCGGGAGGTCATGCGGTGTCATCTCAACCTCTTTGTTGATAGGCTCATCGCTTAGAACGGTGAATTCGGCAATGAAATCGGCCACTGCTTGTCCTTTCTTCGCAGTCCTCGGTCGGAATGTGATGTCAAACTCCCCAAGTTCAATAGCCCACTTGGTCAACCGACCCGAGACCTCTGGCCTTTGGAGAATCTGTCGGAGGGGGGAGTCGGTTAGCACGATGATCGAATGGGCTTGGAAATATGGACGCAACCTCCGAGCCGAAACAACCAAGCTGAGTGCAAGCTTCTCCAGAGCGGGGTATCTTGTTTCTGCCGGTACCATGGCTTTGCTCACATAATATACCGGGTGTTGTTTGTTCCCCACTTCCCTGATCAGAGCCGAGCTGACAGCTGAAGCTGAGACCGCGAGATATAAAAACAAAGATTCGCCTTCCTCCGGTTTTGATAGTAGAGGCGGTGAGCCCAGGTATTGTTTCAGCTGCTGGAAAGCTTGCTCACATTCGGGCGTCCACTCGGCCTTCTTATGACCCTTCAATTGCTGGAAGAAGGGGAGGCATTTATCAGTGGCTCGGGATATGAAGCGTCCGAGCGCTGCTACTCGTCCAGTAAGGCATTGTATTTCCTTGACAGTCCGGGGCGAACTCATGTCGAGGAGTGCTTTAATCTTATCGGGGTTAGCCTCAATACCCCTCTGGCTGACTTGGAATCCGAGAAACCTTCCCGAGCCGACCCCGAAAACGCACTTTGCTGGGTTCAGTTTCATTTGATATTCTCGGAGGACTTCAAAGGTTTCTCCGAGGTTTGCTAAGTGATCGGATGCCTTGACACTTTTCACCAACATATCATCGACGTAAACTTCCATCGTACGCCCAATCTGTCTTGCGAACATCTGGTTGACTAACCGCTGATACGTGGCCCCAGCGTTTTTCAGGCCAAAAGGCATGACCCGGTAACAGTAGAGCCCCCTGTCGGTGACAAAGGTAGTCTTCTGCCTATCTGGGGGATGCATCGCGATCTGGTTATAACCAGAGTAGGCATCCAGGAAGGAAAGCAGTTCGTGCCCCGCGGTACTGTCTACTAGTTGATCGATCCGAGGCAGCGGGAAACTATCTTTCGGACATGCTTTATTCAGGTCTGAATAGTCCACGCAGACTCTCCACTTGCCATTTGCCTTTTTAACCAGCACCACATTTGCGATCCATTCCGGGTAATGTACTTCTTCTATGAAGCCGGCGTTCAACAGTACCAAGACTTCGTCCGCAATGGCCTCACACCGCTCGGCATCAAACGGTCTCCTCTTTTGTTTCACAGGCTTGTGCTCCGGATCCACGTTCAACCGATGGACCAAGACATCCGGAGAGATCCCTGGCATATCCGCGTGCGACCAGGCGAATATGTCCCTGTGTCGTCGCAGGAAAGTTAACAGCTCGGAATGTTGCTCAGGCGTGAGTGATGTTCCGAGCTGAACCGTCTTGCTAGGATCAGCCTCGTCGAGTGGTACCTTCTCCAAATCTTCAATTGGCTTATTCTCGGAGGGTCCGCGCGGGTCCAAGACATTGACAGTGAGTGCTTGCTTTACAGACCCTTTTCGAACCGCAATAGCATAACATCTCCGAGCCTCGCGTTGATCGCCTCGGAGGTAACCCGTTCCGCCTTCAGCAGGAAATTTCATCATCAGGTGATAAGTAGACACGACCGCCCGCATTGCATTGAGGGAGGGCCTGCCCATAATCACGTTATGCACTGATGGTACGTTGACGACAAGGAAGTCCACCATCAGGGTGACTTGATGTCGCCCTTCTCCCGCAGTCACCGGGAGGGAAATAGCCCCTTCGGAGATTACTTTTTCTCCGGCAAATCCGTGTAAGGGGGTCTTCACAGGTCTGAGACGAGACTGTGGAATCCCCATTCTTTCGAAGGTTTCAGAATAAATCACGTCGGCTGAGCTTCCGGTATCAACGAGAATCCTGTACACCTTATGATTAGCTATGGTCATAGTGACTACCAAGGCGTCATCATGTGGGTGTTGGATTCCTCGAGCGTCCTCTTCCGTGAAGGTGAGGCTACAGGGACTGACCCGTGGTTCTTTGTTAGGCCGTTCGGTAAGGTTGACGTAATGCTCTGGGCTCCTTCGAGAATGAGCTTTTCGGGCTCTGTTTGAGTCTCCTCCACCCGATGTACCTCCGAAGATGGTGCGGATCTCCACAGGTTCTTCGGTTGGATTTTTGGAGCGTTCTCGTACTCGCTCTTCTTCCGAAAGTGCTTTTTCTTGTTTGGTGTACCGACGTAAATGCCCCTTCCTAATAAGGGATTCAATCTCATCCTTGAGATCTACACATTCACCGGTATTGTGGCCGTGATCCCGATGAAAGCGACAATACTTGCGCTTGTCGCGAAGTTCTGGGTCTGCTCTCATACAGACTGGCCAGTTGAGAAGTTTTTCGCCTCGGATATCCAATAAGATCTGCTCGGTCGTAGTGTTGAGAGGTGTGTAGGAACGGAATCTCCCTTCGGCTTTCCATTCGGTCGGCGACCACGAGAAGAATGATCATCCGAATTTTTCCTTGGAGCTTGGGGTTCCTCGTTCCTTGGCCTCTTCCCTTTCCCATTCTGCTCGGTTACTTGGATACTCTTGCGGGTAGCAGAGAACTCCTCGGCATGGACGTATTTTTGGGCTCTAGCAATGAGCTCGGCTAACGTCTTTGCCGGGTTCTTCCCTATAGAGAAGGCGAACCTTCCTTCCCTCAAGCCGCATCGCATTGCGGCGAGTGCCATCTTGTCATCGTAGTCTTCCACCTGTAACGCCTCTTCGTTGAATCGGACAATGTAATCTTTTAAGGATTCTTTTGGCCCTTGTTTGATGGTGAGCAGGTGGGTATTGGGTTTCCGGCTTCTCTTACCGCTTATAAACTGGGTAAGGAATGACCGAGACAACTCTTGAATGAACTTATGGATCCAGGCTTGAGCCGACGATACCAACTCCGAGCGGATCCGGCCCAGTGATAGAGAATCGCACATCATTGCATCGATCGCGTGCAGATCTGCATCCACGAACGATAAGCTTCCACATGTTCGATGGGTCGGACCCCGAGTATTGTATGACAGGCGGAATCCGGAATCTCTGAGGCATCACTTCGTTCATGATTTCTGCGGTGAACGGAGGCTTGGTTTCTTCCATCATGGCTTGAACGGCAGCCGGGATTGATGACGGCTGCTGTTGTTTCTGTAGCATCAGGACTTGATTATTCAGGTCCGCAAATCGTGCCTCCCAGGGATCTCTATTTTCCGCCACTTCTTCCTGAGTGTTCTCCGGCTCAGGGATCCTTCTTTCCCTTCTCCTTTCCAGGGTGTGACGAAGGTCAGTTGGAGCCAAAGCCGAGGCGGCTGGGACATCCGTCGGGACTCTAGCCGTCACATTCCTGGTGGGAACTTGGGGAAGGTTCTGAGCCGACATTGGTGCTCGGTTAGAAGGTTGCGGAGATGTCCCGCGCCTCGGGCTTCTTGTCGCTGAATGGGCCTGAACGGTTGGTCCAACTTCTTCTGGTACCGGACTTCTCCGCTCAGGTTGTTGTTGGGGCTCACGTTCCTGCCTCATTCGTTTGCAACTCATCGCGCAAGGCCTGCACTTCGCCTTGTAAAGCGCGGTATTTGTTGGAACGATTGCGAGAACGTTGAGAAGGGCCCGGAGCAGACTCCGCATGAAGTAATGATGAGGAGCGGGTCTGCTCCGGTTCCACCACCAGAGCTTTCTTCTTCCCTCTAGCCATCGCTATTTAGAATAGGAAACTGACTTTTTGTATCAGTTTCCCACAGACGGCGCCAAAAATGTTGAGGTCAAAATCTAGTTAACCCTCCTCTCTTTCACGTACTCCGAGCAAGCGTCGAACTGGGAATCCTGCAAGTAAACCAGAAGCAATGGAGACCCTGGCTAAGCCGGGGGACCCTCCGATGCCTAAGTCAGGACAACAGAATCTGGGTCTATGTTTAAGAGATAGGGGAGAGTCTCAGATGTTGCGTACCTGTTCTTGGGGAGTGATGTGATATTTATACCTTTTCATCGTTCGGTCCGCGTCCGATAATCTCGGCACGATCAGGGGGTTCGCATATCGTGGAGATACTGGCCAGAATCTGGAGATCATGTCCCTGCGACGTGTGTATCTGCGTACGAGATAATAGCGCATATCTATACATAGCAGTTTCTCCCCTTAGCGCGCGGGACCTTTATTCTCGGAAACAACTCGGCTCGGTCACAGAGGATGACGATACTAATCCGAGCTGATGATTGGTCATATCAGTCCGAGCCGAGTTCTTGTTCGGTGCGCAAGCGATGCCGCTGGTCCTTTCATGATGGACGCCTGCTCGGGGCCGGTCGCATAACTCGAATATTTCCTCTGATGGTTCTCGGACGGAAGGTGATCAAGGATGAGGATTTCATCCATCTAAATCCACCTTCCTGTTACTATGACGAGGCTCGGACTCCGCTCGGAATGGCGGATAGTTGATCCTTCTGATTGTAGTCGTCTCGGATCGTCCCATAACAGTAACGATGGTCGTAACGGCTACCACCGTTACCTTTATGATCCGGGGCCGTAACTGGTCTCTTTTTTTATTGGAAAAAAATCCAGCATAACAGACCGTTACAGGGTCTTTATGGCCTTTACGGGGGCTATAACAGCCTGTACCAGTCCTTTTTTCTGTGACGTCCTTTACAACCTCGTAAGGTGTTACGGTTGCCACTGTTGAATTAAATCACTTATAATATGAAACACAACAAAATATCATGATTCTAAATGCCCTTGCAACCTATAAAATATTTACAACTTGTAAAGGGTATACAAGCACTTTACGCCTGAAACCAAGGTATTCCATAATGGTAACGGTGGCTGTGACGACCACCATCGTTACCTTTATGATTCGGGCTGTAACGGCCATTATGGTCTCTATTTTCATTGAAAAAAATCCAAAAAATCTATATCAGGCTCATAACGGACCGTTACGGGGTCTTTATGGCTTTTACAGGGGCGTAAGCGACACGACAAAGTGTTACTGGAGAGAGAGAGAGAGAGAGAGAGATTACCTCTGATCTGAAACACACACACACACAGAGTTGGATTACCAACAAAATGCCAAGATTCGAAAAGTCTCGGTAACTTGTAAATGGTTTACCGGCAATTACAAGCGTCCAAACAGCCCCTATAATGTCTTTTCCTGTAAACCCTTTACAACTAAAGGATTTTACAAGTATCCAAACAACCTCTATGTCCTTCATTTCAAATCCTTTAGTTAAAACACACTACATTTCTTCATCAGACCTCTTGCCCACTTATCATCAATAAAATGTCAGACCTTTGAAAGTTCAGGCATTAGGACTATGGACTCTAGATGCATGGTTGTTTTCCTCAAACTTTGGGGCCTGTTTGGATACGCGTTTTGGGATGTATTGTATCGTATTAGAAGCTATAATTTGACGTTTACCGTGTTTGGATTGGAGTGAATAGGAGTTGAATCCCATGCGTCCGAATACAAACTCCAGCCAAATTTTCGAACCGACGGTAGAGTATTGTCAGTGGGTTATGTTGCTGTCAATACTTTGTATTCATTGCGCTATATTCGGCAGCGGATGAAAGTTTGAAATTTGTACGATTACAAGATATCTAGTACCTATGCAGTATAAGATCGGGACCATTCATTTGGTACATTTCAACGTGAAAATCATCTGGGCTAAAAATCAGAAAGTTTCATACATCAAACAGGCCACCCGACCCAATTAAGATTGTACAATACGCAGACATAATACGTCCTATCCAAACATTGATCTGTATAACTAGGGGTGCACACGGGTCGGTTCGGTTTTGGGGTGAAACCGGAACCGAACCGTTCCTAACGGTTCTGCAACTATTGGAACCAGAACCGGACCGTTAGCACCCTAGAACCGAACCGGAACCGGACCGTGAAGAACGGTTCGGTCCCGGATCGGATCCACGGTTCACAAGAACCATCTCTCATTTTATACAAACTGAAAATTGAAGCGTGCCTTCAGTATACCTTGAGCAAAATTCACAAGACCCATCTCTCATTTTCCAGATTGAAATCAAAGGAAGGAAAAGTTGTGTATAATAACAAGATTAAAAAGAAAATAGAAGCTAAAATATACAATACCCATATAAGAAAAATGATTGAAATTCACAAAGAAGAGAGAAATCAGTACAAAAGAGTACAAAGAAGAGAAACCCATCTCAGCAAAAATGAAAACCTCACAAGAAAAGGTGAAAATGAGAAAACCCATGTTCTAAAACCATGCTTAGAAGAGAATAAGAGTTACAGAGAAGTTGGGTTTTTGGAGACTTATTCTAAAAACATGGTTAGAAGAGAATAGGACTTACAGAGAAGTTGGGTTGTTGGAGACTTACAGAGAAATCAATGGTGGAGAGAAAAGAGAGAGCTTGGGAGGCCGAGAAATGAAGGGTTTTGCAGACAGGAGCTGTTGAAGACAGAGATTCAACATCCAGCTTCGTTAAGATTTCATGGAGGAGGCTTTGAGGAAGCCTCTCTAGATCACTACCTCTAAACATTTCTCTCCCCCAACTGAGAGAGAGAGAGAGAGAGAGAGAGAGAGAGAGAGAGAGAGAGAGAGAGGGCAGAGGGCAGGGAGTGCGGCGAGAGAGAGGGCAAAGAGCAGGGAGTATGGCGCAAGAGAGGGCAGGGCGTGGACTTAGGTAACTTACGGTGTTTTTTATTTTTATTTTAAATAGATCGGATCCACGGTTCCTGTCATGGATTGGTTCTACGGTTTGGATCAACGGTTCGGTTCGATTCTACAGGACCCTAAACCGGAACCGATCCGTAATCAACGGTTTAGAAATTTTGGGAACCGGAACCGGACCGTTAGCACCCTAGAACCGGACCAAACCGGAACGATCCAACGGTTCCGGTCCGGTTACACGGTTCCAACGGTTAAATGTGCACCCCTATGTATAACGTATTGTATACCATGCCAAACAGTACCTCCTATCCAAACATTGATTAGTATCTGATTGATTTGGATGTATTCTTAAAACTGTCCAATGTATACATGAACAGTACCCAAATACAATACAATACAATACTATACGCGAATCCAAACAGGCCCTTGATTTCTTTTTGTTTTGTAATTTGAATCTCATTCTGCCGAATGCTGTCATTCAGATCATGTTCAAAACTGATATAACACGGTGATGCGATTTCTGGGTCTTCCAGGTCCACAGCATTTTCGGGTTCTGTGCCAACTCAGATTTTCTCGAGAATGACATCCGTGTGAAGCCAGATCTTGATGGGCTTGGGGCTCTAGGTGATGCTGGGTGGTACTGTATCCGTTCAATCTTGTGGGCCGCCAATTATGAATTGCCCAAGACGGTAACTGCACTCCAAGGGCCCATTTTCAATAAAGCAGGGGTAGTTCTGTCATGCGGGGCTTCTTTACTATGGGAAGATGGAAAGTCAGCGACCTTCCAATGCTCATTCCTGATGAATTTGACAATGGACTTGACTGTTATTGGAACAAAGGGGACCCTGCATCTCAATGACTTCATCATTCCTTTCAACGAAACCTCGGCAGGTTTCTCATTGGCCTCGGAATCAGGATTTACAGAACTGGTGACAGGCTGGGTGCCATTGCCTAGCAATCATGTTGTCGCCACAGATTTGCCTCAAGAGGCTTTTATGGTCAAGGAATTCGCGAGTTTGGTGGGAAATATCAGGGACTCCGCTTCTAAGCCAGATGCGAAATGGCCCACCATCAGCAGAAAGACGCAGCTGGTATTGGACACTGTGAAGGCATCAATTGATCAGGGTTGCGTGTCCATTGACATCGTGAGTTAATTGGTGTTCATTTATCCCTTCATATGCATCATTAACTGGGATTATATTTGTTACTGCTTTAATATATGCAATAATGAGGTCTCAAGTCCAACCATCCACCTAGCGAATAACTACCAACCTTTCATGTGTGCGTGAAATCCAACCCATGCAATAGGTTTTCCACATCATGAGGATCACCCTTGGCTAAAATCAGCCACTTCCACTCATTGAAAAGTTTTTTTTTTCCTATGGTATGGCCCACCTGATTAGTGGATAAGGCCAATTTTTACACAAGGCAATCATGGTCAGGCCAACAAATTAGCAAGGGTTGGATGTGGCACGCATGGTAGAATGGATTTAGTCGCTAGGTGGACTGTAGATTGTGGTCCAACCCGTTGGAGTTGAGACCTCTGCAATGATTATGACTATTGGACCTTAAGGTACATGGAACTCCTAAGGACTTTTAGAATGTTTAAATTCTGTTCTTCTGAATTTGGTTTTTGTGTGGGTTTGTTGTCAGGCTTGTTCCACAGATTTCTGTAATGCATCTTATTCATATGGCATGTGAGGAGTTATCGGGGATATGATCAGTGTTTTAATATGCTACTTTATGCAACTGGGGACCATGGTTGATCCAGACTGTTGATTTGATGTATTGAACCTTCCATATTAGAACTTCCTAGCTATCCAAATCATTGGTCATTTCATAAGTTGCCGTTGGAATCTGTCCCTAACCTCTATCTTGTAGGCAAGTAATTGACAGGCTTAGAATGCCAAGCTGGAATATTTTGGGGGATTGTGAAAAGGGTTGCATCATGAAACTATTCGTGTTCTAATAGTTTCATGATGCATCAATGCCAGTAATTTCTGTTCAAATGAGACGACATTAGCTTCCTGAGCATGCTCTGTTGGTGGGTTCTGAAACAGAAGTGTAGTTAAAACATTGTCTTCAGACTGCCGACCCAAAATGATTTGTGTGGTCCTGAGTCGGGTCGTGACTCAAACCTTGTTGAGCCAAATCACTCCTATTTTCAGTTCAGACGCATGGCTCTTTTGTCCTACTAAGTCCAGTTTCTTGTGCCAGGAATCCATAGTCCTACTAAGTCCAGTTTCTTGTGCCAGGAATCCCAACTATGGAAAAGTGCAGTGATTGCCTTGTAGAACCTTCTTTCTTTGTTATGAAAACATCTCAAACTGTCACACCAATGAAGAACCTTTTCCATTTCTATAGATTTCCATAGAAAACCTTTTCCATTTTTGGAGTCATCCCATTTCTTTTCTTGTTTGGAATGGAAAAAGCAGGCACTTTAAAGGGAACTGGTGTACCTCCCACTTCTGGAGGTAGACCCCCCACTGGATATCCCATGCTAATTCAAAAATGAACTTGAATGTCTATGATTGTATTTGTAACTGCTTGTAGATCAAACAGGTAGATCGTATGGCAACCAATTCGACCATGGCATAATAATTGTGATGGCCCAGTTGACAAGGAATTCACTTGTGCAATCCACAAGCAGCATCTTGATAACCTTCAGAGGCTGATGACTTTTGTACAGTTTCTTATGAAATTCTTCTGTTAATCGATGGGCCATTGTCATGCTTTCTTTCTTAAGACTGCACATTAAAAATCCCAAAACCTCAGAATTATGATGATAATTGCTTTTATCAGCTCTTTTTATATGCAATCTTCGGAAAAATATTCTAGGTTGTCGCTAACATGTGCTAGATTAGTGGCACATGTGGGATGCTTGAAGATAGATAGTAACATGTGACATATTTGGTATGTGGGAGCTTGAAGCTGAATTGTGGCACACATAGTACATGTGAGCTGCCTGAAGCTGTCTGTCCACTGTCACATGTGACACAGGGCATGCATTGGCACCTTGACAATGGCACTTGAAGCTAGATGCAGCACTTGTGCACATTGCCATTATTAGCACATCTCATATTTTGAGGAATTGAAGATGGATGACCATGTGGCATACTGGTGCATGCGGAGTGCTTTGCACGTGGGGTGCAAGAGAAGATACACGGTGTTACATGGGGCACAAGAAAATATTGATGGCATCACATGTGAGAGCGGATTAGGTGAGACCCTGGCCTCACCCAAGACTGCATGGTGGTCCTTACCGTGGCGCCCACCTTTATGTATGTATTATATATCCACACTGAAACAGTGGTGATTAACCATCCTATTTAAAACTATTCAGGGCACACGTTAATATTTGCCTAGTGTTTCTTTACCATCCAATCTATTAATAAGGTCACATAAGCCTGGATAAAGGGCAAAAACAAATATCAGCTTGATCCAAAACTTGTGGCCCATTAATGGTCAATCACCACTGTTTCTATGGTATGGTCCACCTGATAATTGGATCCGCTTCATTGTTTGAATAACGTCCTGAAATGACCTGGAGCCCGTGGTAACCCCACATGTGCTGGACATAAACTTTATTAAGCACATCGATCACTTGTAGCACCCGTAGGGTAAATGAAGATAAATGGTGGCACTTGTAGTATATAGGGGTAATTGAAGATGGATAGTAGCACTTGTGGCATGTGAGGTAATAGAAGATTCTCTCTCACTCTCACAAGAAAAGGCCCCTCTAGCCCTATAGTGAGATAACAACACATTGAGTAAAATATTTAAAATACCCTCTGAAGGTGAAAATACCCGTTAAAGGTGTGTACACACATAGACACTTGCTACATTACATATTATAAGTTCTTTCATGCGGCAATAATTTCAGTATCACACACTAGTAAGTACACCTGTATACTGAATGGGATCCAGCGACAAGAATCTTTAAAACCGTACAGTTCTTTGACTTAACCGTGGCCCACTTGATGATTTGACCGGGCCATTCATTGTTGGCTCAGGCACAGGCTGACACCAGACCTAGATTTCAAACCCCAACCTGACCCTTGGGCCAAGCCCTGCACAGCTAGGCTGACTGCCACACCTATTAGTAGCCAAGAGATAAACTTTACGGAAAACACAACAAATATTCCTGAATAACAACCACAGATAAGATGGATGGGGATCATCCAATCTGGAAAGTGTCCCAGGCATATTCAATCCATGGAGACTTATTATTATTTCAGTGGTCTAGATAACATAAACCCAAACACATATTGTACCAAATAGATGCGTGAGGACACTACTCGCCCTGTTAGATACATGTTACATTCATGTTTGGAGTTGCCAGGATCTACCAAACACCTCACACAGTGACTGTGAACAAAATAAGTAGCACCAAAATAATACCCACCATCGCATACCCACTGCAACAATGGCCTTTGTTGGACATGAAGGTCAAGACGGATGACGATGTTCTCTTACATGGGGGCATGATCATGAAAACCATGTACACATTCCAAGGGTTATGGTTCCCTCTACATCCTGGGAAGATGTGCTGATGGATGCAGGGAGCACCCATCTGCCAAGAACACGTTCTGCTCATCTAAGCTTTTCACTTCAATCCAACTTCTGCCCACTAATCCAGCTTGAAATGGAGTGCTGCATCATCGACATAAATTTCATAAAACTCTTATCCCTCATCACTGTTGTCATCGCCCTGTCTCTGCTATCTGGGATCAGCTTCCCATTATCGCTTGGCAAAAGTTCAACGACGATTGGCTGCCTCACTGACATCAATTCTCCTTCACCCGGGCTTGAAACTGCAGGCACATCACTCCTGCAGCCTTGTTACTTTCCCCAACTCCTCTACCTTTGAAATTAACAGTATCTAGAGGCATGTAATATGAACACCTACCTTCAATTGCTTCTTTCTTTTAATGCTTTTGAACACCCTCTTCCAGACAATACAAAAGGCTATAGAGTTCATCCACCCGTACTAGTAAGTCCTGCAGATACAACCTGCTGCAGCTACCTTTACATCACCAAGTTCTGCATAGTTTATGTCAGGCACTAAACCAATGGATAGCAGAAATCAGGCCAGCCTACTTGGCCTAGTTTTTCTGGTGAAAAATAACCCCACATGCAACACTCATTTCTCTATGCCACTCCAGCCTCCATATGGAATGGTATAGATGTGATGGCTTAATGAATGGAAACACTGCTAACACTGCTATTCACAGCACCAACAAGAGATGAAAGGTCTTTGAAGAGGTAAAGGAGAATGACGAGGATTTGGGAGCTTTGGATGGATCCAACATGTTTGACCGCCAAGCATTAGTTATCTGCATCCATGCCACCTCCATTCCAAGCAATGCCCAAGAGTGTAGAAAGCCATAAATAGTATTTCAGAATCTCCCTCACGAAAATTCAACCCTGAAAAAAAAAAATTTGTTAGACTGAATGTAATCCTAGAATAAAAATGCTTTATTACTCTCTTTGAACTAATTCAGTAACACAGCATGCATGAAAGCTTCCTCATTTCAGATTGAAAATTAGGGGAGAAAATGCAAACGTCAAAAGGATGATAATCCCTCAAAGGACTGCTAGTGTAGGACGGCCTAAACCAACCTTAAATAAGCATGGTATTTGAAAGGGGCAGATTTATGCAATCTTTAAAAACAAATAAAATATCAGCCTTATACATCATAAGCACAAGAAAGAAATAAGGTTAATACAACATTGATTATGGCCATCAATCACAAACACTAAGTATTGAATCTTAAAATCTGAATTTAGTTGGATCCAGCGAAAGATATAACTTTCGTCTTGCAATAAGCCCGTCTAACGATCCAAGTGGATTTTCTAATTTAGAAAATAGGAATTTTCTGGATTGGGAAATCTGGAAAATTTATAACATAAAAAATAAAAATAAAAAATAATAAAAAATGGTGGTTCTTCAAATTTAAGCTTTGGGTGATGGGTTTTGAAGAATGTCAAAATATGTAAATGTGGGGATGAAAATATTTTAAGATATAACAATTTAGATAAAAAGAAACAGGATCAGCTTCTACATCTAAAGATTTTAGGAGAAAATGAAGATAGTAAGGTTAAAGAAAAGAGTACCTTGAGACAAGAAAAAAGGAAATAGAAGTAGAGGATGAGAAATCACTTCCCTGGGCCTCACACCCTCTTCCAATCGAAGTCGAAGACGAAATCGTCAAAAGCAAAAAAGCTCTCTTTTTCTTTCATAAACATAACATAGCATGCTTCAGGTTTAGGGCAACCTTTATAAATTCGTAATTACATAAAATTACCAAAATACCTTTACTAAAAAAAGTTTTTAAAAAAAAAAAGATATTTGCACAAATTGTCTCAGAACTTAAATAAATCAAATGTTCATAAACTAAATTCAAATTAAAGATGCCCGACGGGCATCGATGATAGCGTCATGAAGGTGGCGTAATGAAGGTGAGCCATGACGATCCAACGGTCCGATCACACCATCTTCGCGATCCAATGGTCCAAATGTCTCCTTTAAGCAACTTACACATGTCACGAACACATGTGTTAAGATTTTCAACCTCTACAGACCCGAGCCGTACCCCTCATCTAACCACATTGACATGAGTAATGCCCACCTCCTGTGTTGATATACATTAAATGGCCTAGTGTCCACATCAACTCTCCTCGACTGAGAAGAGTTCAACTTCGGCGAGATAAAACTCTTGTGCTTTTCTAACAAATCTGGATATAGTCTCTGCAACTCCGCTTCCATCAACTATGTACAGTCGGATAATAGTCTGTTCTTTCACTTCACCAAGCACCTCTGAAATCCACCGTCTCGAGTGGAAACAATTTGTTCATCCACAATTCCTTCAATTTCTTCTCTTTTCTCAGGTATAGTAGGCATAGGTGGTGTGGGTTGAGAAGAAAATTCATAAATTGGCCAATGGTTTGGAACAAAATTAGGATCTATGGGATAGCTTAAACAAGGCATTAGATCCTCCACATTGAATGTTGAACTAATCTCCATGCGAGGTTGGAGATCTATCACATACGCATTAGACCCGATCTTTTTCAGAATCTTAAATGGTCCAGTACTACATGCTTGTAACTTCTTAACGGTACCTTGTGGGAACCGTTCTAGCCTCATCTTAACCATTACATAATCACCATCATTAAATTCTTGAATTCTACAATGTAAGTCAGCTAAAATTTTGTATTGTTCATTATTAGCATTTATCCGCCTCCTAATCCCTGCATGCAACTCATGAATGTGATAGGAAAATGCATCGGCTGACTCTGAGGTCCTTTGGATGACTGACATAGGTAACAAATCTATAGGTAGTCTAGGTTTGTAACCACTAACAATCTCAAATGGCCACATACCCGTAGACCTATTAACTGAACTGTTATATGCAAACTCGACGACTAGCAGGAATAAGTCTCAAGTTTTAATGTGTTCACCCACCAAACATCGTAGTAGATTTCCGTGACTTCGATTCACAACTTCAGTTTAGCCATCAGTTTGAGGATGGTAGGCAAACGAGAACTAGAGTCTCGTACCCATCATGTGCCATAATGTCTTCCAAAAATAACTAGTAAACCGGACATCCCTGTCAGACACCAGGGTCTTAGGCAAACCATGTAATTGAACAAAAATCTTGGCTATGTTGGATGCATCTGAGGTTTTTGAGCACGGGAGAAAGTGGGCCATTTTTTATAAACGGTCCACGACCACAAAAATGGAATCGTGCTTTTTAATTGTCTTAGGAAGTCCAAGCACGAAATTCATACTGATGTCTTGCCACAGTGCATGTGGCACTGGCAATGGCGTATACAATCCAGTATTCTGCTTCTTCTGTTTTGCTAGTTGACATGTTCAACATTGCCCTAAAATTTTGGCTGTCTCGCTTGAGACTTGGCCAATAAAATCGATCATCCACTAGGGCTATGGTCTTATCTCGACCAAAATGGGCAGCTATACCTCCAACTTGAAGCTCCCAAATAAAGAAATCCCGAAGGGAAGTGCGGGGAATACAAAGTCGGTCAGTCTCCTTTGAAAAGGAAGCCATCTTTGAGCACGAACTCACCTGAACTATGCTGGGCACCTAAGAGTGACACGTATGTTCCCCAAAAATCTGGACACATGGGATACTCGTCTTTCAATTATTCAAACCCGACAATTTCTACACTCAAGGAGTTGAGCAATGTCACTCTCCTATTAAGGGCATCGGCTAATTTGTTCTTAATCCCGACTTTATGTTTCAGGACAAATAAATATTCCTGAAGAAATGCTACCCACTTGGCATGCCTTAGGTTAAGCTTCTTTTGAGAATTTAAATACCTCAAAGCCTCATGATCAGAAAACAAGACAAATTCTTGCAGTAGAAGATAATGACGCCAATGACGTAGCGACTGCTCTACCGCATAAAATTCTTTGTCATAGGTGGAATACTTTTGTTTTGCCTCATTCAGTTTCTCACTGAAATAGGCAACTGGATAACCCTCTTGACTTAATACTCCTCCTATACCTACGCCTGAGGCATCACATGCTACTTCAAAGACTTTAGAAAAATATGGAAGACGTATGATGAGAGCCTCTATCATCTTGCCCTTAATATCTTTGAATGCATTAGCTGTGGCCTTAGACCATATGAACTCCCCATTTTTAATGCAATCAATAACGGGAATCATAATAGTGTTAAATCCTCGAAAGAACCGACGATAAAATGTAGCTAAGCCATGAAAGCTTCTTACATCATGTATGTTCCGCGGTTCAGGTCAGTCAACTATAGCCTTGACTTTTTCTAGATTTGCTCGCATCCCTACAGATGACACGATGAACCCTAAGAAGACAACTCTATCAGACATGAACAAATATTTCTTAAAGTTCGCACATAACCTCTCCGCCCTAAGGACACTACAGACCTGCCTCAAGTGGTCAAGATGTAGCTCTTTAGTGTTACTATATACGATTATGTCATCAAAATAAACCACTAAGAACTTCCCCATGAAGGGTTTTGAAACCTGGGTCATTACACGCATAAAAGTACTAGGTGCATTAGTCAAGTCAAAGGGCATGACCAACCACTTGTAGAACTCATCCTTTGTCTTGAAGGTTGTCTTTCACTCATCTCCTGGGCGTATGCGTATCTGGTAATACCCGCTCTTGAAGTCCATCTTGAAAAAAATGGTGGATCTGGCCATCATGTCTAACATATCATCAAGCCTCGGTATCAGAAACCGATACTTGATTGTGATCTTATTAATGGTCATCCTGTCCACACACATCCGCCACGTACCATCTTTCTTATGCGTTAATAACGCTAGTACGGCACATGACTCATGCTCTCACGGATGAAACCCTTTTGCATGAGCTCATTTACTTGCCTATGCAACTCTGCATGCTCTGCAAGATTCATCCTGTAATGAGGAAGGTTCGGTAAAGTAGACCTCAGGATGAAATGTCCCGCATAGGTTGAAGCTCATCCGGTAAATCCTCAAGGAATACATCACTGTACTCCTCTAGAACTGGAGTCACCTCAGGGGGTAACTATACATGAACTCCGAGTATAACTTCCCTAACCATTAGGGCGTACACCATCGAAAATCTTTTTCGCAAACTCTTTTGCATTTATGATATGTAGAGACTTCGGAATAGATTTCCTCTCTTCCTTCCTTGACTCACTCGTTCTCACATCTCTAGCCTTGTCCGTGAGGCTCTTGGGTGGCAATGGATTAATCTTGATTTTATTGCCCTCATGCGTGAATGCACACACATTCGAGTGGCCAAAAATCGTGACATCTCTATCGTATAACCACGGCCTCCCTAAAATGATGTGACCTACATCCATAGGTAAAACATCACACCACAACATGTCTTTATATGAACCAATTTGAATAGGGATTAAACACTGCTAGGACACAGGCATAGAAGATGTGTCAACCCAAGAAACCTTGTAGGGTTGAGGGTGAGGAATGGGCTTCAAACCCAAACGAGTGACTGTGCTAGCGGAGACCACATTGGTGCAACTACCACTATCCACGATGACTTTGCAATTTTTGTCACCGCTCTTAATAAACGTGTAGAAAATTGTGCTTCTGCACCAATCATCACTCTCTTTGACCTGCGCCAAAGCACATCTAACTACAGCTAGTGGTGCAGTCTCTGGTTCTTCTTCTTCATAATCATTAGCACCTATCTCTGAGTGATATTCTTCAACTTCATAATCACCCATGTCATCCGCATTTTCATTTAACTTGTCTATGACTATGGCTTTCCCACGAGTCTTTGCCGTGCACTGGTATGCAAAATGACCTGTACCTCCACGGACCACACTCATAACATCTCAAGTGACTACCACTACCAGGATTGGCACCAAGGACACATTTGCCCTTATCATCCTTAGGCTTAGGTGGTGCACTAGCCTGCGCCCTAGGCTGACTTCCAATGTTAGGTTTGGTTCCCTGAAAACCAGATCTAACAGTAAAGTCTCAGAACTCAAAGCGCCTCATGACAGGAGACTTTAAGTAAAGCTCTAATTCATGTACAACTTGGTAAGCCTGATCCAAGTCACTCACTGCATGGGTTATAAGCTCACGCTGCAGATCCATGCGAAGACCCACCTTGAAACGCGCTAGCGTCACTAAGGGAACCTCTTGAATATCACACCACATCATATACTCCTCAAATTTTGCGATGTAATCTGCAACCGACATAAATCCTTGGCGTAATGCTTGCCGCTAATCTAGGAGCTTTTGACGGTAAGAAAGAGGAAGATATTTTTCTTTTAATAGCTCCTTCATCTCTACCCAATGTGCGACCGGGACACCTCCTGATCTCTCGATCAGACGCTCCATATTTGTCCAAAACAATTTAGCTTGACCCACAAGTTTCATCTTTGCAAACTGCACTTGTCGGTTCTCAGACACTCATACCATTCGAAATAATGGTTCGTGTCCGCTAACCAATCAAGGAATGCTTTTGGGTCAAGACACTCATCAAAACTAGGAGCATCTACTTTAACACTCTTTAAGACCCTCCCATCGGTATCATAACGGTCTTGATACTCGACAGCGAACTGCGGATTTTCCGCCCCTCCACGTCCTAACCCTCGATCACTTGCTCCACAACCTCGACCATGATTTCCTACCCGTTTCTCAACTACTCCCCCTATGTGACTGTTCATCCCCTCCAATGTCGGAGACTTCTCTTAGGGACGCTTCTATCTGATCTATACAAGTATTCATGTTCCTAGATTGTGCCTCAATGGCAGCCAAACCTTGGTTGATCGTGTTCATCATCTCAGTCAACTGCTCCATGTTCAAGATAAAGTGTAGACCAAACCCTCTACCAGTCCGAGTGGGCATACATAATAAGACTCAACTTAGGTTTCCTAAAACACGACTCTAAGAGATTGTTTTGACACAAGACTATGAACAACGATGATCCTAACCTTTAGAATGATGCAAATGTAAAAAAATTCGGATCTAAACTTCTTCTTTTTTATGCAAATCTGAAAATTTCAGATCTAGACTCTATATGCTATGCATGAAACCCTAAAAAAATAAAATAAAAAAATAAAAATAAAAATCTAGACTTTTAATAAATCGATCTAGGACGACCCAATGCAAGAACCGGGCTTTGATACCAAAAATTGGTGTAGGACGGCCTAATTCAACCTTAAATGAGTGTGGTATTTAAAAAAAGGCAGATTTATGCAATCTTTAAAAACAAATAAAATATCACCCTTATACATCATAAACACAAAAAAGAAATAAGGTAAATACAACATTGATTATGGTCATCCATCACAAACACGAAGTATTGAATCTTAAAATCTGAATTTAGTTGGATCCGGTGAAAGATAAAACTTTCATCTTGCAATAGGTCCGTCTAACGATCCAAGTGGATTTTCTAATCCAGAAAATAAGAATTTTCTGGATTGAGAAATCTGAAAAATTCAGAAAAATAAATAAATAATAAAAAAATAAAAATTGGTGGTTCTTCAAATTTAGGCTTTGGGTGATGGGTTTTAAAGAATGTCAAAATATGTAAATGTGGGGATGATAATATTTTAAGATCTAATAATTTAAATAAAAAGAAACAGGATCAGCTTCTAGATCTAAAGATTTAAGAGAAAAGGAAGAGAACATGATTAAAGAAAAGAATACCTTGAAAAAAGAAAGAACGAAAGAGAAGTAGAGGATAAGAAATCACTTCCCTAGGCCTCACGCCCTCTTCCAATTACTAGAAGTCGAAGACAAAATCGTCAGAGGCAAAAAGCTCTTTTTTCCTTTCATAAACATGACATAGCATGCTTTAGGTTTAAGGCAACCCTTATAAATTCGTAATTACATGAAATTACCAAAATACCCCTACTAAAAAAAGGTTCATTGAAAAAAAAAATCGTACAAAAATTATGCGCAAACTGTCTCAAAACTTAAATAAATCAAATGTTCATAAACTAAATTTAAATTAAAAATGCCCGATGAGCCCCAATGATAGCGTCGTGAAGGTGGCGTAATGAATGTAGGCCGTAACGATCCAACGGTCCGATCACACCATCCTCACAATCCAACGGTCCAAATGTCTCCTTTAAGCAACTTACACATGTCACGAACACATGTATAAGGTCTTCAATCTCTAAAAACCCAACCTGTACCCGTCATCTAACCACATTGACACGGGTAACGCACGCCTCCTGCGTTGATATATTTTGAATGGCCTGGTATCCGCATCAACCACAACACGCCATTATCAGTTTATTTTTAACCTGAAAACATGGTTTTGACAGACTCTAGAGAAGCAATATAAACATCGCATGGTGCAGTTTTGTCACTGAAAGATGCCCATCTCAAAGAAGGCTCACCTGTTCATTCTGAGTTTCCTTATGTTCTTCTTTCTTCCTTATCCTATCCTTTCGATTTCTAACTTACGGTAAATACATCAACAGTCCTCAAAGAACTGAAAAAGACCCAGATTTGGTGGCTTGGATCTTCCAATAATTTTTGGGCATCAGCCATCCTTGATGGTAAGCAACATGCAGTAATTTGGATTGCTGAAGCATGGGCCCACCTGTCAGAACTTAGAGCCAGAGAATACCCTGCAAAGCCTTGGGTTGATGATCCTACAATTCCTCATTCGATATGATAGGCATATGGATTGAAGGTTACATCTAAATTTTGAATAGGCAAGATATTTCTTCAAAATAGCAGTACTTTCTAAAACCTTACAGATAGAATTGTAAGAGCCTGCATGCATCATTCATTGGCTACAAATATAGAAGAGTTACTTGCATACTGTCAAAAGGTTGATTGAGATGGGAGGAAGATCAAATCATGAAATATGATCCCACGTTTAAAAAACAGCACTTAAAAAGCTGACTCAAGAGTTTATGATGGATCTGTCCAAGTTTATTCGAGACTCTCAACCGAGTTTTCGCTTAGGGCATGTTTGGATTGATGAAATCCAAAAGGTAGATTTTGAAAGGAAAACATCACATCTCAAGAAAACCATGGATAAGGAAATTTGTGGAAAAGAATTCTAAAAAGGTATTTGTTTTAGTTTCCATGATTTCCAAGGAAATGTGGAATGGTCAGTCAAAAGTGAAGCCCATCTCTCAAAAGGTGTGGAATGAGGATTATCAAAAAATTTAGAGGAAAAGTAAAACACCATCTTTTGAGGAAAACCATGGAAAGAGAAACAGCATGGCACAAAGTACTTTACTGTCACGATCAGCTGAAAACCTTACATTTTCAGATAACATTTTCTTTTCCACAGTTGCCTTTTGGATTCCACCAATCCAAACAGACCATTAGATTTTTGCATTGGTGGAAAACTCTGAAAAACCAGAGAAGTGAAACCGATTTCACATATTGGATGCTTTCACCTACTTTAAATTAATTTAAAAATAAAAAATAAAAAAATTTAAGGTCTAGAAGTTGATTTCCGTTTTTTGCGGTTTTCTTTGAAAAACAAGTAAAATGATTTCCGAAAAATGTCAAATATAGATTTCCTAGTTTGCAAGAGAGCTCTACTATTTGACTATTGACCTTTGAACATTTCCATGAAGATCACATGTGCTAAACCTAACAAGTTTTTGTGATTTCTATTCCATACATTTCCTTTTCCTCATATGTGAGGTTTGGTTTTCGACAATCCAAGTAGGCCCTCAAATATTTACTAAAAGCACAGAAAAAGATAAAACCAGATCATGTTAGAGAAATAGAGAGAGAGCAAAGTGAGAAAGATGTCTTCAAACATGCAAAAATGAGCGAAAGAAAGGGTAGGGACCTAAATCATCTTAAATGCATTAAGAGCGATGACCAGAGGATACTAATAGAGGGCAATGAGATCAATGAAAGGTGGAGAAGCTATTTTCAGAACTTATTAAATGACAACAACTCCAAGAGTATGGGGATGGAAGGAACCATAAACTCAAATGAGGTCAGAGAGCATGGATACTTTTTTAGGATTAGGATATCTGAAGTAAAAGAAGCTTTAAGAAAGATGAAAACAGGAGAGGCCTTTAGACCAGATGGTATACCGATAGAGCTTTGGAAATGTGTGGGAGATATTGAGTTATTTTAGTTGATAAAGTTGTTCAACAAGATTGTAAGACCGAAAAAACTGCTAGAAGAATGAAGGAAAAGTATTGTACTACCTAGTTATAAGAATAAAGGAGATATAGAGCTGCACTATCTTAATCTTAAGCAAAGATTAAGATATAAGACGAATAGATCATAAAATCAATTTGGTTTCATGACAGGGAGCTATACCACTGAAGCTATTTTCCTGTGCAGAAATGAAGGGAAAAGAGGAAGGATCTCCACGTGTATTTCTTAACTTAGAGAAAGCAAATGATAGGGTGTCCCAACTCCCAAGAGGGTTAATTTGTTCAGTGTTGGGAAAGGAGGAGTTTCAAGAGAATATATTGACATGATTAAGGATACGTATGAGGTAGCAATAACAAGTGAGAGGACGACTAGTGGAGCGAAAAGTGAGTTACCAATTACTGTAGGCTTACACCAGGGTTCAGCATTGAGCCTATACCTTTTCACGTTGGTTATGAACGAGTTAACAAGGCATTTGCAAGAAGAGATCCGACGGTTTATGCTATTAGCAAATGACATAGTTTGTATGGCAAGTTGGGGGAGAGCGTAAGCACAAAAGCTAAATTTATGGAGGTATACTTTATAATATAAAGGATTTGAAAGTAGTTGGACTAAAACAAAGTATATGGGATGCAATTTTATTAACAATAAGAGTGGAAACAAGTAGTGAGTTAAAAGTGATGACCAAGAAGTTTCCCAAAATGACCACTTTCAGTATCTTGGGTTGATACATGAGAGTGGAGAGATTGAGAAGGATGTGGCCTATAGAATTCAAGCTGAGTGGAAGAAATGGAGATGTGCCTCCAGAGTTTTATGTGATCATCATGTACCACTCAAACTGACAAGGAATTTCTTTAGGATACCTCTAAGACCAGCCATGATTTTTGGGATAGAATTGTTAGGTAGTTAAAGAACAACATGTGCATAGGATGAGTGTGATTTAAATGAGGATGTGAAGATGGATGGTAGCAAGACAAATAATAGAATTAAAAATGAATGCATTCGGGGGAACTTAGGACTAGTACCAACTACCAATAGGTAAAAAGATGAGAGAAAGTAGACATAGATGGTTTGATCAGTGCAACGGATACCAAAGACTATGCCAATTAGGAGTGAGTTGGTACAAGTTGAAGGCTTTAAAAGGGCAAGGGGAAGGCCCAAAAGGACATGGGTACAGGCAATAAGAAAAGACCTGGGTACAAGTTGAAGAATCTAAAAGGGCAAGTGGAAGACCCAAAAGGACATGAGTAAAGGCAATAAGAAAGGACCTGATGACCTAGGTCCAACAAAAGTTATGGCCTTCGATAGCGCGGAATGGTAGAAAGGATTCATGTAGTGAACCCCAATTAATTGAGATAAGGCTTAGATGCTGATGATGATTAAAATATTAAAAAAATGTAGAAAATCAGTACAATACAAGCATAAGCATAAATTTACAAGCTACTGTAACACAAATATCAGTCATGATTTGTAGTGGCATGACCCGTCAAGGGTTCGAATATCCATAGGTGGTGAAATCCAACTGGCGTGAGTGCGTGTGGGTGTGAAAAAAAAAAAAAAAAATTTTAAAATATATCAGTCATGATTTTATACAGTAGTGTTGCCCAAAATGGGTAGTGGCATGACCCACAATAATGTTATGCAGTAGTTATGGTTTGCAAATCAGTTTTTGCGTATTGAATTGTTCACCACCAATTAAGGTTGCATTGCCCCTGCCGTAGGCTGTTCGATGCCAATACAACCGTATAGTTTATGGATGATGATGGTACGTATCAGCCAATACATACCGGTATCAGACAGTAAAGCGAACCTTGGTAGTATTAGCTTGTAAGCAGATTCCATTAGAAGAACGGAAAAAAAAAAAAAAAAAATCAAGGGGCAAAGGTGACAAAGGCATCCAAATACCGGATCTTTCACCATCGATCACAGTCCAACCGCCACGCAGTTCACAACTGACGACTGACTCAGAACCTCCATCACAACCTCCGACCAGAGGACCACTCCGGACAGCCCTCCCCCACTATCCTTGAAAACATTAATTTCGGCGGACCAGATCTCCATCTCCTTACCCTTCCTTTTCCCTTCCCAAATCACACACAGCCTGCCCCCAGTATTCGCCAGAGCTGCCCCACATAGGAAGCTCGGCAATTCACTATCCACCCCCTTCAATTGCTTCCATTTATCTTCCTTCCCATCATACCCTCTGATCTTCCCCAAATAATCATAGCAATACAATATTCCATCTACCACGGCGGCCCTCCCTCTCCACCCCAGATCGAGCCTCTTCGACACAGAACACCACGTGCCCGCCGCCGGATCAAAGACCATGCCGCCGCGGTCTGCCATCGCATAGACCTTCCCATCAAGAACCGCATTCCCATGCATCCATTTAGCCTGGACATCGGCCGGGCTGGGGACCCCCGCCCACGATCCAACGGCTGGATCGAATGCCTCCGCCCATGACGTCGACCTGGCCCATGAGTCGACCGGGCAGCCGCCGAGGACGTAGATCTTCCCGTCCACGACCCCGGCGGCGGAGAATTCGCGGGCGATCCTCATTCGGGGGCCTGGCTCCCATCGATTGAAGCGGGCGTCGAATATCCAGACGCAGGCGGTGGGAATCTCGTTGACGGACCCGCCGAGGAGGAAGAGCCGAGGGCCGAGAACGGCGGAGGATGATCCGATGGCTGGTATGGGCGGTGGAGGGAGGGGGACGAGCCTTCTCTTGGGGGAGTTGGGGTCGAGATAGAAGTATAGGAAGGAAGAGGAAGGGCAGGGAGTACGGATGGTGATGTAGAGGAAGTGCTGAGAGATGTTGAGATGAGATCGGACAGTGTAGAAGAGAGGAGAGCGGAGGAGAGAGTGGAATGAGCGTGAGACAAGGGAGAGGTTGGGGTGGAAGGTGCGTGGGACCCGCGCGATGCACTGGAGCGATATGTCGTCTGGGAGGTTTGGGCTGAGAGGTGGAAATGTGCCGCACGGCGATGTATTGACTGGAGAGTGATCGGAATCCGTCTCCTCGCTCATGTCTGTTTTTTTTCTTTCTTTTTTTAAGAAATTAGAGGAGAGGAGTTCCAGTAGAGAAGATGGGAAGCGGATTGGTTGTGTACCACACATCATCTATATAGCTGGTGCAGATACGTGTCGTGCGAAGATGAGCGCCGACGCTCCTCGACCTCCGAGCTGCACGTACGGTTCAAAGGAGATCAAAGTTACGTGGCCCATAATGATGTATTTATTATATCAACACCGTTCACCCATTTTTCCAGATTATTTTATAGCATTAGAAAAGAAAATTTAACCATATCCAAAGCTCAAATGGACCACGCCAAAAATAGCAGCGAGGATGATGATTTTCACCGTTAAAAACTTCTAGGGCGCGCCGTAACGTTTATTTTCCATCCAACCTATTAATAAGGTCATGAATACATGGATAAAGAAGAAAAACAAATTTCATATCATGTGACCCTGAAAAGATTCAAATGGTAGACTTTCAATCCCCTACCGCTTTTTGTCTTAATATTTATATCAGTCTTATTTTTCTCCTCAAGCCTTAAGACAATCTCGTCAAACGGACAGACGGTTTAGATATAATACATACCTCATGATGGGACCCACAAAACTTGGTTCCGTCAATACAACTACTATATACTGGTGGGGTCCCCCCACCTATATAGCTGCTGTATTGACTGTCGATTTAATCTTGAGGTATTTGTTATACCCATACCGTCAATCCATTTGGCGAGCTCATCTCAGGGCTTGAGAGGAAAAATAAGACAGACTTAATTATAAAGTGGACCACGCTGCAAAGAACAGTGGGGAAGTGAACATTTACCATTGAAACCCTTTATGGGGTCACAGAAGTTTTGAATTAATATAAAATTTGTTTTTCCTCTTCATTCATGTATTTGTGACCTTATGAATAGATTGGATGGAAAATAAATGTTATGGAGGACTATAAATTTTTCAACGGTGAAAATCATTATCTCCGTTTATAGTGTGCTCAAGATAATCTTTGGATATGATTCATTTTTTGGATAATGCTCTAAAATAATCTCTAAAACTAAATGAACAGTGTAGATATAATAATTACATCTCTTTAGAGCCCGTAAAACTTTGATCTCGTTTCAACCCTTTGTACAACTCGGAGCTTGTGTCACTGCTCGTCTTGGCACGACACGTGCCTACAGTAGCTATATAGCTGGTGTGAGGTACACCAGCCAATCCGCTTCAGATAAGATGATACTTCGTTTGGACGCGGATTTCCTACCAAGGGCTTGGCAGGAACTTTCTGCGCAAGGATTCTGTGTGAGGCCAATTCGATGTTTGTAAGAAATCTAACATCTTTTATCTAATTTTGAAGCTCATTTTATAACTTGAGACTAAAAATGAGAAGGATCCAAAAGTAAAGTGGGCCACACAAAAGGAAACGGTGTAGATTTAGTGACCATTGTTGAAACATTTATATGCCCATAAAAGTTTTGTAAAGGTCTAAATTTTTTAGTGTTTTCACTTTATTTGAACGAAAATAACCTTATAAGCTATTTAGATGGCATATAAAAAGCAAGGTGGAGCCTAGGAAAGTTTCAACCGTGGGCATTCTTGTCCCCACTATTTCATCTCCTATTGCCTACTTGAGTTTTGGAACCTCATTTTTGGCAACATGTCTTAAAATTAGGTTGAAAAATGGATGGATGGATTTAATTTCTCCCAAACATCGCAATTGGCCCCAACCAGAATCCTTGGGCAGGAACTTCTTGCAGAAGGCTTTCGCTGGATTTCTTGCCAAACCCTTTCGCAGGAACTTCCTTCGCAAGGATTCTGTATGGGGCCCAATTAGATGTTTGTGAGAAATCCAACCCCTCTATCTGTTTTTGAAGGTCATTTTATGACGTGAGACCAAAAATGAAAAGGATCCAAAACTCATGTGAGCCACACGAGAGGAAACTGTGTAGAGTTAGTGACCACTAATGAAACATTTATATGGCTATAAAAGTTTTATAAAAGTCTTTTTTTTTTTTTTTTTTTTTTGGTTTTTTCACTGTTTGAGTGAAAATGACCTTATAAACAGTTTAGATGGCATATAAACAGCAAGGTGAAGCTTAGGAAGGTTTCAACGATGGGCATTCTTTCTCCACTGTTTTATCTCCTATAGCCTACTTGAGTTTTGAATCCTCCTCATTTTTGGTAGCATGTCTTGAAATTAGGTCAAAAAATGGATGGACAGATACAATCTCACAAACGTAGCAGTTGGTCCCAACTAGAACCCTTGGGCGGGAACTTCCTAGGAAAGGCTTTCACAAGAATCAAATTTCTTGGGAAACCCTTTCGCAGGAACTTCCTACGCAAGGATTCCATGTGGGGCCCAATTAGATGTTTGTGAGAAATGCAACTCCTCTATCCATTTTTTAAGCTCATTTTATGACATGAGACCTAAAATGAGGAGGAGCCAAAACTCAAGTGGGCCACATGAGAAAAAACAATGTAGATTTAGTGACCACTGTTGGAACAACAAGGAGACCTAAAATGTTTTCACTTCCTGCACAAGGCTTTCCCAGGAAATCCAAGTCGCTAAACCCTTTCGAGGAACTTCCCACTCAAGGATTTTGTGTGGAGCCCAATTAGATGTTTGTGAGAAATCCAACCCCTATATCCATTTTTTAAGCTCATTTTATGACATGAGACTAAAAATGAGGAGGATCAAAAACTCAAGTGGGCCACACGAGAAGAAACAATGTAGATTTAGTGACCACTGTTGAAACATTTATATAGCCATAAAAGTTTTGTAAATGTCTAATTTTTTGGTGCTTTCACTTTATCTAAGTGAAAATGACCTTATAAATGGTTTAGATGGCATATAAACAGTAAGGTGGAGCCTAGGAAGGTTTCAACAGTAGGCATTCCTTTCCTCAATGTTTCATCTCTTATGGCCCAGTGAAAATGACCTTCTAAACGGTTTAGATGGCATATAAACAGCAAGATGGAGCCTAGGAAGGTTTCAACAGTAGGCATTCCTTTCCTCGATGTTTCATCTCTTATGGCCTAGTTAGTTTTGTATCCTCCTCATTTTTGTCAGCATGTCTTAAAATTAGGTGAAAAAACGGATGGATGAATTTAATTTCTTACAAACATCGCAGTTCGCCCCACCGAGAATCCTTGGGCAGGAACTTCCTCCGAAAGTCGCAGGAAACCTTCCGCAGGAAATCCGGGTTCGTCAATACTAACCTTCCAAATAGCGGACCCTCAGTTGACTACATCGTACCTGGAAATTGACACTGATGTGATGATCTTAGCCGTCCGGTTTCTCTCCTTGAATTTTGACAGGTGATGATTACATTTTTAACCATTCATTTGGTGGCCACGGATTGGATAATCTGGGCTGGTCAACATATATGATTATGCAGTGGGGCATGTGCTTTTGGCTATTTGGATTGGCGTGCATGCATGCCAGGTCTAAATTGAACGAAACCCCAGGTCATAACAGTGGTAGCAAACTATCACCCTAGTGTTTCTCGACTTCGGGTGGCTGAGCCAACGCTGTTCTTGGTATTAGAGTTGCACCAGAACCCAAGTGATGAGTGCCTGAGCTACGATTTACTGGATCTGGATCGGTAGCCATCGGATCGGACCGCCTAAACTTGTGGTCACTAGATCTGAAGATTCTTGAAATCAAGTGGCCAGAATTGTCCCACCGATGCAATTTCGGACAGTATCCCCAGTACGGATTGTTTGAATCTTCTGACGTTGAAGCCACGTTTGTCTAAATGGATCGCGAACTAGGACTGTCAATCAATCAGGTTTGGCTCGGTTCATATAACAGATCGAGTTGATTGGGCACAGGTTTTGCTGGGTCGATTACTTTTTCTTTTTACTTATTTTTAGAACCAGATCTGAATCATTTTTATTTATTTTTAGAACCAGACCTGAATCATATCAGGTCCATCCGTATTCGTTGCTACCTATTGGGTCATTGGACCTTGACTTATGGTCGGGTCTACGTCTAACGAAGGCATTTTTACATGGTTGGCTGGCTCCCCTGATGGATGGATTAGATTACACACACATGTTCTACTTCTACGCATGGTCTCTCTTACGTCCGTGTGACTTACCAAACTTCTTTCCATTTTATTTAGCATACATACCATCAAGTCGGACGAGAACTTGTGCTCCAACCGGTTGGACTTGAGACTTCTTTAACATTACTGCTAAATTTAGCTGGACCTTACCTGACCAGATTGTAACAGGGTCTAAAGTAGTGGGCCCAACCCAAACCCGAATAGACAGATTTTTAACTGGCTCTAAAATGGTGGGCCAAACCCCGCCTGACTATTAAGTGGGTCTCGAAAATTGGACACAGGCTACCTAAATTCTGGTCGTGTCCAACGTGGGACCCCGCACGAGTGCCCATTGACAGGCCTACACATGAAGATGGACTCTCAAGCGCTATGAAGGAAAAATGTCTCTAACCATGTCACAAGGGATGTAAGAGTTACAGGACCCCCTCGTGACCCCTAATCCCAATGAAAATGAGATGCATATGCCTATGAGATGGGGTCGCAGTGCAAAGGGTAAAATCATAATGTCATGAGGGCGAATTTGCAAAGTTCACTGCAAGCTTTACTTGAAGCATGCACGGCCGTGGTGATTCTTCATTGGGCACGTCAGGTCACAAGAAATTCCTGTAAATCCATGATTGGGTTTGGGCTGAGCCTTGAGGCGGGTGGGGTAGAGGAATTGGAGTTTTAGGCCAAGCAACTAATTCAGCTAAACATGTGCTTGTGACTGACAAAAGACCTGCCAAGTGGGAAAGATGGGCCTGACTAATTCTGTGGGCTGATTTTTTTTTTTATCAGCTCGAATTCCTTGAGCCCAACTTGTTGGGTCATGTTGGTATGGGCCTGAACTCAGGTTCTTAGCTCACAGGCTTGCTTGGACATGCTTTCGACTGGGCAATTCTACGGTGCAATGCCTTAAATGGGAGGCTACCATGCATGCAGCAGTCCGTCCAATCCCTGGGTCCAGGCTGGGTTTTAGGTAGTAAAGGGCTGGACTGGCCAGGGCCATCCCAACCCAAGGGCAGCCCACCATGGGTAGGAATTGCACTAAGCCCGTGGGCTGGACGAAGGTCCTAGTAGGCAATTGGGCTGGACATAGGTGTGTGCACATCCCGGCCAGCTTACCAACATAGGAGGGCTGTATTTTTGTATGGTAGGCCCACCCGATGGGAGCTAGATCCAGGCTGGGATGCACCTGTATACAGGTCCTTAGCTAATGGAATGGAACTGAGCAATGCCTCCGCTACCATAGCTGCCTTTAGCAGGAGAAAATGAAGTCCATTGATCGCAGCAAGTTTGGAAGCCAACTTTTGGCAAATGGTGAATACCAACTAGTTAGCTACACCAGCCCGAGCGATACTGAGAAAAATAAAAAGAAACATCATATTTGAGGAGATTTAAGAGACACTGTTGCACATGTGCAGCATGATTTCTATGCGATATCAACTTGAAGATCTGACAAAAATGGAGAATGTCAGCAATAAGAAAAGAATTGATTACCCATGGTTTAACTGAGATACAGCTTGTGATAAAGAGTGTTTAATGGCTGAACAGGATTCATGTAGCTGAGCCCAATTAGTATGAAAAGGTTTAGATGATGATGATCAACTTAAACTGGTAATTAAAAATGGACAATCAAAGATATCCCCTCTACTAATTAGTTGAGCATCGCCATAAGGTTGATGTCACACAGGAACAATGGAACTCTGCTGATAAAGTTTGGCTACATGTGACACGCTGTGCTTACGCTTATAGTTGAGTATCTCTTTATGCTCCATCAGCAAGTGGGTCAATCTTTTGATGGTCCGGATCTTTACTATGTCTACGGTGCAGATGGTAGTGTCAGATATTTTAGTCCAGCCATGGGAGAGTGCCTGAATGGTACGAAGTTACAAACTGATAGAGACGATATTTTTCAATACATCTGTATCGAGATATGGACAGACATTAGTATTATATCACCATTTGATAGTATCTTGCAATGCATTCCCGGCACAAAGTGATCCTCCCCATTGTTTTGAACCCTCACCCTACCCAATAAACCTATCTCTTAGACAATCAGCTTTGATTCAGTTTGCACATTGCCCTTTAAAAACAAGAGATGTTCTATGAAGCTGTTTATGAGGCTCTTCTCCGTATCAAAATTTGCCCAATTTTCAAAATCAGACTTGCCACAAAGAAAGCATTCGGATTGTGTGAACCTCTTTTTCTGATACTACAGAATCTGCAATAACCATGTTACACGATGAGACATCTTAGAAGTTAGAACCCATTTTACTTCCAGGATCAATGCGCTTTGCATGCAAGCAGGCCCAATTTTATTCATTAGAAGCAAAAGATACCTACGATGGCAGAAGTTGGATGGCAAAAACCAAGACTGTGGCGACAGCTTAACGGAGGTTGGAAAGGAGCATGCCCGGAAAAGGGAAACCTCTGCATCTTTCAAGTTCACAGCCTATTGTACAGTGAGAGCAGATCCTTCAGTTCCCTTGCTTCTGCTCCCAACTTGTCACAGCTCCTTGAGCTAGGCATCCTCCAGCGCCAATTTCCCAACTGTGTTGAAAAGAGGGAAAAGAACCAAAAAAGGGGGGGGCATGGGTTATAATTCCTGAGGCATATGCAGATAGCTTGCATTGAATTCATGAAAATAAAAAGACTGGAAAATAGGATATTTCTTCTTGTGGTAACTGGAAGTGGATGGTGTCCTGCCCCCGCCTGGACCAAAATCAATCCAGGCAGGGGCTCTGTGGGGCCTATCATGAAGTATAAGCTTTATCAATGCGGTTCATCCAATTTTCCAGTATCATTTTATAGTATGAGCCAAAAAATGAGGCAGATCCAAGGCTCAAGTGGACCACACCACAGGATACAACAGTAATGATGATGCCTACCGTTGAAACCTTCCTAGTGCCCATCATGATGTTTATTTTCCATCCAACCTGTTCATAAGGTCACACAAACCTAGATGAAGGGAAAGGACAAATGCCAGCTTGATCCAAAACTTTTGTGGCCCCCAAGAAGTTTTTAATGGTGGACGTTCAATCCCCATTGTATGGACCACTTGGGCCTTGGATCTGCCTATTTTTGGGCTCATACGCCAAAATGATATAGGAAAATGGATGAACGGCATGGATAAAGCCAAACACATGGTGTGTCCCACAGAGCCCTGCCTGGACTGATTTCGTCCAGGCAGAGGCAGGACGCAATCTGCTTCTGTTGTAACTACAGGGTCCTGGTGCAGTCCAGTAAGTGGATTTTAGCCCATGGTTTTGGTGAGGCCATGGGTGCTGCGGTGGATGGAGGATACTCCAAAATTCTTCCAGATCAGAAGATTCTAGCCAACCATTACTCGACTCTTTTTTTTCCAACTGTCGCTTCTTAACCCTCTTCATAATTTGCTGGTAGAGAAAAATTCAGCTGCTCTTGTGGAGCAGACCATGTGGTCCATCAGATCAACATTTGGATCACCAAACCTAAGCCCCACTTGTACAGAAGGACATGTCAGGGAAAACTATAGACATCCTGATGCATCAGGACCCACAATTCCTCTTTTTAAGCATTCCCATGGTTGGTAAGAACCACGTGTTGATTGAAGTGGCATGTTTGGATGCACGGATGAATTGGATTGCAAATATTCCCTTTAATCAAGAGGAAATTACAGGACTTGATGTTGTTTCCTAGGATTTCATAGTAAGGACCCAGCTATTAAATTGCGGTTAGGTTTCTCTCAAGACCAACTTGAAAGTTATCATAATTGCAGTTTGGAACTAAGGCCCTTAATATGAATGCCAAAGAAAGAAATCACAAAATTTTTAATTTCCAATTATCAGATTACAAACTGTAATCCAATTAATAGTGCAGCCAAACGCACACTTAAAATCCTAAATCTGCATCAAAACTAGCAGTTGTCTTACCTGTGTTGCAGGAGTATTCATCCTAGCAGAGCTCCCTAATCTAAGGATATCTTGCATGGGTATGATGGCAGTTCGGGCAACTGACGATACAGCAGATTGAATCATTGCCCATGAGATATCATCTGCTTTTGTCATGCCAAGATACTTCAGTACCTGTAAGAAGAGTTGGCTTGAAATAAGGCTCTACTGATAGAAGTGAAGCACCACCTTTTAGTTCTCATCTCTGAAATCTTAAGATGCCAAGGTTTATAGAGAGAACTCAAATTTCTAATATTCTATGCCTAGACATTGCATAACTTGAGATGCTTACAGTGGACTTCTCTTCATTCAGCAAGTTCTCCCACCAACCTACAATCTTGAAACCACAAAAAGTACAGCGGTCATGCTGATGAAAGAAGCAAGTTCCAGGACCAATCCTAATATGAAATCAACACAAGCAAAGTGCTCCACAAAAAAGCCAAAAGATGCATCATGATATTGTGCGGTCCCTGATCTGAACCATTCAGGTTGCACCATGGATTGGCCATGGTAGAAGTATAAGTTATCCGGATGTTACTGTTCGAATATTCACAACAATCAGTGTAGAACGGTGAAATATCCGGCAATCTTATAGTTATGTTCATCAATCGATGTGAATTGCAGAGAGTGCTCCATCAATGGTAGGAACCGCCCAATGAATGGTCCAGATCACAGATGTTATGCCATGTGTATAATTTGAGTGCAGTGCACCAGAAAAGGAATAGATGCTATGCAGAGGTTAAACTCCTTCCAAACTAAAAAAGGAAAAAGGTAATGATGGCTTTCATGTAGCTCTCGTTGCCAGTCATTGGTGAGAAAAGCCCCCATGTCTACAATCAATGAAACTTACTGTGTCATTGTCATGAGTTCCAGTATATACAACTTGATCATGTTCATGGTTATGAGGCAAATGAGGATTGTCTGAGCCACTCCCAAACGCTAGACCAATAAAAATAAAGTTTCAGTTCAAAGGAAAATTGTCAAAGAGTAAAATATTTGAGAATAAAGTGTCATTCTAAAATAGCATTTGCTCATTACCAAATTGGAGAACGGCCATTCCTGGTGCACCAATAGCTTTCCTCAACCGAACTACATCCTCCGTGATTACTCCCTATTAAATTTAAGATTAAAGCACAGAGATGAATGTCAGGTGAATTCTTAAAGTCCAAATACACCCTCAAAGCTCTAGTTTACTCCACCCTTGTTTTTGAAAACCACTCAATATTGGCCACCAGCCAACCTGGTTAGCCATTTGAGATCCCATAGAAGGTGTGAATGTCAGTAGTGCCTCACAAACAATAAATAAAAGTAGAACAAACAATTAAAAGACTCCACCCGCTAGCTATGCACTAGCCAGTTCTATGCTCAGGTAAAGGAGGCTTGCTGTCACACAGGCAGCTGATCACTAAAGTTTTGCCAGGCAATCATGAAAGTTGACCCCAAATAGCTGGGACAAGGCTATGATTGTGGTGGTGGTGGTGGTGATGAATGACTGGATTGCACCCATTTGATATACTTATGCCCAAAAGGTGCATCGTATCTAGATTACACTGTCAACTAAAGAATATGAGGATCTCCATGTTTTCAATAGGTTACATTTTGAGCCACAACCATGACCTCTAACCCTACAATTTCAACATAGAAAGCATTCCTATCAAATTTCTCCACAGTTGGCCGGCAATATCTCAATTTTTCTAAGCTCCAAAGTTGACTATATATGCCATGTCAAGCTAAGGACTGACAATATCCATCACCCAGGGAGCAAATATGCCAAAAAGGTTATGATGCCATCTTCATCAAATAATTAATCATGCTAATAATTCTTATTCACATAAACATAAACAAGGGGCCTGTGAGAGACACGTTTTAAGAACGGCAATGTGCAATTTGGCCCATTGGGCCTATGTTCAGCCCACCATGCTGGGCCCATCTAAACTACACTTAATGGCTGGCATTGACAGGGTCTGGGCCACAGTTCCAGCCCCATTAATTAATCGGGCTGGGTTAGCAGCACAGACTTGGCCCAACATGCCCTTGTTGCCTCTTTTTTTGTCAAAATTTAAGAAATTCCATTCAAATAGCTAATGTTTCTACGGAAAATAGCGAAAAATTAATACATCATGTGCATAAAGGATGGATCAGATCAGCCCGCCTTAGGCCCTGCAAAGCTTAAAGCTATCACAAGCTGGACCAGTCCTAGCCCGAAAGTTTTATTTTGGGGCAGCTGGACTAAGCCTTTTTGCCCACAAAAGCTTGATTCAGGCTCAGCACAAGACCACCCTATCATGGGTTGAGCAGGGGCTGAGACTAACCTAGTCCGTGCCAGTCGTTTGACACCTGAACAGTTTAAGATGACAAAGATTCACTGACAATCCCAAAAGATGAAAGGCAGTAACCTCCTCAATACATTAGTTCAGGATCATCATCTGCTGAAACATACCAAGTCTTCTGCAATGATATTGATCTTTCCAACAGCTTGGAGGATGGCATCAAAGAAGGCTTTGTTTGGTCCAGCCTACTGTCAATAAAAATATAACTGTTATGGATTACTACGATCATTGAAAAAGAAACAACTAGTTGGTATCTCTGTAGAACTTACCTTCCATCTTCCAACCATTGCTACCTTGGATTCTGCACATTTATGCAATTTTATTATTATAATATAGATAAAACAATAACAACAATAACACAAGCAGGTATTGAGATTATGGAACTAAAAAGCCACCAGAAGGAACAGCCCAAAAGCCAGCAAGTCCTCGGAAATGGTCTATCCTGAATTCATCATATAGATTAAGTGCCCGCTTTATTCGCTGTACCCACCAAGCAAATCCATCTTTTTCCATAGCTTTCCAATCATATAGAGGGCTGTTAAGTAGAAGGCATTAAGAATGGTGACTAAGTTAGCAAGTGGAAAAAAGTGCATAAGCTATAGCAATGTCTCATATAAATGGCACACGCATTTCACAAATTTCAATATGTTATCTATAGGAATGGGAGGAGAGGGAGAAATTTTGAATACTTAAATACTTCTCCCATCATAAAGTGCTACATATGAGCTAGTGGGATTCAACAGGCAACTCAGACTTTTGAGCAGGTGATGCAGGACAATTAACCACTTGCTCTAAAAGCTAGAACTGATGGAGCATAGCGAATTAATCCCTTTATCTCATAGCCCAGGCCCCAAATCCATGGGTTAGGTCCTTGGCCGAAACCTCATCGTGGGCTCCAAATCCATGAGTTCTGCCCCCTCGTGGGCCCCAAATCCATGGGCTTTGCCTCACACGGGCCCCAAATCCATGGGTTATATGGGCCACCCACCTCGAGTGTGTGCCTGCATCCCATAGGCCACCCCACTCAAGCTCGGTGTGAAAATGTCCCCGCATTAGTAGGCCACTCCAGATTCAAGCAGAAGAAGGGTACATATGCTATACAGTGTCTCATATAAACGGCACACGCATTTCTCAAATTTCAATATGTTATCTATAGGAATGGGAGGAGGGAGAAATTTTGAAAAGGTGACAGGTGCATACGCTATAGCAGCATCTCATATAAATGGCACACGCATTTCACAAATTTCAATATGTTATCTATAGGAATGGGAGGAGAGGGAGAAATTTTGAAAGCTTAAATACTTCTCCCATCATAAAGAGCTACATATCAGCTAGTGGAATTCAACAGGCAACTCAAGACTTTTGAGCAGGCCACTGAGCAGAAGAAGGGAACTAAATTGCGGTTTGGACTTGCAAATTTTCCTTCTTCAAGAAAATGCATTTCTTGTTTATTGTAAAATTCTGTAATTAGTCTTCAGATATTAAAGGTAGATTTGGGTATTCATTTTTGCATGAAGCTTTCCTCCCAATATAAGCCTATCAGCCTTCTTTTTCCTTAAATTGTTAATGTATGCATGTGTGATGCGTATTCTCTTAGTAGAGTAGGGAAGACCATTTGGATGTTGGAATTTATGTTTTTCATATTGACCCACTACTATGTAATGAGGTTTGCATTAGGACTCTTCCTCTTCTAATCAAAGGTAGGAATCTTTCTTTAGATTATAAGAGCAAAAAAACGACTAGAGGGAAAAAAATTAATTATATAAGCAAAAGAACCTGCAAAAGCAATGCCATGTGGAGTGAGTAGAATAATCTGGCTCTGGTATCCGTGTTTTTTTTGTCTCTAATCTTATCAAGACTCTTCAACACAATGTTCCCGCTCCTCCTATTTCTAATCCACCTCTTCCACCTAAAACCAATTTAACAGTACCAACATTCACCCAAAAATGTCTTTATCTGAATCAACTTTTGGAATATTGGTAAACTTTGTTAACTTAATGCAGGGGCATTTTCACACCAGGCTCGAGTGGGGTCGCCCCTGGGATGCAAGGGCACACTCGGGGTGGGCGGGGCCCACGGGGGAGGTCTCGTGCTCGAGACTCCTCACCGGGGATGATTAATGCGCATTTCACACCGGGCTCGAGTGGGGTAGCCTGTCGGATGCCGGGACACACTCGGGGTGGGCGGCCCGTGCGAGGCGGTACCCATGTGATTTGGGGCCCACGAGGGGGGTTCGGCCAAGGTCCTAACCCATGAGATGTAGGGCCTGGGCTATGAGATAAAGGGATTAATTCGCCATGCTCTAACAATTCGAGCTTTTACAGCAAGTGCTTAATTGTCCGGCATCATAACTCCATATTCAGATAATTCGAAATCCATAAACACAATCACTATGTCATTTACCTTCTGTCTATTATTAAATAAATAATATGTAGCTTACATTTTTATCATTGTTTTATACATAGAAACTTTTTTAATGCATACACTGCACTTTCTTTTTGAGAATCCACTCAAATTTTGTGCTTTGATCCTCAAAATAGGCCTTTAAAATGAATTTCTAAGATTCATTTATGGTGGGAATGAATTAAAAAATGAAAATGAGAGGAAATTTGAGGGGAAAAAATGATAATGGACCCTTTATCGCCGTGTAGACCTGTAACAGCCGTATTGACCCTGTAATGGTGTTGATATTGGGCATATCAGCCCGTATCAACCGATACGAGCCATTTTTTTTCATAGCGGACCAATTCACCTCTGTATATGTAATGGGGGTGACTGTTTCCTTTACATAACGGCCAATACGGCCCATGACATAACCATTTTTTTAATACCGTGGTCAGGTATCATAATTTTGTATGGTCGTGTGGTGCACCATACTAAGGGTTTTCTTATTTATTTTGTTCTTCATCTTGTGTAATCTTCTTGTTTATTTTGTTCTTGACATTACCATTTTTTAATACCATGATCAGGTAGCACAAGTTCGTACAGTCCAGCAGTGCACCAGACTAAGAATCTTCTTATTTACTTTGTTCTTTATCTTGTGTACCTTCTTATTTATTTTGCTCTTATCTTGTGTAATCTTTTTTTTTTTTTTTTTTTTTTTTTACATCTGTATCCAACTATCATTATAAATAAAGCTATTCTGTGAGAGAGGAATACACAACTCTCTCTTCACTTTCTCTAAGATCTCTCTTTATCTCTTCACTAAAATCATTGTTTATTTGAAGTGAATCATCACCTCCATGATAAGAAGTCAAGCTCTAAGTGATCTTGATGTGCATCGTCATCTGGTCAGCAAGCTCATTTATATGAGTAAAACTCAACCACTCAGATTTTGAGAAAATGCCCTTTTTTTTCTTTTCTTTTTGAAGACACAGGGTTTCCTCACCTCTTTTTTTGAAGTGAGACTAATCCCTGCGGATACACGCAATCACCCACAACCACGTGTATCGGGTAAAGCCAAGGAGGGGAATCGAACCCTCGCCTATAGGGAGCAAACCTATGGTGAAGACCATTCACCCAAACCTCGTTGGGTTTTGAGAAAATGCCTTTGGCATTCTAATCAATGCAATTTAGATTTGAGTGGCTATTGTGATGCAAACTAGGTAGGATCATCAAATGACAAGAGGTCTACAACTGGCTATTACAACTTTGTGAGAGATAATTTGGCCACTTGGAAAAGCAAGAAACAAAATGTGGTGGCTCATTCTCTGTTGAAATTGAATACCATGCAATGTCTCATGTCATGTGTGAAACTGTTTGGATTCAATCTCTCCTTTTGTAAACAGGTTTCGAAGTTCCTTCACCCATTCCATGAGAAGACCAAACATGTTGAAGTTGACTATCACTTTGTTCAAGAGATATTTGCCTCTAAATTATTATACTCCATTCATTCACATGGATAATCAGCTCCAAGACATTGTCACAAAGGTCTCCAGTTCTTCACATTTTCATTATACATTGGACAAGATGGGCATGAGTAATATCTATTCTCTAACTAGAGGGGGAGTGCAAAAAATGTAGGTTTATGCATCAGTTATCTTCTGTACTCCTGTGGTGTTGTATAGTGATTAACTTAATATAAAAAGGAGCTTTACATCTATGCTCTAGCTAGAGGGGGGTGTAAAAAACTTAGGTCTATGTGTCACTTATCTTCTGTATTCCTGTGGTGTATTGTATAGTGATTAAGATTAACTTGATATAAAAAGGAGCTTTAGGTATGTGGGGAAGATAACTCGCACAACCTCTCTCTTTTTTACTTTTCCCTTCTTTTATTTTTTCTTCATTAAATGTATTTAAACAGCATTTAGAAGGTGACTGTGCATGTCACTTGATTCCTTACCATTTCCTAAGATTTATTGTAGATAATATTTCACCAATATATTGAAAAAAAAAAAAAAAAAAAAAAGGGAGGTCAAAAAGACATGTTTTCATATCAGTAACAAATTGATAACCTTTTATGAATGCCTTGCGTTGAACATCTATTATTAGTTTCAAAGTCATCCGATTAGGAGGAATGTAAAAACTACAAAAATATTTTGATATATAATGAAACTATAAGAAAATTTAAGTTTAACTGCCAAATATTGGCAGAAATATTCAAATTTATACTGTAAATAGCTCCACATTGAGCTAGAACAAGTAATTAACACCCTGTTTTATGGAAGACATCACATTAAAGAGATTTTTGCAGTAATGAATCAGGAAAAAAATTGTGCACTGATGGTAACCTGTCCCACAGTTGACCAGTTTTGTTGAAGGCATCAGGAGGAACGCCACTTACAAGAGTAGGAAAACCATTCCTGTCCTGTTAGACAGAGACAATACAGAGATCAACTCATGGAACCAAATATTCAGCCATCTGATTGGATGAATAAATTGAAGTAGTTGAATGGGAACTACGCACCAGCAAAAACATTCCTCTGTTCGCCCAAACGTCTGCACTATGATAACCTACGTAAATAGGCATGTCTCCCAAAATTTTGATACCTTTCATCTTTGCATAATTGCGAACTTTTTGCCATTGCCTTTGAAATAAGAACTGTTGTGCAATGAATGTATCTATCTGCAATAATATAAAAATGAAACGTACAGTGTCCATGAGAATTTGTGACAGAGTAAATTCCAATGGATATGATAAAAGAGGAAATATACAATTCTCAAAGAAACTACACAGCATGGTAATTTGGGCAGCAACCATACAGGCATGTCTGTGATCCAGGTCATTCATGTGTTGGGACTTGGGACCAATAATGATGGGCTGCACCCCAAAAATCTCCGCTAACTTATAGAATTTTGGACTGTTGGCTAAGTTCCTTCCATTTACAAACTGCCACCAATTGGGCAGTAAAAAGCTTCCCACAACAGATATCTTTGGGCACGGGCACATGGCCCATCAATGATGAGGCCCAGCGGATGACTCAGTCTGGACCTCCAAAATGCTGAGAGCCGCCTATAAAGTTGCCGGGATGAACAAAAGGTGCTGTTTTATTTGGTCAAGCATCATAAAATACCTAATATTCACAAAGTTTTACCGGTACTCACAAAATCTTTCTGGCTTTGGTAAATATCTTCCAAGGCAGCAAGATGGCGATTTTTTAAAGGTTCAGGCCACTCATACCAAGTGAATGTGTTTAAACTGTTGTCGATAGCCGCAAAAAAAGCTGCATCCTCAAGCCAGCCTAGAAAAAATAAAAGTTTGTGAGGGATGATGAACAATGTGTTCAAAGAAAAAAACCATTGCACTTAGCTGTCTTGGTGTGTAAATAGATACATGAGTAAACATGATGCAACATGCTCAAAGCAAGTAAAAGTATGGTAGTGCATGGTGCAGTCATAGGAAAGCAGAAAAGGATTTAAACTCTGCACAACACTCAAAGCAAGTAAAACGAATGTGCAAGTGGCTCTTGACCCATCAAATATATTAGTCATGAATGATAGATGGAACAGAAATTTACGGAAAAAAAATGACAAGGATCAAGTAACAATTAAAGCACACATCTCATACAGTACCTATAAAATAAACTTTAAGCAAAAACCAATGCATGCATGGAAAAAAAAAATGCTCATAAGATAATTTGAAGTATCTTGTTCTTCGGTCATTCTTATCAACCATCTTTTACAAGATATTGTCAGGTCCTGCTAGCTCAGCACCCTCGCCCGTGTGGCACTCATGCAACGTCCCAACCAGTGTTTGAAATATCGGTATCACACAATATATCGCACCCTTGGGATACAGATACATATTAGTTATCGCACGGGATATATCGTTTGTATCGCATAGTTTATCGCACTTTTTGGGAAACACGGGGAAACATTGGGAAAATGGTTGAATTTTTTAATAAAACTTCGGGCATTGTTAAAAAGGCCCTTGATACTCAATTTTAATTTTTAAATCATAACATCTCAAAAAAAAGATGCACATAATAAATTTCTTTTGTATAGGATCCTAAGCTATGCGATGTTTAATTGAACTAACACAACTATATTTAAATTGAATGCATGATATTTATAAATATATCATAGTCATGTATGAAAACACAACCAATTCATTGAAAAGGCAAAGAAGAACTAAATAAGTAAAATTTGAGAAATATACATATCAATGATGGGGACTAGTTGTAGTCTAGACCCACATAGAGTTGCGCGGTGGCTCGTAATCATCATCTCCATCTCGACGGGGCTGGACATAGTACTGCTGCTCCACAAATCAACAATATTGAGCCCAGGTCATAATAGAGTGGTACCAGTTAAGATACTCCCTGACATAACGCTGGTACTCATCCTCTCCGAACTGAATCAATACGCCCATCCGTGGGTACTGCATAATCGTCACAGTCTGTAACTGATATGGATCTGAGAATGGCACATATGAAGCTTCTTTGTATCCATATTGTTGGCCATATACATATTGCTGCTCATATCCCTGCCCATATGCAAAAGTGAACTCCTGACCATGGTTAAAAAATGATGTGTCGTAACTGCTGGAGTCACTCGTCACATATCCATTAGGTCCATATCCATATCCATACTGCGGCACAGAACTCGAGCTACTCTCCTATGTTTGTGATCCAGATTCATGTTGTGGCCTGTAACTCAAGCTCTCGTCCCTCGTCCATGATCCAAATCTAGAACCACCTCTCCTGCCACGAACGCTTGTATCCCTCATGCATTTTGCCAGCAGCTCCTCAAAATCTGAAAGTTTATGAGTCTTCTGCAGTAGCTTTTGACGCATCTTATTATAAACAAAACGGGGTCGTGGTTCTCCTAGATGAGAACCATGGTCAGGGTCCTATGTGAAGTGATTGAAATTCTCCTCCCTGGTAAAAGAGCTAAGAGGCCTCTTATCCTGACTCCAACCCGCGTCGCCACCATCCCCGTCGCCACCACCATCATCATCATCCTTACTGTCATCAAAGTCATCGTCACCCTTATCGCCGCCATCATCATCACCGGATTCATTTCTCGCATCACTCTCTGACTCCGTCTCGGTGTCAGACAATGTTTCCCCGCCACATGTCCCGCGTGATAGTGATTGTCGCGGGCTGCCCTCCAGACTCCTCGTCAATGGGTCGAATGCCTCCTCAGGAGACCTCTGCTTCTCCACATGTGTATCAACATCAATTCTTTGTGTCTCTGCTTCTGCCGCAATATGTGGCTCTAGTCGCCCATCTGAGGTATCTAAGTCATCCGACCTAACCCACTGGTAAACTGGGTCATCCTCAGCATATGCATGTTGTCCGACCGTCATTAGGTCCAGTGGGTCTTCCTGCGCTTTTCTTCTTCCTTCCGAGAGGAGCAGCCTCTCCCTTAACTTCATATTGTAGTGACAATACACTAGCTTCTGAAGCCTCTCATACCCTATTCTATTACGTTTATTTGTATATATGAGGGAGAATGTACTCTAATTCCTTTCACAGGGTGACGAGGACACCGTCTGGGCAAGCACGGACAGCTAATCGTTGTAAAACCTCGCAGTCAGTCCCATACATGGACCACCATTTGCCTGCATATCATAAGATTCTTTCATTATCCTAGATTTTCCAAAATAATATAAAAGTTTACTACAGTGACTCACATGCCATCATGGCGTTCCTTGACTTCACCGCAGGGTGACACCCAAACATTCCAACCGCGTCGTTGAATTTAACAATCTGTTGATGGCGTATAGCAACCAAAATAAGTATTTAATAATTGAGATGAAGATAAGGAGAATGTAAGTGCGAAACATATTTACCTCACTACCAAAGGTGCCTTTCCCCGAACAGTCGGGGAATAAGTGCTCGTACGCCTCATGCACAGCCCTCTTTAATTAATTATCTTCGAAGAGGTTCAGGCTGTAGTGGTATTTGGGATTCAGGAAATACGCTGAAAACCAACATATACACATCAGTACAACCCTCGTTTATTATTGTATATGGAAAAAAAAAAAAAATCCATATAAGTACTTACCAGCCTGATGTAGTGGGTGAAAAAGCGTCATTTCCCAACGGTCGTCTATTATTGCATGCACCCACTTATATGCATTGGGAGCTTTAACCATGATGGCCTCTTTCATCAGCTGTATAGACGGATACAGCGACCCCATTGACGGATTTGTCTCATTGTCCACCATCCTCAACACCACATAAATGGGCTCTAAAATACCCACAACACCACGCACTTTATCCAAAAATGAATTTTCCAGCACCAGCTCCTCGATTCTATAGGTTACTTTCGTCAACTTCTTTTTCCATTATACGTAATCATGAGAAGGAAAAGCTCTCGTAACCCCTGTTTGTGTTTGAGAAGGCCACTTAAGGCAATATAATTTGTGGCGAACCGCGTCGCTCCGGGGCGCACTATATCCCCACTACACCTCTCGCGCATTGTGGCTAATAACCAGCTGTGGTTGTATACAAAGTTTGTGATGAGCCGTGCATCAGTAATTACAGTCTTCACCGACAGCCTATCCCCGATCCCCTCCAGCATGAGATCGATGCAATGAGCTGCGCAGGGGGTCCAATACATATGATACTTGCTTTGAATATCCTTCCCCCGCCTTAACAAATGCACTCCCATTATCCGTAACAAACTACACAATATGTTTCCTCTCAACATCTTGCATGACGTTGTGCGTTAGTTTGTAAATGTAGTTAGAATCCTTGATCTTACTCAGTGTTTAAATTATCGGCAATATTATCGAATTATCACTGATAATTTCGGTATCGCTAGAGTTGACACCGAAACTCCCTTTTTTCGTTTCTCTTCCTAATATCACCGATTTTTCGGCGATTTTATCGATTTTTTGCGAAAAGTCCAGTTGTCACTCAGTGTTTGCAATATTGGCCGATAGTGTCGGTATCGCAGTCCAACGATACGAAACACGTCGGAAGAAATATTCTGAAAAAATTGGAAGAGAGAGAGAGAGAGGGAAACTTTCAATAGGGTGGATTTCCGCACCTGTAGAATAGATTACCCTGATTGGAAGTTGTATTTGGTGGGCCATTTGAATCGAAGCTCGCCATTCGTAGGTTATCGTAAAGAAAATCTCAATACCCTTTTCTTCTTTCTTCTAACGGAATTGATTTAGGAAGAAAATGAGAACCAAAAAAAAAAAAAAAATCTAGAGAAATCCGAAGATTTAGAGAAGAATCCAGGGTTTCAGGGTCTCTCGGATGAAAAATGGGTTCGGAGCCCTTTTTTATCGAGTGCGGATGTGCTACTAACGGGTTGAGTAGCGAACTCGCTACTGAAGTGACGTCACCAAGTTCTGTGGGTCCCACCATGATGTATGTTTTGTATCCACACCGTCCATCCATTTTAAGAGACCATTTTAGGTCATGAGCCAAAGAATGATTCAGATCCAAATCTCGAGTGGACCCCACCACAGAAAAAGTGGAGAGAGTGACACTCACCATTAAAATTTTCTAATGGCCACAAGTTTTCAATGAAGCTGATATTTGTGTTTTACCTTATTTAATGTTTGTGTTAACTTATGAACAGATTAGATCTCAAATAAACATTACGGTGGACCTTAGGAAGGTTTCAACGGAGGGTGTAACTCACTCCACTGTTTTCCGTGGTGGGGTCCACTATAGTTTTGGATCTGCCTAATTCTTTGGATCATGCCTTAAAATGTTCTCTCCAAATGGATGGACGGTGTGGATACAACACATACATCATGTTAATGATAGGATCCACGTAACTTGGTGACATCACTTCAGTAGCGAGTCTCGCTACTCAACCTATCATATAGCTAATCCGCGTCCTCTTTCATCGGGCACGGCTACATGAGGCACGTACACATCTTTTCACACATATAGTGGGCCTCCAATCTGAACTGTTCATGTGATGTGGCATCCCATGAAACTCCCAGGAACCAAATTTTACCCTGATCTAAAACTTTGGTGGGACATAGCAAAGAAAGATGCAAATCAAGGGAGAAAATTGTTTTCTTTTATAATGGCCCACTGAAGTCTTAGATGAAAGCAAAAGTTGAACCATAGAAGTTTCATGGAGTGCTACATCACTTAGACCGTTCAGATTTTGGACTCACATCACATATGATGAGTTCTCAGAAAGTTATCAAGTAACTCTGCTGCTGAGAAAATCCGCGTTGGCGCGGATCAGGAGCCTAGAGATGGATGGTCTGTCAGGGCTCTATAAGGCCCACCATGATATATTTGTTTTATCTACACCGTCCATCCATTTTGATATGTTATTCTAGGGAATTAGCCTAAAATGTAGCCAGATAAGAGGGTCAAGTGGTCCACACCACAGGAAGTTATGGTGGGAATGATACCCACCGTTGAAGCTTTCCTGGGGCCATCATGATGTTTATTTTCCAACCAATTTGTTCATAAGGTCTAATAGACCTGGATGAAGGGAAAACATAAATATTAGCTTGCTCCAAAACTTATGTAGCCCCCGTAATTTTTTTAATGGTTGTCATTCAATGATCACTTTTTCATGTGGTGTGGTCCACCTAAGATTTGGATTCGTTTCATTTTTTGGCCCATACCATAAAATGATTTGTCAAAATGAGTTAATGGTGTAGATACCAAATCATTTTAGCTTATTATCCAAAAAATAAGCACATCCAATTATCAAGTGGACCATACCAAAGGAAAAAGTGGTGATCAACGATTAATGTGCCACAAAAGTTCTGGATCAATCATATATTTGTTTTTTCTTTGAGTTCATTTACTTTTACGTGTCTTAATTAATGTATGCCAGCTGCATTTATAATATATAAACTCATTTTGGTTGTTATTAAAGTGATTTTTTATGGCATCGCATGCTTTTTGGGTCCCATTAAATGAAAACTTATTATGTAATGTATTCTATTAGCAATTTTTTATTCCTAAATATGTAAATATGTGTATTTAGCCATGTCTTGAAGTTTCACTAAAAAATTCCATCATTTTTCCCAAGTTCCCCCCCTTTTCCTTGCATTTCCAGTTATCGGCGATATTATCGGCAATAGCGATATTATATCTTTATCTCTGGCCAGCGAAACTTGTAGCGATACCGACAACTCGAACACTGATCTTACTACTTGCATCTATACTCTTTAGGAACACCGCCCGTCCCTTGGAATAGACCATAAAATTTATAATCGACATCTTCGTCGGTCTGGTCCAACCGTCACACATGACAGTGCAGCCGTACATCTCCCATGACTGCCGATATGAATCAACGTATGTCTTCATTTCTACATGTTCATCATCCAAGTATTTCCCCATGATCTGTGAGGGTGTGGGCGGCTATACACCCTCACCCCCACACTGCACTTCACTTATCATATTTTTGAAGTGCGGGCTTGCTACGGCATTTGCAGGGATTTGATCGTATATAAAAAAATTTGCTATAAATTTTTCAAATTTTTTCCTCACATCCCCTTCACTAAACATCTCTTTTATTTTTTTTTGTCCCTCATGCCTCTTTGTACATCCTTGGATCTGAAGGTAGATACGGCACCCGCATGCTACTACTCCTGCCCATGCTCCATATTCCTCCCCGCCTACTACCCTCCCCTAATCCACCCCTAACACTCTCCCCTGCTCCACTCCCCCCACCACGCTCATGGATAGACCCCTCAAATCTAGGCCTACTTGTGTCCCACCTCCTATCCTGATCCCTCTCCCACTGATCCCGTATGGACTCTTGAATTCCACGTCTATATTCGGGATCATCATCATTATCGAGATCCACTACATCATCCTCACCTGCATATGGTGGCCACCCCAACTCCTTCCTAATCTCCCTCCCGTGCATGTCGTTCATCTTTTGTCTTCACATTTTTTTTCAAAATGGTCATCATCTGTTCTCGCACATCCTGTGGGCACTTCCGGCAATCCACAACATTGCGATACCCTCCCGCTAAATGTTCCTTTAAGCGGGTTACCCTACCACTCCTCGATACATGGCCACATAAATTACAAATACTCCCGAATCGATTGTCGGGAATGGGCCGACCGTACCGCCACCCTATATCAGGTTGCCTACCTCTTCTTCCTCCCGACATATTTTATCTGTAAATCAAGTGGACTAGAGCACCATCCACACGTACAGTTGTCTCATTGTTCATGCATTTTATCCAACCTGTTCATCCATTTCACCATATAATTTTAAGTCTTTAGCCAAAAAATGAAGCTTATTAAAAAATCAAGTGGACCACACCAAGGCAAACGGTGTGAATTGAATGTCTACCGTGAAACCCTTATTGGGGTCACAGAATCTCCGCTGCCATCTGTGGTGGGTCCAACTGAACTTTAACGGTGGCCTCACGAATTGTTTAACGGTGAAAATCATATTCTTCGCTGCCATCTGTGGTGTGGTCCAGCTGATCTTTGGACATGGATGATGCTCTAATATGATCTCTAAAAATAGATGAACGGTGTAGATATAATAAATACATCACTTTGGGGCCCATGTAACTTATATCTCCTTTAAACCGTTCGTACAACTGGAGCTCAAGGATCATCAGTGCTCGTCTTTGCAGACACGGACGCGGATTTCCTGCGCTGGAAACCTGGGTGGGGCCCAACGTGATGTTTTTGAGAAATCCACCCCATACATCCGTTTTTTGAGCTCATCTTAGGACTTGAGACCAAAAGTGAGAAGGATCCAAGACTCAAGTGGACCGCACTAGAGTAAAAGGTGGGTAGCAAAATTCCTACCGTTGAAAACTTTCTGGGGTAGAAAGTGATGTTTACATGACATCCATACCGTTAATAACATCATTCCTACTTGGATGAACTGAAAACAGAAATATTAGCCTGATCCAAAACTTGTGGCCCACGAATATTTCAACTGTGTACGTTCAATACTCACATTTTAGGTCCACTTGAGTATTGGATACGGCTCATTTTAGGCCTACCATATTAAAAATTTCTCAGAAAATGGATAGACGGGGCAGATTTCTCAAAAACATCACGTTGGGCCCCACCCATGTTTCCAGCGCAGGAAATGGTCGTCCGCACGACACGCGGATTGCATCCTTCCCCTGCCCATCTCTAGCCCCGAACAGGCAGTTCTATGGGCGGGCCCACCATGAAGTATCTATACATCCAAGCCGTCAATCCATTTTGCTCATATCATTTTAAGGCTTGAACACAAAAAAGAGGTAGATCCAACGATCAAGTGGACCACACCAAATACCAAATAATAAGCTTGGTTGCATTTAATATGTGTGGTCCATTTTAGTGTTGAATCTACCTGATTTTTGTTTTCATGCTTAAAATAATCTGAGAAAAAGGGATGGACGGCTTAGATGAAGGGAACAAACAAAAATCAGCTTGATCCAAAACTTTAATGGCCCCCAAAATGTTTTTCATGGTCTACGCTCATTCAACACTGTTTCCTGTAATGTGGTCTACTTGAGATTTGGATATACCTCATTTTTAGTTTCACACTGTAAAATGATCTATAAAAAATAGATGGAAGGCATGAATGAAACACACACATCATGGTGGGGCCCACAGAGCACTGACCACCAGCGAAAGGCCGGTGTTGCGTGGAGTAGCCAATCCATTTCCGCGCGCGGTATCATAGCTACTGAAGTGACGTCACCAAGTTACGTGGGTCCCACCATGATGTATTTTTTCTATCCACACCGTCCATCCATTTGAATAGATCATTTTATGGCATAAGCCAAAAAATGAGTCAGATCCAGAGCGCGAGTGGACCCCACCACAGAAAACAGTGGAGAAAGTGACGTTCACCATTAAAAAAAAAAATTTAGGGCCACAAGAGATGGATGGTCAAGATGATATTTGTGTTTTCCATTATTCCATATCTTACTGGACTTGTGAACATTTTAGATCACAAATAAGCATTATGATGGGCCCTCAACAATGCTACGAGTTTCAATGGTGGGCGTCAATCTCTCCGCTTTTTTCTGTGGCGGGGTCCACTAAAGATTTCGATCTACATCATTGTTTGTGTCATGCCCTAAAAAATTATTTCCAAATTAATGGACGGTGTGGATACGACACAAACATTACCGTGGAACCCACGGAACACAGACACGGCTTTCTGTAAGTGTATAGTGAGTAACTCGCTATGCTTAGTGTACTGTGTAAACTCATGTGAGGTCCACCATGATTTATGCATTTTATCTGCTCCGTCCATCCATTTTACCAGATATTTTCAAGGCTTTAGCCCAAAAATAAACCATATACAATGTTTAAATGGGCCACACCTTACAAAACAGTTGAATTGAACATCCACCGTTAAAACACCCTTTTTGGCCACAGAAGTCTTGGATGATTGGATCAATCTTAAATTCGTATTTTCCCTTCATCCACGTCTATATGATCTTATTAACGGTTTGGATGACTGATAAACATCACTGTAGGGCCCAGAAAGGTTTCAACGGTGGAAATCAGTATCACCACTGTTTCCTGTGGGATGATCCACTGCCCGTCTCTAAGTTTTGGGATCAACCCCTTAATTTAGATGGGAAAACAGATGAACGGCGTAGATAGACCACATACATTACAAGTGGGCCCAACTGAGTTTACTGAGTACGATAAGAGCGTGCCCAGTAAACCAGCTCATGCGTCGGTCCCTATTTCACCCCTCCCACGCGTCTCCTTCATTTTCCCTATTCGTCACGAGAGCTTTCCCTCTCCTTCACGTGGCGAGGGTTCCGGAGGAGGATTTCTCGTTCCGTTTCCTCAAATACGGCCTAATTTCTCGCCGAATCTCCGAGAAATCTGCACAGGCACGCTCCAATCAACGAAGGAACAGAGAAAATGAAGAAAATAGCAAGAAAAATTCGAAGAAAGAGGGATTCAGATACTTACCTGTCGAATGGCCCACCTCCGATCACCGCTACAGCCTACGGCTACAGGTAGTCTCTAATTTTTTTTCTTTTTTTTTTTCTAATTCAAAAATTCTTTATTCTCCACAACCTACGCCATCTGCTTTTTATCGTTGTGGGTTGTTGGCTACAGTGGGACTCGTGAGTCCCCTGCAAACGCACCCGTGAGTGTCCGTGACTCTGTTCGTCGATTTCCGACAATAATGGAGGCGGAAATACCACGATATCTAAATTGGGGTGGGTTGTATCGGCGATATCAACGATGTATCGGATGATATTGATGATATATCGCACGATATCGACGATAATATCGTGCGATATCTGAAGTTTTGGATTTTTGGTATCTTCCAGGTGTTATCGAGGGAGTTTCGTCTCGCAGTGATGCGATACCGATAATATCGGCCGATATATCGGCCAATAGTATCGATATTTCGAACACTGCTTGGGATACAGATACATATCAGTTATCGCACGGGATATAATGTCTGTATCGCATAATTTATCGCACTTTTTGGGAAACATGGGGAAACATTGGCAAAATGGTTGAATTTTTTTATGAAACTGCAGGGATTATTTTAAAAGTCCTTAATTCACACTTTTAAATCATAAAATCTTAAAAAAGAAGTGCACATAATAAATTTCCTTGTCTAAGGCCCTAAGTTATGCGTTATTTAATTGAACTAAGGTAAATATATTCAAATATGATGCAAAACATTTATAAATGTATAAAGATATATATGAAAACATAACCAATGCATTCAAAAGCAAAAGATATAGTGAAATTAGAAAACATACCTATCAATGATGTGTATTCAATATCCAACCCGACCATCCGTTTTTCCATATCATTTTAAGACATTATCCAAAAAATGAAGCAGATCCAATAATCAGGGGAACCATACCATAAGAAACAATGGTGATTGACCATTAGTGGGCCACAAAAGTTTTGGATCAAGCTGATAATTGTTTTTTCCCTTCATTCAAACTTATATGGACTACGCAAGTGAAAACAATTGGAATTGATGCTATCGTCCAAAACTTCTTGGAGCCACAAAAGGCTTTAATCAATTGATGCTACTGTAAAAAACAATAGGTCCCACTTGGATGCATGCAAGGCATATCCGCATCGTCCATTTGTTTTGCAACCTGATTTTAGGGGTCAACTTAAAAAATGAGGGAAATACAAATTTTAGGTAGATGTGGACCACTCCACATGAAATAGTGGTTATTGACCATTAAAAAAATTCATGGGCCACAATTTTTTGGATCAAGCTGATATTTGTTTTTTTTCCTTTCATCCAAGCCTATGTTAACTTATCAACTGGTTGGATGGTCTTGATCCAAATATTAAATTTTTTGGGGCTACAAAATTTTTGGATCAAGTTAATATTTATGCTTTCCCATCCTAGTTTGTCAAACATTATGAATGGATTGGATGACAAATAAACCTTACGGTGGACTCTAAGGAGCTTATTAGTGGATCTTATTGTCATCACAGTTTCTTGTGGTGTGGTACACTTGAGCTTTACATCTGTCTCATTTTTTGGGCTCATGCCTTAAAATGACCCCTGAAAATGGATGGAACAGTGTGGATTGGCTGGTGTCCATGCACCAGCGACCTGACCGGTGTGGGAATGTGTCGTGCAAAGATGAGCACTGACGCTCTAGCGAGCTCAGGTTGTACAAACAGTTAAAGGAGATCAAAGTTACATGGGCCCCACAATAATGTATTTATTATATCCACCCCGTTCATCCATTTGGAGAGATTATTTTAGATCATGAGCCCAAAAATGAGTCATGTGCAAAGCTCAAGTGGACCACACCACAAATAGCAATGAGACGATGATTCTTACTATTAAAATATTTGTAGGGCCCACCATGACGTTTATTTTCCATCCAATCTGTTCACGAGGTCACAAAGACCTGGATGAAGAGGAAAAACAAATAGCATATTGATCCAAAGTTTTTGTGACCCCCAAAAGGGTTTCAATGGTTGACGTTCAATCTCCCACTGCCTTTTTCAGTGTGGTCCACTTGATCCTTGGATCTATCTTATTTTTCGACTCAAAACTTACGACGAGTACTCCAAATGGACTAACGCTTTGGATATAACATATACCTCATGATGGGACCCACAGAACTTGGTGACGTCAACACACCATTCAAGTCTGTGGTGTGTGGTACGCCAACCCATCTGCTTCCCGTAAAAGGGGCTTGAGGCCTTTTTTTTCGAAGCAGATGCCGGAACCCTAAACTCTCTCCCAAATCTCTGATTTTTTCAGATTTTGCCGACGAATTCTCCGGATTTCACAGAGGATTGGTCGGATTTCGCCCAAATCTCTCCCAATTTCCCGATTTCTCTAAATTTCGACGGATTTCGCCTCCCAAATTAGAGATTTTGTTTGCGCTAACCTAACGATTCGATTCAAATGGCCCATCAAATGCAGCTTTGATCAGGGATCTCCTCTACAGGTACCGAAATCTACCTGTTGAAAGTTTTTATTTTTTCTCTTTTTATATTTATTTTTTTTCATTTTTTTTCAGATAATGTTGTCCCAAAATCCCAGAGTTGGCTATATTAGCCTAGCTGTTGTTTTACACCAAATTTATTGAAAAAATACATAAAATCCCGATAAAATGATAGTATCGTTGATATCGCATGATATTTAGGACGATATTAAGCGATATTGAACGATATTTGGCAATATTATGCAATATATCGATCGATACAAAGTATTCTGTAAATTTTTTCAATTTTTTATATCTTCAGAAGGGTTTCATATCGTTGGGCTGCGATACCGATAATATCGGCTGATATATCGGCCGATAGTAACGATATTTCGAACACTGGATTAGAGCATGGAAAGAGGCTCAAATATATTCCATAATAGGTCAATCCGTAGACCATCAATGGACTACCCATTGCGGCACCTATGGTACACTTTTAGGTCCACAAAAGGGTCTTTTCGTGACATTTACTTTAAGTTGCGAATTTTGATTTTTTTTGCTTTGATTATGCCTCACTTCCTCACTTTTTGTGAGTTTCTAATAAAGTTTGGTTATCTTTCAAAAAAAATTATGTCTCACTCAAGTAGATAGAGGTATTTTAGTCATTTTCCTTTAAATAAAGTGTACGGCTAAGATTATAACATCCAACTCATAGTTTATGCTTGATATAAGGCCCAGATTAGCACTAGGGTTTTTCTTTTATTTCCTTTCATATAAAAACTCAATAAACGAAAAATGTCTACAAGCCTCAGGCGTCAACCTTTCTCTAGGGTTTGTGCAAGTGTATGTTTTCACAAGTGGAGCATATGATCTAGATATCAAACCAGTGAGAGCTTTGATTATTCGTTGGTTATTGCATTGTTTTTCCTTTCTTTTCAAGTAAAAGAATCTCTATTCATGAAGCGGGTGTGTTTGGGTATGATTTGGTCCTGGACTTCAATATAATTGTGCAGTTGATTATTCTCATTCGTTAGCTACACAACAAAAGCACTTAGCATAGCAAAGGTTTCTCCATCTATCAGAAGAGATGAGAATGGTGGAAATCATTTCCCAGCTTGGTGTTCTTGTCCATCTTTGTTCCTTAGTTAAGTTTATCTCTTATCACTTCGATGGTCACTCTTCATTCTTTATGTCCACTAATAAATAATACTATTATCTAAATTTGCTTCTATGCTTAAATATGAGGCCTGCGGCTCAATTTAATTTCAATAATAACACTTGATTCAGTCTCCAAATCTCTCACTTCTTTCTTGACAAACAATTTTTTTCCGTTGCTAATATTACCAATAAAGGAGCATCAATGCACAATAACTCCGAATATCAAATGCCAGTGAGTTGACTGTAGGTTCCTATCTGTGAGGTCAAAATGTGAGTTATAATTAAAATAGTGCAACATCCCGACATGATTTCTTTTCTTTCAAGGAATTGGGAGAAAATGTGGAGGATTACTCACTTGGAAAAAAACAATCAAATGTGTGAAAAGCTGCAGCACATTATTCAGAAAAAGAAAAAAATACCTGAAATCTCAGGATCTCTACAGAAATCCTCAAGCTGCATTTTGAGTTCGCCTTGACTTCCGATGAGCCTCTTTGCAGCCTAACAAGTAACGAGGGGGCAAGGATTTTTGAAAAAGAAAAAGAAAAGAGTTAACAGGCTGTAATAACACTCTTACAGAAGTTTCGCACAGCTTTAATCTGAAAGAAATGAAAAAACTATGGATAAGTTTTAAAACATATTTGACAAATTAATAACCATCTCCATGTTTATTCTGCATCATATTCAAGGTACATAATGACCAGAGTTGGCTGGGAAGAGTCATCATTTGGCAGGCTGTGGGATAGCTTACACGGAAAGCACTACCACTGCCAGTATGTTGATAATCCTATCATATTGCAGAAAACCAACACAATTGAATCAACGAAATGAACTCAACGCCACAAATATTTGAGAACAAAAGGGTGAGTGTGTTCAAGGAAAGATCAAGTTTATTGGTTTATAAAAGATTCAACTAGAAATTCTATCGATGTTCCGTATTAGTCCTATTTTTATCTGAAAAAGAAGATCTTCCACCTATCTTGTTCATAATCGAACTCTTAAAATTAATTTTTTTGCCAATGGCATAAGTAGATTTATCTTCGATAAAGTTTGAAGGCCAGAGGCTGCCATATACTTTAGGTCTAGATATGACGCACAAGTGAGAGCTTGGAAAATTGCATTTACTAGTCTTTGAAACTATTAGAGAAGAATTTCTTTCTTTCATAGGTTTGATTATGTTAGAGAATTTCTTTCTTTCATAGGTTTGATTATGTTAACCTTTGTTCCAAGCTAGGCCTCATTAGAATGCTCCGGCTTGAGGGAGAGTGTTGAAAGGTTGATAGTTGGATAAGGGCCCATTGCGCCCAAGTCCATGTCATAAGATCATAGGGCCCAATAACATTTTTACCATTATAAATAAGAGTAGAAGACCAGGGTTTCGATATACCTTAAGCATCTCTCTCTCTCTCTCTCTCTCTCTCTCTCTCTCTCTCTCTCTCTCTCATATTGTTTCTCTTCCATCTTTCTTCTCCTTCTTCTCATTGTAGCTTCTCATAAGCCCTTAAGATTAGCACAGTGTGGCCATTTAACAGCAACATTTAACTCCACCTTTAGGTTGAAGCACGAATGTCATTTTTATATGTAAGAGAGTATCCAATCAATTACTCACCTAAAATACTAGAAATGTTAGGAGTGTAGAAGACTAAGTTTAGTACAACATGATACAGTCAAATTGTACCCAGCAAGAATCCAGAAGGTATCAGGTATGACTATTGGTATTGTAACATATCATTTATCAGTGGCAGAGGTTTGTTCTTCCCTAGCTACCTCCTTCAGTTGCAAGTTAAGGAACCTTCCTACTATTTATCTGGGCTTACCTTTATGCATTGGCAAACCTCCATTAAAGCTCTGGGATCTAATCACTGAAAGAATGGAATGGAAGCTCTCCTCTTGGAAATTGAACCTGCTATCTCTGGGGGGAAGGTTGAACCTCATAAAGGCATCCCTTTCTAATCTTCCCATCTATTTCTTATCCTAAATCAGTGATTCAGAGAATTGACAAATTGAGAAGAAATTTCCTTTGGCAAGGTGGCTCTACGAACGGTAAGTTTCCTCTCCTTAAATGGAAAGAGGTTTGTACTCCTTATGAGGCCGAGGGAGCTAATATAAAGGATCTCCTTCTGGTTAATGAGGCCCTTTTGGGCAAATGGGTCTCAAGAGGAAGGAAGTCTGTGGAGGCAACTCATATCTGCCAAATACGGTGTTTCTTCTTTTGGGCGGTGGATGTTGAATCGAGCCTCATTTTGTGGAGGGGTGTTGCTAAAGCAGCCCCTGCTATGTTTAATAGAATATCCTTTACATTGGGCAATGGAGTTAAAATCATATTCCGGCTCAATATCTGGTGCGGGGATCAGCCCCTTGCTGAATCTTTCCCAGACCTGTTTGCGGTTTCCTCATACCCTGAGGCCGGAGGCCACTATTAGGGATTGTTTCTGCCCTGATGGTAGTCAAGGCAGTTGGATTCTAGCTTTTCATAGACTTTTCTTGGATTCTAAAGTTGAGGGATTTACTCGTCTGCTTTTCTTCTTGCAAGGTATTCCCTTTTCTCCTTCTTCTTCGAAGGATTCCACATGCTGGAAGCTGTCACCCTCAAGAGTGTTCACAATCCGATCGTTCTACAAGTCTCTGTCTGCTTCTTTTTACTCACTGCCATACCAGGCCCGCCTGGTCTTATGGAGTTCTTCCAAAAGTTACTGCCTTCGGATGGTTGGTGGGAAAGAAAAGAACTCTCACAGTAGACAACTTGAGGAGGAGAGGTCTTCAGCTTCCGAATGTGTGCCTAATGTGACTTCAAGACGAAGAGACCGTTGATCACCTTCTTCTCCATTGTCCTTTCTCTTCTGACATTTGGTGGAGCGTTTTCCGCCTTGTCAGTGTCTCCTGGGTCATGCCGAGCTCTATCGACATCTTCTTCTGTGTGTGGCAAGTGAAGTTGGGTGGGGCTTTGGGCAAGAGGAAATGGAGGATTATCCTCCTAGCTGTGATCTGGGCCATCTGGGTTAAACGTAACAATCGTTGTTTTACAAACTTGTCAGTTTCAGCTGCGGGGGAGTTTTGGTTCTTTTCCGAGATTGGGCCCCGAAGTCGGTTTCTTGGGGCTGTGGGGTTTTGCCGTTGTGGGGCAGCTGTCTGTATTTTTTTCTTTCTTTTTTCTTGTTTTCTTGTTGCTTCGTGCTTTTGCTCATGTTCTTGTTTTTTGTTTAGTCTATTTCTTGTTGTTTTTGTAGTTTGTTGCATTAATAAAATTATCCCCTTCCAAAAAAAAAAAAAAAAACAGTGCTGACCATGGGTTTTGATTCTATTATTTTCCCATCTTTTTATTGAATTGCATGGCTTGTAATTTTCTCTTATTTTTTTAGTATCCAATATTCCAATCGCTAGATGTTAAACTACATGTGGTAAAATATTGAAAATTTGCCTGATCCAACGGGCCATAAAAATTAATAATAAAAAATAAAATAAAATAAAAGTCAAATGGATCCAGTTAATGATTTTCTAGTGGAATCTACAAAAAAGGAATATGGCTGCTCTTTTTCTTTTATTTTATTTCATTCTTTCTTTTCCTTTTTTTTTTCCTTTTTTATGATTTTCTAGAGGAATCTACGAAAAAGGAATATGGTCGTTCTTTTCTTCTTCTTTTTTTCTTTCTTTTTCTCCTTTTTTCCTTTTTTTAAAGAAAAAAGGAACATGGCTGTTATGCAAATATAAGTATATAATAATCACTTCTTGAGGGTCCGATAATGATTAGCAATTAGTCATACTGAACCTAGAAGAAGAGGAAAAGAGTGAATGATAACACATGGAAAAATACAAAATCTCTAGAACATTATTGATGGAGGAAAAGCTCATCTGCACTTGAATAACATGAAACCCCATAGCTTGCCTTCGTTATTGGTAAACCATAGTCCTAATTGCTCAAGTACAAGGAAAAGCACTAAGCATGATTCTTCTTTATACATAAAAACAGGATGAAATGTTTCAATACTTTGATCAATTTTAATAATTTACCTTGGCTATTAGAGGATCCTTTATGTCAGCAACAGTACCGAAACCTACATACTCCTCATCCCTTTCATTGACGACATAACATACACAAAATAGCATGTCAGAAAGAACTGCAAACTCAGTGCCTGTTGCTATAATTTTCTGAATAATTGGTAATTCTTACGTTGGTTCTGGGAGTTCTTCCTTTGTTAACAGCCCATCTTTAACAAGCTCTTCAAGAGAAATCAAAAGCGTGTTACCACAATTTGCATCCTGCAGGTGATCACTTACCACGGTAAAAAGTTCTCTCAATTATTTGAGATGTTGAATAGCAAGGGAGCTCGTGTTGTAGTTAGGAGGAAAATGGGTACAAAAGTTGATGTCACATTTCAATCCCAACTTAACCATGAAAAGCAAAAAATTAAGAAATATAATTTGTACCCATGCAACGATGTTTCTATGCATATTGAAGAGATTGGAGTGAGCAGATAAAAATATAGCAGAATATGAAACACCAATTGGTCCTCTAAGAGAATTAATTCACATAAGGATTAGGCATCAAAATATTGACCGGCATTGTTTAAATCCCAATACAATGATTAGAAATTCGCCAAGTCAACTTGAATCGATCAAGAATGGAATCAAGTTAAATCGCTCAATTATTTAGAAACCCTAAAAAATCAATTGAGCATTCACGAAACTTTATTGAGTTACTTGAGTAGTATAAATTTTCAAACTTTGCATACGATATTTTAACTTCAAAATCAAGTCAATCAAGTTTTGGACCATGTTTCAAGTCAAGTCAAGCTCAAGACCATCTTGAGCCTGAGTTGAATTTCAAAATTCTATTACAAATATCTCTTACAACCAAATTCATATGTCATTTCAGATTATCCAAACAAATTACAAATAAATGCCGGAGCTATAGTTTGCAATGGAGGTTCAATGAGTCTTTCAAACGGATATTCTGATGTGCTGAAACTGTCAATAAATGTTCATCGGTGTAACTAAAAGCTCACAAAAATGTCCACCTTGGCTGTTTCCCTTTATGAGCTAAGCATCCAAGTTAATAATTGTGGTATAAAGTGGCGCCAAAATCTCCGAAGAAAAAGGCTCAACAAGTGTGACTCAGGGATGAACGTGATGAGGTCGATCACCGTCTTCCTCAAGTATAACTACTTCGAATCCACGAAGCTTCTCTGGACTCCTCATAGAGACTTCTCGAATCCACAGGAAAAAAGCAAGAAAATAGAAATAATATTTTAGAAAGTTCGTAAATTGATTGATGATTAAATAAATGAGTTTACACCCCCTTTAAATGGGGATACCAAGCCACGGAAGAAGTTTCGGAATTAAACTACAACTAAAACTCCTAGAAATCGCGACTTACTATTTATAGACGGTAGTGATTCCTACTAGTGCGCATGGTTTTCGGCCAAAAATAGTAAGTGTCCTATTTGGCTTTGCCACGCTGTTCTCCTAATGATGTTCTCCTAATTATTCTAAGCACTTTTCATGTTGGGTGCAACTCCTAAAGCCCAACGGATGAAGAGTTATAATCAAACTAAAACTTACTATAAATAGTAAAAACGAAATTAAAACAGGAATTTGACCGTCGATCTGATGGTATTTCGCAAATTTGGCGTGCGCAACCCGGCGTAGTGGGGTTGGGTGGCTAAAGTAGCTCGTCCTACCCCAAAATCGTATATGGTACGTCCGATAGCTCATTCCAGTTTGCGAGATAAGTCCGTTTTAAGTTTTGACAGTCCGGATCACCTCAGTCTCCGATCAGGCCTTTTCTGGTCCATGTTGGCCATGAAACTGTCCGTGACCCACTCTACATCAAAGTGCATGAAATCGGGCTGATTATGGGGATGCTACTTCAGTTTAATATGCAGGGCTTACCTGGCCTGAATAGGGTGACCCGTCTTCATTAGACTTTCTCCCTGGAGGAACAAGAGGAAGAACCTGCAGCAATGATACAGTTCCTATTAGGATTCCTTGTAGAATTTAAAATTCCAAAACCAGAACTTAATCTATCAATAGACAACACTCTGTTTGAAGTAAAACCACCAGAATCTTCAATAAAATAAAGAAATCCAACTTTCAAGCACAGTTCCGCAAAGAGCGTAGATTGGATTATAGCCACAAATTATTAGGACGAGATCTGATGAAATCTCAAATGTCCATCTGACAAGAATTCTACCTAAATGGCCAAACGGAAATTGGGCAATCCAGTGGATCATGAGCCCGAAAATGTACAGTTGAAAAACAAAATTACTACAGTTCATATTCCACCAGCAAACTGACATTAAATATCCAGTTGGGATATCCAGTCAGTGCAATTCTTGCACGTGATATCCACGACAGGGCCCACCAGGTGAGCAGTTCCAATCACTGAGGACGAACTACCTGCAGTGGATGGCCCCTGAGGACTACATATTAGAGTGGTCCCAAGGACTGTTAAGTCAAACCTCGTTCTCGTTAGATTGAGATATGAGAGACAGAAACCTGCCAAACGGAGCATCCAGCTTCATGAAGCCAGTCCAAGAACCGGAACGCCTCTCTCCCGAGATCTCCGATACCGTACGGCCCAGGCAACGAAGTCGGATGGAGAAAAACCCCTGCTCTCCTCCGCTCAATCGGATCCTTCTTCGGAAACCACCATTCATAATCACCAGGCAAATCGTCTCCGACACCGGCGGCATTTTCCACAAAGGTAGCATCGATCTCGAAAAACGTTCTTCTCCTTCGGGCTTCAGATTTCAGCCCTAGCGAGCGTACCGAACCGGAAAAAGAGCAGATATTGGGGCTGATGCTGCGGCTGCGGCCGCGGCTGGTGAGAAAGGTATTGTAGAAGCTGAGAGGAAGAAGTTGGTCGGAGGATGAGAGAATGGAGGGAGAGCGAGAGATAGCCATGTAAGAAAAAGAAGAAATTCAGTTTTCAGGGTTTGAGAGAGAGCTGGATATAAGGAAATGAGGTTACGAAGGGTTTGAAAAAGCGAGGTGGATCGGCCATTGGAGGGATATAAAAGATCTGCGGCGGCTTGAAAACAGGGGAAGCACGTGCAGTGCGAGAGACGCCGACATGGGATAGAAAGCACTTTGAGCATTTTTCAGGAAAAAGATAAAGAGTCCTGATGCATCACACGTAAATACAGACCTGAGGCACCTGTGGGCGTAACTGGGCTCGCAGTTCCGTGGTCCTGACGGTTAGGGCCATGTTTGGGAGCATGGATTTGGATACATGTCGTTGTCTTTGGCATCCTGAATTAAGAACTGCGTGTGACACAAAAGTAGCTATGCATGATAGCTTATAGCTTATGATACATTTACGGGAGTTCGAATTTAATTATTGAAGCAGCTTTAATATCTCTAATTAATGTAATAAACTTGTTAAAATATATGTTTTGTCTGAAAACGAAGAAATTTCAAGTCTATAATGAGCCACAAGCACAGAATCACTTTGAAATCATTAATCAATGATTATTAACAGTTGATTTACATAAACAATATTTGGCACAAATTATCCTATGTTGCATTTGATAATTTAATTGTTTTGGGATATCATCATTAAACTATGTGTCTTATAAATTAGTAACACCGTTACACATATTATATAAACTCTTGAAAAAAGTTTAAATGTAATCTAAGCTTTCACCTTTGGAACAGGGGATTTGAAATCCCCTCGATACTTCCTAAATCCATGGTACCAACCGGTCCCTAATGCTATCATATCTAGTGTAAATGATGGATGACCTGAAAAATCTTCAAGATTGTAAGATCCTGGCCGTCCAATTTTGGCCTTTTATTGCATGTTGTTGTATTAAGGTCTGAATGGTTTATTTCTAGAACATTCATCAAGGACTTGGAGCATTGCAGAACCGTCCATATACAGTAGGTCCAGCCAGATGAACGTTCTGGATTGGCAAACCACGGCTCCATTTGTACTTGGTGCATGTGAACACTATTCACATCGTGCATCAGGACTCTTTCTTTTTATTTTATTTTTTTAAGAGAGAAGAACTTTAATACCCTGGCGTTGCGTGATGATAATACGTAGGTATCTAAAAATTACTTCTAACTTGCATACGTGGCGTACAAATAAGTCAATTTAAACTATCCAGATTATGGTTCCCAGTTTAGATCTATCGTGAGAAAAAAATCGCACTTAGTTCGTTACATGAGCATTAGATCAATGTACACTTATTAGACGGTTAAGAATGAAAAATATCTAGTGTACACAAATCAGAGGTTAGGATTGTACATCCAATCTAATTTCGAGAATATAACTTACAGGTAGTGGTTCCAATATTTAGTCGGTTTTAATTTTAGCTATTGCATGCAGCGTGAAAGATTTCTGCGCGCCTGCTTATCAGGCGTCAACTTTGCATAGCCGGATCTAGTGCTTGTACCATTTCTACGTGCCACGTAGGCTTGGTTTTGTCCATGCAGCGAGACTTGCGACTTAGGATTACTCACCATGGCCCATATGGGAAGATAATAGGAACCGTCCAACGCTATTCTGAATGAAATATGGACCATTAAGTCTGGAAAAGATTGCAACTATTAATTTTTATATTTTAATTTGAGCCATTGCCAGCTCGCTGTTTGGGTCGACGGAGAGTGGTGCATGTGCAAGTTTTCAGGGTTCGGTTCTAATCTCGTGGAAGCGGATTGGCAGGTGTACGATACACCAGTTGTACGTGTCGTATGAACACGAGCACTAACGCCCCTCAAGCTCTGAGTTATACAAACGGTTCAAAGGAGATCAAAGTACCATGAGTCATATAGTGATGTATTTATTATATGTACATTGTTTATCTATTTTTAGAGATTATTTTAAAGCATTATACAAAAACTGAATCATATCCAAAGATCATGTGGATCACACCATAAATAGCAGGGGAGATGATAATTTTTATTGTTAAATTTTTTTTAGGGCCCACTATAACATTTATTTATATCCAATATGTTCATAAGGTCATTAATAAAGGAAAAACAAATTTCATGTTGATCCAAAACTTTTGTGACCCCAAAAAGGGTTTCAATGGCAGACGTTCAATCCTCCATTTATTTTTACTGTGTGGTCCTTTTGATATTTAGATCTATCTTATTTTTCATATCGAGCCTTAAGATGAGCTCGCCAAATGAATGGACGGTTTGGATATAACACATATCTCATGATCAGACCCACAAAACTTAATGACCTCAATACAGAAGTTATACAGTTGGTGTGAGGTACACTAGCCAATCCGCTTCCCTTAGGGCCCATTTGGCCAACTGCATTAAGTGGGATTAAGGTGGATGGAATTGTAAAAGTAACAATAAATGTATGTGCAAGGTATTGTCCCTAGATTGGGTGTATCCCATGTTTTTCAATACCATATTTGGAATGTATGCAATTAAAAGTAAATCCCAAGATTTCCTTTCAATTTACACTTGGGTAAAGGAAAAATTCATCATCCATGGGATTTGAAATCCTATCTCACACTTTCCAACATAAGGCTCATTTTCTAAAGCTATAAAATTAATTTTAATCCCATCCCACGCTTCTTCCAAACATGTCATTCTCAATCTTGATGTGGGATTAACAATGCGATCCCATTTAATATAACTTAATACCACTGGCCAAAGAGGCCCTTTTCTTGTAAATCATACTAGTAATAGGAAAGAAAAAGGAAAAAAGGAAAATTTTCTTTTTGATGGTCAACGTTTTGCTACGGACGGAGATTTCCAAAGCCTTCCAAACAGAGTATTTTTTTATGTGGACTATCCATAGTAGCATGCAGACTACGCACATTTCTAATTATGCAACCATCTTTGCATGTGTACTCAATGCAATGGCAACACATCTAGTTTTGCCTAGTAAACGTGGCAACTTCAGCCACGCCAGAAATCCAGGAGGCTCGACTAGCGAGTCCCGCCATTTCAAATGCGTTGTTTGAACATTCAAGAACATTAGATCATCAAGCGTAAAAAATGGGACGCGGATTAGCTACTCACATGAGTAGCGAGTCGAATAGCGCGCGTGTCTCGCTACTTAAGTGAAGTCACCAAGTTTTGTAAGTCCCACCATGATATACGTATTGTATCCACACAGTTCATTCATTTGGATAGATCATTTTAGGGCATGATCCAAAGAATGAAGCATTTCCAAAGCTATAGTGGACCCCACTACAGAAAACAGTGGAAAGAGTGATGCCCACCGCTGAAATCTTCTCAACTTTACACCGTGGTATTTATTGGAGATCCAAAATGTTCATAAGTTAACATATAGTTTGAAGAAGGTAAAACATAAATATCAGCTTGACCGAAAACTTTTGTGGCCCTTCAAAATTTGCACGGCGGGCGTCACTCTCTCCACTATTTTTTGTGGTGTGTGAGCTTTGAATAAGACTACTCTGGATCATGCTCTAAAATGGTCTCTTCGATTTGATATATAGTGTAGATACAAAACATGCATCATGGTGGGACCACATAACTTAGTGACGTCACTTCATACGTGGCTCGCTACTCACCAGTCAGTAGCCAAGAGGAGTTGTACACCAGTCCACAGCCACTGCCCTCCTGATCCCCCGTTTCTAAGACAAGGCATGTATTGGGTCTTGCACACATGCGCTGCGTTGACAGCTCTTAGTGACCGATTGTGAAACGTTGATAGGACGTACATTGGATTAGTATATAATATAGATGAGAACGTCGGCAGAATTATTGTTTTGTCATCTAAAAATACTGATGAAACAAATATCTATCCAAGATCTGGCCTGCTGATTTGACGGTCCCCATCCATGGCCATGTATGTAGACAGATTGAAGCCTCGTGGAGTGTCTTTTGCAGATGAGAACTGATCATCTGCAGGCAGGATACCACAACTCGTGTCATGCAACGCATCCGCTAACATGCCACTTGCTTCGGACGCCCGTACCATTGTAAGCCGACTGTGTAGGAAAGAGCTCACCAGGTGGCATGTTTTCAACTCATTGCAAGAGCATGAAAAAAAGATAGGGTGCATGAAAAGCTTAACTAATTTTGAACCACTATAAAAGAAAAAAAAAATATTAATGATAAAATAATAAATGATAAAAAGGATAATTGGTAAAGGAAATCTTTTTGAGGACTATGAAGTTTTGATTCAACTTGGTGTTGAGAATTGTTTTTGTTAAACAAAATAATTATTTTGAATTTTAAAATTTGAATTTCTTTTTAAAAAATCAATTCCCTTCAAAATAAATTTAATAAGTGGGGAAAGAAAAATAAGAATAAAATAGCCCCACATCTTTTTAAAAAAAAAAAAAAAAAAGATTAACATGTTAATACACACCCAACTTGTCAGGAATTGATGCCTTCAGTATTGAAACAAAGTTACTCTCACTTAGTCTATCACATAAACTATGGATTGGTGTGTACACTACATCTCTTAGAAATGTATATTTTTCTTATTCATAAATGACTTTAAAGTTAGATTAGAAAGATGGACAGAGAGAAAAGTAGAGAGAGAGAATATGGTTGCACACTTTGCGCTCTATGGCACGATGGTGTGAGACTCACTCAGTCGGTTGGAGACTAATTATGTTAGCCCAGATTCCTACGGTACTTTTGTAATTGCTGCACGCAGGATTAAAAGAGAATTATCATTAATTAAATTAAATTTCTATTTTTAATTTTTGATATCTAAAGTATCATTTTGAAATATTTTCTAACATTTGATGTTTTTGTTTTCCCTATATCTAAGTTAGTGTGACTTTATAAAAGAGTGGATGACAAATATTCATTACCCTAGGCCTTTGGAAGATTTTCTAGGTAGACCTTATTATCCCAACTGTTTCGTGTGATATGGCTCACTTAAGCTTTGGATATACTTTAGCTTTGGGCACATGTTCTGAATGAACTTAAAAAATGATTATACAGCGCTGACAGGACGCATATATCAGTTGGGTCCCACAGAAAATCCGGGCCGCGTCGGGAGTGGATTAGGTTCTAGCTTCATGGGCCCACCTTGATAATGTGTTATATATCCCCGCCATCCATCCCTCTGCTAAGCTATTTTAGGATGCGTTTCTAAGAAGTTAAGCAGATTCAATTATAAGGTGTGGGCGTACGTGCGTATGGTGTTGGTTTGTGTAAAACGAATTAAAAAAACAAAATCAGATCTCAATTGCAACACACCGCAGCAAACTGTGCTGATTGAACACTTATTATTAAAAAATTCCAATGGCCCACTGCTAGCACATATGTAAAGTTTATTTTCCATCCAGCCCATTGATAAGGTAAAAGAGAACCGGTCTAAAGTAAAAATATAAACATCAGCTCCATCCAAAACCTTTTAGGCACTAAAAAAAAAAGGCTTTAAATTGTCATTCATTACTTTTCCAGTGGTTAAGGTCCACCTGAGATTTGAATCTGGTTTATTTTTTATTCAACGTCCTAAATTGATCTGAAAAAACGGATGGACGGTGTAGATGTACAAAAATTTCATCAAGGTGGGCTCCATATGGTATAGGTAACACCCACGGAAGTGTTATCCGGGTAACAGCTAATCCGCTGGCGGGAGCAAGTGCACTTTGTTCGTCCAGATCTATCACATCGTAGTTGGCACCTAACGTGCACCGGCGTCTGACATCGTCCCGTTTTTTTCTCCTTCTCAGGTAAAGGGATGTGAACGCCGGAAAGTGCGTGGCTCGCTTGCCATACTGTATAGGTTTTGGAAATCGGAATACTTTCCTCCCACGGAGGTCCTGCAACCAAAGTCCTGTGGAGCCATTGCATTGTCTGTGTGAAATCTAATCCTCCCATTGAATCAGGTCTAATGCTAAAGTGGGCCACACAACAGAAAACAGTGTGGACTCAATGCCCGCCATTGAAACCTTACTGGGCGTATGGAAGTTTTGATTATTTATCCCCATTATCGTCATTCCCCGCGGGAGCCAATGAAGGAGAATTATGTGTGATCTATATTAGTGTGTATGATATATTTGAAGATATGAAGACATGTACGGAACATATTTCCCAATAATAGTAACTGGAGAGTATAAAACGATGCCAGGTATTGTTTGAGGGATTGATGAAGAAGCAAGTGTGAAAGCAGCTATGGTATAGGTGGAAAGAAGAGAAACTGAATAAGTCAAGTATAGTATAATCCTTTGCTTTTCCTATTAAGCAAGTTACATTTGGTAGTATGATCTTTTACTTTTCAACCTACCATTTACATTATGTAGTGTAAATCAAATAACTAGTAATATTTAGTTGTAATTTAAGTCAATATTTATACATTAGGCTCAGTTCATCAATAAAAAATGTTTCAAAAAAAGTGAAGCAGATTTAAATCTCAAGTAGACCATACCAATATGGAAGAGTTGTGACTAACCATTACAAAATTATCATAGGCAACAAAAGTTTTGGATCAAGCTGATATTTATGAGGTTTCTTCATCCATATGTGACTTTATTAACAGATTGGATGGAAAATAAACATTAATGTGGCCCTTAAGAAGTTTTAATGATGGGTATTCCATCACAACTATTTTTGTGGTATGATCCACTGAAGATTTGGATCTACTTAATTTTTGGATTCATGTTCTAAAATAATAATTCAAAATAGATAATTAGCGTGAATACAAAGAAAATCTATCAAGGTATGCCCTACAGTAAATGATCCTCCACCCTCAAGATGTACTAAAGCCGCGTCAATGAAAAGGGTGCCTCTATTTGCCTAGCCGGTAATGAAAATGATAAAACATTGTTTCATAAAGGTAAGTCTTTACTTTTCTGGACCCACGAACATGTGGGCCATCAATATCATCCTGAGCCATTTTCACAGGAAGTAGATTGGCTGGTGTACCACGCACCATCAACGTGGTTGGCGTAGGTATGCGTCATGCCAAGATCAACTCTGAGTTGTACCAACAGTTCAAACGAGATAAAAGTTACATAAGCCCATAATAATGTATTTATTATATCCACACGTTTATCCATTTGGTGAGATCATTTTAGAGCATGAGCTCAAGCATACCACGCTACAAATAGTTGTGGAGACAAGTGGAGCATAAGATGGAATGAGGCAGATCCAAAGCTCAAGTGAACCCAACATAGAAAACAACCAGAACTAATGCCCTCGTAGAAACTTTTCTGAGGCCCACCATAATGTTTATTTAGGGATGCACTTCGGGTTCAAATTTCACTGCAGAAGATGCGGCGGAGCAATATATGAATTGGTTAAGTTGACCATTGAAATTAAACCAATGAGACAATCCTGTCCATTACTTTTCCTTACTATGGACCATTGATTGGATAAATAGATGGGTGTGATTTTTGAGACATCAACCAGCCATGCTAGGGTTGTGTGTATAGGTGGACCCAAGTTTCATATCACCCCAACACATGTACTGTTGAGAGATGGCTCTACCGTGCTTTAGTTCTTCCAGCTCTACCATATCATCTCCTTGAAGCGAGTATGCTACCTACAAGCAAACATCTCCCTGACCCTGTACACAAACGGTTCTACATTCCTCAGCCTCAAGACCTCTATTTATGTGTGTCTCTACACAACACCTCTCTCTCCTTGCCAGCTCTGTAAGGTGTAATCGCCCATCACATGTCATCAGACCAGTCGGTGAGCTCGTTTTCGTAGAACAGGCCGTCAACAAACTTATCGGTGATGGAATCGACAAAGGCGTTGAATCCAAGGGTGAAGATATTGCCCACTCGATTCCGAGCCCTTGAAATCCAAGCAAAAGCAGCGGCGCACACGACAACAGCCAAACATGCCGCCACCGCTTCTTTGATCGCCTGGAAATCTATCTTCGCAAACAATGAGTTTCCAGTCGCTGCTTCCATAATCACTGCACCTACGAATACAATCTGCCACAGAAGGATTCAACAAAAAACCGGGTTCTTATCAAAGCGGATGTAAGTCCAAGTTAATTGTAGTACTTATATATATATATATATATATATATATATATATATATATATATATATAGTGAAGGACTCCATCACTGCAGACGTGACACACGTGTATCTGATGGATGGAGACGATGGGACCTAAAAATACACACTGATGCTTGACAAAAGTCATTAATTGGACTAACTTTTGAGGACTATTTATTGAAAAGTAATTTTTTAGTTGCTCGTATTCGAATCAGTGAAGCAAGATTATGATATCATTGTTGTGGCAGTGAAGACTGGGATGTGAGAGACGGTCTCTCTGTTTCCTTTGTTGGGATTTTTGGCCTACGGAATCACACAGATCTAAATCTAGGATAGCAATCCAATGGCACCAAGCACACACGCAAGAAAAGAGGACACACAGAGTTAACATGAAAAACCCTTGCGGGAAAAAACCACGGCACAAAGCGACAGATCACCACTATGAAAGCATCAATTACAAAGAGAAAAGACTTACCCGATTCGAACAACCTCGAATCTCACCCTTGCTACACCCCTTGATAACCCTAGAATCCTTTAGAATACCTTTAGAAAGTCTTGGAATTAATATTAGAATAGCCCTAGGGACCCCAATTTATAGTTTTCGCAACTTCCCTTTCGTATCCCAGTTGCGAAAGGACTTGCAACATAAAATCCGCGAAACTCCTTTCACATCCCAGTTGCGAAAGGACTTGCAACACGAAATCCGCAAAACTCCTTTCCGCATCCCAGTTGCGAAATGACTCAAATTTAAGACATCTCGCAACAATTTCCACCATGTCTTCAATCTTCAACCGTGTAGCTTCTTGACCTCTTCTCTTATTTCTGCATCACATCATAACTCAGGATCACATTGGCCAACCAGCGCCAATCACGGATCTGATAGATACCTGTTATACCGTCGGCGCGAATATCTCTGAGAAGCCGATCTCTTCTCTCTGAAATAACCCCTTGCTACCAACCTCGCCTGTATCTATCATCATGTATCCTCTTGAAGGTCACACTGCATCTAACCGCTCACCGGCCCCTTTGGAAGCTCCACCCGCTCCCATATGTCGGTGCAGTACAATGAATCCATCACATCGCCCATAGTCACCTTCCACTTCTCGGCCACCGGGCTCACGTCAGAGCCATCGAATAGAAGATGAGTCCTCTGCGATATTAGAGTCGCCCATGTACCACGCCGATATCCTGCGATCATGCCGTATGATTCTTCACACGGTGGGCTGCTCCACCTTTCTGCTGCCATCCCCTGTCCGCACGTCTCGGCCTTTACGCACTGCCGCTCATGTGGCCATGCCCATCATGCCACACACGTGCGAGAGGCGGAATCCGCCCCTACATCCTTTGTAGCTCCACCATTTTTGAAGTGCTCCGATCAACAGCAAACATGATCGAGTCGTTGCGCTTTCATGATTACCCATGCCCCCTTAGATACTTTAAGAGCACCATCAATACATGTGAACTTGTATCCTTTTGCCTCAAGTACACCAAGAGAAATCAGATTCTGTTTCAAATCAGGAACGTGCCTCACATCTGTCAAGGTACGCTCCACCCCATCAAACATCCTGATGTGCACCGTACCAACAGCCACAACATTATAGGCAAAGCCATTGCCCATAAACACCTGTTCACCATCGCACTCCCTGTAGCTGGTGAACCAATTCCGATGAGAAGTCATGTGAAAAGATGTCCCAGTGTCTAGCATCCACTCGTCCTTACGATCATCATATGACCGTCTGAGCGAAGACACAGACAAAACATCACCATCACATTCACTCGATTCATCTGACGTGGCAGTGTTAGCCTCCCTGCATGAAGCCTCAGAATCTTCCCTCTTAAATTTAGAATTTTTACAATCCCTCTTCACATGTCCTTCCTTCACTTAATTCACAAGTTGTTGAGGCCCACGGCCGGGAGTATTTTCGGCCGTTGGTGAGAGCCCCTGTGATGTAACTTTCGGCCAAGACTTTACCTTTCCTTTGCCCTTGCCCTTGGATTTGGATTTAGAACACGAAGAAACGTACCTTGTTGAATTTCTACCCCGTAAACAAGTGCATCGAAAGATGTCCCCATGTTCTTTGTCTAGTTGTCTCATAGCCTTCCCTTAAAAGGGTGAGATACTTGATTAGTGTCGACACTCAGGGTTTTATTCATCTTTGCACATAGTGTCCTTGAATGACTCATAGACGCCGAGAGAGAATTCAAGAACATATATGCTTGTTCTTCATCTTTCATCACTTCCTCCATATCAAGCAATTTGCAAACCAATTTATTAAAGTTTGATGTGAGCCTCCGAGATCTCCACCCTCTGCCATCTTGAAGTTATACCTAGTTTCAAGTGTAGGCAATTTTCGGAGGATTTCTTCGCATAGACATCCTCTAACTTCGCCCATAACTTAGCCGCAGTTTTCTCACGATGACGTTGTAGAGAACCTCATCCGTGAGACATAAACGGATCGATGATAAAATAAAGCCTTCTTATCAAAGTATTCCAATCACCATCAGTCATAGTGGACTTCCGCTCCTCAAGAGCACCATCTTCGCCTTGTTTGATTAAGGAACTCATCATCTTGATCTTCCATAACTCAAAATTATTTTTCCCTGAGTACTTCTCAATCTCATACCTGGCGCTCGCCATTATTATTTTTCCCATGAATTCTTTAATGATTGTGTGTATGTTGTTGTTGACAAAATCCAGATAACTCTCCGCTCGGACCAATGAACTCTGAGCTGCTTCAGAGCCCTGAACCTGCACAATAATGGTGAGTAAAGGAGACCCTGGCTCGAGCAGAGACCCTCCGATGCCTAAGTCAGATTAAGGGAATCTGGGTCTAAGTTGATTAGTAAAGGGAGAGTGTGAGATATCGCGTACCCGTTTCCTCCCTACGAGATACTATTTATACCTTCTCACCTGAAAATGGCATGTCTGTATAACTCGGCGCGTTTTAGGGCACTCACCACCTCCTACGGGAGACTCGGCTGCCCAACCGTCGTATGGTTGTGCGAACGTGAGCGATTGAATAACCGTCACCAAACGTGCGGTAGTGGGACAACTTGAGGTCCCATAAGTAGATCCCGATCTGAGTTTCAAACCAACTGCCTCAGTCTCAGATTACTCCGAACCGGCACCCCTGGCCCTAGCTCATCTACCCAAAGCCTCGGAGTAAGAGTGTAACTAAGGCTGAGTCGGAAGTCTTTCCCTTCGGCAGTTCCCGTAATTCTAGACTTATTCGTGCATCTCCAGTCGGCTCATAACAGTGTCGAACCTCGGAGTTAAGAAGGTTCGGATCTTCCCATAACATATGCCATGTATGGATGAAGCCTACTTCACGTACTTCTTTGCATATAATGCCACACGTTGTGTTCAATATAAGGAGGGTCAAAGGTATCATATTCTATAATTTTCATTTTTTGAGAACTTTTTTGTACATGTAGAAGAAAGACAAGTTTAGTATTTTTGCTTCTCTTGTGTATATCGAAGAAAAAAGCTCTGTATTTTTTTTCTATGCAATAGGTATATTGCTAAACTAAATAAATCTTCATGCTTCATCTCTCTTACTTTTGTTTGGTCCTCTTTTTTTTTTTTTTTTTTTGCTCTTGCCTGCAATGATAATGTGCAAACATTTTACCATAACAATTGATATCGGAACCAAAGTTTGAGAAGCTTATTTAACAGAAGATTGTTGTTTGGTGTTTGTTTTGCAATTGTATTTCAAATGGCTGGATCAAGGTCTATCAAATTCGAGGTGCCGAAATTTGACGAATTCAATTACACACTGTGGAAATTCAAGATAAAAATGATGTTGGTAAAGAGGCAATAGTTAGTGTTGGGTTTTTAACAGGAGTGCAGGGGCAACTATTGAAGTTGGGTTTATGATAAAATTTCGCCGAAGAAGGAATTAGTAGTGATGATAACACAGATCTAGATTTTCTATTTGGCGGTCACTTGCATTGAAGAGAACTGTTGAATGTCTCCATTTAAGTTCTATTATTTTTTCACCTGGTGGATATGATGGGATTCAATGGAATAGATAGCCAACTGTAATCTAACGAGGGAATTTGTAAATCCTCCTGAAGTTGATGCTTTTCAAGTATTGTTTTCAATAGTGAAAACTGGCAATATTAGGTAGCCCTGCCAAACACGATCACATATGAAAAGTAAGGGATAAAGAAGTCTATCCCATCTAACATGCCCGAATTCCATACATCAAACACATCCTTATCTTATTTATATAAGAGTAAAAGATATTTTTAAGCGTCAAATCTTATGGAAGTTAATCCCATGACGTTTTATAAATGTATTCAAAATAAGAGAGATTATTTGACAACAACAAAGAAGAAATCAGTCATTCAGTGAATAGAAAAAAGTAAGAGCAACATGTTATGGGAAGATCCGAGCCCCTTACACTCTCGAGGGCCAACGTCATATTGATCCGATCGGACTGATGACTACCAGCTCGGCTCAGACTATAAGCGCGGACGCTATTCAACGAAAGTTTATAACCACTCTGATTAAGACCTTATCCGTTAGAAGGACAAAACCGAGGTCAGATCTCGAGGCGGGCGCTCCATAAATTAAACTTATAAACTACCATAAGTGGACGTGACTAGCTACTTCGCTTGCAGAAATGCACGATGCGCATGATATGTTACATGATCCTTTGATTGCGTGTAATATCCCCATGATCCGAAAATCTCCCCGATTGAGTGAATCGTGCCGAGATTAACGGACCCAGATCATTCGACAGCCAGGTATAAATACACCAATATCCCATCGCTACAGGTATACAAGATCTCACACCCTCTCTCCACTATCAACTTAGACCCAGATTCCCTTGACTTGACTTGGGCATCGGAGGGTCCCCTGGTCTAGCCAAGGTCTCCTTCGCTCACTCCCTATGCAGGTTCAGGGTTCCTTGAAGCTTCGCCTTTCTGAGTGGAGGGTGGTCTAGATTTTGACATCAACATTTTGGTGCCATCTGAGGGAACCGATACAAAAGGTCGGGTTCTTATTTTCGAGAATAATGGCTAGAGGAAAAAAGAAAGCGGTAGCTGCTGAACCGGAGCCAAACGAACAAACTCGTTCCTCCTCACTACTTCACGCTGAATCAGCCCCGGGGCCTTCCCAGCGTTCTCACAATCGAGCGAGTAAATATCGCGCCAGACAGAGCGAGATACAAGCCCTACATGATGAGGTGAATAGGATGAAGCAACAATAGGAGCCACGACCACACCCGGCTCAGGAAAGCCCTGTCCCTGAACCAGTCGGTCTGGTTGTGGAGGCTCACTCCGCACCAAGGAGTATGAGGCCTGAGGTGCCTCAACACCCTCAGATGCCGATGTCGGGTCAGAATCTTCTTCCGACCCAAATCCGAGCCTCGGCTCGGAACATGGCCACACGAGCTCCAACCAATGCTTCAGTCACTTCAGTCCTGACACCTACAGATCTCCGTCATTGGTTAGAACAGAGGAGGGGAAGGAGAACTCCGGAAATAGAAAATAACCAAGAGATCGGTTCGCGGAGTTCAACGACAAATTCTTAGCTCTGGAAAAGAAACAACAACCGACATTGGTTCCCGCTGCCATTCAGGCGATGATGGAAGAGACCGAACCTCCCTTCATCACGGAAATCATGAACGAGGTGATGCCACAGAGGTTCAGGATACCTTCCGTCATCCAATACTCCGGGTCTGGAGACTCATCCGAGCATGTGGAAGCCTATCACTCATGGATGCAGATTCAAACAGCGACGGATGCTATGATGTGCTGGGGGTTCTCGATCACGCTTACAGGTTCCGCTCGGAGTTAGTACCAGCAGCTAAATTCCATCAGTTCCTTCGCAAAGTTGAGCCGACTATTCCTTACCTAGTTCATAAGTGGTAAGAGAAGTCGAAAGCCCAACACTCAGCCCAACACTCACTTGAAAAACTACATTGCTATCAAGTAAAAGCTACGATGAAGGAGTCGCTCTGAGTTGGTAAAGACTACATCACTCGCTTTAACGAGAAAGTGTTATTGGTAGAAGACTACGATGATAAATGAAAGACTACATCACTCGCTTCAACGAGGAAGCGTTATTGGTAGAAGACTACATTGACAAATGGCGCTCGCTGCTGTATTCAGTGGCCTAAAAGAAGGGAAATTTACTTTCTCCATTGGAAAGAACCCACCGAAAACATTGAATGAACTTGTCGCCAGAGCTCAGAAGTATACCAACGCGGAGGAATTCTCTAATGTCCGTAAAAAATTTTAAGCAACAGAACCGAATGGTAAATGGAAGAGGCTTAGGAACGAGGAATCTCAACCATCTGACAAAAGGACCGATGACTGCGCCCCTCGCGATCGTTGTCCGAGCAGAAGGCCGGAGGAAAAATTTCGCTCCTATACCCCCCTTAACACATCCGCCGAGCAGATTCTATTGGATATCCGAGGAAAAAAGCTACTGAATTGGCTTATTTGCATGAAAGCTGATCCAGATCATCGAAATAAGTGCAAGTATTGCCGCTTCCATCGAGACCACGGCCACAATATAGTTGACTGTGTAGATCTCAAAGATGAGATCGATGCCCTTATTTGAAAGGGATACCTGCGTCGATACACCAAGGAAAGAAAAGTCATTTGGAAAGAAGAAATAGAACGGGAACAACCAAATAACACCACGAAAGAGCCCGCCGAAATTCTTACCATCTTCAAGGGCTCATCTGATGGAGGAGATTCAAATAGGGCGCAGAAGTCTGACTTCTGGAAGTCTGAACTGGAACATTACATCCACTTAACTGAGCGGTCCAGCAAGGAACTTCGGGTCAGCCCATGCACTCTGACCTTCACGGAAGAAGATGCGCGTGGAATTCAGCACTCGCACGACGATGATCTAGTAGTTACTATGACCATAGCGAATCGGCCGACGTGATCTATTCTGAAGCCTTTGAAAGAATGGAGATCCCAAGCTCTCACCTCATACTCGTGAAGACCCCCCTTCACGGCTTTGCCGGGGAAAGAGTGATCTCCAAGGGAGTCATCTCCCTCCCTGTGATTGCGGGGGAGGGACAACATCAAGTTACTCTCATGGTAGACTTCTTAGTTGTCAATGTACCGTCGGTACATAATGTCATCTCGGGCAGACCTTCCCTCAACGTAACGAGAGCAGTCGTCTCCACTTATCACCTGATGATGAAATTCCCTGCCGAGGGTGGGATACGCTACCTCCGAGGCGATCAGCGAGAAGCTCGGATATGTTATGCAATGACAGTAAAAAAGGGGTCAGTTAAGCAAGCACTCACCATTAATGTTCTAGACCCTAGAGGACCTGTGGAAGGCTCATCCGTGGAAGACCTGGAGAAAGTTCCGCTCGATGAGGCTGATTTGAATAGAACCGTTCAACCCGGGACTTCATTGAATCCTGAGCAATGGCTCGAAATATTAACATTCCTGCAACAACATATGGGCGTCTTCATATGGTCCCACCAACATATGCCCAGAATCTCTCCGGATGTCATGGTTCACAGGCTGAATGTGGATCCAGATCACAGACCTGTCAAGTAGAAGAGAAGATCGTTCGATGCTGGCGATACGAAGCGATAGCCGACAAGGTTTCCGTTCTGCTCAACGCCGGATTCGTAGAAGAAGTGCATTATCCCGACTGGATTGCGAATGTGGTCCTTGTGAAGAAAGTCAACGGAAAATGGTGGGTTTATATAGATTACTTGAACCTAAACAAAGTTTGTCCGAAAGATAGTTTCCCGTTGCCTCGGATCGATCAGCTAGTGGACAGCAGGGCGGGACATGAATTACTCTATTTCCTGGACGCGTGCTCCGGGTATAATCAGATCGCAATGCATCCCCCAGGCAGGCAAAAGACTACCTTTATCACAAACAAGGGACTCTATTACTACCGGGTCATGCCATTTGGCCTGAAAAATGCAGGGGCCACGTATCAAAGACTGGTAAATCAAATGTTCTCTAAGCAGATCAGACGTACAATGGAAGTGTACGCCGATGACATATTTAAGGCAACCGATCACCTGACGGATCTCGGAGAAACGTTCGTTGTCCTTCGAGAATACAAGATGAAGCTGAATCCCTCAAAGTGCACTTTCGGAATCGGCTCGGGAAAATTCTTGGGGTTTCAAGTCAGTCAGAGAGGTATCGAGGTGAACCCTGACAAGATCAAAGCACCCATCGACATGAGTTCGCTTCGGACTGTCAAGGAAATACAATGCCTCACAGGGCAAGTCGCGGTGCTTGGACGTTCATATCTAGAGTAACGGATAAATGCCTCCCCTTCTTCCAACAGTTGAAGGGTCATAAGAAGGCAGAGTAGACGTCGGAGTGTGAATAAGCCTTTCGGCAATTGAAGCAGTATCTGGGTTCACCTCCCATACTATCAAAACCTGAAGAAGGTGAACCCCTATTCCTCTACCTCGCGGTCTCGGCCTCAGCCATCAGCTCGGCCCTGATCAAGGAGGTCGGAGGCAAGCAATACCCAGTATATTATGTGAGTAAGGTTATGGTACCTGCAGAAACGAGATATTCGACCTTAGAGAAGCTAGCACTCAGCCTCGTCATTTCAGCTCGGAGATTGCGCTCGTACTTCCAAGCTCATTCTTTAGTTGTGTTGACCAACTCACCTCTCAGGCAAGTTCTCCAGAGGCCCGAGGTTTCAGGTCGGATGACTAAGTGGGCCATCGAACTTGGCGAGTTCGACATCTAGTTTTGTCCAAAGACAACCATCAGGGGCCAAGCTGTGGCTGACTTCATCGATGAATTCACTACTCCGAGCATAGAAGAGATCGGTACTGAAGTCGAAATGATTCCGCCTGTCCCCCCAGGAGACCAAAAGGCGGTATCAGACCTGGGTGGGTTCTCTATGTAGACGATTCGTCCAATATCAAAAGGGAAGGGGCCGGAATCGTCCTGATGGCACCTGATTTCACGATTATCCAATACGCAATCAAACTCAGGTTCAAGGCCTTAAATAATGAGGCGGAGTACGAGGCTTTACTAGCCGGACTCAGATTGGAGGCGAGTCTAGGTGTTCAATCTCTTCAGGTCCGATGCGACTCTCAACTAGTGGTGAATGACATCTCTACCGAGTACAAAGCCAAGAAAACAAGGATGATCGTTTATCTTGACGAGGCGAGGAAATTAATCGAAAAGTTTTTGAGCTGTACTATCCATCAAATTCCGAGAGCGAAGAATTCATGGGCTGACGCCCTAGCAAGGCTCGCGGCAGCCAAGGAGAAGATCCCGTGAGTTATCCCCGTTGAATTCATAGAGCATCCGAGCATCGATAAGGTGGAGAAAAAAGAAGTCAATCCAGTGCATGCTAATCCAAGCTATATGGACCCGATCTTTGACTACCTCACGTCTGGCGAGATCCCATCGGATAGGGTGGAAGCTAGGAGGTTGAGAGTCCGAGCAGCTCGATATACCATCCTGGATGGTATCCTATATAAGAAAGGACATTCCCAACCCTACCTCAGGTGTCTCCGGCCCGACGAGGCAGAATATGTCATTCGGGAGATACATGAAGGAATCTGCGGAAACCATTCCGGCAGCAGAGCCTTGGCCCTGAAGATACTCTGACAAGGATATTTCAGGCCAACTATCAGGGAGGACTTCGAGGATTAGTTTCAAAAATGCGACAAATGTCAGCACTTCGCGGCCGTGCCGAGGCATCTGGCTGAAGAAATGACTCCTATGAGTGGCCCTTAGCCGTTCGCTCAGTGGGGAATCGACATCATCGTCCCTCTAGCTACGGAAAAAGGGCAGGTCAAGTTCGTCATCGTTGATGTAAACTACTTCACCAAGTTAGCCGAGGCCGAGCCTGTTGTCAAAATCACAGAACAGAAGGTGATCAACTTTGTCTGAAAAAACATCATTTATCGGTTTGGGATTGCTCGCACCATCGTGTCAAACAATGACCAGCAGTTCGACAACGATAAATTTCGAAGCATGTGTCAAGGACTCGGCATTACAAATGCATACTCTTCTCCTCGACATCCCCAATCCAATGGGCAAGTGGAAGCAGTCAATAAAGTTATCAAGCACCATCTCAAGATGAAGTTAAAAAAAGTAAAAGGCAACTAGCAGAGGAACTTTCGTTCGTTCTCGGGGCCTATAAGACCACAGCTGTAATGTCCCGTCCAACCAGCACAGTGTCTTGGGGCGTCCACGTAGGATTTACCGCAGTACCATTCGTTTAAACTACTTATGCTGAGGTACCGCGAGTAAATTAATATAGGATTAGCCCAATGGAGTAGACCAGACGGGTCATGATAGGACCTAGTGCGGGCCGCCGAGTCAGATGGTCGTTTACACTTAGCAACTGCTCGTGCGGGCTATACTGTGACGCAGGAAGGTCAGAAAATTATAAAAATTTAGGGAAGCATAGATCTCACTGGGCTTGTGGTCCTTCGCGAACCACAGACCTAGTAAACGTCCAGAAGTCAGTTATCCACGCGGTCTCAATGGCACTTGCAAAGTGTGGCTCACCCCAGCCCACTAGTCTCAGAATCTGACACTCTTAATTGAAACTGAGATATAAGACATTTCAGCCGTCGAATTTTTTCTAAATTTGCGGTGACGCCAGTCCACCAAATCTGGGACTCGATCGTGGAACGGTGACCGTTGATCGCGAATCGGACCCGTGTGATCAAACCCATATCCGATATTCCCAAACTTTGTATGGCCCTTCATCGGGCCATGGATCACCTATCCTGTAAGTTTCATGGCCAGAGGGCCACTAGAACCACTCCAATCACCGGAATGGACTCCACGGGGCTATTTTAAGATAGGAATCATATGATCAAACCTCATATTCGCTCATCCGTTTGTTCCCAAACTTTGCATGGCCTCTCATCAGACCATGATTCACCTACAGACCAAATTGGCCAGAGGGGTGTTAGGGCCCCCAACACCTATAGGGAGTCCTAGAGGGCTATTTTGGGAATTTATGGAAACTTAAGGCCAATTGACCCAATCCTAGGAAATAAAGCCCTAGCTCCTTATCTCATAACTTCCACCACAACTACCACCACCAAGAGAGAGCAAAGGAGAGCAAGAGAGTAAAGAAAGAAGAAAGTGAGTGTGAAGAAGAGCAAAGGTGGACCCTAGATCGACGTGGGGCCCAAGAAAACCGATATTGCATCTCCCTACCTCTTCTCCAAGAAGAAAACCCTCCACCACGACCGCCCATTCGTTCCGTTGATTGCTTAGGTAAATCCCTCATCCATTCTTCTTGAAACCCATGTGTTGAGAAGGGTTTGGCATGGATCTCTAACATGCAAGTGCTTGCTTTAGGGATTCCGGCCGTTTGACCCCAAAATCCTCATTTCTAGGTCATCTTGCAAGCCTTCAACGATTCGAAGGTGCGGACTATTATCCTTAGGTGGCCTAGTACTAATTATAGTAGAAGTTTAATGATTTTGTTTATTTGGGATATTGAATTGAAGAATCTAGGGGAAACCTAGGAATGGTATGTTTGTTGGAATTGTATGGATTGCATGTTTAGTTCTCATTTGATGTTGATCTTGCCTCTCACATGATTTAGTAAATGGATGATTACATGCTCATATTTATTTGATTTCTTCTCATTTTTGTTGCTTCATGTTGTGCATGATTCATTACTCTTGTGTAATTGATTCCTTGAGGGGTAGGAAGTGCTTAACTTCCTCCCTAATCCACACCACTCACATGCACCTCGTTCATGATGTTGTAGCTTGCTTGTTAGGAGTTCTTGAATCGTATGTTGTGCTGTATGCGAACATGATATTATTATGCTAGTTGATAACCTTGATGGTGAGCATGTTATGGATCGTTGTCAAACCCTTGGGTTGGTAGGAAACACGATAAGAGACGGTAGTCCCATTGGTAGGGCTACCCTGAGGCTAAACCCATGGATTTGGGCGGGTGCTTGTGGGCGGCAGTAGTTCAACTACATGGGCCTCTTGCGCTCAATGTCGTCCGTTGCGTGCTTGCCTGACTCATGCGGTCTAGCCTACTTACTAACCAACCTTATTCGTTAATCTTGTTTGCTCACATATGTACGGAACCTGGAACACCTTACAACCATTGCAGCCCGTCATTAGCCAGATTGGAAATCAATCCACTGCCTCGTGAGCCGGGTATGGTGGAATGAGACACTGTGTCCGAGCTGTCGGCCTACGCTGGGGTAACGCACCTCCTTGTAGTGACCGCGAGCGATCTCACATTTCAGCACTCCCCGTGTGCTTGAAGTTAGGGACGGGGAACCCGACGGGATCACGGATTGTTGGGTCTTGGCCTTACACGTTGAGGGGTCTTGGCCTCGCAACCAGTTCAGGGCATTGATACGTGGGGTGTATCAGATTTTTCTACCTGTTAGATGAACGGACTTAACTAAGAATTCGGCTAATACGTTCACATTACATTGCATTAGTTAGGGTGGCGACTCAAAAGTCGAGGTCGCTCTGAGGGAGCGTTGGTCATACGCGATCGTTGGATGGAGTCGCTCGAAGGAGCGTTATGGTAAGGGCATGCATCATGTCATTCATCATGCATACGCATTAACAATATTAGTGTAGTCACTATGAGTGAATGCTTTTAATTAAATTCTTAATATAACTGCTGCTTGTTACAAGTTAAGATTAATAGCACCCACTGAGTTGATCACTCACTCCCACTCTAGGACGGTGTTTTAAAACACCGACCAGACTTTTCAATAGCTATAGGTAGCGATGAGTTCGAGGAGCCCGACGGTGCGAGCGTCGACGAGGAGGAGGACGAGTTCTCCTACTTTCAGCTGATGAGTGGGTCTTCTTCGGATCCGTAGATGAGGCATTGAATCGCTGAGTAGTGGACTAAGCGTTATACTTTTGGGCATACTATTCTTTTTGTGATTTTGTTGGGCAACATTATGGGCGACCCATTTATATTTTTTTGGACCTGTATATATTTGATCTTTTCATTTCAGTAGACTTGTGGGGTTGTGTTTCATGTTCCAGGAAATTTCAGGTTGCGCATTTAACTGGATTAAACGTACATTAATGAAAATCAGTTATAAGTGACCCCGGGAACTCGGGAATCGAGTGTATACACGACCCCCGATTTCCAGGGCGTTACAAGTTAGTATCAAAGCATGGTTTGGAATTAATTGGACCATGGGTCACGAACTCACTAACGCGTCCGCTGACTTGAGAGGATACGGACGGAAGCACAGAAGTGGGTGAAAATTTCCAAAGGAAGCTTATATAGGCCTTGTCAAATCCCCGCATTAATGACAAGGAATGATAGCCGCAGCCGAATCGTCGCAAGACGACCTCGAAGCTTACGTGGACGCCCACTGTTGCTCCAGACTCTGTTGAGCAGTACGCCCTTGACATCAAGCAGAGTGCTCCGGATAAGTGAAACAACACCCGAGCAATGAAAGCTCCGTCCGAAATACTAATCAGGGGGTACGTGGTGATAAGGCATAGGCGGACGACAATTCGAAATCGTAACCATCGCCATGTGGCCGCTGAATGTTGGCCCGTGGGCGAAAAACCCCGAGGGCGCGATGCTTCAAAATCCTGAAATCAGGATATTATCGGCACACATGGAAGGTTCAGCGTGCCGAGGCGGTTAATCTTCCTTGTGCTTACTCTCCGAGTCCATGATCGACCTTAAAGAGTAGAAGGCTTCTGTTATGGGAAGATCCGAGCCTCTTACACTCCTGAGGGCCGACGTCATATTGATCCAATCGGACGGATGACTACTAGCTCGGCTCGGACTATAAGTGCGGACGCTATACAACGAAGGTTTATAACCACTCTAATTAAGACCTTATCCACTAGAAGGACAGAGCTGAGGTTAGATCCTGAGGAGGGCGCTCCATGAATTAAACTTATAAACTACCATAAGTGGATGTGGCCGGCTACTTCACTTGCGAAAACGCACGATGCGCATGATATGCTACACAATCATTGGATTGCGTGTAATATCCCCACGATCCAAAAATCTCCCTGATGAGTGAATCGTACCGAGATTAATGGACCCAGATCATTCAACAGTTAAGTATAAATATACCAATACTCCATCGCTATAGGTACGCAAGGTCTCACACCCTCTCTCCACTATCAACTTAGACCCAGACTCCCTTGACCTGACTTAGGCATCGGAGGGTCCCCCAGTCTAGCCAGGGTCTCCTTTGCTCACTCTCTGTGCAGGTTCAGGGTTCCTTGAATCTTCACCTTGCCGAGTGGAGGGTGGTCTAGATTTTGAAATCAACACAACACATGTTCAAATCTCTTCAATTTTTTATATTTTATTTTTGAACTCTACCATTTACTCCTATGCACTCTCACACAGACCGACATGGCACTTGATCATTGATCCATGATCTTAGTTTTAAAACAGAGTAGCCTGACCCTACTTTCAGGATTGAATAAAGGGTTATATTTGAAAAATGGTGGCAACTCATCCTCGTAACATCACATCGGTACTGACGTACATCTATCTAGATTATTCAAATTATGGGTCCACTTGTGGATGGAGCACATCTCTACAATCACACTGTTTCCTGTAATCCCAACCATCCAAATAATGGCTGTCAAATGACTGGTTAGAAATAAAATGGGGAGTGTTTAACTTCCAAGGGGTAAAAAATCAAATGGTTTATATTATTATCTCAGTGCAATTTTTAGGTTGTGCTATACCTAAATTGTATTAGTGATTTGGACGGTCTGGATGGCCTTACTACTAAGCCATGTGTACGTTTGAAGAGCCTAACACATGCACGCGATCCGGACCGTTCTACCGTTCAGCTCTGCTGGAGCATGCTATCCTGCATGTGTATCTGAGTTACTCCTTGAGCATGCTCTGCTGTGGACGGGTCACACCCAAAAACATGCAAAGCATTCATTTATATATCGGCAGAGATCTTCAAACTCGGTTGCTAAGATCGTGTGTGATTTTTGGGGCAAGGCACATCCATGTTAGGTCCAGTAGATAAACAGTCCAGATCTTGCACAGGGCTGGTGTATGAGTAGAGCCATGGATATGAGCAACCACTGGTCACGAAACAGATGGGCAACGTCACCCACATGCGCATGTTAGCGGAGACCAGTAGGAGAGGCTCGTTAGACTGACCATTAAATTTCAGTTAAGGATTGTCACCCACATGCACATGTTAGCAGAGATAATAAGAGAAGATATACCATGGTGAGGCGACCAGAGATGATTTCGATGTCCTGACTCCTCCTCGAGTTCTCGATGTAGTCCGAAAGAGATGCTAAGAACGGTGACACGTCAGCATCCCGCTGGGTCCTGATGATTTCGTTGTGGCCTGAGCCGTACGATCTTAGAGTACACACGCGGGGTTGGAGGATGATCTTTCCACTCTCAGGCGACGAATCGGCGGCCTTGAGTTTCATAATCGCCAATTCTCTCCTCGCGATGGCCGGCTTCTGCGGCTGCAACTCGCAGAAGATCGCGCGAGCAGTCGTAGCCATTAGGAAAGAATCACAAAGTATCGACCGCACGAGCAGCCGATCCGCGGAATTTGGGATCCTGTTTAGTTGGATTCTTTATAGTAGTTGACAAGTCCACGTTTACCGGGAATGTTTGCGATGATGGCGTGATGTTGTGGGCCCCACCAGTGACTTGGCACTCATTTTCGACAGTAGCATTGTTTTCACAGAGAGTGTGCCGCTATGGTTGACAGCCACAGAAACACGGAGCCAGAATAACCCCATACACTGCAGAGTATTCTATCCACAATATCCATTGGGACTGTTGATCTAGTAGGAGCTGTCGTGGATGATAACCGTTTAAAAACTACGGCTACTGGACAATCATAGCCACGCGTTTTTACACCCAACCATTTTCATTTTTTATGGTTTGATTTGATGACTGTCGATCCATCATCCAATTGATATGTAGTTGTACCGTTTTCCATCCGCATATGCGCAACAAGATGAACGGACGTAAAAGATATATCCTCCTTCCGGACGTAAAATGTTCATTTCCACGAAAGTTGCAGGCTCATATTTTGACTGGCCCCACTAGTAATGCACCTTGCCTGTAAAATCTACAACATTTGAAGATCCTAGCCGTCGAACCCTCTCAAACGTCGTGCCCATGTCGTGTCAATGCCAACATCCATACAGGTAGCGGGAACGGCCACTCCATGTCTATTTTTCACTATTACACATGGAGATGAGGTGAAAACGAGGGTTCGGGTTGGGTCGGGCAACCCGAGACCTCAACCTGAGCCCAACCCAAGTTTTATCGGGTTGGTGTTTGTATAGCCCAAGTTTGAGATCGGACCCGATATATCTTGCCCGAGCCCAACCCAATGTCGGGTCGGTCACGGGTCGGTCGGGTTGAACCCGCCCAACTTTTAGCCCTAGTTTGGATCGTGGGATGAGGTGGTATGAAATTGTATTTGGTCCCATGCAAAATTTATATGTTGTTTGAAAATGGTGGAAAGGAATAGATTGACCTAGATACTGTGTCATCCAGTCCCAAAAGAAGGTGTATCCATCAGCCCCACATTGATGCATGTGTTTTATCATGCCGTCCATCCATGTGCATCCTTACGCGTGACGTGGCCATTCAGCAAGAAATCAGCTAGATGCACTGATGCAGGGGAGGACGTGAGGTCGAGCACCGTCTTCCTCAAGAGGATAAGTATTCCGAATCCACAAAACTTCTTTGGACTCCTCACAGAGACTTCTCGAATCCACGAGGAAAGAAAGCATAAAATAGAAATAAATTATAATAAATTCAAAATTGATTAATGAATCATTGATAATTGTCTAATATATCTCCTTACACCATTAATAAAGAAAAAAATAAATTAAAATTCGTAATTACCAAAAATAGCAAAATTCTAACTCTAATAAAAATCATAATTCTAATAAAACTCTTCTAATGCTTAATTTCTATAAATAAAAATTTCAAATAAATTTTCTCTAGAAGAGTCCTAGTATAATTAAAAGTTATTTCTAAAAGGGAAGAAAATCTAAAACTCTAAAAATAGAAAAAATTAAAATTAAAAATCGAAATTACTAAAAATAGTAAATTTTTTCTAAAAATTTGTTTTTGAGCTGAAAGCACACGTTTTCTAACGAAACGGATAGATGCGACCCACTTTGTGGGTCGATTCACCTCGGATGGCCCGTTTCAATAAAGATTGATAGGCTATGTGCCCAGTAACGATACCCGGATCAAAAGTTATGGTTAATTTATGGTCCATCTTCTTTTGGCCCAACCATGCTAGGAACGTATCCGTGATACGTTCTACATCAGACTCCTCCACTTGAAAAAAACTTGTCCTCGAGTTACGCAAGAGACTTGGCACATGAGTTTGAGATAACTTCTGACGCCGATGTTCATTAGCCTTTTTTTTTGTAGTTGGCATTAAGCTCTTGAGTTGACACAATACATGTACTCATGCTTTCCTTGACTTGACTAATATTGATCAGTTCCTTCACATCTGCCTTCAAGATCTCATATATTTTTCTGATAATGTGGGCAATTAGGCGGACTTGCCCCCGAGACGGGATCAACATGATTTTGTATATCTCGTATGGGAGGTAATTTATTAGGGAGTTCATCGAGCACAACCCTCTTGAACTCCTGCGATACTGGTTCCAAATCCTCTAGGATATTTGTCACGCCCCGAACTCGGAAACCAGGCTCACAAAATTCCTGATTGCCGAATCCGGCGCCGACAGCCTCCGTAGTGCCCTATTCTCGACTCCCAGCGCCCATATACCAGATTTCGATCCTGGGATCCTACAAGGAGGATTTTCAGTATTTTTTTTTTTTGAATGGAGCATAATCATAAACATACCCAAATCATAAAGGCAACATCATCATCACATATCCACTAATATAATCATTTGAACACAATGCTGAAAGGGAAATACATATATCAAAATCAAAGCTCCAGAGGACAGCTGCACGCTCCAAGCTCAACGCTGCTGCAACCTAATGCCACCTGCACGCATCTATCGTGCATAAGCTTACAAAAGCTTAGAGGGTGGTGAGAGTGTGTGTAAGGTAGGTGCCAAGTATACCATAAAGCCCCTAAATCATACATCATCGGGATAAACAAAAATACTAACAAGATCATGAATCATATAATGTAGAGTAAGAGGAAATATACCGGTAAGTCCATGAGTGCTATCAGTCGTACCAAGGCTATGCGATGCAACACATAATAAGACAGTAACAGATGCTGAGGATACAATGTAATATGCAAATCCTGATGAGTCACGAATACTATCAATCTCATTTATGCCATATAAGTGCAAAACATAGTAACCCAAAATGCTAAGTACTGCGGATGCAATGTAATATGCGGTGCAAATGAAATGATCATGCTGGAGTGTGAAGTCGGGATGATAGTACGTAGTATCGCAGGCTATGGGATCCACCACAAGGGACTTCTATCCAAACCAGTCCCATACTTAAATTTGGATAGTCAGACTCAATGTAGTAAACTCCTGATCTCAGGTTAGTCGAGCGCCCCAACCGAAATCCTTGTCATCACGAAGGTACACGTAACAAATAGTTGCGCATCACCAGCCCGAGTGGATAGTGAATTAATGAATGGATGAGTATGCAACTCCTACTCAATAAGTCCACATATCAGTATGGTTCATCTCTGGGATCATCACCGGGGTCTATTACACTCTAGCCAGCTTGCCGCCCCTATCCGACCACACAACTGGGTAAGTGGAAGAGACCTCACTATCCGTCTGCCAATATCGGGCCCGGCTCGTCGATAGCGGACCCATTCCTCAAGCTGGTCAAACTCAACCTAAACATTGCCCCCTCACTTAGGCGAGTTAGGTCACACCCCCTCCCAACCGACCACGACACAGTGGGAGACACAGCTTACTGGTATACGACCCTCATACGCTCATATATATCCACTTGGTCTCGACGTTGGGGCGTCTCCTGGCCACGGAAGTTCAGGAATTTTCACCCAGGGACATCTATGGCGCCCGTATGCTAGAACCAAACATTTCTGGTGTCCCGTCTGGCCATCCACAACATGCTTGTGGAGGCTACGGCCCTGGTGTCGCTAGGGCGTACAGTAATCACAAAACAATGCAAGATGAATGAGTCACACTCTCCAGTCATGCAGCAATCCTGCGAGTACGACGCGATAATGCGGGCACTCCGTCTCATAAGGAGTCCCGTAAATAGTCTGCCCAATGGCGTATGCAATGATTAGTCATTACTCATATCAAGCATATATATGATGCGTATGGCATGAGTCATGGGGCTACACTAAGCATGTTATAAGCTGATGAACTATCCTTACAACACAGATGGGCCTAGACGGGCTACACACAACAAGTATGAGCCTACCAATGGCCCTAGGGAGAGTCATAATGCGGACATTTAACCAACATTATACTTACAATGTGGACGTCAAACCAACATTGCTCTCAAGGCATAGCCCGCCATATAGGTTAACACATAAAACACGGTGGAATCACATTCAATGGGCCTTATGTATACCCTATTGGGCCTCGACCCATGGGCCTCCAATACACCAAATGGGCCTCACAACATAGGTCTCATGTATATCAAGGTGAGCCAAAACAATGGGCCATAAATATGACAAGTGGGCCACATCGCATGGGCCATATGTATATACCAAGGTGGGCCTAAACAACGGGCCATAAATATGACAAGTGGGCCACATCGCATGGGCCATATGTATATACCAAGGTGGGCCTAAACAACGGGCCATAAATATGGCAAGTGGGCTACATCGCATGGGCCATATGTATATACAAAGGTGGGCCTAAACAACGGGCCATAAATATGACGGTGGGCCTCAATAACGACCACAAATGCACATCAAGGTGGGCCTCAATAACGGCCACAAATACACATCAAGGTGGGCCTCAGCAATGGGCCATAATTATGGCAAGGTGGGCCTAAGTAACGGCCACAAATACATCAAATGGGCCCCATAACATGGTCCTTACATAAGTGGTAATAATGACTTCACCATTAAAATCCCAAGGCCCACGATAGTATTTATTTCCCATCCAATCTGATCATAAGGTCACAATGACCTGAAAGGGAAAAGCAAATATCATACTGGTCCAAAATGGGTGGCCCAAGGATTTTAATGGTGGAAAAATCAAATCCACTACTTTCTATAAGGTGGCCCACCTAATCCTATATCTGTCTCATTTTGAACTCAAGCTCCAAAATTATTATATATATATATATATTTTTAAATGGTTGGATGGGGTTCGAGCAACACATGCATCATGGTGGGGCCCATGAAGGCCCACCATCATATATATATATATATATATATATATATATATATATATATATATCCACACACATGTGCACACACACCCACACGCATACACACGTGCGCACACACACACGTGCACACTCACACACGCCCACCCGTCCTTTGGACGGTGGGGTTTAAACAGATACATCACAGTGGGTACCACCGTCCCGGCAGACGGTGGTAACAAGACACATACATCACTGCGGGCTCCATGTGGGGCCCACCGAAATGCTCATATGCCATCCATCCCGTTGGAAAGGTCACACGGGCCTGGATGAAGGGGGTAAACAAATTTCAGCTTGATCCGAAACTTCTGTGGGCCCAGAAATAGTTTCAATGGAAGGCCTTTAATCAACATTGTTTCCTATGATGTGGGCCGCCTGAGCGCTGGATTGACCTGATTTTTGGAGGGGACCCACCTCAGGGGGTGGTCCACCTCATGGACGGTGTGGATACAAAATATACATCATGGTGGGGCCCACACGGCCAGCCGTGGGTCTGCCCGTTTTCACGCTGACGTTGGCAACGTCTGTTTGCATGCGCGGCGAGCAGCGGCATTGCCCTTTTTTTTTTTTTTCAAGAAACTCGTTTTTTCAAGGTTTTTGATGCATGGGGCCCACATTGGATTAATCCACCCCGGCCACTGGTTTTCATGGCCCGGGACGGATCAAACAAGTCCAATATCTGATATTTTTCTGTGTTTAAGAACGGCAGGGGGGGTTTTCAATGGTAAAAACTACTGTTTTCAATGTTATGGCCACCAGAACCTCGGATCAACTTCATTTTTCGTCTTAACGACTAAAATAACCTGGAGAATGGAATGGACGGTGTGGATTAAACACGTACATCAAGGTGGGGCCTACATAAATAGCCCACCATAACATTTGGAATCAAACTGATATTTTTATCTTCCTACACGTCCAGAGACCCTGATGCTGGAGTGTATCACACTCTCTGTTCACGTCTCAGCGTGAATGTGTTTTCAAGGTGGGTCCCACATGGACGTGGTCCACTTGGTTTAGATCAATATGATATTTGTGATTTTCCATCACCTTTAAGGTAGGGCCCACGTAGTTTGGACGGTGTAGATCCTACACGTCCATCAAGTGGGTCCCACAAAGGTGGATGGCTTGGATAAAATGCATACATCAAGGGGCCAAAATCAAAAGAAAGGGAGAGAGAAGGAAAGGGATCGAGTGATGGAGGGACCCCGACACTATGGGTCCTCCCTTGCATCCAGTTATACATTAAACGGTAATCAAGGTGGGCCATCGGCCACATCTTAGGGTCCAAAGTGAGATCCATACCATTGATCGGTAAGTCTCACTTGGCCCATCTAAGAAAACATGAAAACTACCCTATCAAAGCACCCACCTCATGATCTTCTTGGTCCGTTGGGAAGCCACTCTCCTTGTGCTCCTCTTTGATGGTGGAGTGGGAAATGGATGGCTAGGATGAGAGATCTTGGGATGGAAAGTGGGCTACCAAAAATCACTTTTCTCTCTCACATAGAGAAGCTTGGACGTGGGTTTCTTGCTTAGGTTTGGGATGGTTGGGAAATGTGAAGGGAAATAGAGGGAGAGAGAGAGAGAGATTATAAGGAGAGGGAGTGATGGGTGTGATGGGTGAGGTGATGGATTGTGGACTTTTGTGGTTGCTTTACTTGTGGAGAAAGGAAGCATGGGTTACTTTGTACTTGACATTGAAGTGATTGATTGATTGATGGGATTGATTTGACATTGTGTAGAGATTCTCTTGGAATCGAAAAAGCGCGGTGTTTCTTCGAAATAAACGCCGGCTCACATCTTCTGGTTAGGGTATCGGATCGGTGCGTGAGTCGTGGCGTTGGAACCGCGGCGACGGTGCGGTCACAACGATACAGGTCTCGGATTAAACCGACTCGAATCTAAAGGATATGACTTATGGTCGTGCGCAAACGTCGATTATCAGTCACGGATTGCCGGACTTCGACGGAAAGGATCGAGGATTCATCGGAACAGTACGAACTAGGATACGGGTCTTACAATATTCATAGGCTTCACATATTTTTTCTTTTCAACTAATGGATATATATTTTCCATTTCCTTAGATTGTTTAATAAAGGCCTGTTCAGTGATGAAATATTGCCCCTTTACTTTATAAGTCTTGGGTTGGTTCTCCATTCCTATAGAGGTCACATGTTCGCCACTGATGAATCCCGTAGTCTGTTGTAACTCCATTTTGATGAAGTCGTTTCTCGCGGACCAATAATAGAATTTTTTTGCATAACCTTTTACTGATCGACTATCCTGATAATAATTTTGGTTTTGTTGGAATAATACATGATCATAATCTCGAGGGAGGAATCGCATGCACAATAACTTCTTCATTCGCGACCACGTGGGGATTGGCGCCTTCATCTGTCTCGCCTGCTCGAGTTGAAGTTGTTCCCACCAATCTGAAGCTTTGCCCGTCAACTTGTATGCCACGAGTTTAACTTTCTTTTCTTTTACGATGTTCATGTAGTCGAAGAAACGTTCGACTTCAAGCAACCAATCGAGGAAGTCCTTGAAGTAGAGTTAACCATTAAAACTAGGAAGATCGACTTTCATCTTGAGTTCTTGAATAATTCTGTAGTTCATTGATAGCATCGCCCTACGATCGGTATAATTACGAATTCCAGCAATTGCTGGTAGTGGATCACCACCATCAACACGGAACTTCCCTAGGCTTTCTGCTAAGAGATCTGCTATGCGGTCGATGGAAACCTGCAGCCCTTGCATGGCTTGCCGATTCTCTCGTTGCGCTGCTTCGAAAGCTGCCGCCGTTAAAGGTAAATTCCCTAGAGCACCGCTCATGGGATTGTTGCCCGACTTATCATTAGAACCCATCAATCTGAGGAGAAACCTCGTTTTGATACCAAACTGACACAGGGGAGGACGTGAAGTCGAGCACCGTCTTCCTCAAGAGGATAAGTATTCCGAATCCATGGAACTTCTCTGGACTCCTCACAGAGACTTCTCGAATCCACGAGGAAAGAAAGCATAAAATAGAAATAAATTCTAATAAATTCAAAATTAATTAATTGATCATTGATAATTGTCTAATGTGTCTCCTAACACCATTAATAAAGAAAAAAATAAACTAATATTTGTAATTACCAAAAATAGCAAAATTCTAACTCTAATAAAAATCCTAATTCTAATAAAACTTTTCTAATGCTTAATTTCTATAAATAAAAATTTCAAATAATTTTTCTCTAGAAGAGTCTTAGTATAATTAAAAGTTATTTCTAAAAGGGAAGAAAATCTAAAACTCTAAAAATAGAAAAAAATAAAATTAAAAATAAAAATTGAAATTACTAAAAATAGTAAAATTTTCATAAAAATTCATTTTTGAGCTGAAAGCGCGCGTTTTCTGGCGAAACGGATAGATGCGACCCACTTTGTGGGCCAGTTTACCTTAGATGGCCCGTTTTAGTAAAGATTGATAGGCTGTACGCCCCGTAACGATACCCGGATCAAAAGTTATGGTTAATTTACGGTCCATCTTCTTTTGGCCCAACCATGCTAGGAACGTATCTGTGACACGTTCTACATCATGCACAACGCAATGATATAGATAAATGGGGATTGGAGGTCAACCATAGGCTTGTATGGGTGCTACCATGGCATGTATCTTTCACCAAACCCATTCAAAAACTAAGGTAGGCTATAACACAATTTAAGGTCTTGGCCTGAATTTACACTGTTCCCGCAACGTGGCCCATTTGAGGTTTTTTTTTTTTTTGGGTAATATTTTGTTTGTAAAGAAAAGATAATGGTTTTCACTTGATGAACATGTTGTTAGATGTCTTCAATCTATTTGAAACAAGGGATTTTGATCGCTTGGCTCGATCAATCGAGATAATTTAAGCCAGGTTCAATCAATAAAGGATTACAAGCGATATTGATTGACCGATGTTTAAATCAATGGCGTACACGATTTTACATAATTGTATGGATTATTTCCTATTCCGGGTGTAATATTATATATAGGGTGTAAAGTGGATTAAGGTATTCGAAGTTATTCTAATCCGTGCTAAAATGTTTATAGGATTTGGAAAGAAAAATACAAAAGGTTTTTTGAATTATAAGAATATCAATATATATATATATATATATATTTGTACTTGTCATTTTCATTATAATTGTTATCGCTTTGTGCCGTAGTTTGGAATACAATCCACGGATCAATCAAGATGCAAGAAATTAAACATGATTTTCCAGCTTCAGGCAAGCAGAGAATCCCAATTCTAACAGTTTATGTTAGGATGTCATCCAAAAACTGAGGCAGTACTAAAATTCGCCAGGGCAGCACGATAGTAAAAAACAGCTAGGTAAAATGGCTACTGTTGAAGCCTCCGTAGGTCCACGGTTATATTCATTTGCATTCAAATGGTTGATACAGTCATGTCTAGTCATATCTAATGAGATGAGATTCAAATCTCTTGTGTCTCTATAAATCTTTAAACTGTCAATCCTTCGTGTGTAACGTTGTATTCTGCTTTGAGTTTTGTATCTTTTACGATCGCGTCTTCGCATGACTTGTCAAAACAGATGACGGTGGTAAACATAGCCTATCTTTCGAGACTGTGTCTGGAATGCAATCTGCGGCAATGACGGGGATGGCTTGCTTAAACCATTTCCCACCAACTTCATCGGATGAGAAATTAAGTAGGGCTCAATGTGATGTTTGTTAAAAATCAAATCCAATCATCCGTGTTATCAGCCTATGTTAGGATATGGTGCTGAAAATGTGAATGAACAAGAACTAAAGTTAGCCACACAACAGAAAATTAGTAGGCAGAGATGCTTACCGATGAAACCTCCCTTAGTTCCACCGTTATTTTTTTATACCATCCATGCCGACCACAGGGTCATTCCTACTGGGATGAATTGAAAACACACAAATATTAAGCTGATCAAAAACTTATGCAGCCACGCTAGTGTTTCAACGGTGGACGTTCAATCCTCACTGATCTACTCATTTATAGTCCCATGTCATGAGCATGATCTGCCAAAACAGATGGACGGGTGAATTTCTCGCAAGTATCATGGTGGGCTCTACCTGGCTTCCGTCGCAAGAAGTTCATCCGAAAGGAAACAGATTGGCTACTCCCCCTGCCACCGGCCACGGTGGTCTGTGGGCCCCACAATGATGTATGTGTTTCATCCATTCCATTCATCCATTTTTACGGATCATTTTAGTGTTTTATATAAAAAATGAGAAGAATATAAACCTCAGGTGGACCACACCACAGGAAAACAATAGTGATTGAATATCCATCATTAAAATCTTCCCAAGGCCCACTTCACTGTTTATTTGACATCCAATTGGTTGATTAGGTCATACAGGCCAGATGAAGGGAAAAAAAGATTGTTCCAAAACTTTTATGCCTCCCAAAAGGTTTCATCATAACATAAAATAAAATATAGCTAGCTGAATGGCATGGTGAAATACTTAGGGGTCGTTTGACACCTTGGATTGGAGGGGGTTTCAAATCCCCTTGGTTGTTTTGCAGCATAAAGCAACTGGGGATTGCCAATTCAGAGGTTTGCAATCCCCTCTTTGAGGGGGTTTGTAATCCCACGGTGAGAGCTTGGATTACACCTAAACTCATTTCAATAGTTGCAGGTATAAATGTATGTCACTGTACATTATCATTTTATTGGGCACATGGCCCACTAATGATGCACATGGCCCAAACATTGATGATCAAGACGTTCAAATATGACCAAAGCACCATCCAAACAGTATTCATATTAATCAACGATTAAAAATCGTTGGTTAGTCACTTAGACATGATCTTGTGCTTGCGGTCCATCTGGGACTTCGAATTTCATCATTTTTAGGCAAAACATATATTTTAGCGGGCTTATCATAACCATAATGTCAAAAATTATATATCTCATTAATTGATGATATTAAAGTTGATTTAGTAATTAAATTCAAACTCCCATAAATGTCATTTATTGGTATTTTGAATTAAAGGTGCCAAACACAGCCAGATGATTGCCAATCCAACGGGTGGTTTCCAATCCTGGGGGTTGCGAATCTAGGGGGTTCCAAATCCATGCTCCCAAACAGGCCCTTACATATGATTGGCCTACGGAGTACCGACCACCAGGGGAGTAGCCAATCCCCTTCGGAAGAGGATTGGATGGTGTACCACACATCAGCTATATAGTTAGCTGGTGTATTGACGTAGGCAAGTTCTGTGGGTCCCATCATGAGGTATGTATTATATCCAAACCGTCCATCCAGTAGGAGATCTAGTCTTAAGTATTGAGACTAAAAATGAAAAAGATCTAAAGATCAAGTGGACCACACTGTAAATAGCAGTGGGAGATTGACCGTATACCATTGAACTTTTTAGGGGCCAGGGACGTTTTGATCAATATGATATTTGTTTTTACTATTAATTAAGGTATTTTTGACCTTATTAACAAATTGGATGGAAAATAAATGTTATTGCGGGCCCACGAATGTTTTAACGGATAAAATCACCGCTCTGCGGTTCACTTGAGCGTTGTAAATAATTAATTTTTTATCTGACGTTGTGGTGCGGTTCACTTGAGCGTTGTAAATAATTCTTTTTTTTTTCTGACAATCTAAAATGATCGATAAAAATAGATGAACCACGTAGATATAATAAATAAATTATTTTAGCGGCCAGGTAACTTTGATATACTTTGAACCGTTCGTACCACACGGAGCTCGATGAACGTCAGCGCCGGTCTTCGCACGACACGTACACCAGCCAATCCGCTTTCCACCCCTGAATCTCTCCCGGAGCGAGCAGCGGTAGCATATCTTGCTGCAATGGGAATATGGCGAAGATACGCGCGACGATAAATTGAAAAAGTGAATCGCAGACCCATGCCACGTGCGGGATATGGTTAACCACTGGATAGTGAAAACCTTGAAAATGACACGAACATGAATCCGGCCCATTTTCCCATCAGGTGGAGCAGCCTTAAACGAGTTAAATGAGCGGTCGGAGGAGAAATTACCAGTGGCTGCTATTCACCGAGAACGAGTAATCCATGTGATGAATGGTGCAAAACCTTTAATTCATAGGTAACCCGCCAATTAAATGGCCCGGATTCGTCACAGGTGTGCGGCTTCGGTACGTGTTCCGTGATTCACGTACACGATATTTATTTCCGCGATTCGCCAGAATTTATGTGTCGCGACCCTCTTTTTTCTCGTATCGGCAGCCGAATCAGAAAAAACCGAAACAGTCTTGCGCTGTGGAAGAGAAGATCTCGCTCTCTGTCTCAACGTCTCTTCAAAAACCTTCGTTTCTCCCTTCCAGTAGAAATTCAAGGCGCTGAAATTCAAAATTCTAGGGTTTTTCTCCTTCTCTCTTTCCATTTGAATTTTCTCGATTTCATTTTCCAGACTTCCATTTCTTCTTCTTCTTCTTCTTCTTCTTGATTTCTTTCATTTCTTCTCTAGGCTGGATTTTTTGAGGTCGAGATTGCTGGGATAATCAAAGAAACATGATGATACAAGATCTCGGCATCGAAGCCAAAGAGGCCGCCGTTCGGGAGGTGGCTAAGCTGTTGCCGCTTCCGGAGCTCCTCGCGTCGATAGCTTCCATCAAATCTGACTACGTTCAACGTCAGCAGGTACTGAACTTGTTCGATTCTCATGAAATGGGACCCGAACCCGTTACAGACTTGGGTGAATTGTTCATTTCGAATTTCCGTTTGATTGGCTGTGAGGTACGGCTGTGCGGGGTTTTGGTTTCGCAGAATAAGATTGAAACCTGAGGGGATCTTTGCTCGGGTTGGAACTGTGTACTTGTGGGCCCCACCTTTGGTGTTCATTTGGTGGGATATGCTGTGGGCAGATGCTCGACTGGGAATCTCCTGCATTGAACAACCACGGCCATCTGATTGGTGGACCTTTTTCTGTTGTATATGAGGAGTTGGATATGTTCTACTTTTAGCCATCCATTTACTTGCAAGTTGGCTTGGAGTTATTTGCAGCATCTTCCATCGAAGGTGGGGACCACCAGATAAACAGTCATGTGTCACTGAAAAGGTGGGGTTATCTGTACAGAATGCTGGACAGAGCTAAAATACTGCTAGTTTGAGCCGTGCATTGTATCTTTGTCTTTCTTGCCTAAGAAAATCAAATTTCCTTCCCTTTCCCCCCCTTCAGAATTCTCTGTGCTTCAAGTTAATCTTCTCCCTTACACTCTTTGCTCTTGATCTTGTTGTCACAAGGGGTCAAGTGTCTGACAATGCAGTATAATTGCCAATTAAAGAGATAGCATATTTGAGCCTTGTTGATTAGTGCGAGTGGTTTCTCTCAATGTGATTTCTGATCTGGAGAAACACATTAAATGGGTATGCATTATTATTATATTATCAACAGCAAACACCCTGTGTCTTCAATATATTATCAACCGTAAAAAAACTTGTATAAAAGCATTTGTAAATGCTCTTGCGACTTCAAATGGGAATCTCTTACATGGAGGATTGGTATTTTTTGGGAAATTTAAATAAAAAATGTCTTCAAACACGTACCGAGAACTTTTAGAAATTGGGCTACATAGTAGTAACTCTCTCTCTCTCTCTCTCTCTCTCTCTCTCTCTCTCTCTCTCTCTCTCTTATACGAATGTATGGATGGTGGGTTTATGTTTTTGGAAGTGTGAGTTTACTGTTCACATGGAGTTTTAATTGGTTCTTGACTTGTGTACTGTTTATTTATTTGGACAGTAGTATTACCTTATAATATGAAGGTTCTGAAGGGAAGTTTATTTTATTTATTTCCATTCTGTCAGGCAAATGATGCACAACTCAGTACAATGGTTGCAGAACAGGTACGGCTATCCTCATTTTCCGATCTCATTTAAGTGTAAGTGTGACCGTTAATGGTTTTTCAGCCGTGGATATTATTTGCAAGCCATCGTGTAGAGGAGGAATTATATGATCCTCAAGTTGAGGATGTGCACAGTATTACTCGGGTTGTTATTTTATGCAAGTGTCACGCCCATGAGTGATTCATACCCTTGGTCTATTGGTCTCTACCATTGGTGGATCATGAGCTTTTAAGAACAGAAATACCTCAAAGGTCCACATGCAAATGAAGGTCCAAGGATTATTAACTAGAATTATCCAATCTGGGTTATTTTGGGCCAGGGCACATCCATGTTGGGCCAAACAGACCAATGGTCTTGACTACTGAAGCATGACCTCGCATGTGCAAACTTAAAACTGAGTTTGCAGTGCGTATCCTTGGCGTAAGGATCATATAATTCATCTGCATAGAAAGATGAGAAATTCTTAGAAAAGCAGGCAATTTCATATTGTGATCACTAACTTTGGATCAACACATGCTTTCTTTTTAATTAATAACAAACTTAATAATGAGACAGAGATCTAAAGAGAACAAAATAAAGTATGAGGAATGCCACCATTCTTAGGAAAGATTTCACACATTGTATGTGGCTGAGGAATCAACCAACTTGTTAGCCTGTAAATAAGTTGTTAAGAAGAGAAATACTGCCAACTGTCCATATTCAACTGAGAAAGGCCAAAAAGTTGGTAGCTAGGATTACCCAGCTTGGAAATTTTTGGGGTATGGTACATCCATGGTGGGTCAGATAAGACCAACAGTATCTCAGTCTATTGTACCCTAAAATCCCAAGGACTGTGTCTAGCAAAAGCATCACGTTCCAAGATGAATGCGTGATTGGATTGGTTGAGGATTCCATGGATGGGACAACTAAAGAAGATGACAGGACAAATGCTGTTGCTGTGATATGGTTGAACATCGATGATAGTGACGAGAATACACAGGCTATGACAAAGATGAGTATGCTAAACGAGATACTGTGAACAGAGGGAAGGATGCATCCCTGTTATTTTTAATTCTTTGTAAGGATAGCGTCTTATCTTCCGTGTTAAACATTTTGTTTGTTTGGGGGGATGATGTCTCCAGTATCTCCAAGGCCGAGTTAGCCTTGGTTGTTTGTAAGCATTCGTGTTTTTGTTTTGGAAACTCTGTTTCCATTTCGCAATTGAATTGTAATAATTTCCTTCAGAAAAAAAAACAGACTGAGGGATCCAGTTGTTTGGAGGTGACTGGCCAGAAGATGACCCATACTAGAGTCTAGAGTCACAAGAGAAAGAACACGATCCAGTCCTAATTGTTCCTAGTTGACACCAAGGACTTCATCACCATCTTTTACCAATATTGAAGAAGACACAACTTGGAGCTGCATCAAATTTGAAAAGTGACACCGGTTTCCATCTTGAGGATGAGTTCTTTGGAAACCAGGGGGGATATGTACTTCAAAACCATGCATCATGTGAAGAGGGTCACAGTTGTGCATCAACTTGTTTACATGCCACCAAGTTTGCAATCATGGCACATGAACATGAGATCTAAGTTGTCAATCAGTTGGGACAAACTGTTTTTATGCTCTGGAAAATCTTTGGGTAAGTTTTTTGGAGCCATTTGACTCTATCTAACATTGTGGAACATCTGACTAGGGAATTGGCCTGGAAAAAAGGGATTTATATGGTGGGACCAGTGTTTCAAATAGCGCCCGTAGCGTAGCGGTGGGGCGCTACGTAGCGTCCCAAATAGCGTAAATCCCCGTAGCGCACGCGATGGGGGTCGTAGCGCACGCTACGCCTATGTGGAGCGTCCGTAGCGTAAGCTACAATGTATTTTTTGACTATTTTATTTTTTTATTATTTTTTTCACGTTTTTTTTTGTTTCTAATGTTGAGCAATGTAACACTTGTATTGTACTTGATACTTTTAACCTATGGGATTTTTATTTCTTTTCACAATTGTGACTTGTGGCTTCAATTAGACATTATTAATTAAAGTGGTTAGCTTAGAAAGTTGTTGATGTGATAATTATTTAATTTGGCTTATATATGAGGATTGACTTTTGATAAATGATAACTAATAATTTTTTTGAACATGCTTATAATTTATAAAATGAATCATCTTTTAGGCATTTACATATATATATATATATATATATATATATATTTCACTATTTATTATATTTGTCCTATTTTTAAATTTAAAAAAATAGAAGTATCGTGTAGCTTACGCTATACGCTACGTATTTACGCTACACGCTATAGAGGGTTGAGCGCTACGCATCACGCTACCGCTATTTAAAACACTGGGTGGGACCCACGTGATGGGCAGATTGGATCTCATGCCATGGTGATGGCGTGTATACGATGGACTGCCGTATACACATGTATGAACTTACCACACCGTACCTATTCCTTTCCCATATTCTTTTATCCCAAGGAAAACTGGATGCTACTGGTTAGCTTATTCTTTGGATGGAGCCAGCAGCCACGTGAACCAATAAGAGCGCAACTTGCCCCCAAGGGGTGAGCACGTAAATTTCTGTAGCTTTGCTCAATTTGAAATACAAAATACTTTCTTTTTATTTCCTATGATAGGGTTTTTCCTCAAGCAGTGCGATGCCCTAGAAACTTGTTGGTGTGACTTTGTTAGGCCCCATGTGGAACAGTTCCACAAAGCTATCCTTTTCTTTTTCTAATGGTATTCGGCTTCAAAAATATGATACATTAAGTAGCATTATGCAATTAGTTTGTTTCCCAATCTTGTTGTGTCAGATCTCCTTTGAATGGCTTGTGTGGTTGTGGCTATCTCTCAGCATTTGAAACTACACACACACATATGAATGAGGTCTCAAGTCCAACCGGTTGGACTATAAGTTATAGTCCACCCAGTGGATAACTTCTAACCTTTCGTTTGTGTACGACACACAACCCGTCCAATTGGTGGAAGCTGCAACCAGTTGGACTATAAGTTATAGTCCACCCAGTGGATAACTTCCAACCTCTCTCCCTCTCCCTCTCCCTCTCCCTCTTGCTCTCTCTTCCTCTTCCTCTCCATTACACTTGGGATCTTGCGGAAGATGCAAAGAGTTTGAACTTTTTTATATAGCCTACACACAAGATGCCATCTGTGTGGAACTACAATGCCTTGTGGTGACATTTGATCCAATCATCATATTTGGATCTTCATTTTAGTGTCATCACCATCACCATCATCATTTAATGCAAGGGCATTTTCACACCGGGCTCGAGTGGGGTCGCTCGTGGGATGCAGGGGCACACTCGGGGTGGGTGCGGCCTATGGAGGAGGTCTCGTGTTCGAGACTCCTCACCGGGGGTGATTAATGCGCATTTCACACCAGGCTCGAGTGGGGTAGCCCGTGAGATGCGGGGACACACTCGGGGTGGGCAGCCCATGTGATTTGGGGCCCACGTAGGGGGTTCGGCCGAGGTCCTAACCCATGCAATGTGGGGCCTGAGCTATGAGATAAAGGGATTAATTCGCCATACTCTAACAGTTCGAGCTTTTAGAGTAAGTGGTTAATTGCCCTGCATCATCATTGTTTAAGCCTTATCACAATTAATTGGGAGCAGCTACATGAATCTTGTTATGCTCGGATTCATGATTTGAGTTATGACATAAATTTGACACTGGCTGCCAACCTAATGCAGCCCACCTTTATCCAGGCTTGAGACTGGCAATGAGAGTGCAAAACTCCCACAAGAGAAATGTCATAGACTATTACATAGGGTGATTATGATCAAGCACTATCTAATAGTCTATCACATAGGTTAATTACAACCAACGAGTTTTAGACTATTTTACAATCAAGCACATTGTAATAGACTATTTTAGCCTTTGGGAGATAAAAAATCAGCTTGATTCGCAACTTGTTTGGGCCACATGAACCAAAAACTAATGGAGTGGAAAAGAATAAGGTTAATGGTAATGACCCACATGAAGTATGAAATTTTCTGATTTTTTTGGGAAGAACTAACCATTCTTTCCAACCTTGTGGAAAGCTCAGATCTCACTCCCATGTTTCATATTCGCACAATGCCTGTGTGTGAATGTGTACGGACGCATATGAGCATGGATGTGTATGAATCTAGAGTATCGACGATGAATCTAGAGTATCGAAATCTTCCTCCTTTACACGTTGTGACGATGCACTGACAAGTGACAAGTGTTGTCACGGTGGATGTGAATTTCCTACAAACTTGTGGGGCCCTCTGTGATGTCTTTGTAATATCCACAGTTGACCAGCTCGTTTTAGGAGCTGATCTCAAAGATCAGGCAAATTAGAAACTCAAGTGGGCACAACATAGGAAAAGGCGGAGATGGATATGCTCACTATCGAACATTCCTGGTCCCACCACGATGTTTATGTGCCACCCAAGCCATTCATAAGGTGAGTACCACTTGGACGAAGGTAAAATATACCTATCATCTTAATCCAGAACTTTTGTGGTCCCAAAAAGGTTTCATTGGTGGGTATCACATTCTCATTATTTCCTACGGTGTGGCACAATAGATATTTGGATCTATCTGATTTTTGGGTTCATGTCCTAACATTAGTTGTCTCAACTAACAAATAGAGTGGATGTTATAAAGACATCATGGTTCACCCCACATCACTTTTTGTTGCATGGGCTCCCTGCAAAATTCTCATGTAGCGAGTGGGGGAGGCGGCTAGACTCCCGAGTTAGTTTTATACCATTTAAGAAATGGTGGTGGCTTATTCTTGTTACATGTGGTACTGATGTTCAGCCATCCAGAGCATCCAAATTGTGGGCCCCATTCTAGATGGGTATATCTCTAAATTGACTCTTATTAGATAATCCTTATGATTCACATTGTCGGTCCCATTCTGGATGGAGCATGTCCCTAAAATTATATTGATCAAGCAAGCCTAACCATCCAAATAATGGTTATCAGATAGATGGTTAAAAGAAAAATATTCAATGGCTCAAATTCATAGGAGAAAATAAGACCTGGACAGGCTTTAACTGCAAACAAGCTTGTCCTTGGCAAACTTGGACAAGTTTCAACAAACAACAGATAGGCCTAACTAGGACATCATCGACCTAGCTAGAGAAGACCAGGACAAGCCCGTCCTAGACATGCCGTCCAAGATTGAACTTTGTTTCTACCAAACAGGCCCCTATGCTTTCTCTTTAGTTCCAGCTTTACATTTTCCTTTTAGGTGAAGATCCATCTGTATTCTTGCATCGAAAGTGGCAGTTTCATCTAGATTTATCGCTCCGTTCCCCCTAATCAAACCGCAGACCTTTAAATTTCATTCTTTTAAGGTCGGCTATAAGAAATTTTAGTTTCAACGCGACCCTTTTAATTTCTAAGCATGTTTGGGATTCTCATGGTTTTTCTGGAAACCCATCCGCCTCATTTTCACTTACAAATGGACGCATTTTGACCAATAATGACACCTCTGCAGGTTGAACAGGCACAAGCTGGATTAGAAGCCCTATCGTCATCTCAGAAGAAAATTAACCAGCTCCGAGAAAACTTTGTGTCCATTGAGAAGTACGTCTTGAACATTACTTCTAGGGCGATAGTTTTCTTTCGTTATCTCTCACATATCTGATTTGCACAAGCAACTCATCTGGTGTTGTAGTATCCATTTTGAGGCCATGCTTGTACTGGTTATGTGCTTATCTGACTTCTCAATGTCTCAGGTTGTGTCAAGAATGTCAAACACTGATTGAAAATCATGATCAGATAAAACTTCTCAGTAATGCTAGAAACAACCTGAACACAACCCTAAAGGTTGGTCAAGACTTCTTTCTTGAATAGTGTTTCATGATTGTCTGGCAACTGTTGCTGTGATGATTCAGAGTTTGTCCAAGTATTTTGCATTGTCATGAGCTCATATTTTTCTAGTCATCATTGTTATCAAGCTAATTAGCACATTTTATGTAGGATGTGGAGGGAATGATGTCCATTTCTGTTGAAGCTGCTGAAGCACGGGATTCTTTGACTGATGATAAAGAACTGATTCACACATTTGAGGTGTCCTTGTTGTCTGTGAAATTTTTTTTTTATTGGTTGTTTCTCGTGAATTTGTGTTTAACTCTAATATTACTGTCACATGTTGTTCCACTCTCTTGTTTGAGATAGAGGTTAACAGCACTTGATGGTAAAAGGAGGTTTGCATTAGCTGCTGCAGCATCTCACAAGGACGAGGCTGGCAGGCTAAGGTCAGCATATGATTTCTTGCTCATCTACTCTTAAGTAATCATCATCTGTTATATACTTTGGGAGCAACACTGTCATTCAAGCTGGAAATACCTAATAGTTCTTACATTTTTCTTGAAGGAAAGCATCGGTCCCTTTCACATTTTAGTTTGGAAGTGTACTTCTATTGGCACATATATTCATTGGAAAGTGCGTCTAGTTTTCAAAGTCATATATGGCTAATAAGTGATATGCTTGAATTCTCTACTCACTAACTACATTATATGATGTTGGAGAGGATGGATAGACTGTAGGATGTTGGAGAGGAGGAATGTTTGATCATGTGCTTTTGTTTGTCATGGAAAAAGATGATAAAGTGGGGTATTGGAATTTGGAAGGATGTTTGGCTTGACGGTGTTCCTTTGGCTGACTCTTTTTGAAGCATTCTTTCTGTTATCCTTGTGCAAAGATGCTAAGTAAAGGATTAGTACACGTCCTTGGGGGGATCTATTGTGTGGAACACCATGCATAGAAGAAATCTTATGGATGAGGAATGTCAAATGTTTGGAACTCTCCTGGGTAAGTTAACTTAGGTGTTTGTTGACTGGAGGTGGATGATAGGAAAATTTGGAAGCGGACAGCAGATTGAAATTTTCTCATCGAAGTCCTTTTGTGTTATTTGCCCTTCCGAAGGAGGTTTTCCATCACCATCCAAAGTTTAGGGGCCTTTTGCCCCGCCAAGAGTGCAGGCTTTTGCCTAAGCAGCTGCTGCCAGTAAAAATCTCACTCTAGATAAGCTGAAGAAGGGACAGGTTCGTCTCCCTAGTGTATAATTCTTTTCAGAAATGATGAGGATACAAGAAGTGTCCATTTGTATCTCCATTTCAATGTAGCGAGGTTCTTCTGGGACCATTTTAAGCTCAATTTTGTTTGGTGCTATCAATGAAGTTTGGGTCCTTTCAGAGTAGGTGGCATTTTGAGAGATTAATGGCTTTTCTGGGGCCATGTGGGGAGCTAGCGCTGTCAATGTCTACCGGACCTGCAAGTACCCGATGAACCTGACCTGATTTTAATGGGTCCGTGTCCCGTTTATTGCACCCGTTAAGAAATCAGGTCGGGTTTGTGTCTCACCTTTTGGACCTGGTTAAAAATTGGGCCTAGTCGGGTCCATGTGATATACCTTGTTGGAGTCAAGACGGGTCAAATCTAGTTGGGTCTAGGTTAGGCCTAGGCAGTTTTAATAATAAAGGTATATATGGTTGATATGCATTAATTATTCTAGCATAAGAATTAAGAAATGAGGTTTCCTAAGCAACAAACATGTAAGAGATCCCTTTTTTACATGCCATGCGTGTGTCAAAGTGACTCATGTGCCCACAATCTAATCCATCCATTAGGTAGGCCCAACCATGTGAATGCTCTTAATTGTCACAAACCCAACTTGAAACCTAGATCCGAAGACCTAATAGATGCCCGACAAGCACTTGAACCTAATCAAATCCAGGTTTCTAAGATCTAGACCCGGACTTGAAAGGACCTCGACCCAACGAGACTAGAACCCGGTTAGTCCGATTATGGGTACTATAGGACCTGACCCGAACCTGACTTGTTGATAGCCCTATAGGGAAGTGGATTTGTTCGGGATAAAGGTGTGAAGCTAAATAACACACTTATAGAGCTCTGTGCTTGATTAACCCCTATCGTTCTGGAGACATTATGATTGAAGGAAGCTACTTTTTGCTCATTGACGAGCCTCTAGTAATTTGAAAGGGCCTTGCAAACTATCAGAGAAGAAAAACACTTACGAATTTGACCCAGGACTACTCAAGTTGGCTAAAGGAGGAGGTCAATTGGAGGTAGTGCTCAAGAGCCATCTGCCTTAACGAGTTGGGGGACACGATAATTTTCTATAGTATTGGAAGCACTTGTGCTAGATGCAACAAAATTAGCAACATTGTGGTGGAGGTCAGAAGGATCCAGGAGAAAGATTGGGTGTGTGACTTGGTGGTCTATTTTAATGAGGACCTTCTAGCAGGGGAAAGGTGGAGGAGACCAAAGATGGACAACTTGAATTTAGCAGCCTATTAAGGGAGGAAGTCGACTCGCTTGAAAGGCTCTTTATTGAGGACAAAGTGAAAGCCAATGTGTTTTCCTTAGGGAGAAATAAAGCGTTGGGTCCCAATGGGTTTCCTTTGGTGTTCTTCAAGGAGTTTTGAGACGTTATGAAAGGCGATGTTTTGAGCTTCGTGTCGGAATCTTCAAGGGGGTGCCTTTTGGCAGAGCTTGGGGCATCCTTCATTGCCCTCATTTCGAACGTTACATGTGCAAAAAGCTTGAGGTACTTCAAATTGATCCTCCAAATAGGAGGGCCATAAAATATTCTCACCAAAGTTCTTGGTTCAAGATTTAAGGAGGTTCTAGCCAGTGTGATATCTAAGAATCAATGGGCATTTGTGGCGGAGTGACAAGTTTTGGATAATGCTGTTGTTGCGTATGAGTGCATCATCTTGACATATAAGGAGGGGCAGAGAGGAGTTGTTTGCAAACTGAACATCGAAAAGGCTTATGATCACGTTATTGGGGCTTGTTGGATTATATGCTAGGCCAGATCGGATGCGGAAGGAAATGGAGAGGATGGATTATAGAGTGCATAAGTTCTGCTAGGTTCTCAATTCTAATCAACACTTCTCTGAAAGGATTCTTTTAAAGTTCAAGAGGTATCAAACAAGGCAACCCGCTTTCTCCCTTTCTCTTTTAGGTGGTAGCAGAAACTTTGTGAAGAATGTTGGATATGGGACAAGCAGTAGACCCCTTTTACGGATTTAGGTGGAAGATCGAATCCACCTTCAGTTTGTGGATGACATGATTCTTTTTTGTGAGGCTAATGTGATCATGGTTGATAAGTGGAGAATGATTATAAGCCGTTTTGAAGTGATATCGGTGCTCAAAGTGAACATAAAAAAAAGTGAGATGCTTGGAGTTCGTATGTCCAAGGAAGAGGTTGATCAGATGATAGGATCTTTGGTTGCAAGGTGGGCTCATTTCCCTCTACTTATCTTGGGTCGCCCCTTTGCATTGGGTAGCTGGCTAAACATTTGTGGGACAAAGTTGTGGAGATGTTTAAGAGGAAATTAGCCAGATGGAAGGGCCGGTATCTATTTCTTGGAGGCTGTATTACTCTCATTAAAGTTGCCTTGTCAAACTTGCCTCTCTACTTTGCGTCTTTACTTAGATGTCCAAAGTTGGTGTTGTTGAGAATGGAAAGGCTGAAGTGAGAATTCTTGGGGTTGGGGTCATAAGAGAAGAAGAAATTCCTTCTGTTGGGCTGCGGAGAGGTGCATAAATCTTATGAAGAGGGAGGAGCCAATATAAGAGATTTGGAGTTGATGAACTTGACGCTTCTGCGTAAATAGTTGTGGATGCTTGGGACAAAAGAGGGGGCCTTTTGGAGAGATACTATTGCTGATAAGCACGAATGCTAGGAGGGTGGGTGGTGTACAAAGGATTCCTCACTTTACAGTGCAATTGCAATCTAGAAAGGGCTTTCTTGCATGAACTCTGAATTTAAAGAGGCGATTGGATTTTCTCTTGGTAATGGGGAGAAAGTCTGATTCTAGGAGGATGTGTGGACTGGTGAAACATCATTGCATACGGTGTTTTCGAATATGGTTCGCCTCTCTCTGGATCACAGTATTTTGGTTGCTAGGTGCTTCTCCTTTTTGTGTAGTTAGCCTTGTGGTCTCTCTTTATTGTCGGTTCCTTTGCGATGAAGAAGCTGAGTATGCTTCACTTCTGGATCTTGTCTAACTATGTTTCTTAGTGAGAGGCGATTAGAACAGGATGGTTTGGATGAAGAACAAGTTTGGGCAGTTCTCGGTTTGATCTTTTTGCTATGTGCTTCAAGACTCGAGTAGGGGTTGTGAGTTTGGGCAATCACATCATGTTTGGTACTATGGCACACCATTGCGGCCTTTGGGTGGTTAGTGGGAAGGCGTAGGGACGTAGGGTTTTGATCATCAACAATCTGCAAAAGCAATCAATGATGATTCCTAATGTTTGCTTCATGTGTATGGCAATCGCGAAATCAGTTGATCGCCTTTTCATCCACTACTCCTTCGCGCGTTGGGTGTAGAACGAGTTCCTTAGGAATTTCAATATTTCTTGGACTTTGCCATCTTCAATTGGGGACCTTGTTATGGCGTGGCATGGTGTGCGTCTTCGGAAGCAAGTGAAGTCCCTTTGGAGGCTATGTTTGCTTGTTGCCCTTTGGCAATTTGGAGAGAGAGGAAGGATAGGTGCTTTTGGAACCCGAACAGTAGGGTGGAGCGGGTCTCTAGCAGTGTATTAAATAGCGTGGTAGCGTAGCGTGTAGCGTACGCTACGTAGCGTAGCGTACAAAAAACGCTACGTAGCGTATAAAATAGCGTTTAAAAAAAAAAATAGTAAAAAAAAAAAAAAAACGAACCTGTTTTTCTTTTCTTCTTCTTCTTCTTTTCCTTCTTCTTCTTCTTCTTCCTCTTCTTCTTCTTCTCATGCGCATGTTGACCATGGGCCTCCTCCTCCTCCTCCTCCTTCTTCTTCTCTCTCCCTCCCTCTCTCTCCCTCTCTCCCTCCCTCTTCTTTCCCTCTTTTTCGGTTTCCCTCTCCCGTTTTTTTCTTTTGAAATCGGAGCGCTTTGAAAATCGGAGCGCTTTGAATGGGTTTCAGTAGGTATATAGGGCAGGCACGTGTCAAGCTAAGACGAGCGGACACTCCTCGAGCTCCGAGTTGTACGAACGGTCAAAGGAGATCAAAGTTACATGGGCTCCACAAATGATGTATTTATTATATCTACACCGTTCATCTATTTTTAAATATCATTTTAGAGCATTAGCCAAAAAATGAATCGATTGGACCACACCAAAAATAATGAGATGATGATTTTTCACCGTTAAAAAATTCGTAGGCCCACCATAACGTGTTCAAAAGGTCAAAAGACTGAATGAAGAGTCAAAACAAATTTCATATTGATCCAAGTTGTAATCCCAAAAGGGTTTCAATGGTAGCGTTCAATCCCCCCATCGCTTTTTGCAAAAGTGTGGTCCACTTGATAATTAGATCGTATTATTTTTCGTGTCAAGCCTTAAGATGAGCTCTTCAAATGAATAGACGGTTTAGATATAACACATACCTCATGATCGACCCACAGGACTTTTGTGCGTCAAATAAATGCTTGGTAGGCGTTACGCAAACGTTGCAAAATTTTAATGAAATGTATACGTGCCACATGGGCCCCACCATCTTGTATGTGGTCCATCCATTTTGCCACATCATTTTAGATTATGATTCAAAAAATTAATAAAATCCAAATCTCGGTGGACCACAACATAGGAAAGCAAGTGGTTATAAAATGTTCACCATTAAAAATTTCTTAGGGTCCATTGTAATGTTTATTTTCCATCTGGTTAATAGGGTCACACTAACATGGATGAAGGAAAACACACATGTCGTAAACTTGATCTAAAACTATTGTAGACCCGATAAATTTTTAATGATAGTCGTTTAATTATTATTGTTTCCTATGGTGCGGTCCACTGAGCTTTGGATCTGCCTCATTTTTGGGCTCATGCCCTAAAATTATTTGGCAAAATGGATGGACGGTGTGGATATAACACGTTCATCACGAGTGGGGTCTAAAAAACTTTGACACTCGTGTGCTACACTTCACAATATGAGTCCTACCTAATTGGCCCTTAAAAAATTGTACACGAGACATGTATTAACTTAAAATTTACCAATTAAATTATGGACTGTAATTGCTAACTCAAAATGCCAAAATATTTTATTTTTTCTTACTATTTAATATTTATTATATATATATATGTATATATTATATACATATATATAAAATATTTTTTTTAATTAAAAAATATAAGTATTGTGTAGCTTACTTTTACACGACGCTATTTCGCTACACGCTACGGAGGGTTGGACATAATACGGGTCTCTAGTAGGGCAAAGTTTCATTTAGTAGAATGGGCCTTTTGTATAGATGCTTTGAAAGGTTGTAATTTTCTCTTTTAGGTTGTTGTTATTGTTGTGCCATCTCAGTGCCTCTCTCTCTCTCTTTTATTTTATTTTAATTTTGAATAAAATTTCGATTACCCTTAAAAAAAAAAATTTCTTATTGTCCCTCTGCATGCTTGTTGTCTGAGTTCAGAAGGTGTCATTCATGTGGCTGATAGGTTCACTGGTGAGGGAGTGACGAGAGGTTTGGTCACTATCAGCCATTCTTGGCCTCTTGTGTAGTCTCTCTTTTTTGGTTTTGAAATGGAATTTTGCTACCATCATAAAATGTTTTCAACAGCTGAGGGAAGACATGATTAATCGTCCACTTCTATGCCATACGTAATCATCAGCTTTGCAGTTATGGGTGACAGAACCAATCATTTAGTAGTGATTATTCTGCCTTTTAAAATTGGGGATCTTTCAGACATGATTTATGCCAGTCCCCTTTCATGGGTGAAAGCACAATGCCTGCTGTTTATTTTTACCTTGATGAGATCTTCCACTGATACCTTTTCTTTTCATTGTAAAACTTTTCCTAGAGAATACTTTGAAGATGCCGATCGGACATGGGAGACATTTGAGAAGATATTATGGGGACATATTTCCAACTTCTTTAATCTTGCTAAAGAAAGGTATTGATTTTTTTTTTTTCAGTGTCTTTGGCATTGGAGGTTGGCCTTTTCAATTTAACTGGTGTTGTATAATCCAGGCAGCCAATGCTCCCTTACTGATGCTGCCTTGTGACATAACTCACGAACCCCATTAGATCATATAAATATTTTGGTTTTGAAGATTTTAGATCATATAAATATTGGGAAGTAGTTAAATAAAATGAAAAGCATAGATTGTTTGATAGTTGAAATCCCCGTTTTTTGTCATACTCATATAAAATTTTGAAGTACTAGTGATCGAATGACATGGGTCACATTTCCACCTGGCTCAGATACCATGTTAACGTCCAAACACCCGACGAAGAAATTAAGTAACAGGGTTATAGAATAATCAAATTCCCTACAAAGAGATTTCACTAAGGGTGCGTTTTGTTGTGCTAATATTTTGCACCATATCAGACCGATTATTCATAAAATATCTTGATTCTTGGTGCAACCAATCACATCCTAATGCATCAAAGTACTACTCAATTGCATAAAATGCTTTCTAGCGCCAGAAAAGGTAAAAGACTTGAGTAATCAGTATGGATTTTCTTTCAGGCATGGATATTTTGCTTTTAGGGCGTGTTTGGATTAGTGGAATCTGTGGATTGTGGAAAGGAAGAGAAATTTCAAATGATTAACAAATCATTTTTTCCACCTTGGTCTTCTCCAAGTAAATCTAGTGAAGGATGCTTGTTTGGTGGCACAAGGGAAATGTCTTGTCCCAGTTATAGTGAATTGGACTGCGCTAGCCTGACTTGCGTGGGCACAGGGAGGGCCTGACTTTCGCGAACTGCTAGGTATGTGAGACAAATATGCATTAGGATCCGCCCCGTCCAACAGGTTTGCTGTCAAATTTTCACCACGGATCCTAAAATTCAGTCAAATACAAGACTTAGGTGGGCCTTACCATAGGGAATGGTGTAGTAAGACAATAAATTTATGTGGTGTGGCTCACATGAGTCTTGGAATGTTTTGATTTTGGGGGAATCCATTAATCACGGTGTTTTCATCATATGAGTGGATTGGAAGGCATATGCACATGACAGTGGACCCCACATGCAATTTGAACGATTTTAATGGTGAGACTTCCCATCTCAACTGTTTCACATGGTGTAGTCCACCTGGGTGTATAATTGGCCTGATTTTGGGGCCTCGGCCCAAACACGGTGGCACGCTTGGTGGGCAGGTTGGATCTCATGTACATGAAGTCGTTCTGTCCGTGTCAGCAAAAGTAATGCTCCCCCTATCTGTAAGAAAGGCTACCAATTATTTTTATATTGAATTCCAGCAGCACATCTATCACAACATTACCACCTCCTCCACTACCATGCACCCGCATTAGTTACATGTTGTAGTCAAAGTCTACATCACTATGAGAACATGGTCATACACTATTAAATGAAAATTTCACAGTATGAATGGCTGATTACAGTGCCCAATATCTTCTCCTCAATCATCCGAAAATGGGGTTGAGGAATATTTGATGGCTATAATTGAGTTCATCCAATAGTTGTAATGAAAGAGTGTTGTGGCCTCAAAATGACGGAGTGGATGGATTAGACAACCTGTGTTTGTGTCACAGGTTATTGGCTGCAATCAGGATACGTTGTCAGTTGATTTAGATTACCGTGGAGATCTGCCATGTGTAATATTCATCAGCGTAAGCATATCATCAATCATGCACATTTGGAGTATGTCAAAAATTTAATGCAATTTCATTGCACTGAATTTTTTTTCCTTGATTCCTGGTATTCCAGCTACAGAAATCTGCAGAAGATCTCTTTAAAATCCTCCATATATGATGTAGAGAGGGCCGCGGACAATTACATGGCCAAGATGGATCAGAAAAGGCCTGGTCGACGACAGAAGTGATCTGGACCATCGGACCTTAAATCAGGCATATCTCGCAATCTGGAATGAGTTATTGGACGTAAAATATATGATTTTGGGGTAGAACGAGCTACTTTAGCCAACCAACCCCGCTACGCCGGGTTGCCCAAGCCGGATTTGCGAAATACCTCCAGATCGACGGTCGTTTCCCTATTTTAATTCCGTTTTTACTATAAATAGTAAGTTTTAGTTGATTATAACTCTTCACCCGTTGGGCTTTAGGAGTTGCGTCTAACGTGAAAAGAGCTTAGAAAAATTAGGAGAACAGCTTGGTAAAGCCAAATAGGACACTTACTATTTTTGGCCGAAAACCTTGCGCACTAGTAGACATCACGGCCGTCTATAAATAGTAAGTTTACTATTTATAGTAAGTCGCGAATTCTAGGAGTTTTAGTTGTAGTTTGATTCTGATTTCTTTCCCATTGCTTGGTACCCCTATTTAAAGGGTTGTGAACTCGTTTTTATTCATTCATCAATCAATTTCGAATTTTATAGAATTTATTTTCTATTTTGCTTGCTTTCTTTCTCGTGGATTCGAGAAGTCTCCGTGAGGAGTCCAGAGAAGTTCCGTGGATTTAGAATTGTTATCCCCTTGAGGAAGACGGTGCTCAACCTCACGTCCTCCCTTGCGGATGAAGAGTTATAATCAAACTAAAACTTACTATTATAGTAAAAACGGAATTAAAATAGGGAAACGACCGTCCATCGGGTGGTATTTCGCAAATCCGGCTTGGGCAACGCGGTGTAGCTGGGTTGGTTGGCTAAAGTAGCTCGTTCTACCTCAAAATCATATATTTTACGTCCGATAACTCATTCCGGATTGCGAGATACGCCTGATTTAAGGTCCGATGGTCCGGATCACTTCTATCGTCGACCGGGCCTTTTCTGATCCATCTTGGCCATGTAACTGTCAGCGGCCCTCTCTACATCAATATACAAACACTAGCAGACATCATGTCAATGGAAACGCATCTTTACGTTTCCACTGATTTCGTCCCATTTTTGCTGAATCAGACATGGCCTTAGATACGCCTTTAGAAAAAGAAAAGATACACTCCATTAAAACCAAACCAGACTAAGTAATCGTCGTCGTCGTCATCACCATCACCATCACCATCTAAGCCTTATCCCAACTAATTGCGATTGGCTACATGAATCCTCTTGAATTCGCTTTCAACATTCCACTCTATTAAGGGCCATAACTTCAATTAGACCATAGGTTATCGAGTATTTTCTTACTACTTACACCCACGTCCTTTTGGGCCTTGCCCTTTGCCTTTTAGAGCCTTCAACTTGCACCAACTCACTTCTAAAACCGACGTAGTTCTTGGTCTCCTTTTCACACGACCAAACCATCTATGTCTACTTTCCCTCATCTTATTACCTATTGGTTCTACTCCTAAGTTCCCTCAAATGATTCATTTCTAATTCTATCCTTGTCTTGCCACTTCTCCATCACAACATCCTCATTTCAGCTATGCTCACCCTATGAACACGTTGTTCCTTAACTGCCCAACATTCTGTCCCATAAATCATGGCTGGTCTTATAGCTATCCTATGAAATTTCCTCTTCAGTTCAAGTTGTATATGCCGATCACATAAGACTCCAGAGGCACATCTCTATTTCTTCCACCCAACTTGAATTCTAGGGGCGACATCCGTCTCAATCTCTCCACTCTTGAATTCTCGACCAAGATATTGATAGTGGTCATTTTGGGAAATTTCTTGGTCAGCTGTCTTAACTCTTTTTTAATTTTTATTTTTACACATGCACTCACACCCCACAAACACCCACGCACTTACACCACAGTGGGATTTCACCACAATGGGTACTCGAACCCATGACCTCGTGTTGAAACTCTTGTTAGTTGTCTTAACTAATTCCTTGTGTTCACTCCTATTGTTGCTAAAATTGCACTCCATATACTTTGTTTTTTCTTGACAAATTTTAAATCCTTTAGATTCTAAAGTGCCCCTCCATCAATCTAGCTTTGTGTTTTCACCCTCCCTTGTGTCAATCAAAACTATCATATGGAAACAACATGCACCATGGGATCTCTTCCTGGAAATGCCTTGTTAACTCATCCATAACCAATACGAAAAGGTTCAGGCTTAAGGCCGACCCCTGGTGTAAGCCCACAGTAATTGGGAATCCACTTAATAATTAATATGGCTTTTCTTTCAGTCACTGACATTTTACTTTCTTTGAAAAAAGAGAAGATACACTCATATTGTAACCAACCCAGTTCCTGCTGGTTGGTCCTTTAATATCTTCAAGCAAAAGTTCCAAGCAAAATTTTAACTTCACAGCCAGTTCTTTATTGTTTGTACTGCACTTGATTATACTTAGTCAACTGGAAATATCAATATTTTTCTTTGAATGATAGTCAACTAGAAATAAAGTTTATCAGAGTTTTAAAATGGTTTGCTTATTAGCATGCTAACAGGAAATGGATTACACGAGTAGCTTTTTTTTTTTTTTTTTAAAATTTTTAATCATTGTCATATGTCATTTTTTTTATCAGTGTGATGTCATTATATACATTATATATGCACGCATTTATGCACATGTAAACCTGTATTTCCAGTACTTGCTTTTAGAACTGGTAGGGGCCGACCATTCTCCATACAACTTACAGTGCTTGCCTTTTCATTCAATTATGGTAGACATGTTTCTTTTTTATTTTTTTTTGTGTGTGTATGTGTGATTATTTGTCTGCATTTGAACATGCACATACATATCTAGGTGGAGTTAAAACCTTCAGTTTCTTCTCTTTTCTGTAGTTTATATGAGGCTTCTTACACATATACACATGATTTCTTTTGCACATCATGATGTCCAATTGAACTTTCAGTAGTCTCTCTTTTCTGTGGGTTATATGGAACTTCTAATGCTGGCCGTCATCACTAATTATTGACCTGTTTTGCAGCCCACAGACATTGGTCCGCACTCTAAGGTATGATCTATTATGCAAACTCTTTCAATTATTATGTTTTATTTATTTATTTATTTTATATTGTTACATCTTACCGGTATTGGTGGGCTTGATTAAACTTATAATCTCAAACACTTCTCTTTTGGTTTTTAAAATTTCTTTTTTAAAGATCTCTATAGTCAGATTATTTTTGTGACTTATAGTTTACCTGACTGAAGTGTGACTATTGCAAGTTAATGATTAACTAGTCGCAATGACCAACACGTCTGTGGCTTAAATCTGCAATTCATACATGAACATCAACCGAACGTGCATTGCCCACATTGCCCACAAAGTCTCTTAGTGGCATTGGTTTCCTTCCTCTCGCTCTCTCTCTCTCTCTCTCGTTCCTCCCTCCCTCCCTCCCTCCCTCCAGAAATTTTGTTGTGATATTGAAGTAGATAAATATGACCTGTGGGCTTATGAGAACACTAAGCTGTACCAGGTGGCATTTTTGTTGTGAAATGAAAGAAGGCAAAATGACCTATGGACTTATGGCATTGGTTTCTTAAAAAGAATAGTATTATGCTAAATCTTTGCGACTCCCAGCCCATTAACAAGCTTATTAACATTTTTTTGAAGTATTTAGCTAGAGTTATGGTGGTAGATGATTCTCATTCATTACATTTCTTGCAATATTATTAAGTTGTGTATTTTATTTACAGAATTCAGAATAAAAAAGAAAAAGAAAAAATAGATGATAAAAATAAGTTTAATATGGTTCATGTTAAAATTTCAAAATACAACAAAATGTTTCTGTTATGGTGGAAAGCCTTTATAGTGAATTGCAATGTCTAGTTAAGAACCTCTCCTGGTGCCTCTGATTTGACCTGCTGGTTTGAACTGTAATAAATGGTATGGGTAAGTTTAAAGAACACGTCCAACTCATTATTGAAATTTGAAAGTTGAAGAAAGAAGTAATGTACGGTATCTTGCTACATTTTAAAATTTTCATGGCATGTGCATTGCGTGATCTGACAATGGACAGGTGTTAGTCTTCCAACTTTTCAAGATACAAAGGTTTCAGCAACCTCTTTGTAAATTTGATGAGATCCATATTTTGTCCATCGCTGACCCCCTACCCAACCAAAACTCCTCAGACATTCAAGTTACTTGTTTTGTTCAGAAAATGTTTATCTTGGGGTAAGCTAATGCAGGGGCATTTTCACACTGGGCTTGAGTGGCGTCGCCTGTTGGATGCAGGGGCACACTTGGGGTGGGTGAACCATGCGATTTGGGGCCCACGGGGGAGGTCTCGTGTTCGAGACTCCTTACCAGGGGTGATTAATGCGCATTTCACACCGGGCTCGAGTGGGGTAGCTCATGGGATGCGGGGACACACTCGGGGTGGGCGGCCCATGTGATTTGGGGCCCACGAGGGGGGTTCGGCCGAGGTCATAACCCATGAGATGTGGGGCCTGGGCTATAAGATAAATGGATTAATTCGCCATACTCTAACAGTTAGAGCTTTTAGAGCAAGTGGTTGATTGTCCTGCATCAAATTGGTATCAGAGCGGGAGGTCTCGTGTTTGAGACTCCTCACCGGGGGTGATTAATGCAGGGGCATTTTCACACTGGGCTCGAGTGGGGTCGCCTGTTGGATGCAGTGGCACACTCGGGATGGGTGACCCATGCGATTTGGGGCCCACGGGGGAGGTCTCGTGTTCAAGACTCCTTACCAGGGGTGATTAATGCGCATTTCACACTGGGCTCGAGTGGGGTAGCTCGTGGGATGTGGGGACACACTCGGGGTGGGCGGCCCATGTGATTTGGGGCCCACGAAGGGGGTTCGGCCGAGGTCCTAACCCATGAGATGTGGGGCCTGAGCTATAAGATAAATGGATTAATTCACCATATTCTAACAGTTCGAGCTTTTAGAGCAAGTGGTTGATTGTCCTGCATCATAAGCCCTTTTAGATACCTTGGTAACCAAGTATGATAAAGGATATGAAAGGTTAGAGACCAAAAAGGTTTAAAAAAAGAAACAAGAGATGTAAGGTTGTCTTGCTGCCCTGAAGTGAGATTATGCTATTTTACTACTGTGGAGTAATCCTTTAGTTGACATCAATGTTTCTTTAGTCTAACCCATAATTAGAAAAAAAGAGAACTGTCGAACAACTACATTAAATGTTTGAAGTCTATATCGTTTTTGGAAACACATTCCCTGCAATCTGATTTCACTCTTTTGATCCAATAAATTGCTTTTATCGATAAGAAAAGGACGAGCAAGAAAACTTGTTTCTCAATTAAACTGAATTATAAATCAATTTTTTTGGGTAAAAAACTCTCTCTCTCTCTCTCTCTCTCTCTCTCTCAAATCATGCGCCCCCCCCCAAAAAAAAAAAAAAAAAAAAAAAAGGTGCTAAGCTGTTTTGGTGAATATTAAGGGTGGGGATTGGTTGTCTTTGCCCGTTAATAGAGGATTGAGATTATATGGAAAATGGAGAGATTTAGTAGAGGGGAGGGGTTTATAATCGCTTGGAATGGGAGAGATGATGTTTAATATATGTGTATGTATGTATGTTTGTACAATACACACTTTGATGATTGCTTCAGTTTTTGAGTGAAAACTATATTAAACTGGGGCTTTCCATGCTCCAATTTTTAGCTTGGCCTGGACTTTTCTTGTACTGTTCCTTCTCACATGGCACTTTGCTAACTATGCAATGAGCCAAACTATTTTCTATGTTTGCACTTTGGCTTAGTGGCAATTGCCTAAAATTTTAATGCTGAGTAAGGGGGTTCAAACCTCACTTTCTATAATTTATAATTCTTCTGTGACCCCTGATTTAGATCTCTAACATTCAAAACTTGAAATTAACACATTTGTTGCTCAATCCTGGCCTTGTCAAATTGAGTAGCATGTTATTGCTTTCGCTTGCTGATGATTCATGTTAACATCCTATACGCTTGTTTTTTTCTCAAATGGAAAGCAGTTACCACAGTATTAACTTAGTGTTTCAAACATTTGGCAGGATAGTTGAAATGCAGGAACTCATTGATCAACAGCTGGCCGAGGAAGCAGCTGAGGCAGAGGGTGGTGGTGCCATGGCATCAATCAAGAATAATCGTAGATCTGCCAAGTAGGTCTGAAGATGCACCTACATTTGCATATATTATATGCATGTGTATATGCGGAGTCCAAGGAATCTGGACTTTTCCATTTTGACATAATTGTATGGAGCTGTTCTGTTAGATTTTTTTTTTTGGTTTGGCCACCGTGAATACGGCTCAGTCGATCACTGTTTAACCTAATTTGCAACGATCATGACTTGTACATGAAGAACATACACCTGCTGTGAAAATCAAATTGAGAGGCAAGAAAAGGTTTCCATGCTGATGGAAATTGTCTCTCCATACATCCAATGAATTAGCAAGTGATTTGTGACGCTGCCATGACCCGTAAGAACTATTTCTGAAAAGTGACATGAACCTTACTCTAGATTTACTTGTCATTCTAAATGTCTCTTATTACACGTAAAATGGAAAAAAAATAATAATTCTGAAGGATTATGGATAGAGAGTTTTGAAACCCATGCCTGGCTTGCACTGAACATCATCATTATCATTATTATTTGTTTTGACTTGAATGTTTTCTTTTCTGTTAGTGTATCATAAGGTCTCTGGCAGGTTGTCAGCCCTCCTGCATTAAGTTCTCATTCATCAGTTTCTCATATCTATCTCTTTGCTGGACTAAACCTATACTGATGTAAATGTAGATGGACATGATATCAGCACCCTATCTACATATTTTGGTGTATGTGTCTTTGTTTAGGTTTGGGGTGTTTTTATTTTTTATTTTTTATTTTAACCTTCTCTTTTTCTGGTTGTTGATATTCTTTTCCCGCTTTGCGGGCATTTTAATAAATTGTTGTTTCCTCTCTCAAAAAAGAGAAAAAGAAAAACTCATTACCTTTGCCATTCAGTTTTTTAATTTTTACAATTGAAACGTTCTTGATATGCTGTCACCCTCTATGGTTGTTTAGGCAACGATTAGTTAACTTTTTTCATGCTCTAAAGTTTTTAATTTTTCTCCCAGACGTGTGATTTTCAGAACCTCTGCTCCATCCTTCTGTTGCATACCCTTCTAAATCTTCCTTTAAATCTAATCGTTTTTTGTTTCTCTGTATACACCTTTTCTTCACAAGAATTAGTTTTGATATGACAGTTGACTTAAGAGTGTATTGTTAGCTGAGTCTCTGAAGTGGTTACATTTACTGGTGATTGGGTTTCTTATAATCTGCAGAAAGTCTACAACTGCAACAGCTGCTCCTAGAAACTTAATGCAAGAGAAGTTGAAGAGTCAGGGTAAAGGCTACAAAGATAAATGCTATGAACAAATCAGGAAAACTGTTGAAGGACGGTTCGACAAGTTATTATCTGAGGTACTTCACATAGCTATTAGGGTTGGTCCAATGGCTCTCAGGCCTGGCCCATCTTAGGCTGGGCTTGGGTCGTCCAAATTAGTCTGAGGCTGGGCCCGGGGCTATAAATCAAGAATGCTTATTAATGAGACCGTGCTTGGGATGTATTTTAGAGCTTGTAGGCCTGACCTGCCCCAGCTCGTATGGTGGATTTAACTATAAAAATGTGGAATATACATTTAGTAACAAGGGGCGTTTTCATGCATAAACGGAACCTAAACTTAATGATGAGCTCTATTCCTCTCCTCTTTCATCCCCTCTTCTTTACCACTCATCACCATCTTTCTCTTTCCATGCAAACCCCCCCCCCCCCCCCTTTCTCTCTCACAGCATGAATGTGCCACTGTTGAGGGCTTGTGCATTGCTGGACAGTTTAGTTATCTGATCCTTTGATAGGAGCCTGGCCAACAGCAGATGGGGATACTCTAAAAATCTTGCAGATTGGAAGACCCTAGCCAGACTATTGTAATATTTCCATCAGACATGGACTGTCTTTGTGTTTTCATCCTCATGTAATATATGTGCACGCTATTGATCGAAGGGTTTTGATCTTCCTATGTAGCAGACTCGAGGTGACCTGCCCATAGAGTGGAATAGTGGATAGTCTGATGAACAGTTTGAATAACCAAATCACAGCCCTGCTTGACAGAATCTTTAGCATGAACCTGTCATTCATCGAGAGTGCTTTTGATTTTGTATCAAGCTCAGCTCAGTCTGTCTACTTTGGCCCACTCTGGGGTTGGGCTGAGGTTTCATTTCACAGGCTGAGCTTGGTCAGACCTTGGCCCAGCCCGAGTTTGGCGTGTTGACATCTTTAATTTCTAGGATGGGATCCCAGCAGCACTGCCCATCCTAGCTGCACTGTTGCAAAGACGATAATGGTCAATATGAATGACTTTCCGATTTGGTCAGATAATAATCCCAGCAGCATTGTCTTCCTGCAGCTTGTTTTTGAGGATCTAACAGCTGCTTTAGAGGAAGCTCGAATGGTATGGCCAGTCATCCATAAGCAATTGATTTTATTATTGTTGGCTATTCTTTGGTTTAATGCTTAGCAAAAGGGCTTTTTGCAATTGTTTTGATTCCTTTAATTTTCTGATCCTGACTAGATTGGTGAGGAGCTTGGAGACATTTATGACTATGTGGCCCCTTGTTTTCCACCAAGGTCGGTCATTTGGACTCATGACTGCTTTATATTTTAAACATGCTACTTATTATTGTCGCTTTCTTCATTTTTATGACATCAATATTTATTTCAAACGTTTGAGCTGTTAGTTTGAATTCCAATTTGGTCAACGGAGTTTGGATCATCGGTTTTTTTTTTTTTTTTTTTCTAATGATATTTAGGTGCATGTGTGTTGTGTTTGCGTCTATCCTTTAGCTTTCTGTGCTTGGTTTCTATGTAGAGAAAAGAAAGAAGACATGTTGAATGTTTCATTTAAATCAAATTGGATACCAAGGAGAGAAACTCACCAAACAGAAGCTGATTTTTATTTTTATTTTAATGATATTTAGGTGCATGTGTGTTGTGTTTGTGTCTATCCATTAGCTTTTTGTGCTTGGTTTCTATGTAGAGAAAAGGAAGAAGACATGTTGAATGTTTCATTTAAATCAAATAGGATACTAAGGAGAGAAACTCACGAAACAGAAGCTGATTTTTAATGGTCTTTTCGCATATAAACGCTCCAAAATATAGAGAAAAACTCTTTTCTGAAACATGAGGAAGCAGGAAAGCTCCTTCACATCTAAAGCATGGATAAGAAAATTTGTCTATCTTGATTTTTTTTTTCTACAGAGAGAAGGTGACTCATAGATGGTTTCTATAGTTTGTCTGAATTGAAAAGCATTCAGTATTTCTGGTCTTTTGGGATGTTCTGTGGTCTCTCCTGGGATGAAGGTTGCTCATTTCCCCTTGATACTGTGTTGGCCTGTTCCATGGTTAGGATTCCACAGTCGCATTATATGAATTAGTGAATTTGGTAGATGTGTCTCTTCCTTGTGGGATTACAATCACCACCACTATCTTTTCTCTTCTAAATTTTAGGTTCTTAGATTCCTTTGTAAAAGGTCTGAAATTAATACCTGAAAATGATAGAGAGCATTACTTTTCTTGTTATACTTTGGTGGAACGAAACAGGATACACAGTGTTTGGAAAGATTCCGCTGTCCAGAGAAAGAAAAGGTGGCTGGTTTGAGAAGAATATGGAATTTCAATCTTGTTCAGTTTTGGAGGTGGCAGTGGAGGATTTCTTCCAGTGTCGTAGGGCTTCAGAATCAGTTATTGGGGCTAAGCGATGTGACCATATTGAGAATTTGGTTTCAAGAAGAATATTCAGTAAATGATGTCAACTGATGGTGTACAGTCCTTTTACTTATCTGGCTGTGTGTATTTCATTTACTATTTATTTATTTGTTTTTATGCATCTTTGAAGAACGACTACTTTAGTCTACCTATTCTTGAGCTGATTTGTTTTGCCTTAGCTATGGTTTCTGAGCTATTGGTATCTTTTTGAGCATTGATATTAACACCACAGCTTTGTTTGGTCTTTTCTTCCCTGAAATGCTATTGCTATAGTTTAAAATTTCTTGCATTGCATATAAGCATCTTAAGAATGGGACTACTTGCTTACACAATTCACTAAAATGTTTTCCAAGAATTGCTTCTCTTTTTTTTTTTTTTTTTTTTTTTTTTTTTTTTTTTTTTGTATAATCCGTTAGTCAAGCAGTCAAGGAGACTCTTTATTGACGTGTTCTCTATATGTGGAGGGAACATATTAATTTTGTTATGCAATATGACTCGATAGCTTGAAAATTTTCATGTGTTTTCTGTTGTTTTTCTCTGGTTTTGTGCTGCATATCTGCCCTTAGTTAAATCCTATAGTTGTATCTAGTTATGGGGATTTTCCATGGATGATCTAATTTGCTTTCCTTGCCTTTATGTTTATTTTTCTTGCCTTCAGATATGAAATTTTCCAACTAATGGTTAATCTCTACACGGAGAGGTTTATTCAGATGCTTAGACTGCTCAGTGAGAGGGCAAATACGCTATCAAATATAGAAATTCTAAAGGTATTATTTTATATTTTCTAGCAGACATAGAAATCTTGACATCATGGGATATTTAAGGTCTTAACCACGAAGGGAAAGGGATAATAATGCAAAAGGTATACAATGGAATCTGGATGATTTAGCAATCTTTCTCATGATAAGGATGTTTCTGCTGTACAGATTTTGTCTCTCACGATCAAAGTGGAGCTTTTTAGATGGGATTGGAGGTCACCTCCACAGTCATTGTGGAGTTTCTATGTTATATTAGCTTCTCATAATTAAGTCTGGTGTTGATTTTAATTCTTTTTACAGCCTTATTTCTTGCATGTAGGTAACTGGTTGGGTACTTGAATACCAAAAAAATCTGATTGAGCTTGGTGTTGATGAGTCTTTAGCTCAAGTTTGTTCAGAAAGTGGTGCAATGGATCCTCTTATGAATGCATATGTTGATCGGATGCAAGCTACAACAAGGGTAACTTTGTCGCCACCTCATGTCTTGGTTGTGCTATTACTTGATCAATCGAAAACAAGCAGTGGTGTCTCACCTGTTGCCATGTTTTCTGTAGAAATGGTACACGAATATTCTGGAGGCTGATAAGGTAGACGCACCAAAGAGAACAGATGATGGGAAGCTATACACGCCAGCTGCTGTTGATTTATTTAGGATTTTGGGGGAGCAAGTACAAATTGTTCGGGATAATAGCACAGATGTCATGCTATTTCGAATTGCTCTTGCTATAATTCAGGCAAGTTTTGTTTTGTCATGGTTTTGTTAGATACTGGTGTTTTCACTCTTTGCCATTTGTACATTTTCTTTTCTGCTGTAGGATGTTTGTCCCTACTCAAATAGAAAAATTTTGTTGTGAATATGCTTCTAAGATAAAGACAATGATTCTAAAGAGGATAAAACAATTATTTTGAATAGCAATTTAAAATTGTGAGCATCTGATGGCTAGTTCTAGAGCTTGGGTAATTGGGTAAGAGAGGAAGGTCGATGTCAAGTGGGCAGCCAATTGTGAAGCATTTGCGAATCTACCATTTCAAAGTCAATCCCTAATTTCCAGGGTGCTAAGATGATGACGACTTGACAATTTCAGAAATTTTATGATTGACTTTCTCAGGAAAACCTATCATTTAAGGGAAAACATGAGCTAGATATAAGCTTCTGTGGTATTATTTGCTTCTAAGGGATTTGGCCTTGTAACATGGCATTTAACAATCACTTACTCCCTTGTCAAATGCAGATTGAAAATGATTAGTTCTTTTTATCTTTCAAAAAAAAAAAAAAAAGTTCTTTGCAGATATCTTTACTGTTTAATCATGATGAAAGTTTCTTGATTCATTTTGTCAAGAAGCATTTTGAGCTTCAAGCCTTTTGAGGAGTATCTCCTATTAGTGGCAAAGTCAGATAACTAGATCTGCAGTTTTGGCGATAGGCCTTTGTTTCTGGAACTTGAGTGCGCCATTCACATCAGTTGGTTCAACTATCCTTTGATGGTTATGTCGTTTCTTTTTGTGATATTTGTCCACACTAATTTGCATACTTGGTTCAACTATCCTTTGATGGTGATGTCGTTTCTTTTTGTGATATTTGTCCACACTATTTTGCATACTTGTTTGTTAATCTTTCTTTACTTGACATGTAATTTTGCATTCCTTGCTGCCTTTGTTTTTCTTTAGGTAATGATAGATTTTCAAGCAGCTGAAAGGCAGAGACTCGAGGAACCAGCTTCTGACATAGGTTTAGAGCCTTTGTGTGCAATGGTCTGTGGCTCTTTGGATATTTGTCAATTGTTAATGCTTGCAAAATTTTGGTTTATTCATGTAGACAAGTTTATTGACTGTATATTGTTGTTATTTGTTGCTTCATACCAGATCAACAACAATCTGCGCTGCTATGATCTTGCAGTGGAACTCAGTAACAGCACCCTGGAGGCTCTTCCACCTAACTATGCCGAGCAGGTTTTGATTTATTTCCATTAGGATTTCTGCTTCCCCCCTATTTTTTTTTTTTTTTCTTTGATGTCTTGCAGATTAGTGTTAAACAAGTAATATTTTTTCTTCAGATTTTAAAGAAAATTTGCTGAAAATTTTCAGTTGAGAACTCGAACTTATGGCACTCTTCAAGAGCGATTTTTTATTTTAATTTTTTATTAATAAAAGTGAATAGACTTGTATCTCTTCTAAGAGTGATTTTGTTTTAATCAATAAAAGCGAATAGACTTGTATCTCTTCTTTATTTTTTCTGAGACCTTTTTAAGTTGTGTTAGTAAGTTTCAAAATTTAGAATATGATGATGATGATGATTTTCTTATCGACATTTTTAACAATACATCCAAACCAAATACAACTTAACCCACTGTCATTTGTCAATGTTAGACCGAGACACAATATTTGATTTTGCATAAATAGAATTAAAAATAGGAAATATTGGCAAAAGGGAAACAATTTTAATTTATTCAGGAGATCAAATTTTCGCCTTAGCATGCATAAATGGGTGACAGTGAAGGTCACAATCAATCATTTCATGCCTTTACAACATAAAAGCAGAAAGGTTAAATCATCCTTGAGTAAATAGGTAAACATCGATTACAAATGAAGAAAAATATTGTATTCCAAAAGGTGCTTCGATATTGTGAGCTGTGATCCGGTACGAAATTTGCATCCCTCATTACAATGCGAATTTATGTGGACCCTGGTGGGCAATTATTATGAGCCATCAGCCATGGAAACTATGCTTCTTATAGTGTTGTGGGCGATTTGTAAGGAAAGAAACAGTAGGACTTTTAATAAGGCAAAGTCCATTTCCCAGTTGATTGAGAGAACTAAGGGATATTTTAGGGGTTGGGTGAGGTCCTTGGAATTTTCAGGGCATATCTGATGATCTTTGCAAGGAATAGCCACAGATATTTTTGTAATATGAGTTATGGTATCCCCCTTTTGGGTTGTATATTTTTGCATGTGCGGGCATTTGGTGTTTGATAAAATATTTTACAGACATAAAAAGGTCTATGAAAAATGTATACAAGTCAATAAACTTGGTGCGTCAGAAAACTTGAAGCATTTAATGAATTAATTGCATAACCTTTTGTACCGTTGTGGGGTCTTTTCTGATTTTTGGCTGATTATTTGCAAGCTGCAACTTTTGGAAAAGATAAAGGAAATATGCCATAGAAGGTTTTCTGATATCTACCATCTGGGTGAACCATGTGAACATTTCCTTGATGTAATGGTGGTCATGCTGGCAAGTCAAGATCTCAGTAGATGGGACTCCACTTGGGCTGGCTATAGCCCAAAGTCTTACTGAGTGGGTGATCCTAACCTCATTCAATTGCCCACCTTTTACTTGTTATTTATAGTCCATTAAATTTTCTACAGAGTTCACAATTTGGATTGTTGAATTGATCTCATTTTTGGTTATTTCCTATCCAAGAGGTTGGGAATCAGTTTAATGGTCTGGATAAATGAGCACATGCATGGATTCTAGGGAATTGATGGGGAATATCATACTCGAGTAGTGCAAGATGTCCTGTTAGTAATTCTTTGAAGTGTGAGTGCGTAACAAATCTGGGGTGTTCAATTGATAGGACACCTCATGAATGGATCATCATCCAAAAGATCTGTGGATTGGATCATCCTAACTGTTTGATTGATTGGTTAAGTTTCAACATGAGTCCACAAGAAGTCCATTGGTGAAAGGTTTAGCAAGATCTAATAGGTGTGAATATTTGGTCCGGATGGACAGACAAGTCGTCCGGTGGACATTTACATTGTTCACCACTTCGTGGAGGTTAGGAAGACCCATATCATTGATGTTGGCATGAACTTTTGCTTCCATGAATTATTTTTTGCATGGCAATGCCATCGTACATTCAAGTGAATGATATAAATAAAATATCGTAGCCAGTTTTTCCCCTCAGATTATCCATGCCTTACGCTATTGATGTTGGGAATCATCTCTTAGAGCCTCATACGTAAATTATTTCTTCCAATTTTTTAATTCATTTCCCATCTTTGAGCTTGTATAAATATTCCCTCGCGCATAAATTTATATAATAAAATGGCTTAATCATTTTCTTGGATAGTTGTTAATTGTTATTTCGCAGGTTAATTCTTGAATAGTTGTTAATTGTTATTTTGCAGGTTAATTTTGAGGATACTTGCAAAGGCTTCCTTGAAGTTGCAAAGGTTTGTAATGGTTCCTTATATTTTATCTATTCTACTAGGAAAGCCTGCTGCTCGGAACTTAATTTTTGTGCTGATTTTATGCATGTGGAACTCTCTTTTAGAGCTTGAAAGATTTAGCAATGCACAATTTCCTTGTCTTCTGCAATTACTTGTATTTTTCAGATAAAATCTTAAGATTTCTTTAATATCTGGGTTACATGTTTCATTCATTGTGCATAGAAAACATTCTGTATTACTTTACATCACCTTGGTATCCTTATAATGATGTTTGTACTGCTCTTTTCATATGCTAGACTTGTTTTTCCCTGGCAGGAAGCTGTGCACCAAACTGTTAATGTTATCTTTGAAGATCCTGGAGTGCAGGAGTTACTTGCTAAACTTTACCAAAAAGGTAACTTTTTCTAGCTCATTACATCAAGTTGATCCTCTAGTACTTTTGTCACATATAATGTGGCATTACTTCTATCATCGTTGGGGGTTTTCTTCGCAATCCTAACCCTCTGCAAATCTTGGCCTGACTGACTTAGTTTTCATCTAGAGGTATTTTGGCAATGTTTTGTGGTAGACAGGTAGTCTAGGTATATATGCTTGTCCGGGTATTAGTCCTGAGCAGCAATATCTTCGAGTCTTGTGGGCTATAGAGGTTGTGTAAATGACATTCATCTAATGGAACCTTTTCTTCTGGATATATTTTAGTCCATTCCTTTCAATTGATAGTGGATGAGTACATTGCTATCTCAAGGACTGGGTACCTGTTGAGACAAGAGATGCTTGTTGACCCTATGATTAAAGCTCTATAAGCTGACTCTGTTGCATTTATAGGACTGTGGGTACCTGTTGAGGCAAGAGATGCTTGTTGACCCTATGATTAAAGCTCTATAAGCTGACTCTGTTGCATTTATAAAAGAAAAGAAAAGAAAAGTTGGTTGGATGGGTGGGGTGGGGCTGGTCAAGTTGTTTTTCCCATACTGTGTTATCTTATGGAAAATCTTCCACCGACAAGCTTGTCATGTCTTTGGGCTCTGAGGTGCCAGGTTTCCAGTCCCTGGTAAACAAGTGTTGGACTTCGTGGTCTTGTGGACAATGTGACCATTACATGTTGGGTTGTGAAGTTGCAAAGGGAGCCAGGCATACCAGGGCCGTTTGGATACTTCTTGGTTTGCAAGCCTGCTTCCATCTCTTCACTGTTTGTTAACCCGTGGTAGTTGGTTTCATTAAAAGAATGTGATAGATACACTGTCAGAGTGTTGCATTAGCCATGTTATGACTGGACAAACTGAATAGTGAATGGTGTAATGACGTGCCAAACATTATTAAAGTGACAGTGACAATGGAGCCAAAGATTTTGTGTCCACCATTTTCAAAGCAGTCATTTGGATTTCTACAGTGAATTTTGTCAGGACATGATTTCCTTAGTCCCAAGTTTCATTGCTTGCATGGGTACTAGTTGGAATTCGGAGTCCAAATCTTCAGGAACTGTTTACTCATTACTTCCCTCCGAAGGTTGCCCTTCATTGTCTCAATCATATAATCATTAAGGTAGGAAGAGGTGGCTGACCTCAAATGGATGGACATCTGCTATTGGCCACGGAGCATAATTAGAGCATCATCTTACTAAAGTGTCATTCCCTTTGCTATTGCTTTCGTCATCTCCACTTACTTCTTAGAGAGGCTTAACACCATCTTTTTAATTCACATACGTGTAGATTATTTTTTGTATTGCATTTCACTTAATCAGTTCTCAGCAACTTCTACACTAACTTGATTGTAGTCCACAATCCCAGGAGCACTTTGGTTTATTTTATCAGGGGAACCATCTTTTTTTTTTTTTGAAAGATGATAAATTTATTCATAGAAGGCCAGAGCCAAATATATAGAAAACAGAGAAACATGAAAATTAAAATTACAACTCAATCTGACTGATCAGGAAGAGGGAAATAACGTTGGATATAACCGCCCAATCCATAACAGCCTTTCTGAAGATTTCCAACACCCCCCCTCACCTGTTCCTGAAACAACGATCATTCCTTTCTAGCCATATGAACCACAAACCCACCACTAAACATAAATGCCATACCTTTTCTTTTCTTTTTTCTATGATCCCATTGACTCCACCATGCCATGCCAATATTGTAACGCCCCAAATTTCGAAGGTCGAGCAAAGGCTCAATTCCCGAGATCCGTCGCATCACTTATGCAACATAGAAAATGATGATTACATATTGTCCATATTAGTACATTAAACATGAATGAGATTATACCAATCAACATATCATACTCCAGAGGCGATTAAATTAAGCAAGCGGAAGACTGTGATAGATATATAGTGTATTAGTGAATATGAACCCCAGAGTATGATCATGTCACCAGGCTGAATAATTACATCTATAGTTCCAAAATATACAAAATGATAAAGGGTAATGTCATCTAATCCATATCCCTGTAGCCCCGGTGACGCAACTCCATGTTTACATAGACCCGCCAGAGAGCTGCAGGTAGGAGAACTCCTCGTCGTTGTCGTAGAAGATAGGCTTTATCTCGTAAGCCTCACGATCATCTGCAGCTACAACAGAGTCTGGTTGGTGTTTTAAAACACCGTCCAAGAGTGGGAGTGAGTGATCAACTCAGTGGAGCTATAAGGCAAAGGTTAACATGTTATCAAATCAATCAAGCAGTAATGATAAAGCAGTACAACAATCATGTCCTAAATACTCTTGTTAATGCAAGAATGATATGTATTAATGATGCATGCCCTCGCTTGCACTCCTTCTGCGACATCATCTCACGGTCGCGCATGCTAAACTCCTACTATGCTTAACACCCGCGCCAAAGGCACATACAATGCGGTGTATGGTCGTGTTAGCCAAGTTCTTACTTAGACTTATTCATAGAGCAGGTTTGGGAAGCTAAGGTACCTCCCTTTATACAATTGACCCAAACAATGATCTATTTAGGGTCGTCAATCATAGTTAATCACATATGATAGGCAAGTTCGCGAGTTCACACTATAGGTCGCTACAAGAGGCTCGTCACCTCAGCGTAGTCTTAATTCACACTCAAGGTCACTACGAGAGGCTCGTCACCCGATCGTAGGCCTATTTTATACTCGAGGTCACTACGGGAAGGTTCGTCACCTTATCGTAGGCTGACAGCTCGAATACGGTGTCTCATACACTACCATATTCGGCTCACGAGTTTGTATTGCTCACTGGTCACTACGGGGAGGCTCGTCACCCCAGTGTAGGCCGACAGCTCAACCACGGTGTCCGATACACCATCATGCCCGGCTCACGAGTCTTAGCGAATCGTGGCACCAAGGTTAAACGGGCTTTACACTGGTAGGTGGTACCTTAGATTCAAGCAGTTGCGTCCATACATGGTAAACACATATTAGGTCAACCGGGTTACTTGACAAGTCCGATTGGTATGAGCGCACGCTAACTTAATCGACATGGAGCACATACGCACTCCTTGTGGCCTAACCACTGTCGATAATCATCATATGACTCGGATTCATCGAACGTGTCCGTGGTGACGAAACTGATTTAGCCACTTGATCGGAAGTCGTTACCGATTGCCTGGACTACATCGTAGTCCCAATCACACTCCAAAGCAATAGCATTCACATATGGTAGTCATAACAGTATTGAACAAACAATTCAAGCATTGCAACCATTTGAGCACTTTATAAACACATAGTGAACATGACATCATACATATACATTTCATACATAAATTACGTAATAGCAAGATAGATTACATGAGGGAAACTATAACTATAGATAGGGTAATTGAGAATCCTATCTCAAAACCCTCGTTAAATATATTTCAACAAGTATTTTCTCATTCAGGCATTTTATCAAGCACTTAGCCTACATATATCAACATTCATGTAATAAATTTGTTATAACATATATTATAGCAAATCCTTTCACCAGGAGTTGCCACACATACAACAATCATGTATTCTCAATCAATAATCATGGCACGCACAAATCATGATTCCATATTCATTCAGACATTTCAACAAACACATGGAATGCATTATATTCAACATAGTTCATATATATATATATATATATATATATATATATATATATGTAATACATGGAAAATATCGTATCTAAATACATGTGACAACAATCAAGTCAGTCATAAATCATTAGCTGACATTGAAAGCCTTGAAAACTATAACCTAAATGTTTATAGTCCACACCTTTTGTCGGTATACTCGTATCAAACTCAGTTTGAATCCTACGCCTTTGTTTATGGCACAACGACAACTTATAGCATGAAATAGGTTAGCTATTTCACCATTTTACCTATCTGAATTCCTAAGACAGATTAGCGTTAGGATTTCTTACCCAAAAATGGATTCGGATTCGTTGGTGTAGCGACACGGGAGAGGTGATTCAGAACGTGGAGTGGCGGGAATGAATCCAAGCGACAAACCACAACTCTCTCCCACTTCTCCTCACTTTCTCCTTCTCTTTTTTCTCTTCTCTCTCCTAGGGTTTAGGAAATTCGTATGGAATGAGAGAGGGGTGAGTTTAGGGTCTTATATAGGCCCAGAAGTGAAGTCAATGGCCTTAGGGCCATGGTATACTCAGGATATAGCCAAAAGACGTCTGTTTCGGGCTAACGGAGCTCATCTGGAGGTCCATTGCCTGCATATGGTCTAGGAAAGTTCTTTGACAATGGATGTATGTCAAGTTAAGATTTCGGTCCAATCGGATTTGTGGATCGACCGTGGAGGACCAGTTTCAGTTCAACGGTCATCACTACTCAATCAGGGCCACAAGTATACTGACATGTGTAGGGAAATTTTCCTGATCCAAGGGTGTAGTTGGGTCAAAATCTGACGGTCTGAAACCTTAAATTTGGCCTGCAAGTGAACGGCCCAATTCACTTAAATCTGAGTTCATTTTCTAAAGATATTCGCGTTTCTCACACACTTCGCTTCAGGCTCAAGTTGTGTGTTTCTGGATACTATTTGGACTTGATTCCCGTGATGCTTGTCATGCCGAATAAGGTGCTCATAACCGTATAGTTTCACGGTAATCGGACTTTCGACGCGCGGTCCATGTCCGATACAGAGTTTCAGTGTGCTCCCGAGAGCAACTGGGTTTTGAGATCTATCCTAGGTTTTTAAGTAATGTAGAATTAACGATTCTACTGGTTTTGGGTCTTGCAGTTCATATAGAAAGCGGTTCAAGCTCATCTACTAATTAATTTAGTTTAGTACTTAATTAATTTCTGTCTAATTTTTAAAGGATTCGGTCCTTAGTGATTTCTGCCTGAGGTGATACTTGGGTCTTTGTATGGATTTTTTCGAGACGTTACAAATATAAACTGGTCAATAGAGCTTGGTGACACCCATACGACCCCGAATAAGTAAAAAAAGCAATCCCAAAACCTCTGTGCGAATGGACAATGTATGAAGAGGTGATCCACTATTTCCTCATCTTGGTAACACATTAAACAAACATTCGGGATGATCATCCTTCTTTTATGGAGATTGTCCACTGTTAGCACCTTCCTTTTGCCCACTAACCAAGCATGCACCGCCATTTTTGGAGGAGCCCCATGCCGCCAGAGAAAAGATGTTGGACAAATGCCCTCATTGATGTTGACCTCACTTATCTGCTTGTAGAAAGATGTAACCAAGAACTTGCCCGACTTATTCTTAAGCCATATAATTTGGTCCACTTCTGAAGGCACCGCCGTACCGGGGATACTTTGGAGAGCAGATCTATCACCCAAATAAATTCAACTCTGAATCAACTAGATCCTACGACAAGGCGGTGCCCAAGTAACAGCCTCTCCTTGAATTGAATAGCATCTACCTACCTTCAAATCAGACTCTATAGCAATACCTGCTAAATGGGGAAACAGATTGCTCAGTTTTTGCTCCCCCACCCAAATATCCTCCCAAAATGTAATGGTCTTCCCATACCCCAAATGGAAGCCTACCCGAGTCCACACCCTGCTTTTTATTGAAGCCACCGCTTTCCATAAATATGATGCTTTGTACAGAGATGACGACCTAATCCACATACCCCTCTCATCCAACCCTTGTTTCCTAGCTCTTACCTGTCTCCATATGGAAGTCTCCTCCACTCCAAACCTCCAAACCCATTTGCCAAGCAATGCTAAATTCATAAGCTCTAGGTTTCGTAATCCTGCCCCCCCATTGATCCATAGGTTTACATACGTCGTTCCATTTGATGAGATGAAATTTCCTCTTATCTTCTGCTCCATTCCACGGAAAATCTCTCCTAATTTTTTTTGAACCTATTTATCACAGATATCAGGGGAACCATTTGACCGGCTTATTATGTGATCCTGCTAATATTGTGTTAAAATGATGATAGATGATATATTCGGTTGTCAAAGTAAGTTCCTACCTCATGCAAATTTATATAACTTTTTTTAGTGGTAAATTTCTAGAACTAGTGATGGCAATGGTGGGATTCTGTGTTGTATTTATATGTTTTTTGCTAGAGAATAGCTTTCGAACTTTTTCTCCGGCATATTTATCAATGAGTAAATCATCCAGTTTTCGGTTTGATTCCTTTTTCGATTGCCAACAAAGAATTTATCTAAAACACACAAAGGGGAAGAAGTAAACAAGATCCATAAAGGCAATGGATTAGAGCTCCCTTTATAAAGAGGAGATCTACCCTAAATACAGAGAAGATCTGTGGATCCCCTATAATGGATAAGTGTCCTCTATTAACATTCTTTGATTCACCATGAATCTGAACAATATGATGATGATTTAACTAGTATTGATTCTGATGGTTACAAAGTGCAGTTAACATGCTATTTTATCTATGTTATTAATGAGTTTATTTGGGCTATTGTTAAAATGATTTGAAGTTTATAACTTTGCTAACATCTTGATTTTATTGGCATTGAATGGAGCTTTCGCTTTTATATTTCAGAGTGGTCTGAAGGATTGGTTACTGAGTATCTAGTTGCAACATTTGGTGATTATTTCACAGATGTGAAGATGTAAGCCTTCTCCTTCCGCAGTTGGTAAATGCACTCTTTCTGGAAATTATATGGTCCTTGACATGAGGCTTTGCATACTATAGTTTTGGTTTCCTGTTCTGAAAGTAAGGCCGTCGGTAAAGTGGTGATCAGATGTTGGTCTCTTGGGCCCCATCATGGATGGACTATGCCCCGTAAATCTCCTTCAGAAGACAGTACTAACCTTTCAATTTGTGTCCTGTAGACAATTTGGAAGAGAAATGCAGACATCATCCAGATTCAACTGAAAGTCTCAATATTGGTGGCTAAATCTGGGCTATTTTTGGGCCATCGTCCATCCACTCTGGAATGCAATAGACCAATGGTTTGTAATCTTTGGATTACTTAACAGTTGGCTGCAAAAGTCAGAACTGAAAACTCGAGTATACTGTGCTAAGCCTCAGGTTGAGGATCTATAATTCTTCATGCTAGCAAACATGTTGACTGTAGAAATTCTGATTTTGTGACCATCTGCTGAGTTTACAGAATAAATTATCCCATTCAACCATATATTTCCTTCTTTTCTTCTCGTGCTCTTTCTCGTATTAGATCTTTTCAAAACCAGGATTTTGTAGCCCCTTCAATTTCATCAAACACTATACTCAAGTCTATATAGTAGCATTTTATGCATTAACAAGATAATTTCTGTAAATTGTCTTTTCATTTTAATGGTATTTGTTCTTCATTATATTTTGTTTGCCTGATTGATAACATTTTAATTCATGCCACCTTAATGTCATCAGCTGTAAATGGGTCAGCACATTCTTCTATAAATCTATTATAGCTTTTGCCTCCTCTTCAACACAATCAATGAAGTGTAGCATAATATTTTCAAAGATATGGGTTGGTTTCCTTGCTCAATGTATATTCTGAGCAATGGGTTGCTCTATGTATGTGCTGAACAAATAGTGGGAAACAGGTCTCTTGGACACGTTTAAACATTCATCTATGATGTGAGCCAATCTCTAGGACGTGTAAAATGTACATCCAAACTGTGTGAATGTAAGCATTTGTCTATATAATATGAGCATATCTCCACTGAGCTTGAGTCTTCAATAATGCTCAAGGGATGATTTTCTTGCCTGTTATGCCCAGATAGGAGATGGATGCAGAAGCTAAATGGGAACAGGATATGACTCCAGATTTCCTGAAATCCTGGACATGAATATGGAACTGGGTAGCCCATCCATAGCACCATCATTATCATCATAACCTTGTCACAGCTATTTGGGGTCAATCATCTATATTTAATGATTTTAATAGAAAATTTTACACTATAACAATTTATTATTTTATTATTTTGTATAGGTTAGTTTGAAGCTTGATCCCTTGGCTTCAGCCTTACACACTTGATGGCATCACAACTACAGAAGGACCACGACTTTCAGTAATTTTAAGGAAGTCATATAAAAAAAGGATTGCATCATTGATATAATTACACTTGTGCAAGGAACTCGGAGTCATAGTAATTCATCATGTGTGCGCGCACATGCATGCATGCGTTAATTTTTAAAAACTGTGTTACTTTTTTTTTTTTGGAAGGTGAAGAAATTTATAAAGCAGAGCCCAAAAAGGAAAACAGATAAAAGGAAGAACAGAAAAAACAAACAGACACAAAACTGAAACTGGAAAAAAACAGAAAAAAAAAACCCCAAAGCTTAAACACAACAAATCAGTCCCTAGACTGACTAAAATCCCCAAACCCTAGAAAATCAAGGTGCCCAGTCCCTGAATAACAGGAGAACCCTATTAAACACTCCGGCTGAGGAGACCTTCAGGTTCTGAAAGCAGCGATTATTCATTTCTGCCCACACAGCCCAGAGGACAGCAAGGAGGAGGATTTTCCACTTTTTTCTCCCTATCACACCACCAGAGGCCTTATGCCAGGAGAAAAAAAAAAAGACCATCAATTGAGGGGGCCACAACCCAAGCAACTCTGACAAAAACTTGGGACCTTGATATTACCCCGGTGGTGGACTCCCTAGAGTTTCAACACCGGATCAAGGGTTCGAGTACCCACGGCGTGCGTGTGGCGTGAGTGTGTGGGGGTGTGTGTGCGTGTGTAAGTAAAAAAATTAAAATATATAAAAAAAAAAAAAAAAAAAAACTCTGACAAAAACGAGAACTCTCCTCCAGATTTTAGACGAGAAAGGGCAGTGAAGGAAGATGTGATCAACTGATTCAGCATCTTCCAAGCAAAGCATGCACACATTTGTCAGGGGTAAGCATCTCTTTCTCAGATTGTCAATCGTAAGCACCCGATTCCTGCAAGCCAGGCATGCAAAGGTGATTACTTTAGGAGGGGTCCCATAGAACCATACAGCACCTGGATGACTACAGCGTGTGGAATGGGCCGAAGACGAAAGGAAACCATAGAAAGACCAAACTACGAAAGAGCCTGAACCAGCATGATTCCAGACCAGCTGGAGAGGGAACATAACCCTGCAATCAAGAAAAAGAGCCATAAGATTCTCAAATTCAGGGTCCGACAGGTTCCTCCTGGAGCCAAACATCACTTTCAGCCTCTCTAGAAAAGCATTCAACCACTGTAATGTCCAGAGAAGGACAAATAGCGGCAAGAGCAGGGAAGTCTACAGATAAGGGGTGGCTACCACACCAACGATCAGATCAGAATCTAATTCTTGATCCGTCACCCTGATCAAAGCGTGCTCCTTTGGAGACTTTGGGAACCAGCTTAGCTATGCTTTTCCAGACTGGATTCTCTACTAATCACTGATTATATATATATATATATATATATATATATTCCTTACAAACTTAAAATTTGACAATGCTACTAATATTTGCAGAATCTTTATAGTAGATTCTTTACGCATTGAAGGTTGATTTTACTGCACGAGAATTACAAAAGACCCCCTAAAGTTAAGAATATCAACTTCACAATCTAACTGCAAGTAGGTGAAACAGATGGTTGAGCATCAATACCATGGTCTGTTAAAAACCACTGATACTGAAGAATATCTGCATTTGACTACCTGACCAAATAAAACACTTATTGAGATGAATCCTCTCACACCTTGATATACACATTATTCATTGGAGGCTATTGTTTAGTCAACTGAACCACATCATCCCACTTCCATTTCATTTTGAGTTGGTCCATTGCATTCATTAGATTCTCACTTACAGTATATTTCTTAATAAAAATACTACACTATTCCTTTTATGATGTAATTCTTGATGATTACCATTACAGTATGGTCATACTTGATTATTCTTATTGTCATTGATAGAGCTAGGACTTCTGCAGTCCTGTTTTTTGAAGTGTGTGTGTGTGTGTGTGTGTGTGTGTTCCATCATACTTTATTATTTTTATTGTCGTGGATAGAGCTAGGACCTCCAAAGTCCTGTAGTCCTGTTTGTTAAAGCTTCCCTACTGCTATTTGTGCATTTTCCGTTGTACCTGATTATTCTTGTTATTGCCCTGGATAGAGCTAAGACTTCTACAGTCCTTTGTGTTGAACCTTCCCTACTTCTATTTTCTTAAGGTACATCGAAGACAGATCATTCAGGAGGTTTGTTGAAGCTTGCTTAGAGGAAACAGTGGTCATTTATGTGGATCATCTCCTTACACAGGTTTACAATACTTGAAGATAATTTGTTGTCTCTCTCTTTTTTTTCCTTTTTTTTTGGAGAATTCTCTAATTTGAGCACCTTGAATGCCTCTATGTTTTGTTCAATAACATGGTGATATCATGTTAACTATTTGATCTGTTAGAGGAACTACATCAAGGAAGAAACAATTGAGCGGATGAGGCTGGATGAAGAAGTCATTGTGGACTTCTTTAGGGAGTATATCAATGTAACGGTGAGTGTCACTCCTTGTTTAAGAAGACATTCTTCAACTATGCTGGCAGCTTCAAATTTTTTCCATGCCATGTTACAGTACCTCTTAATTACTTAAGTCTTGGAATGTGTGAAGGAAAATCCTTACGGCGATGAGTTCATAGGCAACATCAAGTTATCTTAGTTGTAACAAAACGACTATTCATCTCCCCACAGCTGTGAAACATGCACCCCACCTTAATGGTTCCAAGGCTGTGGCCTCTTCCTCACCTCAGCATGCAAAAATCCTCCTTTTCTATCTTTCCTGTTTCATCATGTACAGCTTTCCTGTTTATACAACACTAAACTTTCATTCAAAAAAGGGAAACATATGCACGTGAGATTATTTTAAGGTGAACTTTCAGTTGCGACTTGCAATTCCCTCCAAGAGCATGTGATAACTGAAGCAAAGGGCTAAAAGGCTGTCAATGACCATGTGGGATGGGCAATTCAGCAACAACCAAAATTCAAGTCTGTTGGGTACTGTTATAAAAGCAGTTGTTTCATATCACTGATTAAATTTGGTCCTAGCTGTCCTTTGGGCGGAGAGATATAATCGAGTGTTTAGAAATCATAGTATCTCGTCTGCTGCTGTGTTTTCTAAGGTCCTATTTCTGTTTCGAGATTGGGTGTCGTAAGCTTTTGGGTTGGCCGGGGGTCGGGCCTTTTTTGTGTGTGTGTAGTCTTTTATTTATTTATTTATTTATAAGTAACAGAGAATATATTAAAATAGAAGGGGGGATACAAAAGGGAGGAAAATCCCGCTGAGTTAGCAAGAAGAAAAGCCTCCGACAGAAAATGGATTACAGTCCTTAATGTTTAGAAAATTGTAGGGCCAATCAGCTATGTACTGCTGCACTTTCTGAAGAGAGGAGTCCACTAAATTTGAAATATCATTAAAACATCTCCCGTTTCTTTCTTCCCAGACCGACCACCAAACGGCCATTAGACAGATCTTCCAGATCTTATTTCTTTGGGTTCCCAGATTGGAACCAAGCCAAGCTTTGAAGAAATCTTCCGTTGAACCAGGGTCGCACCAGGAAATGTTGAAAGACCTAAGGACAGCATACGACATTTGAGAAGTATAAGGGCAATGGAGAAATAAGTGGTTCACTGATTCTTCAGACTTCATACAGCAGAGGCATATGTTTGGAAGAACCATTCCCCTTTTCTCAGATTGTCCACTGTCAGCACTTTCTTTTTTGCAACCAGCCAACCGAACACGGATATCTTAGGAGGGACTTTGATCTTCCATATTTTCTGAAGCGAATCCTGAGTCGATGCTGCCGAATCATAAGCGATAAAATCGTATAGAGATTTAACTGAGAAAGGAGCTGACTGGTCTCGCCTCCAGACTAGGGAGTCATCACGGGTTTTATCTAGCTTACGGTAGGACAAACGACATTGGAGGTTCACGAAATCCTCTATCTCCCGGTCGTTGAGATTTCTTCTACATGTGATGTTCCAGGACTGATCTTCCCCAATTGTAGCAATACAGTCGGCCACCAATATAGAACGGTCTTGGGCCAACCGATACAGATTAGGGAAATCATCCTTAAGGAGGGATTCTCCAGCCCATACATCTTCCCAGAAACGAGTTTTATCACCTTTACCGATTGCCATACTAGTCCCAGCTAAAACCAGTCTCTTTGAGGATAATATGCCTCTCCACACAGCAGAAGCTCTTTGCACCGAAGAATCTTTTGTCCACCAGCCTCCCACAGAGGAACCGTATTTACTTCTAATGATTCTGTTCCACAAACTGCCTCGTTCTGAACCCAGTCTCCACGTCCACTTGCCTAGCAAGGCCCTATTCATGATTGTCAGATCTCTGATCTTTGCGCCTCTTAGATGGTGCTGTTTACAGACTTCCTTCCATTTGACGAGATGGAATTTCCTAGCCTCCTTTCCATGCCACAGAAAGTCTCTTCTGATTTTATCAAGGGAAGATAATATGGCACCCGGGCATTTAAATAGAGACATGAAGTAGATGGGGAGGTTTGACAAAGCTGACTTGATTAGTGTTAGACAACCACCCAGTGAGAGGTATCGACACTTCCATCTAGCTAGATAGAACTTGAATCTATCTATGACTCTATCCCAGAGATGGAGAGGGGGTTTACCAAAACAAAAGGGAAGGCCGACAAAAGTGGTTGGAAGGTTACCTTTCGGGCAGTCGAGATTATCAGCATAATATTGAACTTCTTCATCTGTCAGGTTGACACCGAACATCTTGGATTTTGCTAAGTTAATTTTGAGGCCCGAAACAGCTTTAAAGCAGCGATTGATGGTTTTCAAAATGTTGACTTTTCCTTCTTCTGCTTGGCAGAAGATTAACGTATTGTCTGCAAACTGGATGTGCGATATCGGCGTGTCCATCCCTTTCACTTTGAAACCACTGAAAAGATTTTCTTCCCAGCCCTTTATCAGCATTCTAGAAAGCGCCTCGCCAACGATTAGAAAGAGAAAGGGGGATACAGGGTATCCCTGGCGGAGGCCTCTAGACCCGCTGAAGAATCCCTTAGGAGAACCGTTTAGGAGAATAGAAAATGTCGCAGATTGGACGCATTCTCCCATCCATCTTATACATTTAACACCAAATCCCATATGGCCCAACATATATGAAAGAAAGCCCCAATCAACATGATCATAGGCTTTTTGAATGTCGAGCTTACAGATGAGGTCTTTTGTACCAGCCTTGTGACATGAATCCAAGCATTCGAGGGCGATGAGGGCACTATCGGTGATTTGCCTGTCAGGGATGTAGTCTTTTGGGTGGTTTTTGCCACCTCTTTTCAATAAAGGTTCTTTATCTTCTTCCAAAAAAGAAAAAAGATAAAAAGGTCCTAGCTGATTGAGTTGATGCTGATGAACTCGAAGCAGATGCTCATGAAAAACGGAAGCTCTATGGCACTAGTGCTACTTTTTGTGTGATCCGACGACGTGGATCTGCCAGTGAAGGTCCTCCAAAGACATTAACCTAGTATTTTTTTTTGGTGGAAGGCAGAACTTTTATTTAGGAAAGGCCAAGGCCTTAAAAAAAATTACAGAATAGACCAAGAAAGAGGAAGCACAATTTTCAGCTAATGCATGTGAACTATTGCCCATTCCACTACATTTGATTTTTCCCTATTGAATACTTCTGGAATTCACCAACTCTGATTCCTGAAGCAGCGATTATTTCTTTCCCCCATATAAATCATTTGCCCACTCCAACCTAGTAATATTAAATTCGATATTAGTATAATGTTAGAGAATAAGATACATATGTATAGCTGTACATACTATAGATAGCTATAAAGATGGATGCATGTATATCTGTTAAGATCTCTACAAATCTCCCACGTGTATACATTTTGGTCATTCTCATCAATGGAACACACACAACATTCTCACAAAATGTAGCCTCTAAATTCTAACATGGTATTAGAGCTGGTCATCGGTCCTCTGAATACTTTCATCCATCTCAAACATTGATCCTTTCGTTTTGCTCCATTCACCTTTATCATCCGTCTATTTGTCTCTCTGGCTATTGATTGCATCTCCAATCCAGTAACTTCCAGCCATTCAAAATCCATCTTCTGGCCTTTTGAAACACATCTCGAAACCAACTTCATCACCCTCTATGATGGACCATAGAGCGTCAGTTAAACCATAGGTCCTCAAATCTTTTCTTACTATGGTACTACCTCACCCACGTCCTTTTGGGCTTTCCGCTTGGCCTTTTGGTGCCTTCATCTTCAACCAACTCACTTTTGAACTAACTTTTCAAATTTTGCTTTGCATAGAGATATGCTTCTAAATATCTTTTTTATTTCCCAAGAATAGTAGCCAAAATATCAAGACATTTTTTTAAGACAACATATACAAATAATGGCGGGTTACATAACATTGTCTAAGATAGTAGTAGCCACAATGTCAAGAGGTTTCCTTCTGTCATTTTGATTGGATTTGTTCTTATTTCAACCTTGCTTGAATTTTGCTGCAGAAAGTTGAAAATAGAGTGAGGGTTCTGAGTGATCTAAGGGAGCTTGCTTCAGCTGAGAGTCTGGACACTTTCACTCTCGTCTATACCAACATCCTCGAACTTCACCCTGACTGCCCGGTGAGTTATCTCAGCTGCGTGGACTTGAGCTGATGATGTTGTGATTGGTCACGATAGTTTAGAGGGCATTACTATGGCTCTACTCACAAGAATCCTACTCCCCCTTTTGTGTGCAAGATCTGAGCCATTCATCAGATGGGTCTCACTGTGGACGTGCCATGGCCTGCCCAAATCAGGTTGATGATCTGCTCATCAGGTGGGCCATGCGCGTACAATGAATATGGTCTGTTGTGCAAATTTAATATGCATTTTCTTGTACCTGTGGCACGCATGATGACCAGAGCAGCCTGAGTTTTTGGGCCAGGGAACATACATAGTGGGACCCACCATACGAACAACCCGGGTCTTGCATGTGCATTTGCACACTGGGAGAGTGGGTTAAATCCTATTCTCATGCGTAGCCATTCACACAGTATCTTGAAATCACCCACTTCCATTGCTGAATGGATTTTCTTTTCTTCATTTACAATATTTAAATACTTCTTAAAAGCGTTGTGGGTGACATGGCCATAGCATGCCATAATGGGAAGTCACCCACATGATCCTCTAATCTTATCCTTTTCAAGTCTGATTGATACTTGGAAATTGCAGCCTGATGTCGTGGAGAAAATTGTGGGATTGCGAGAAGGAATTCCACGGAAGGATGCCAAGGAGGTAATAACACCCTTATATGAACCCAAAATCATCAAAACCTCCATCAGATTCTAAAAATTTAGGAAAGCATCCTCAATGAAATGATAGATGTACCATTCGAAATTCTGTGGAACAAGATGCAAGAAGTATCCTGCCCTGACGGTATTTCACCATAGTTGGGCGCATAAAGAAACCTGAGTTTGGGAATTCGCAACAGCGAAACTGAAATAGAGTTCCTGTAAACAAGAAGTTTTTGACTTGTTTGTAGGAGTTTCTTAGAAGTTAGAACAGAGATAGTAATGGTTATTAATGGAAAAAAGAAGAATGGTTATTAATGGAAAAAAGAAGAAGAAGAGAGAGACACCATTTTGTTAAGCAAAGGTCATTACTAAACTTGCAGTTAGGGGCGTAAATGAATTGGGCTGATGCTTGTCCAAGCTCAGCATCTAAGCTGAATATTTGTGTCTAAGCCTTGTCCCATCCAGTCCATTAGCTACAGATCCAGTCCAAGCTGAAGACTGCTTGCTAGCCTAGCGCCCATCCCATCAGTATTGAATTTGTTGTTTCAGGGAAGGATGTCCTGTTGGGTCTTTGGGCATGAACTATTGTAGCTAGCATGGAGCTATATGTATAGTCACGAGGAATACCGAATACCATATAGATCTCCTTTTTATTATTAATATTCAGTTGTTAGTCAACATCTTTTCAATAAGCATTGACTAACACATTAATATTAAAAAGGAGACTGGTATGGTACTCTGCATGACTACATGGGAACATATACATGTATCTCCATACTATCTAACAAATATTCTCAAGCCCCAGTCAATCTTATTTTTTATTGTATTTGAAAATTCATGCCCAGGCTCGGCCTTGCTGACCTCTATGCTCAAGTCTAGATCCAGCCGAACATGGGCTAGGCGTGGGCCAGACAGGCACACTTTCACCCTTACCTGTGGTTGTCATATAAGTTAGCCATTATAGCCTTCTTAAGATATAAATAATAAAAATTCATATAAGCAGTTAACAGCGTTTCCAACGGATCCATTAAGATAGTGCTCTAAAATACCTGTAGGGGGCAGTTCTTTGCTCCTTCCCCATTGTATTTTTAAGGAATGATTGGGGCACTGTTTGGAGGTTTTATTTATTTGACTGGTTGGCTTGCTGTACTGGTAAAACAGGTTGTACAGGAGTGCAGAGAAATATTCGAGAACTCCCTTGTGGATGGCAACCCCTCAAAGGCAGGATTCGTCTTTGGAAAGTTGAAATGCCTCTCATCTTCCAAAGGCTATCTATGGAGGAAGCTTGCTTAAAAACAATTGCGTGTAGTCTTTTCATTGAAAACGTTGAGAAACTTGGCTGTTTGCTCTTATCAGTCAAACTCTGGACAATCAGAAGTTGGGAAGTCACCGAGCTTGATTTTTCCACTGTTTTTTTTTTTTTTTTTTTTTTTAAAAAAAAATTAATTATATATATATATTTTTTAATTTTTTGTTTTGTTTATATAAATATTTCGTTTCTTTTCAGATAATTCGTTGTTCTTCTAGTCTTAACAGGCTCTTTAGACGAAGCAGCTTCGATCAAGTCAGGTTCTTTCTTCTTTCAGGCGGGGAATAAACAAAAAAGTATAGAAAGGGCTGCCCTTTTCTACACCGTCTTTTGTTTTGGTCTGGGATGTTTGTAGATGCCAAACGGTCCATTGGGATTCAAACCCTTTTAGTGGAAAAAACATAAAAAGGTTAGTCTCATGCCCTAGTCGAGTCGGATACGACTCAATACTCCCCTGAGGCTGATAAGGATCAGAGTCTCCTGTGGATAGTCCGGGCTTTTCTGCAAGGTGGAGACCCCTGCCTGAAAATAAAATAAAACAGTATGAAGTGACAACTTTGCTATTTTGTACTAATAGATTTTTTTATTTTTTATTTTTTTTTTAAAGGGTACCAACCTTATTTACTGTCTTAAGGTGTGGCTGCTTGAAGTGGGCCCCAGTGTGATGTTTAAGTGAAATTGGAAATTCACCCTGATCATTTAGCTGTAGGGTCCAAAAATCACCAAGGGAAACACTTTGGAGAAGGATGCCCACCCTTGATTTTTACATGGCCCGATCTGGCCATTCGATGAGTCATACCAAATTAGGGGCAAAAAAATCAGGCTGAAACTTGGTTCAGGTGGGCCACCCCAAAGGAAACAGTTGAGGAAAGATGTCCACCCTTGATCCGCATCGAATTTATTTGTCCTGAGAACGGAAGCCTCTACGATACCTGTCGCATGCAGTGGATAAAACACTCGGCCCTGTGGGACCTACCGTATCGTGAATGTGACATCTAATCCGTCCATCAGGTGCGCGTCATAGTTTCCAACGAATGGACTAAACATTATTTTGATTTAAAAAAAGAAAAAAAAAAAAAACTCAAGTAGGCTACACCACTGGCAAAATTACCACTATGTTGAAGCTTTGTGGCCTGCGTGAGTTTTGGATAATCTCATTTTTTGAGTGTTAGTGCTTGCTGAGGCATATCAGATGAGCAGATTGGATGGAATGTACAAGTTACAACCATGGTAGGACCTACGAACAAACCTACGGACGGTTGTTCCATCTCCCTTCCTGTCTTGAGGTCGTGTGGCTCGAATGAGTTGAGGATCTGGTTGATTTTCTGCCTCAGGGCCTAATAGCGAGGGACACACCTGATGCGTGGAGTAGATTTCACACACGCAACACTTTGCCCCCAACGGAATTGGCGTGTTTTACTCGCTGTTTAAGCAGAGGATTCGAGGGTGGTAGACTCCCAGGAGTTTCAACACCCGGTCAAGGGTTGAGTATCCATGGGTGGTGAAATCCCACTAAGGCGTGAGTGTGTGGTGGTGTGTGTGCGTGTGTTAATAAAAAAAAAAAAAAAAAGTTCCGCGCTTTTACAATATATGGCTTTTAATTTTTTTTTTGCCAATACGAGATAAGGAATCTTAACCGCTTGGTCAAAATCTAATAAATTCTCAGTAATTGATAAGGTCACCTAATCCTTTCCTGCTTAAGCTGTATCTCACGAAAATGTAAACTAGCCAACTTATAGGTGTGGCCCACTGATGAATGGACCAGCCTGGATTTGTTTTGGACAGCATGCTCATGTCGAAGCCCGGCCTGTTAAACGGCCTCGATGTCAGATAGATCTTTAATCTCTCCGTGTGGCTTTTCATTGTGGGAATACTAACTTGGTGAACCACCTAATGTTTGTCCCTGACCCTAAACATCAAGCTGATCAAGGAGGCCTCAGTCTAAGAACATGTAAAATCATACCTAAAACCTCTAAATTTTGAGTTTTAGAACAGCGAGATTTTTGGAAAGTCCCTTAATTTTTTTTGGTGATTGACGTCAGATGAACGGATTGGATGGCATATATAAACCACGGCAACTCCAAACTCAAATAGCTGTGGCCGTCCCATCTCATCCCAAATCTTCCCTACAGTGTGGCCTACTTCAGCTTTTGACCGGTCTAATTTTTGGGTTCCAGCGTGAACGTGAGGCAGTGCACCTGACGGACAGGATGGATGTCGTGAACGTGGGACCCACATGTCGCTCAATAGAGAAGCTCTAAGCTAGAAGAACGATCAGACCTCCAACATCGGAAGGCCTAGATTGTTTTGCTCGTATGTTTGTTCAAGTTACATCCATATGAATGGACCAAACTTCAGGGTGGATGGTTTTGGTGCGATGGTGTGGAGATAAAAAAGAAAACTTGCATCGAGCGGACCACAATGAAGGCTTGCGTACATCTCAATGTACCACAAGGCTACTATAACTATTCAAGGGGCCCATAAGGATGTAACATGTATCATGTCTGTGCAATATCTTATAAGTTGAAAAGGTAAGGCTAGTGGACATAAAAATCAAGTTGATCCACTCATTAGCTGGGCTGCATGCATGCATGCATTGCATGGATTGAGTGCATTTGTTGTAAGGTAATGATATCCATCGAGCATCCGTTGTTTTATGCAGAGCGGCCCACCTAATATGGTTTGGCTGATTTCTGTGGTCACCGTCATTCACTGGAGAATGGCCTTGTGGTCCATTGAGATTGGTAAACTCTTTCTGTGCCTCAATGTCATTCTGGTCACGTGGCAAACGTGGATGAGATCGAAACCGTCAACTTCATATCACCAACAGTGAATAGGCCATGGTCCAAAGATCACAATTTTAGGACGATTCTAGCCACTTGGCGGCATGCGAATGAACACAGAAATACAAAAGTTAGCACTCGAATTAAGTGAGGAGAGGTCCATTTATTTGATGGTTAAGATGGTCTAATCAAAGTAAAATCTGAGAAGAGATCAATCAATGCTGGCCACACTGGATGTCTGGTTCGGATCAACATACGTGTGTGCCACGTGTGTGGTTAGAAGCACCAAGATGTGGTGCCTACAGAGGTACGTGGGTGGCTTTGAAATGACATAAAAATTACTCGAGTGGATTGAGGACCTTGCTCGTGTCGTCTTCGGTTATGTTCTTCGCGGAGCTTTGTTACCAACACTCGCTCAATCTACTGCCCTCTTCTTACCCATCACGTCATTATCTAGACCGTTCATCTAGAATTTCAGGATAAATGAATTAAAAATCACTGAAAAGAAGTACCTAATGTTCAAATATGGCAAGTTAGAAAATTATTTTGTAGACCGTCGTTTCCTACTCACTTTTATATGGGCTTCAAAATCCACGGCTGGATCTTAAAGATGAACAACAGGATAATCAAATGGAGCAGGAGAGGCGACTGACACGGCGTGGTCCCTAGGAACTTCCTAGGGTCAGTGTAATGTTTATTCGTCATCCAACACGAATATCGGCTTAATCCAAAACTTTTGCGGCTCCGAAGAAGTTTTTAACTGTGAGTGTTCAATCACCACTCTTTCCTGTGGTGTGGTCAATATGAAATTTGGATCTGCCTCAATTTTGAGCTCATACCTTAAAATAGTCTGGAAAAATGGATGGATGGCTTAGATAGGATACATACATCACGCTGGGAACCTAAACAATCCAACTCGTGGGCCCTGCTGGATGGGAACAAAAAAGTGACGTCCGTGAATCACTGACTCTGAGATTGCTTAGACTTTGATGGACATTAAAATGAGGAATAATCAATAATCCAAAGTCAACTAACACACCTCAATTAATTGGAGGTTCGGACAGTTCCTTGCATTTAAAAAAAACCGGGCGAGAACCGTATGCGGGACCCAGAATTTGGACGGTTTACATGACACATGTACATTAGTCCCGTTGCCGACACAGGCTTTCATGCTCCAACACGTGAATCAAATAGCTGTTTCTTTTCATTAACAATAAAACCTTGATACTCTTGCAGGATGCAATGGTTGATACTCAGGCACTTAGAATGGAATCAAGTTAAAGCGCTCAATTATTTAGACACCCTAAAAAATCAATTGAGCATACACGAAACTTTATTGAGTTACTTTAGAATAAAGTTTCAAACTTTGCATACGATATTTTAACTTCAAAATCAAGTCAATCAAGTTTTGGACCATGTTTCAAGTCAAGTCAAGCTCAAGACCATCTTGAGCCTGAGTTGAATTTCAAAATTCTATTACAAATATCTCTTACAACCAAATTCATATGTCATTTCAGATTATCCAAGCAAATTACAAATAAATGCCGGAGCTATAGTTTGCAATGGAGGTTCAATGAGTCTTTCAAATGGATATTCTGATGTGCTGAAACTGTCAATAAATGTTCATCGGTGTAACTAAAAGCTCACAAAAATGTCCACCTTGGCTGTTTCCCTTTATGAGCTAAGCATCCAAGTTAATAATTGTGGTATAAAGTGGCGCCAAAATCTCTGAAGAAAAAGGCTCAACAAGTGTGATGTAGGGATGAACGTAATGAGGCCGATAACTACTTCGAATCGACGAAGCTTCTCTAGACTCCTCATAGAGACTTCTCGAATCCATGAGGAAAAGGCAAGAAAATATAAATAATATTTTAGAAACTTCGTAAATTGATTGATGATTAAATAAATGAGTTTATACCCCTTTAAATAGGGATACTAAGTCACGGAAGAAGTTTCGGAATTAAACTACAACTAAAACTCCTAGAAATCGCGACTTACTATTTATAGACGGTCATGATTCCTACTAGTACGCATGGTTTTCGGCCAAAAATAATAAGTCTCCTATTTGGCTTTGTCACGTTGTTCTCCTAATGATGTTCTCCTAATTATTCTAAGCACTTTTCATGTTGGGCCCAAAGCCCAACGGATGAAGAGTTATAATCAAACTAAAACTTACTATAAATGGTAAAAACGAAATTAAAACAGGAATTCGACCGTCGATCTGATAGTATTTCGCAACTTCGGCGTGCGCAACCCAGTGTAATGGGGTTGGGTGGCTAAAGTAGCTCGTCCTACCCCAAAATCATAAATGGTACGTCCGATAACTCATTCCGGTTTGTGAGATAAGTCCGTTTTAAGTTTTGACGGTCCGGATCACCTCAGTCTCCGATCGGGCCTTTTCTGGTCCATCTTGGCCATGAAACTGTCCACGACCCACTCTACATCAAAGTGCATGAAATCAGCTGATCATGGGGATGCTACTTCTGTTTAATATGCAGGGCTTACCTGGCTTAAATAGGGTGACCCGTCTTCATTAGACTTTCTCCCTGGAGAAACAAGAGAAAAACCTGCAGCAATGATACAGTTCCTATTAGGATTCCTTGTAGAATTTAAAATTCCAAAACCAGAACTTCGTCTATCAATAGACAACACTCTGTTTGAAGTAAAACCACCAGAATCTTCAATAAAATAAAGAAATCCAACTTTCAAGCACAGTTCCGCAAAGAGCGTAGATTGGATTATAGCCACAAATTATTAGACGAGATCTGATGAAATCTCAGATGTCCATCTGACAAGAATTCTACCAAATGGCCAAACGGAAATTGGGCAATCCAGTGGATCATGAGTCCGAAAATGTACAGTTGAAAAACAAAATTACTACAGTTCATATTCCACCAGCAAACTGACATTAAAGATCCAGTTGGGATATCCAGTCAGTGCAATTCTTGCACGTGAAATCCACGACAGGGCCCACCAGGTGAGCAGTTCCAATCACCGAGGACGAACTACCTGCTGTGGATGGCCCCTGAGGATTACATATTAGAGTGGTCCCAAGGACTGTTAAGTAAAACCTCGTTCTCGTTAGATTGAGATATGAGAGACAGAAACCTGCCAAACGGAGAATCCAGCTTCATGAAGCCAATCCAAGAACCGGAACGCCTCTCTCCCGTTATCTCCGATACCGTACGGCCCAGGCAACGAACTCGGATGGAGAAAAACCCCTGCTCTCCTCCGCTCAATCGGATCCTTCTTCGGAAACCACCATTCATAATCACCAGGCAAATCGTCTCCGACACCGACGGCATTTTCCACGAAGGAAGCATCGATCTCGAAAAACGTTCTTTTTTTCCTTCGAGCTTCAGATTTCAGCCCTAGCGAGCGTACCGAACCGGAAAAGGAGCAGATATTGGGGCTGATGCTGCGGCTGCGGCTGGTGAGAAAGGTATTGTAGAAGCTGAGAGGAAGAAGTTGGTCGGAGGAAGAGAGGATGGAGGGAGAGCGAGAGATAGCCATGTACGAAAAAGAAGAAATTCAGTTTTCAGGGTTTGAGAGAGATATGGATACGAGGAAATGAGGTTACGAAGGGTTTGAGAAGGCGATGTGGATCGCAGGGGCGGCTCAACATTTTCGGGGGCCTTAGGCAAGTCATAAAAATGAGGCTTTTTGGTTTAAAAAATAAAAAATTAATAAATTCAAAATTAAACCATAATAATTAATAAACTTTTGTATCCAAGTTTATCTAATAAATCAGTTTCGATAGATAAAATTAACCGTTCATAAGGTAAATCCTAGATGGATGAAAGGAAAACATAAATATCAGCTTATTCAAAATTTCTGCCACTTGTAGAGAAGTTTTTTAACGGTGAGCATTCAATATCCACTTTTTTTATGTGTTGTGGTCTACTTAAGCTTTGGTTCTGCTTCATGTTTTTTCTCATATTCTAAAATGGGATGAAGAAACGGATCAACAGATAGATATAACACATATAATATTGTGGACCCCACAGACCTCAGGGCTATAGGAATCCTTAAGTGGTCTGCACGCAATCCGCGTCTATTGTGAGAACAATGAATTGAGAATTGTATAGTACTTTAACAGTGTTATAGTTAATAAATATGCATTCTTAGATTGTTAATATAACATTTTTTGACTCCATCCAAACCGTCTAAATTAGGTGATCCCTTCTGAATAGCCTAAATTACAAAAAATTCATTGATTTAACTATTTTATCTTCCAATTAGTGGGAATTTGTATGTTGAATTCAAATAATTTGTTTAGTGTACAAGAATCAACCAGTTAGAAAATCCATTCATTCTGTGTTTTTGTTTTTGTTTTTCATGAACCATCTAAACTAGGACCCACTTTTATATCTGTTTAATTAATTTAAAAATATTCAAAGGTTACAATTTCTCAGTGCATGTGTATAGATTACCAAACGTTGTTAGAATATTAAAAGCTTGCTCCTATGATACAGGGCCTTCATAAATAGGGGCCTTAAGCGATTGCCTCACCTGCCTACCCCTTAGAGCCGCCCCTGTTGGATCGGCCATTGGAGGGATATAACAGATCAGTGGCGGCTTGAAAGCAGGGGAAGCACGTGCAGTGCGAAAGACGCCGACATGGGATGGGATAGAAAGCGCTTTGAGCTTTTTTCAGGAAAAAGATAAGAGTCCTGATGCATCACACATAAATACAGTTAACTGGGCATTGTTTGGGGGAAACGGATTGGCTACTCCCCCTGACACCAGCCAATGGCTGGTGGTCAGTGCTCAGTGGGCCCTACCATGATGTATTTGTTTCATCCATGTCGTCCATATATTTTTTAAGATCATTTTAAGTTATAAAACCAAAGATGACGTATATTTCAATCTCAAGTGGACCACATTACAGGAAACAGTTTTAAATGAGTATTGACCATTAAAAACATTTTGGGGGCCATAAAAGTTTTAGATCAAGCTGATTTTTGTTTTTTCCCTCCATCTGGGCCTGTATGACCTAATCAACAGATTGGATGTCAAATAAACAGTACAGTAGGCCTTAGGAGGATTTTAATGGTGGATATCCAATAACTATTGTTTTCATGTGATGTGGTCCACCTCAGATTTATATCTCTCTAATTTTTAGGATCAAGAATTAAAATGATCTTTAAAAATGAATGAACAGAATGGATGAAACACATACATCATGGTGGAGCCCATAGACCACCAACCACCAGCCACGGGGCTGGTGGCAGGGGGAGCAGCCAATCCGTTCCCTTGTTTGGGAGCATGGATTTGGATACCTGTCGTTGTCTTTGGCATCCTGAATTAAGAACTGCGTGTGACACAAAAGTAGCTATATGCATGATAGCTTATGATACATTTATAGGAGTTTGAATTTAATTATGGAAGCAACTTTAATATCTCTAATTAATGTATGTGTATAACATTTGTCAAAATAGTTGAAATAAACTTGTTAAAATATATGCTTTGTCTAAATGAGCCATAAGCACATAATCACAACGAAATCATTAATCAATGATTTTTAACCGTTGATTTACGTAAACAATATTTGGCACAAATTATCCTATGATGCAGTTGATAATTTAATTGTTTTGGGATATCATCATTAAGCTATATGTCTTATAAATTAGCGACTCCGTTGCTATGTTATATAAACTCTTGAAAAAATTTTAAATGTTATCTAAGCTTTCACCTTTGGAATAGGGGATTTTTGAAATCCCCTCAATACTTCCCAAATCCATGGTACCAACCGGTCCCTAATGCTATTATATCTAGTGTAAATGGTGGATCACCTGAAAAATCTTCAAGATTGTAAGATCCTGGGCGTCCAATTTTGGCCTTTTATTGCATGTTGTTGTATTAAGGTCTGAACTGTTTATTTCTAGAACATTCATCAAGGACTTGGAGCATTGCAGAACCGTCCATATACAGTAGGTCCGGCCTGATGAACGTTCTGGATTGGCAAACCACGGCTCCATTTGTACTTGGTGCATGTGAACACTATTCACATCATGCATCAGGACTCTTTCTTTTTATTTTTATTTTTGTTAAGAGAGAAGAACTTTAATACCCTGGCGTTGCGTGATGATAATACGTAGGTATCTAAAAATTACTTCTAACTTGCATACGTGGCATACAAATAAGTCAATTTAAACTAATCAGATTATGGTTCCCAGATAGATCATCGTGAGAAAAAAATCGCATTTAGTTCGTTACATGAGCATTAGATCAATGGACACTTATTAGACGGTTAAGAATGAAAAATATCTAGTGTACACAAATCAGAGGATAGGATTATACATCCAATCTGATTTCGAGAATATAACTTACAAGTAGTGGTTCCAATAATTAGTCGGTTTTAATTTTAGCTATTGCATGCCACATGAGCGATTTCTGCGCGCCTGCTTATCAGGCGTCATACACTGCCCGAGTATCATACAACTCGACTTTGTAATTGCATAGCCGGATCTAGTGCTTGTACCATTTACACGTGCCACGTAGGATTGGTTTTGTCCATGCAACGAGACTCGCGACTTAGGATTACTCCCCATGGCCCATATGGGAAGATAATCGGAACCGTCCAACATTATTCTGAATGACCTATGGACCATTAAGTCGGGAAAAGATTGCAACTATTAATTTTTGTATTTTAATTTGAGCCATTGCCAGCTCGTTGTTTGGGTCGGCAGAGAGTGGTGCGTGTGTGAGTTTTCAGGGTTCGGTTCTTATCTAGTGGAAGCGGATTGGCCGGTGTACAACACACCAGCTATATAGCTGTTGTAGGTACGTGTCGTGCGAACACGAGCACTGACGCGGAAACGGATTGGCTACTCTCCCTGACACCAGCCCCGGAGCTGGTGGTCAGTGCTCTGTGGGCCCCACCATGATGTGTGTGTTTCATCCATTCCGTTCATCCATTTTTAAATATCATTTTATGTCTTTATTCAAAAAATGGGAGGGATATAAATCTCAAGTGGATCACACCACAGGAAAAAAATAATAATTGGATATCCATCATTTAAATCCTCCTAAGGCCCGATGTACTGTTTATTTGACATCCAATCCGTTGATTAGGTCATAAAAATCCAGATGAAGGGATAAAACAAAGATCAACTTGATCCAATACTTTTATGGCCCCCACAAAGTTTTTAACGGTCGAAGTTCATTAAACACTGTTTCCTGTAATGTGGTCCACTTGAGATTGGAATATACCTCATTTTTTTTTTATTATCATAAATTGATCTACAAATATAGATGGACGGAATGGATGAAACACATACATCATGGTGGGCCCACGGAGCACCGACCACCAGCTCCGGGGCTGGTGTCAGGGGGAGTAGCCAATCCGTTTCCCACTGACGCTCCTCGAGAACGAAATCGGATTGCGTAATGAGTTACTCGGTACCATCTTATCGTACTGAGTAAACTCTGTTGGGCCCACCGTGAATGTATGTGGTCTATCCATGCTGTCCATCCATTTTTCCATCTTATTTTAGCGGTTGAGGCCAGAATTCAATCATACCCATAGATCAAGTGGACCATACCATAGTAAACAGTTATAATAATGATTTCCACCATTGAAACCTTTTTAGGGCCCACAGTGACGTTTATTTCTCATCAAACCTGATAACATGATCACACGGACATGGATGAAGGGAAAAAATAAATATAAGCTTGATCCAATACTTCTATGGCCCCTGAGAAAATTTCAACGGTAGATGTTCAATTCACACTGTTCCTGTGGTGTGGTCCACTTGAGGTTTTTATATATTTCATTTTTACATTCAAACCCTAAAATTATCTGTTAAAATGGATGGATGGAGTGGATAAAATACATAAATCAAGGTGAACCCTACAGAATTTACTCAGTACGCTTAAGGTACTGAGTTACTCCGTACGCAATCCGTTTCCCTCGAGAACGGTTCATAGGAGATCAAAGCACCCTAGTCATGGGAGAGAATTGGATACTGAACGCTTCGGTAGCCAAAATGCTACTGAAGTGACGTGCAAAATGGCATTGGAGGATACCTATTAACTGTTTCCTTTCAATAAATGCTCTTCCATCGGAGATCCATTAGCGAATGTTTTTCAGTTTAAACGGTAAACGCATTCGGCCACGCAAAGATAATTGTTTATCTTAAGAAAAAAAAGGACATGGATTTACTGCCAAAGACTTTCGCGCGAAGTTGCGGGGAACTTAGGTGGGGCCCATTGTTCGTGAGAAATCCTACACGTCCATCTGTTTTTTTGCGTTCAATTCAGTACATGAAGCTAAAAATGAACCGTATCAAGAGCTCGAGTGGGCCAAAAGTGTGATAATTAAACGTCCACAGTTGAAATATTCGTGGGCCATAGAAGTTTTGAGTCGTGCTAATATTTTTTATTTCAGCTTATCCTAGTAGGAATGAAGTTATTAATGGTACAGATGGCTTTTAAACATCACTATCGAACCCAGGTAGATTTTAACGGTAGGAATTTCCCTAACCACATTTTCCTTTAGTACAGCCCACTTGAGCTTTGGATACGGTTCATTTTTGGCATCATGTTCTGAAATGAACTTAAAAAACGAATGGAAGGAGAAGATTTCTTACAAACATCAAAGTGGCCCCACCTGTTCCAGTAACTTCTGCTCCAAGAAAAAGGTACGTGGAGTTTACCGGTGCATGGCCAAGGGAAGCCGATTGCGTACCGAGTAAACTCTGTGGGGTCCACCATGATTTATGTATTTTATCCAGTCTGTTCATCCATTTTATAAGATAATTTTAGGGCCTTAGTTCAAAACCTAATCATATAAAAGGCTAAAATCGACCACACCAAAGGAAACAATGTGAATTGAATTTATACCATTGAAAAATTCTTGGGGGCCATGGAAGTTTTGGATCAAGATTATATATACATTTTTTTTATGTTCATCCATGTTTTTTGGATCCTTTGAACAGTTTGGATGAAAAATAAACATCACTGTAGGGCCTGGAAAGGTTTGAACAGTGAAAATTATTATTTCCACTGTTTCCTGTGGTATGGTCCACTTGAGATTTTTATAAGCTTTAATTTTGGGCTCAACGCCTAAAATTAGATGGAAAAACAGATGGAAGGTGTGGATAAATCACATAAATTAAAAGTGGGCCCAATTGAATTTTCTGAGTATGACAGTCCGTTTTCATGCCGAGTGGGTGCACGGGCGGTAACGGAGAAAGATCCGTTAACGGATCTAACGGAGTAGCATTTATACCCAGGGAACGTGCCGTTGGCATATAACCAATGCTGTTTTGCCACATCACTTCAGTAGCATTTTGGCTACTGAAGCGTTCGTTATCCAATATGCTCCCCCTATTGATATAGTGATGTGTTTATCATACCTACTTCGTTCTTCTATTTTTAGAGATCATTTTAGAACATTATACAAAGGATGAATCATATCCAAAGATCACATGGACTACACCATCAATAGCAGCAGAGATAATGATTTTTGCCGTTAAAATTTTTTTAGATCCCACTATAATGTTTATTTTATATCCAATATGTTTATAAGGTCATAAAAACCTAAATGAAGAGGAAAAACAAATTTATATTAATCCAAAATTTTTGTGACCCCAAAAAGGGGTTCAATGGTAGACATTCAATCCTCCACTAGTTTTTACAGTGTGGTCCACTTGATACTTAAATATATTTTATTTTTTATCTCTAGCTGGCCAAATGAATGAACGGTTTAGATATAACACATACCTCGTAATCAGACCCACATAACTTAATGACCTCAGTACAGCAGCTATATAGCTAGTGTGAGGTATACTAGCCAATCCGCTTCCCTTATCTTGTAAACCGTACTTAATGACTAAATGACCACCATGGTGGAATTATTATTTTTTGTCATCTAAAAATACTGATGAAACAAATATCTATCCAAGATCTGGCCCACTGATTTGACGGTCCCCATCCATAGCCATGTATGTAGACCGATTGAAGTCTTGTGGAGTGTCTTTTGCAGGTGAGAACTGATCATCTGCAGGCAGGGTACCACAACTCGTGGCATGCAACGCATCCGCTAACATGCCACTTGCTTCAGACGCCCGTACCACTGTATGCCGACTGTGTAGGAAAGAGCTCACCACGTGTCGCCTAGTATGGATTCTCTGCGGGGCCACTGTCTTATATATTTGTTTTATCCGTGGCATGTTTTCAACTCATTTCAAGAGCATGAGCCTAAAATTGGAGCATATCCAAAGCTTAGGTGGACCATATCTCAATAAACTATTGTCTTTATTTTAAGCCTTGTGACAAGAGATAAACATTTCTAGTCCAATCAACTTGTGGACAGGGTGCATGAAAAACTTAACTAATTTTGAACCACTATAAAAGAAAAAAAAAACATTATTAGTAATAAAATAATAAATGATAAAAAGGATAATTGGTAGAGGAAATCTTCTCGAGGACTGAAGTTTTGAATCAACTTGGTGTTGAGAATTGTTTTTGTTAAACAAAATAATTATTATGAATTTTAAAATTTGAATTTCTTTTTAAAAAATCAATTCCCTTCTAAATAAATTTAATAAGTGAGGAAAGAAAAATAAAAATAAAATAGCCCCACATCTTCTTCTCTTTTTTAGATTAACATGTTAATACACACATAACTTGTTGGGAATTGTTTCCTTCATAATTGAAACAAAGTTATTCTCACTCAATCTATCACATAAACTATGAATTGGTGTGTGTACTACATCTCTTAGAGATGTAAATTTTTCTTATTCATTAATGACTTTAAAGTTAGATTAGAAAGATGGAGAGAGAAAAAAGTAGAGAGAGAGAGAGAATATGGTTGCACACTTTGCACCCTATGGCTCGATGGTGTGAGACTCACTCAGTCGGTTGGACATAGCCCAAATTCCTACAGAACTTTTGTGATTGCTGCCGGCAGGGTTAAAGGAGAATTATCATTGATTAAATTAAACTTCTATTTTTATTTTTTGATATCTGAAGTGTCATTTTCAAATATTTTCTAACAATTGATGTTTTTGTTTTCCCTATATCTAAGTTAGTGTGACTTTATAAAAGAGTGGACAACAAATATTTATTACTATAGGCGTTTGGAAGATTTTCTAGGTAAACTTTATTATCCCAACTGTTTCGTGTGATATGGCCCACTTAGGCTTTGGATATACTTTAGCTTTGGGCACATGTTCTAAAATAAACTTAAAAAATGATTATACAGCGATGACAGGATGCATATATCAGTCGGGTCCCACAGAAAATCCACGCCGCGTCGGGATTCGATTAGGTTCTACCTTCATGGGCCCACCTTGATGATGTGTTATATATCCACGCCATCCATCCGTCTGCCAAGCTATTTTAGGATGCGTTTCTAAAAAGTTAAGCAGATTCAATTATAAGGTGTGGGCGTACGTGCGTGCGGTGTTGGTCTGCGTAAAAAAATTAAAAAAACAAAATCAAATGAGAATTTTACAACAGTACGGCCCATATATGGCCATTTATATTTTAATGCCCACTTCTTCTTACCTCTCAAGAATAAGCCCTAGATGTACGGACGGCTTGCCAAAGGTCGAAAATGCCCCTGCTTTTTTCCTTCAAGCGGATCTGTGGTGCTCGAAGACGAGCGCTGATGCTCCTCGAACTCCGAGTTGTACGAACGGTTCAAAAGATATCAAAGTTACATGGGCCCCACGGTTATGTATTTATTATATCCACAACGTTCATCCATATTTCGAGATCATTTCGGAGGATTATCAAAAAAAAAAATCATGTCCAAAGATCAACTGGACCACACCACAAAGAGCAGCGGTAAAATTGATTTTCACCGTTAAAAATTCTGTAGGGCCCACCATAACATTTATTTTCCATCCAATCTATTCATAAAGTCACAAAGACCTGGATGAAGAGGAAAAACAAATTTCGAAAATGATCCAAAACTTTTGTGACCCCTAAAAAGGTTTCAATGGTAGACGTTCAATCCTCCACAGCCTTTTACAATGTGGTCCACTTGATAGCTAGATCTGTCTTATTTTTAGTCTCAAGTCTTAATACAAGTTCGCCAAGTAGACAGACGGTTTGGATATAACACATACCTCATAAAGTACCCATAAAAAGTGGTGGGGATTACAACAGCAAAAAATAGAATAAAATAAAATAATAATAAATAAATAAACCGGGTACGGTGTTTTCTATAGCTACGGTGTTTTCTATAGCTACGGATTATAACCGTAGCCAAAGTCATAGCCCCTGCCATTTCGATATGTCCTTTTATATGTATCGAAGGTCTTTCGATTAATGGAGAAATGTCCAGGCCTCTCTAGCAAGTTTGCCTCAAAAATCTTGCAATTTTCGAATGTATTGAAAGTGAGTTGACCAATAGCTATAATTATAGCCGTAGCCATAACTGTAGTCTGTGCCAGTCTATGATCTTTTTATTTTTATTTTTTACATGGAGAACTTTATTCTACCTACAATTTTCTCTAAAACATATTTATATAAATATGTATATATAAGCATATAATAAAAAATTCTCTCTTTTTTTCATTTATTTCTTTATTCATTTAACAAAAGTATTTTTTAAACTAAAATTAGTTACTTGACGCACCCTATATGATTTTGTGGTAGGAGAAGCTACTTTAGCCAACCAACCTAATTATTTTTCAAGATTTCATCAGGTCTATGGTCGAAAATCCATTTCATTCACTTCACGGTCAATTTCAATCAGTTCGCAGTCAATTTCATTCATTTCATTTACTTCACGATCAATTCCATGCATTTCACGGTCAATCCCAACGATTCCGTTTTGATTCACGATCATTTCCATGCATTTCACGGTCAATTCCCTTCACTTCACGGTCATTTTCATGCATTTCACGGTCATTTCCCTACACTTCACGGTCATTTCCATGCATTTCACGGTCAATCCCGGTAATTCCATTTTGATCCACAGTCATTTCCATGCATTTCATGGTCAATCCCGACGATTCCGTTTTGATTCACAGTCATTTCCATGCATTTCACGGTCAATTCCCTTCACTTCACGGTCATTTTCATGCATTTCACAGTCAATTCTCTTCACTTCACAATCATTTCCATGCCATTCATGGTCAATTCGCTTCATTTTACGGTCATTTCCCTGCACTTCATGGTCATTTCCATGCATTTCATGGTCAATCCCGGCAATTCCGTTTTGATTCACGATCATTTCCATGCATTTCACGGTCAATCCCGGCAATTCCGTTTTGATTCACGGTCATTTCCATGCATTTCACGGTCAATTCCCTTCACTTCACGGTCATTTCCATGCATTTCACGGTCAATTCGCTTCATTTCACGGTCATTTCCATGCATTTCACGGTCAATTCCCTTCACTTCACTATCATTTTCATGCATTTCACGGTCATTTCCATGCATTTCATGGTCAATCCCGTGCGATTCCATTTTGATTCACGGTCATTTCCATGCATTTCAAGGTCAATTCTCTTCACTTCATGGTCATTTCCATGCATTTCACGGTCAATTCGCTTCACTTCACGGTCATTTTCATGCATTACACGGTCAATCCCAGTGATTCCGTTTTGATTCAAGGTCATTTTCATGCATTTCACGGTCAATTCGCTTCACTTCACGGTCATTTTCATGCACTTCACGTCAATCCAGGCGATTCCGTTTTGATTCACGGTCATTTCCATGCATTTCATAGTCAATCCTGGCGATTCCGTTTTGATTCACGGTCATTTCTATGCATTTCACAGTCAATTCCCTTCCCTTCACGGTCATTTCCATGCATTTCACGGTCAATTCGCTTCACTTCACGGTCATTTTCATGCATTTCACGGTCAATCCCGGCGATTCCGTTTCGATTCATAGTCATTTCCATGCATTTCACGGTCAATTCCCTTCACTTCACGGTCATTTCCCTATACTTCACGGTCATTTCCATGCATTTCACGGTCAATCCCAGGGATTCCATTTTGATTCAAGGTCATTTCTATGCATTTCACAGTCAATTCCCTTCACTTCACGGTCATTTTCGTGCATTTCACGGTGAATTCGCTTCACTTCACGGTCATTTTCATGCACTTCACGATCAATCTCGGATTAGTTTTGATTCTGATTCGTTTTGATTCACTGATCAATTTCCATTTCACGGCATTTCACGGTCGCTTCACTTTCACGGTCATTTTCATGCACTTCACGACTTCACGGTTATTTCCATGCATTTCACGGTCATTTCCCTTCACTTCACTATCATTTCCATGCATTTTACTGTCAATTCGCTTCACTTCACGGTCATTTCCATGCAATTCATGTCAATTCGCTTCACTTCACGGTCCTTTTCATGCAATTCACGTCAATTCGCTTCACTTCACGGTCATTTTCATGCATTTCACAGTCAATCCCGGCGATTCTGTTTCATTTCACGGTCATTTCCATGTATTTCACAGTCAATTCCCTTCACTTCACGGTCAATTCCATGCATTTCACGGCCATTTCCATGCATAGAAATGACCGTGAAATGAAACATAATCGCCGGGATTGACCGTGAAATGCATGAAAATGATCGTGAAGTGAAGGGAATTGACTGTGAAATGCATGGAAATGACCGTGAAATGAAACGGAATTGCCAGGATTGACCGTGAAATGCATGAAAATGACCATGAAGTGAACCATGAAATGCATGTAAATGACCGTGAAGTGAAGCGAATTGACCATGAAATGCATGGGAATGACTGTAAAGTGAAGGGAATTGACCGTGAAATGCATGGAAATGACTGTGAATCAAAATGGAATCGTTGGGATTGACTGTGAAATGCATGAAAATGACCTTGAAGTGAAGCGAACTGACCGTGAAATGCATGGAAATGACCGTGAAGTGAAGGGAATTGACCATGAAATGCATGAAAATGATCGTGAATCAAAACGTAATCGTCGGGATTGATCATGAAGTGAAGTATGGAAAATGAAAATGAAGTGAAGCCAAATTTAAATTGACTATGAAATGCATGGAAATGACCGTGAAGTTAAGAGAAATGACCGTGACCGATGAAATGCATGGAAATGAACGTGAATCAAGAAATGACGGAATCAAAGGATTAACCGTCGAAATGCACCATAAAATACATGAAATGACCATGAAGTGTAGGAAAATGACTGTGAAATGCATGAAAATGACCGTCAAGTGAAGGGAATTGACCGTGAAATGCATAAAAATGACCGTGAATGAAAACGGAATCACCGGGATTAACCGTGAAATGTATGGAAATGACCATGAAGTGTAGGGAAATGATCGTGAAATGCATGAAAATGACCGTGAAGTGAAGGGAATTGACCGTGAAATGCATGAAAATGACCGTGAATCAAAATGGAATCGCCGGGATTGACCGTGAAATGCATGGAATTGATCGCAAAGTAAATGAAATGAATGAAATTGACCACAAACTAATTGAAATTGACCGCGAAGTGAATGAAATGGATTTTCGACCATAGACCTGATGGAATCTTGAAAAATAACCAGGTTGGTTAGCTAAAGTAGCTTCTCCTACCCCAAAATCATATAGGGTACGTCAAGTAACTAATTTTGGTTTAGAAGATATTCTTGTTAAATGAATAAAGAAATAAATGAAAAAAAGAGAGAAAAAAATTTATATGCTTATATATACATATTTATATAAATATATATTAGAGAAAATTGTAGGTAGAATAAAGTTCTCCATGTAAAAAAATAATAATAAATAATAATAAAAATTTCATAGACTCACACAGACTACAGTTATGGCTACGGTTATAATCTGTAGCTATTGGTCAAATCACCTTCGTTACATATTGAATACTCTTCGATATGTATTGAAAATTGTAGGATTTTTGAGGCAAACTCGTTGGACCTTTTTTGATTAATCGAAAGACCTTTGATACATATTGAAAGACATATCGAAAGACATTCGATACATATAAAAGGACATATCGAAATGGCAGGGGCTACGGCTATGGCTACGGTTACAATCCGTAGCTACAGAAAACACCATAGCGATAAGGTCCTGGTTTATTTATTTTTTATTTTATTTAATTTTTGTTGTTGTTATTCCCACCGCTTTTTGTGGGTCATATTATAAGGTTTGTGTTATATCCAAACCGTCCATCTATTTGGCGAACTCGTATTAAGGCTTGAGACGAAAAATAAAACAGATCTAACTATCAAGTGGACCACACTGTAAAAGGCTGTGGAGGATTGAACGTCTACCATTGAAACCCTTTTAGGGGCTACAGAAGTTTTGGATCATTATGAAATTTGCTTTTCATGAATAGATTGGATGGAAAATAAATGTTATGGTGGGCCCTACAGAATTTTTAATGGTGAAAATCAATTTTCCCGCCGCTCTTTGTGGTGTGGTTCAGTTAATCTTTGGATATGATTTTTTTTTTTTTTTTAAGATAATGTTTCGAAATGATCTCGAAATATGGATGAACGTTGTGGATATAATAAATACATAACTATGGGCCATGTAACTTTGATATCTTTTGAACCGTTCGTGCAACTTGAGTTGGAGGAGCGTCAGCGGCCGATCCTCTTGCCGAAGGAAAAGCAGGGGTATTTTCGACCTTTGGCAAGCCGTCCGTCTGTAGGGGCTTATTCTGGAATGGTAAAAAGAGGTGGGCTTAGAAATGTAAATAGGCTATAAATGGGTCGCACAGTTAAATCTCAGTTGCAACGCACCGCAGGAAACTGTGCTGATTGAACACTTATTATTAAAAAACTCAAGGGCCCACTGCTAGCACATATGTAAAGTTTATTTTCCATCCAGCCCATTAATAAGGTAAAAGAGAACCGGTCTAAGGTAGAAATATAAGCATCAGCTCCATCCAAAACCTTTTAGGCATAAAAAAAAGTTTTAAATTGTCATTCATTACTTTTCCAGTGGTTAAGGTCCACTTGAGATCTGAATTTGGTTTATTTTTTATTCAACGTCCTAAATTGATCTGAAAAAACGGATGGACGGTGTAGATATACAAAAATCTCATCACGGTGGGCTCCATATGGTAAAGGTAACACACACGAAAGTGTTACCGTGTAACAGCTAATCCGCTAGCGGGAGCAAGTGCACTTCGTGTTCGTCCAGATCTATCACATCGTAGTTGGTACCTAACGTGCACATGCGTTTGACATCGTCCTGTTTTTTTTGCTCCTTCCCTGGTAACGGAGATGTGAACGCCGTAAAGTGCGTGGCTCGCTTGCCATACTGTATAGGGTTTGGAAATACTTTCCTCCCACGGAGGTCCTGCAACCAAAGTCCTGTGGGACATTGCATTGTCTGTGTGAAATCTAGTCCTCCCATTAGTGTTTTCAGTTCATGCCACTACGAGAGCACAAAAATGAACCAGGTCGAATGCCAAAGTGGGCCACACAACAGCAAACAGTGTGGACTCAATGCCCACCATTGAAACTTTACTGGGCGTATGAAAGTTTTGATTATTTATCCCCACTATCCATTCCCTACGGGAGCCAATCAAGGAGAATTATGTGTGATCTATATTAATGTGTATGATATATTTGAAGATATGGGGATATATATGGAGCATATTTCTCGATAATAATAACTGGAGAGTATAAAACGATGCCATGTATTGTTTGAGGGATTGATGAAGAAGCAAGTGTGAAAGCAGCTATAGTACAGGTGGAAAGAAGAGAAATTGAATTTTGAGGGATTGATGAAGAAGCAAGTGTGAAAGCAGCTATAGTACAGGTGGAAAGAAGAGAAATTGAATAAGTCAAGTACAGTATAATCCTTTGCTTTTCCTATTAAGCAAATTACATTTGGTAGTATAATCTTTTACTTTTCAACCTATTATTTACATTATGTAGTGTAAATCAAGTAACTAGTAATATTTAGTTGTAATTTAAGTTCATATTTATACATTAGGTTCAGTTCATCAATCAAAAATGTTTCAAAAAAAGTGAAGCGGAACTAAATCTCAAGTAGACCATACCAATAGGGAAGAGTTGTGACTGACCATTACAAAATTATCATGGGCAACAAAAGTTTTGGATCAAGCTGACATTTATGAGGTTTCTTCATCCATATGTGACTTTATTAACAAATTGAATGGAAAATAAACATTAATGTGGCCCTTAAGAAGTTTTTAATGATGGGTAATCCATCACAACTATTTTTGTGGTATGATCTACCGAAGATTTGGATCTAGTTAATTTTTGGATTCATGTTCTAAAATAATAATTCAAAATAGATAATTAGCGCGAATACAAAGAAAATCTGTCAAGGTATGCCCCACAGTAAATGATCCACCACCATCGGATGGACTAAAGCCGTGTCAATGAAAAGGGTGCCTCTATTTGCCTGGCTTGTAATGAAAATGATAAAACATTGTTTCATAAAGGAAAGTCTTTACTTTCCTGGATCCACGAACATGTGGGCCCCATCAATATCATCCTGAGCCATTTTCACAGGCAGTAGATTGGCTGGTGTACCACACACCATCGACGTGGTTGGTGTAGGTATCGTACCAACTGTTCAAACGAGATAAAAGTTACATAAGCCCATAATAATGTATTTATTATATCCACGCCTTCATCCATTTGGTGAGATCATTTTAGAGCATGAGCTTAAGTATACCAAGCTACAAATAGTAGTGGAGACAAGTGGAGCATAAGACAGAATGAGGCAGATCCAAAGCTCAAGTGAACCCAACATAGAAAATAACCAGAATTGATGCCCTTGTAGAAACTTTTCTAAGGCCCACCATAATGTTTATTTAAGGATGCACTTCGGGTTCGAATTTCACCGCAGAAGATGCGGCAGAGCAATATATGAATTGGTTAAGTTGACCATTGAAATTAAACCAGTGAGACAATCCTGTCCATTACTTTTCCTTACTATGGACCATCGATTGGATGAATAGATGGGTGTGATTTTTGAGACATCAACCAGTCATGCTAGGGTTGTGTGTATACGTGGACCCAAGTTTCATATCACCCCAATACATGTACTATAGAGAGATGGCTCTACCGTGCTTTAGTTCTTCCAGCTCTACCATATCATCTCCCTGAAGCGAGTATGCTACCTACAAGCAAACATCTCCCTGACCGTATACACAAACAGTTCTACATTCCTCAGCCTCAAGACCTCTGTTTATGTGTGTCTCTACACAACACCTCTCTCTCCTTGCCAGCTCTGTAAGGTGATCTCAATCGCCCATCACATGTCATCAGACCAGTCGGTGAGCTCGTTTTCGTAGAACAGGCCGTCAGCAAACTTATCGATGATGAAATCGACGAAGGCATTGCATCTAAGGGTGAAGATACTGCCCACTCGATTTCGAGCCCTTGAAATCCAAGCAAAAGCAGTGACGCACACGACAGCAGCCAAACATGTCGCCACCGCTTCTTCGATTGCCTGGAAATCCATCTTCACAAACAATGAGTTTCCAGTCGCTGCTTCCATAATCACTGCACCTACGAATACAATATGCCACAGAAGGATTCAACAAAAAATGAGGTTCTTACCAAAGCGGATGTAAGTCCAAGTTAACTGTAGTATTTATATATATATATATATATATATATATATATATATATATATATATATAGACACACACACACGCGCACACACACACACACACTGAAGGACTCAATCACTGTAGACGTGACACACGTGTATGAGATCTGAGGGGTTTGCCTGATGGGCCTCATGATGGATGGAGACGATGGGACCCGAAAATACACACTGATGCTTGACGAAAGTCACTGATTGGACTAACTTTTGAGGACTATATATTGAAAAGTAATTTTTTAGTTGCTCGTATTCGAATCAGTGAAGCAAGATTATAATATCATTGTTGTGGCAGTGAAGACTGGGATGGGAGAGACGGTCTCTCTCTCTTTCCTTTTCCCACGAATTCTTCAATGATCGTGTGTATGTTATTGCTGACAAAATCCGGATGACTCTCCGCTTGGACCGATGAACTCCGAGCTGCTTCAGAGCCCTGAACCTGCACAATAATGATGAGCAAAGGAGACCCTGGCTCGAGCAGGAGACCCTCCGATGCCTAAGTCAGGTCGAGGGAATCTAGGTCTAAGTTGATTAGTAGATGGAGAGTGTGAGATATTGCGTACCCGTTTCCTCCCTACGAGATACTATTTATACCTTCTCACCTGAAAAGGGCGTGTCCGTACAACTCGACGCGTTTTAGGGCAGTCACCACCTCCCGCAGGAGACTCGGCTGCCCAACCGTCGTGTGGTCGTACGAACGTGAGCAATTGAATAACCATCACCAAACATGCGATAGTGGGACAACTTGAGGTCCCACAAGTAGATCTCGATCTGAGTTTCAAACCAACTACCTCGGTCTCAAATTACTCCGAACCGGCAGCCCTGGCCCTAGCTCGTCTGCCCAAAGCCTCAGAGTAAGAGCGTAACTAAGGCTGAGTCGGAAGTCTTTCCCTTCGGCAGTTCCCGTAATTCTAGACTTATTCATGCATCTCCAGTCGGCTTTGAACGGTGTCGGACCTCGGAGTTGAGAAGGTTCAGATCTTCCCATAACATATGCCATGTACGGATGAAGCCTACTTCATGTACTTCTTTACATATAATGTCACACGTTGTGTTCTATATAAGGAGGGTCAAAGGTATCATATTCTACAATTTTCATTTTTTGAGAACTTTTTTGTACATGCAGAAGAAAGATAAGTTTACTATTTTTGCTTCTCTTGTGTATATCGGAGAAAAAAGCTCTGTATTTTTTTTCTATGCAATAGGTATATTGCTAAACTAAATAAATCTTTATGCTTCATCTCTCTTACTTTTGTTTGGTCTTTTTTTTTTTTTTTTGCTCTTGCCTACAAGGATAATGTGCAAACGTTTTACCATAACAATTGATATCAGAACCAAAGTTTGAGAAACCTATCAGAAGATTGATGTTTAGTGTTTGTTTTGCAATTGTATTTCAAATGGCTGGATCAGGGTCTATCAAATTCGAGGTGGCCAAATTTGACAAATTCAATTACACACCGTGGAAATTCAAGATAAAAATGATGTTGGTAAAGAGGCAATAGTTAGTGTTGGGTTTTTGACAGGAGAGCAGGGGCAACTATTGAAGCTGGGTTTACGATAAAATTTTGCCGAAGAAGGAATTGGCAGTGATGATAACATTTAGATCTAGATTTTCTATTTGGCTGTCACCTGCAATGAAGAGAACTGCTGAATGTCTTCATTTAAGTTCTATTATTTTTTCACCTAGTGGATATGATGGGATTCAATGGAATAGTCATAGCCAACTGCAATCTAACGAGGGAATTTGTAAATCCTCCTGAAGTTGATGCTTTTCGATTATTGTTTTCAATATTGAAAACTGGCAATATTAGGTAGCCCTGCCAAACACGATCACATATGAAAAGTAAGGGATAAAGAAGTCTATCCGATCTAACATGCCCGAATTCCATACATCAAACACATCCTTATCCTATTTACATAAGAGTAAAAGATATTTTTAAGTGTCAAATCTTATGGAAGTTAATCCCATGATGTTTTATGAATGTATTCAAAATAAGAGAGATTATTTGACAACGACAAAGAAGAAATCAGTCATTCAATGAATAGGAAAAAGTAAGAGCAACACATGTTCCAGTCTCTTCAATTTTTTATATATTATTTTTGAACTCTACCATTTACTCCTACGCACTCTCACACACACCGACATGGGGACTTGATCCATGATGTCAGTTTTAAAACAGAGTAGCCTGACCCTACTTTCAGGATTGAATGAAGGGTTATATTTGAAAAATGGTGGCAACTCATCCTCGTAACAGCATTTCGGTACTGATGTACATCTATCTAGATTATTCAAATTATGGGTCCACTTGTGGATGGAGCATATCTCTACAATCACACTGTTCCTGTAATCCCAACCATCCAATTAATGGCTGTCAAATGAATGGTTAGAAATAAAATGGCGAGTGTCCTACTTCCAAGGGGTAAAAAATCAGATGGTTTATATTATTATCTCAGTGCAATTTTTAGGTTGTGCTGTACCTAAATTGTATTAGCGATTTGGCCGGTCTGGATGGCCTTACCACGGACCGTTCTACTGTTCGGGTCGGCTGGAGCATGCTATCCTGCACGTGTATCTGAGTTACTCCTTGAGCATGCTCTGCTGTGGACGGGTCACACCCAAAAACATGCAAAGCATCCATTTATATATCAGCAGAGATCTTCAAACTCGGTTGTTGTGATCATCTGATCGTGTGTGATTTTTGGGGCAAGGCACATCCATGTTGGGTCCAGTAGATAAACAGCCCAGATCTTGCACAGGGCTGGAGTATGAGTAGAGCCATGGATATGAGCAACCACCGGTCACGAAACAAATGGGCAACGTCACCCACATGCGCATGTTAGCGGAGACCAGTTGGAGAGGTTCGTTAGACCGACCGTTAAATTTCAGTTAAGGGATTTTCACCCACATGCACATGCTGGCAGAGAGAGTAAGAGAAGATATACCATGGCGAGGCGACCGGAGATGATCTCGATGTCCTGACGCTTCCTCGAGTTCTCGATGTAGTCCGAAAGAGAAGCCAAGAACAGTGACACGTCAGCATCCCGCCGAGTCATGATGATTCCGTCGCGGCCTGAGCCGTACGATCTGAGAGTACACACGCAGGGTCGAATCGGCGGCCTTGAGTTTCATAATCGCCGATTCTCTCCTAGCGATGGCCGGCTTCTGCGGCTGCAACTCACGGAAGATCGCGCGAGCAGTCGCAGCCATTGGGAAAGAATCACAGAGTATCGACCGCACGAGCAGCCGATCCGAGGAATGTGGGATCCTATTTAGTTGGATTCTCTGTGGTAGCTGACCAGTCCACGTCTACCGGGAATGTTTGCGGTGATGGCGTGATGTCGTGGGCCCCACCAGTGACGTGGCACTCGTTTTTTTACAGTAGCGTTGTTTTCACAACGATTGTACCGCTATGGTTGACAGTCATAGAAACACAGAGCCAGGATAACCCCATACACTCCAGAGTATTTTATCCACAGTATCCATCGGGACTGTTGATCTAGTGGGAATTGTCGTGGATGATAATTGTTTAAAAACTATAGCTACTGGACAATCATAGCCACGCAGTTTTACACCCAACCATTTTCATTTTTTACGGTTTGAGTTGATGACTGCCAATCCATCATCCAATCGATATGCAGTTGTACCATTTTCCATCCGCATATGCGCAATAAGATGAACGGACGTAAAAGATATATCCTTCTTCCGTAAAAGTTCATTTCCACGAAAGTTGCAGGCTCATATTTTGACTAGCCCCACTAGTAATGCACCTTGCCCGCAAAATCTACAACATTTGAAGATCCTAGCCGTCGAACCCTCTCAAACGTCGTGCCATGTCGTGCCAATGCCAACATCCATACTGGCAGCGAGAACGGCCACTCCATGTATATTTTTCACTATTACACATGGAGATGAGGTGAAAACGAGTTAATACGACGTGCAAATGTCGTGCACTTCTGTCATCCCATGTATTCTCATAAGATACATCGGTCTGGAGCCGTTGGATCCGGGGTATGTATCTAAACCATTCAAATGATGTGTTGCTCTACGGATGGATGTTGTCAAAATTTAATCTTTTGATAATTTAAAACTCTTGCCTCTTGAATATTCAACATGCCTACTTTAACCATCCTATAGCTTGCCACTGTTTTTCAGCTGAATTTAAGACACGAGCACAAACAAAATGAGGCAGATCCAAAGCTCAGGTGGACAACACCACAGGAAATAGTGGGAATCAAACGCTTACCATTAGGGCATGTGTTGGCGGGGTGAATTGGAAGGGATTGAATGGTATTAGGGTGGATGACATGGATTTCGAGGTAATGATAGCTGTTTCAGTGGATTGGTGCAAGATCCATGGGATTGCTATATCGAGTTTGTTTGGCATGCCCGGCCAATCCCTGGATAAAACCTTCCCATCCCTTCCAATCCCTCGAACCAAACATGTCTCATGCAAATTTGAACAAATTAGGGTTGATTGGATGAGATTTAAATGTAATGATGGTGTTGTCAGTGGATTTTCTTAAGATCCATGGGATTGCTATATCCCGAGATCAGATCACCAAGTCTGTTTGGCCTGCCCGGCCAATCCCAAGATTTAACTTCCAATCCCTTCCAATTAGGGGTGTACACAAACAGGGCTAGCTTGGGTTAGCTCCAACCCGGCCGAAAAGCTCGATTCGGCCCGACTAAATCGAGTTCGGGTCGGGGCCAATTTTCTAGGCCCAGTTAATCAGCCAAGTTCGGATACCTCCCGGTTCGGCCCGACTCGGCCCGAAATCCGACTCACCCGGCTCGACCGCAGGCAAGCCGCCCGACCCATGTATGATCAGTATTTAATTTGTATAAAATATTTTATTTTATGCTTTGTTAAATGTATGTAAATGTCCCGACTAGTTAGATTTTTGTGGAGTCTCTGATTCGACTATCTAAACCGGTTGATCGAGAGCCTTGTAATGGGACGCGGATTACTTGTCAAAGCCCTTCCCATGAACTTGTTGTAAGGTTGGCCCGAACCGGGTTCAAAATTGGCCCGAACTCGAAGGTTCAAAATCGGCCCGAATATTAGCGCGCCGGCTCGGTTCGGACTAGAGATGTTATCTATGTCGTGGCTCGGTTGGGTTCGGGCCTTGTGTGGTGATGAACAAAACCCGGGACGGCCGAGGCCGTTCGACTCGGCCCGACTCATGTACACCCCTACTTCCAATACCATCCAATCCCTTCCAATCAGCCTAGCCAAACAGGCCCTTAAAAACTTCCTGGGCCTTAAAAGTTTAGAATCAAACTGATATTTGTGTTTTCCCCTTATCTATGTCTATGTGACCCTATGAACGGGTTAGATGATGAAAAAACTGTGTTTTCCCCTTATCCATGTCTGTATGACCCTCTGAACAGGTTAGATGATGAAAAAAACTCAATGTGGGCCAGTGAAGGAAACAACTTTCAACGGTGGGTGAATTAAGGCCATTGTTTCCTTCTATGTGGGCCATTTGAGTGTTGGATCTGTCTCATTTTTCAACTCAAGCCCCAAGATGTTCTAATAAAATAGATGGACGGTGCAAATATATCATATACATTACGGTAGGGTCCATAGATTTAAGTCAACACTTTTGTATCGAATTTCTGAATAGAATTACTCTCACATTTTCGAACCAGGTGAAAAAGTAATAATGACTTATTTACTAGGATTTACATGTACCATGGAAAATCAAACAGGCCCTTAATGACTGCGATCTTTAAAAAATGCTTTGAAATGTGTCGGTTGTAGGTGTGCAGAACCGGAGCCTGGCATATTCACCTATTGGGTTGGGTGTTCGCCCACTTCAGAGTCTTTACTTTTAGATAACAAAAAAGTCTGCCCGGTTAGTTATTGAGTCAATAAACTAGGATGACAGTTTCGCTTTTAATTTGAAGAGTAATCAGCTGAAAAACGTGACACTCATCCACGTGTTATAGAAAAACAACGTAAACAGAGTACCATAGCTCATGTGGATTTGTACATGGTGTGGCCCACCTGAACTTCATTTCTGCCGAGGCTCTCCTTTTTTGGGTTTAGATTTTCTTTGAAAGTTACTATTATAGGAAAATCTAGGCCGACCTCGGAAGAGGGGGGCTTGGCTCGATCAATTGAGCGGACTCGCCATAATAGGCCGGATGACGAAGGCCGATGAGTCGAACCTCGGCTTGTCTGTAATAGCTCGTCTATCCCGACCCGGTCATAGCAACCAGAGTTCGGTTTCCAAGTTCTTTTGTAGAGCTTTCACATCAGCCTGAAAACCGGAAGAATCCATTACATATCTCATCCGTTGGCTCTAACCCGATCCTTGCCGACAAATGGCCAGACTTGACCTGCTTATGAGTTTGGACCATCAAAGGAAGGATTCAGACTATAGGGTCGGCTCGGATGGTGGTGTTAGGCTATGGGGTCGGCTTGGACGGAGATGGAGCTTATGGTCATGCACGAGGATCAATTTCAGTAACGCATGCATGGAGTAAGATCCGGTGCACGATCTCTAGGTAACTGCCAAGTTCAGTGCATGCATCGTTCATTCCTATTGGTAGAGATCGTACCGAGAATGACGGGCACAGTTACTTCGATCGAAATGTATAAATAGGAGACATCAACAGGAACAGGTACGAAAGATCTCACACCCTAACCCCCAGCTACACTATTTAGACCCAGATTCCTAGCTTGACTTTAGCGCATCGGAGGGTCACTTGCTCTAGCCAGGGTTTCCTTTGTCCTTCTCCTGTGTAGGCTTACAAGGCTAAGAGTGGGTGTTCGAAGCTCGGCAAGGGTGAACTAGATTTTTGCATCAACATACAGTGGAATATCTGATCATTCATCAACCTCCCTTCCACCGTGGTTCCCATCCAGTTAACTATTTATATTGTCCACTATGAGATCCACTTGTGATATGAAATCAAATGTTTGACAATAAGATGCAGTGGGTTCGAATGGCTCGAAAGCTATGAAATTTCACATTCAACCATTGCAATATCCCTTATGCTAGACCTGAATCATACTCTAAATCCAGGACTTGTTTGGAATGTAGGATGAAGTGGTGTGGAGTTATATTCGGTCCAATGCAAAATTTAGCTGATGTTTGAAAATGGCGGAAATGATTGAATTAACCTAGATACCTTATCCAATCCCAAGAGAAGATCTATCTATCAGCCCACGCTGATGCACGTGTTTTAGTCGGTAGTCTCATCTATCTCACAATTACTCGCCCAGACATTTCCTACGTTGTTCACTTGGTTAGCCAGTTTATGAGTGCACCACGCTCTACTCACTATGCTGCCGTTCTTCGTATCTTGCACTATGTCAAGGGGACTTATTTCATGGTCTTCACTTTTCATCACACTCATCTTTGGAGCTTCGACTTATTCTGATGCTGACTGGGCCGATAATCCTACCGATTGTCGCTCCACCACGGGTTATTGTTTCTTTCTTGGTACTTCTCTCATTTCTTGGCACAGCAAGAAACAGACTGTTGTTGCCCAATCCAGTACTGAGGCTGAGTACCGTGCACTTGCTGATACTACAGTTGAACTTTCGTGGCTACGATGACTTTTGACAGACATGGATGTTTCTCAGCCGACTATTTCCTCTCTTTATTGTGATAATCGGAGCGCCATTCAGATTGCTCACAATGATGTTTTTCATGAGTGGACCAAGCATATCGAGATTGACTGCCACTTCATTCGACATCACCTCCAGCAGGGTACACTACATCTTCGATCCATCTTCTCCGAGGATCAACTTGCCGATGTTTTCACGAAGTCTCATCCACCCGGTCAACTACGTGATCTTGTTTCCAAACTCAAGTTGACTTCATCATCTCAAGTTTGAAGGGGGGTGTTGGAATATTTGTGTGATCTTGTTACCATACATGTGCCAGAATAGTATAATAATATTCTCTGGCATATTACGATGTTATTCTTTATATTTATTGTCTTTCTATAATTGTTTGGCCTCATTCACACATAAATAGGCCCTCTTTGTATAGTTTATACACATATTAAAATATAGAATTTCTACGACATTCTCTCTCTTTCTTTCTTTTCTTTTTACCTCTTCATTAAATGCAATGTGATGATATACCCCCAATCTAATTGGGACGAGCAGAATTTTCCTACTTGTGGCAAGTAGAGGATCCGTATTCAAGCTGCCCACATGGATGGACTGGGTAGAATTTTCACCAACATTATAGTGGGCCCCACCAAACTTCCAAGCTCATGAACTTCATGTGACATGGTAGTTGTGGGAAATCCACAGCTGCCACGACTCTTAGGTTACGCCATACGTGTAAAGAAAATATTGGATGTTGGTTATTTCATTCAAGCCTGCCTTATCTGGAATATAACATCTAGACTAATTTTTCTCCACAATGTGTAAAACAACCAAGTTCATTGGCCAAGCCATGTTGTATGAGTTAAATTCATTGTTATGTTAGTAATTGATAGAAGCAAATTCCATATTTGAATTAAATAATCAAGAGATAAATGCAAACAAAGTATGCATAAAGGAAATATGAATTTTTCATTAAAACTCTTACAAAAATAATAATAATAATAATAATAATAATAATAATAATAATAAGAATAATAAGAAAATAAGAAAACTACGGCACAAAGCGATAATAATTACTATGAAAACGAAAAGTATAAGAATTTTTTCTTAATGCTCTTATAATTCAAAAAACCTTTAATTTTTTTATGTTCAAATCCTATAAACATTTTAGCACTGATTAGAATCACTTATAATATCTTAATCCCACTTTACACCCTATATACAATATTACACCTGGAATAGGAAACAATCTATACAATTATGCAAAACATGTACGTCATTGATCTAAACACCGGTTGATCAATATCGCTCGAATCCTTTATCGATTGAACATGACCTAAATTGTCTAGAGATTAAATTGTACAAAAATAAAGTTTCTCGATTGATTGAGCCAAGCTATCAAAATCCCTTGTTTTGAATAGATAGTAGACATCTAACAACATGTTCATCAAGTGAATACCCTTATCTTTTCTTTACAAACAAAATATTAACCCACTAAAAAAAAAAAACTCAAATGGGCCACATTGTAGGAACAATGTAAATTCAAGCCAAAACCTTTTAATTTAAAGTGTTATAGCCTACCTTAGTTTTTGAACGACTGAATTTTTGAATGGGTTTGGTGAAAGATACATGCCATGGTAGCACCCATACAAGCCTATGGTTGTCTTCCAATCCCCATTTATCTATATCATTAGGTTGTGAATCTAGCTGATTTCTTGATGCATGGCCACTATTTGGTTCACGGGATTAAATGGTATGAAATTGCATTAGATAGAATACACCATAATTACATAATTATTGTATGTATGGAAATATTATGGTATTGACCATCAAATTCAAAGTTTGGAATCAATTTATTCCCTTGAAAAAGATAGCATATTAAGCTAACCTAGCATTTGGTGGACCATGGAATTATGATCAATGGACCATATTCACACCTAATGTTAGTCAATTGTACGCATATGCAACTCGAATGTCACACATAAGGATGCATATGGATGGATGGCATGGTCATCTCAAACAATTCCGTGTTGATTCACGGTCATTTCGAGGCATTTCACGGTCAATTCCCTTCACGAAAACGGTCATTTGCATGCATTTCGCGGTCGATTCGCTTCAAACCATGATCATTCCCATGCATTTCACGGTCATCCCAAACAATTCCATGTTGATTCACGGTCATTTCGAGGCATTTCACGGTCAATTCAATTAACTTCACGGTCATTTGCATGCATTTTGCGGTCAATTCGCTTCAAACCATGATCATTCCCATGCATTTCACGGTCATCCCAAACAATTCCGTGTTGATTCACGGTCATTTCGAGGCATTTCATGGTCAATTCCCTTCACGAAAACGGTCATTTGCATGCATTTCGCGGTCGATTTGCTTCAAACCATGATCATTCCCATGCATTTCACGGTCATCCCAAACAATTCCGTTTTGATTCACGGTCATTTCGAGGCATTTCATGGTCAATTCAATTCACTTCACGGTCATTTGCATGCATTTCGCGGTCGATTCGCTTCAAACCATGATCATTCTCATGCATTTCACGGTTATTTCGAGGCATTTCACGGTCTATTCAATTCACTTCACGGTCATTTGCATGCATTTCGCGGTCAATTCGCTTCATACCATGATCATTCCCATGCATTTCACGGTCATGTGCTTTACATGTGCTTTACATCTTTAATGATAAAAAAAATGTGACATATGGATTGACATGTGCTTTACATCTTCGACATCGAATAATGTCTGTTGGTCCAAAATTGACAATAGGTAATTTTGCTTGAAAAGGGATAGTAGAGAGTTGATTAGATGAAAATATCAATATACATATGCATATATAAGTATGTATGCATGTGTGTGTGTGTGTGTGTGTGTATATATATATATATATATATATATGTATGTATACTGTCAATAAACATCAGTTGTTCAAAACACATTTTCTGACTGACCCCGTCAGGAGCTTCTGCCAGAGGATGAATCACCACTCCAAGAGGCAGATGCCACCTAGAGAACAAAGACTCAGAATTTGGTATTCTCTAGTTGTCAGCCTCAAATACCTAGGATGGTAGTTTAAGGGGTACGTCTCAACAAAGGAACTTGACTCCACGACACCATCCAAAGGCCTCGGCAGTGCTTTGATATCGATTCCAGGATCAACAGATCCAGGAAATAATCCAACACAGAGAGAGCTGAACTCCTCGACCAAGCCCTGAATTGCACCTACAGGAGATCGACAATATGCTAGAATATTGCATCTATTGCCCGGAATTCGGGCCTATAGGAGTCCCTACAGATGTTGGTGGTACAAAACCTCATTTTTGAGCAAGAAAAGGAGTACATGATGCAGGAGCATGTGTAATTGGATTGACTTGCCTGCTGGGGTATCCGTGCAAAGATGGATCCAAAACTGATTGGGCAGCAGGAAATGGTGACCCTAATGGTGATGGAAGGATATCATCTCTTGGTGCAAGTAAGGTTTGCGGTTTGAGGTGGAGGTTTACTTGTCATTAAAGGGATATGAGTCTGGGGTTGAACATAAGCAGTTTGAGGTAAAACATGTTGTTGACCAATTGAAGGTGGAACAGGTGGGCATAACACTAGCTTTCTATCAGAAGGTGGGACAAGTGGACAAGGTCGTAAAGGTTGAGCAGAAGGATTATTCAATGTTAGGAAATGCTGATGAGCAGATACATCTGATGATGGATGAAATGATAGTGGGCAAGATGTTGGTGAACTGTTAAACCTAATTGGCAATGCAGCTCTATAACCAGAAGCCTCTGCACCAACAGGTGTTGGGAAATGCTGATAAGCACCTACAGCTGATGAGGGATAAGATGACCTGAAAGGCATTGATGAATTGTTAAAACTAATTGGTGGTGAACCTCTATAACCAAAAGCCTGTGAGCCAGTAGGTGGAGGTAAAACCTATTGTGGAAGCATTGGCGGTAGAACGGGATGGTGTAACATTGGTTGGCTGGCAGAAGATGGGACATGTGAGGAGGGTAAAGATTGAGCAGTAGAAGGATAAATAGGTGTTGTTGAACTCTGATTTGCACCTCTCTCTGATGAGGGATAAGACAATAATGGGGAAGCCATTGGTGGACTGTTAAATCTAACTGGTGCTGCACCCTCTGAACTAGCAACAGGGTATTTTACTCTGCAAAAATTTGCTAAGCACATTACACAAAATTTCCTTGGATAGTCTTCAAATTGCAAGAATGCTATCTTCAAGCTAGAGTTGAAAGAACTTAGCTGCAATATGAGGGAAACAGAACCAAATCTGGCCACATTTTGCATGAAAGACACTTACAATAACCACATCTTGCACAAATCAAAATCGCCTACCCTAAAATGACAGAGAGAATAAAACTTCAAGGAAATTCAAATTCACCTGCCCATCAGAGAACCTTTTAGGGAGAGAAGACAAAGACCCTGAGCTTTAAAAAATGCGTCTACTATCGAGGAAAAAAAAAAAGAAGCCTAAGAACCCAACAATGTAAATTCTACAAACAGAAAACCAAAATATCGGCGAATTCAAAACTACATAAAATAGTACTTATCATTCTAGCTCTTCTTTGCTTCAAATATACCCCAGAAACACAATCTTATGCTATCATTTCAATTAAAACCTGAGTTTTTCTTTTCCTTCACAATTACCGGTAAAAAATGGGCCTGTACACATGTGGGCTTACTAAAGCTCACGATTTATGCATATGAAAAGATAAGCAAAACTAGGACCAAGCATAGTTCCAAAATGATCCTGGTGGAACTCCCTACCTTTAGCAGCCCTATGGTGCCAAAAAAATCAGCTAGCATACTCTCAGCAGTTCCAAGAGGTAAGTTACGAACGTATACAGAATCATTTAAAGGGTTTCCTCTTCCCATATAACTTGCCATCTTAATGCTCTGCTCTTATGAAGTTATAGGGAACATAACATGCACCTAGTGATGGACATTCAGAAAGACATTACCTGAAAAAGAAAAAATAAAAAATGATGTGATGTGAAGGGGCATGACCGTGAAATAAGCGATTGGACCGTGATATGCGAAGAAACGACCATGAAGTGACCGGGCATGACCGTGAAATGCGCCGACATGACCGTGATATGCGAGGAAATGACCGTGAAGAAAAGATATCATTTACTGCAAAATGTTGTCTTCACCGTTCATAATGAAATCAATATTACGAATACATCATTTCCTTCAAATTTATGACAAAATATATACAACACATCATTTACATCATTTTACCATGAGTGTTTTACAGTACATCATCTACAACAGTTTACAACATTTCACAAAATTTTCCGATTCCTCTCATGCATAAGACAAATATATCATATTTTGAGGTCACTAAGGCAATCATAGGCTATTGACTCCCTAAAGCTGAAGTGAATGGCTGCAAGTCTCTCCCTGCCAAAATGTGATCGCTGCACAAAATGTCGATATATTTCATGACAAAAATGTCACAGTCATATCCGTTCGTCTGCTTTGGTATAGAGGTATCTTCTCTGACCGTCCAAGCATTTCCTTCCAGCGCAGCCTTATCTCCAGTGGCGTAAAATAATATAGGCAAGGCCTCCTTCATCAGATCAATATGTTACCTGTATCGATTGAGTGCCCTCGAGTATAAACTGTCGAGTATAATGATTTCTCGGTCTCGAGGGTGGATGACTATCAGGTACCAATGACTGTTGGCGTGATTGACTGGTATATATGTCTGTCCATGTTTGGCAAGATAAGATATCAATATCCAGAAATTATAGATTTGGGTATACCTAGCATTGATAACTTGTAACGACACCATTACCTCTTCATGTTGCCACATGGCCTTCTGCCCCTCATGCAAGTTGACAATGTTGATCGGAGAGAGTTTTTCTAACCTTTCAAATAATAAACGCGAATCGTCACAGCTAACATCCTGATATATTCGCAATGTCGACATTTGCATGCTGATACATGGCTATTACAAGCAACATAGTAAATTAGAACATATATCATATAATGAAATAACATCTTAACCATGATCCAAATCATACCGTTACTAGGAAATACGTGGGACAGAACTTGCAGTCCTTTGTATATAATAGAGGAAATAATCGGTGCCTTCTCGTCAAGAAATCGACGTACTTGTTAATAGCTTAATCAATAAAGAATAAAAATTAACCTATACTCTTTTATATATAAATTCTGAAAAAAAAAAACCGTGTATGTATGTGTGCGATTTTCTTACCACGCTGTCAACCCAAGCATTCTTCTCCCAAATGGTCTTGAACCATCGAAATTCAGGTGATTCTTTGTTTGTGTTGGCCCAACTTTCTAATTCATGGAGTTCGTCTTACGATATTACCCTAAGTGGATCGATCATGGCCCGGAGGGGTATCGGAGAACTCAGAAATTCTTTCTGTTTCTCCTTGTCGGCGGCGTTACTTGGAGTGGTTTGCACAGCAGAGATGAAAATGAATGGAGAACACTTGTAGACAGACGACTTCAGCACCCTCTTAGGTCTCCTAGTATATACTGGAATGGATTGCAGTGATTTCTCACATATATCAACACCCAACGCATCCTCGTCCTCCTTCTCAGACTCTTTCTTCTGATTCTCACAGTCCTCCTTTTAGAACCGAATCTTTTTTATATGAAATGCCTCCATCTGCTTCTTCAACTCCGCTTTACCCTCCTCCAACTCTTCCCTCTCCTTCTTCAATTCTTCCTACTCCCTCAGCAACATTTTCCTCTCCTTTTTCAAAACCTTCCTCTCATTCAACTCCTCATTCTCTAATCTCAAAGCTTCTTTTAGTTTCAGCATTAGTTCAACCTCATTGAGTACTACTTCTCTCCTCCCTCCCAATTGATTCTTCTTCTCTTTTAGTGTGCATTTGAGATGCTTCCCTCTCTCTCTCTCTCTCTCTCTCTCTCTCTCTCCAAACCGAAGCCTCTGCGCCTCCAGCTCCTCCCTATCTTCCATAGACTCCCCAATAAGTTGTAACCCCGCTCCCTCTCCCTCTCCATCACCAAGATCTTGTCTTCCTCTCCCTTTCTTCTCCCTCTCCACCCTCTTCCCTCTCTCCCCCTTCTTCTCCCTCTTCACCCTCTTCCCCCTCTCCCTGTCCCGATTTCTCCTCCATATCTTCATTATCTTCATCTTTAGTGCTCTACAGAATGAAGCAATGTATGTATCAGTTATATAACATGTCAAATTAAATATAAAACATCAACATAAAGGAAGACGTTTTTGACATCTTACATCAAATATATCAAGGGCCAAACGAACGGACTCCGTCTCCAACTCCTTTATGGTAGGCTCTAAGTTAACAATGATCTCAGCCTGCAAGAGAACATCTTCATTTTCATGCTACAGAAACACACACGCACACATACACATAAATATATATAGTTAAATGAATGACCACTTAGCTTCATAGAAATTTACTTACATCTTTACTCTCTATAATTTCATGAATCTTCTTATACCTCGGAACCTTCCATCCTCGATATTGTATGAATCGTGGAAATTGGAAGGGAACGTATGAAATTATACATTGTTGGAGAGCTGGTACTCTCTCAACGGCCCATATCTGTTACAATGAAATAACAAGATGATGTTAAATAAATATAGTTTGCTATAAACTATGAATTAAAATAGACAAGGAAATAATCGTTGCCTGCAGGGAAAATATGCAACCGGTGACATTGTAATGAGGCCCTTGGGATGCCATGAAAGCACTCTCGATCTCTTCTGTTATCGTTTGGAAGGCCAAACTACCCCAGGGGTAGATATTAAAGTCTTCCAATGAGTCGACAAGGTCAATAAACTCTTTACAGCATTTAATATTCGTGTCGGTACCCCTAACAAACCACTCTACACATAATATTAGGGCTAACTTCACGACATCTTCGTACTTATTGTTATTAACTATCCTATTGAACACCTCCTGTACATGTTTCTTTAAGATAGGATATTTAGGGAAGTATTTGTCTCTTAATGACTTATTCGAACGATGGATATTGGGTATATAGAGGTCACCAGTCTTCAACCCTGTTATTAGGGTGAAGTCCATCTTAGTAAATTTTATATGGTTCCCTTGTATTTTGAATACAAGGTTGCTTATATATCTGTTAATAAGTGCGTGAAAAATGGCTCCTATATACCTAAATGATGAAATTTCTAAAAAAAATGAGAATGGGGATCGCCTAAACATATTTAATCTAGTGTTATTCTTCTCTAACTCACTCTTCACACTATCAAACCACCATGTTAATGAACATCTGCATGAGATGGTAGGGGCCGACTCGCCGAATCTCTTATACAAGGGTTCGTCATCTGCAATGATGAATTGGAAATTAAATCAACGATAACATTCAGTATTTAACGACACATAATGTGAAAGTTGACTTATTGTGGTGAAAATTCATATAGTATGGTGTGCAAGTACAAGACTTATTAGTGAATTTTCACAAGTCTTGGGCCGCTTTCACTCATTTGTCAGTATATTTCATATAGTTCTTGGTAAATTTATATCAAGGTTGACAGTAAAAAAAAAGTCAATATCAAGTAGTCATCGGCCATTTTGAAGAATTCCATGTCAAATGGTCATCTCATAGGTCACATTCAACAACTTCATGGCCAATTTCACTAAGATATGGGTCAATTTTCAGAGTTATATGTTGCATTTTGGCCATGAATGTCGTGAATTTGACCATGCGCGGATTTGTCTAAGGACTGTAATTGACCGTTAAGTGAAGGGGATTGACCGTGAAATGTATGAAATTGTCCGTGAGGTGAAGGAAATTGTCAGTGAAATGAGTGGAATTGAACGTGGTGTGAAGGGTATTGTTCATGAAAAGTGTGGAATTGACCGTGATGTGAAGGAGAATGACCGGGTATTACAGTGAAATACATGGGAATGATCATGGTTTGAAGCGAAGTGACTGCGAAATGCATGCAAATGGCCGTTTTCGTGAAGGGAATTGAATTGACCGTGAAATGCCTCGAATTGACCATGAATCAACACAGAATTGTTTGGGATGACCGTGAAATGCATGAGAATGATCATGATTTGAAGCGAATTGACCGCGAAATGCATGCAATTGACCGTGAAGTCAATTAAAATGACCGTGAAATGCCTCGAAATGACCGTGAAATGCCTCGAAATGACCGTGAATCAACACAAAATTGTTTGGGATGACCGTGAAATGCATGGGCACGATCATGGTTTGAAGCGAATTGACCGCGAAATGCATGCAAATGACCATGAAGTGAATTGAATTGACTGTGAAATGCCTCGAAATGACCGTGAATCAACACGGAATTGTTTGGGATGACCGTGAAATGCATGGGAATGATCATGGTTTGAAGCGAATCGACTGCGAAATGCATGCAAATGACCGTGAAGTGAATTGAATTGACTGTGAAATGCCTCGAAATGACCGTGAATCAACACAGAATTGCTTGGGATGACCGTGAAATACATGGAATGATCATGGTTTGAAGAGAAAGGACCGCGAAATGCATGCAAATGACCGTGAAGTGAATTGAATTGACCGTGAAATGCCTCAAAATGACCGTGAATCAACACGGAATTATTTGGGATGACCGTGAAATGTGAAATGATCATGGGCGAATGATGTATGCGAATGATCGTTCGTGAAGTGGAATTGACCATGATCGTTTGAAGGGAATTGACCGTGAAAAATTGCCTGAAATGACCGTGAATTGCGCCGAAGTGAAATGCATGGGCATGATCATGGTTTGAAGCGAATTGACCGCGAAATGATGCAAATGAATTGAATTGACCGTGAAATGCCTCGAAATGACCGTGAATCAACACGGAATTGTTTGGGATGACCGTGAAATGCATAAGAATGATCATGGTTTGAAGCGAATCGACCGCAAAATGCATGCAAATGACCGTGAAGTGAATTGTATTGACCGTGAAATGCCTCGAAATGACCGTGAATCAACACGGAATTGTTTGGGATAACCGTGAAATGCATGGGCATGATCATGGTTTGAAGCGAAAGGACAACGAAATGAATACAAATGACCGTGAAGTGAATTGAATTGATCGTGAAATGCCTCGAAATGACCGTAAATCAACACGGAATTATTTGGGATGACCGTGAAATGCATGGGCATGATCATGGTTTGAAGCGAATTGACCGCGAAATGCATGCAAATGACCGTGAAGTGAATTGAATTGACCGTGAAATGCCTCAAAATGACCGTGAATCAACACGGAATTGTTTGGGATGACCGGGAAATGCATGAGAATGATCATAGTTTGAAGCGAAAGGACCGCAAAATGCATGCAAATGACCGTGAAGTGAATTAAATTGACCGTCAAATGCCTCAAAATGACCGTGAATCAACACGGAATTATTTGGGATGACCGTGAAATGCATGAGAATGATCATGGTTTGAAGCTAATCGACCGCAAAATGCATGCAAATGATCGTTTTCGTGAAGGAAATTGACCGTGAAATGCCTCAAAATGACCGTGAATTAACACGGAATTGTTTGGGATAACCGTGAAATGCATGAGAATGATCATAGTTTGAAGCGAATTGACCGTGAAATGCATGCAAATGACCGTGAAGTGAATTGAATTGACCGTGAAATGCCTTGAAATGACCGTGAATCAACACAGAATTATTTGGGATGACCGTGAAATGCATGAGAATGATCATGGTTTGAAGCGAAGTGACCGCGAAATGCATGCAAATGACCGTGAGGTGAAGGGAATTGACCGTGAAATTCCTCGAAATGACCGTGAATCAACAAGGAATTGTTTGGAATGACCATGAAATGCATGAGAATGATCATGGTTTGAAGCGAATTGACCGCGAAATGCATGCAAATGACCGTGAATTGAAGGGAATTGACCGTGAAATGCCTTGAAATGATCGTGAATCAACACGGAATTGTTTGGGATGACCGTGAAATGCGTGGGAATGATCATGAATTGGAGTGAATTGATTGGGTCATGCATGCAAATGGCCGTGAAGTGAAGGGAATTGGCCGTGAAATGCATGCAAATGACCGTGAATCAACACGAAATCGCCGGGAATCATCGTGAAGTGAAGCGCATTGACCATGAAATGCATGCAAATGACCATGGGGTGAGGTGAATTGACAGTGAAATACATGGAAATGACCGTGAAGTGAAGTGAATTGACGATGAAAGGCATGAAATTGACCGTGAAGTGAAGATAATTGACCATAAATGAACATGAAATGATTGGAAACGACCGTGAGGTGAAGGGAATAAATCGTGAAATGACGTGGAATGGCTGTAATTAATTAAGTTCACGGTCAATTTAACTAAGTTCACAGTCATTTTATCCCAATTCACAATTATTTTACCTCAGTTCATGGTCATTTTAGCTCAGTTCACGATCATTTTAGCTTCGTTCACGATCATTTTACCTTGCTTTACAGTCATTTTAGTTCATGAATCAATAACTCATTGGGTCCTCGGTCTGTTAACTCAATCAGTGCTCAGTCGCTTTCATGCTCTTCGTTTAGTTTCACATCTAATTTCATTCTTTGTTTAAACAACTCTCAATGTGGGCCATTTGAGTCCTGATTTCGGTCATTTATCAGGACATGCCATACTATTAAGCATTTTAAAAAATGAAATTGGATTGGGGACCATGTGCATATATAATATAATATGCAGTGAAGTCCACCCAAACAAAGTTTAATATTTTTAAAAATTGAAAATGGATTGTGGACGGTGCGCATATATAGTAAAATATACAGTGGGGTCGAAAAAATGAAAGCAGGGATTTCAATATACCTGCAATTCGAGACTTCTTAGCTGGGAGGACCATATTTCATCCTATCTTGGGCTTAAAAAAGTCGAAAAAGACGTCTGTGAGGTGTGTATTTTCGACCAGATAAAGGGAAAAGAAGAACACGGTAAAAGAAAGGTTTCACTGCTTTAGTGGATAGTCGCGGGGGGGGGGGGGGAAGTGATTAGAAATTGGTAATCTTTGATTAGGATGAACGATCAGAGAGAAAAAGCTTTAGTGGATAGTCACGGGGGGGTGGACTGTTAGGATGAACGATCAGGAGAGAAAAATCACTGCTTTAGTGGATAGTCAGGGGGGGGAAGTGATTAGAAATTAGTAATCTACAGGTAAGACGAACGATCAGGAGAGAAAAAAAGAAAAAAGAAATGATTTTTTCGGTGGAGACGCAGCTGCAGTGGCAGTACAACCGGTCGTTTATACAGGGGCATTTTCGACCTCAGGGGAGGCGTCCGTACAGCTGGGGCTTATTTTTCAGGTAAAATAAGGTGGGGCTTGGTCTCGCAAGTGGGCCAAAAATGGGTCGTACAGTCGCAAATTTCTCATATTTATTTCCGCGATTCGCCAGAATTTATTCGGTGTCCGGACCCTCCTTTTTTTCTCGTATCGGCAGCCGAATCAGAAAAAACCGAAACAGGCTTCCTCGACGAGAAGATCTCGCTCTCTGTCTCAGCGTCTCTGCAAAATCCTTCGTTTCTTCCTTCCAGTAGAAATTCAAGGCTCTCACTAGGGTTTTTCTCCTTCTCTCTTTCCATTTGAATTTTCTCGATTTCATTTTCCAGACTTCCATTTCTTCTTCTTCTTGATTTCTTTCATTTCTTCTCTAGGCTGGATTTTTTGAGGTCGAAATTGCTGGGATAATCAAAGAAACATGATGATACAAGATCTCGGCATCGAAGCCAAAGAGGCCGCAGTTCGGGAGGTGGCTAAGCTGTTGCCGCTTCCGGAGCTCCTCGCGTCGATAGCTTCCATCAAATCCGACTACGTTCAACGTCAGCAGGTACTGAACTTGTTCAATTCTCATGAAATGGGACCCGAACCCGTTACAGACTTGGGTGAATTGTTCATTTCGTATTTCCGTTTGATTGGCTGTGAGGTACGGCCGTGCGGGGTTTTGGTTTCGCAGAATAAGATTGAAACCTGAGGGGATCTTTGCTCGGGTTGGAACTGTGTACTTGTGGGCCCCACCTTTGGTGTTCATTTGGTGGGATTTGCTGTGGGCAGATGCTGGACTGGGAATCTCCTGCATTGAACAACCACGGCCACCTGATTGGTGGACCTTTTTCTGTTGTATATGAAGAGTTGGATATGTTCTACTTTTAGCCATCCATTTGCTTGCAAGTTGGCTTGGAGTTATTTGCAGCATCTTCCATCGAAGGTGGGGACCACTAGATAAACAGTCATGTGTCACTGAAAAGGTGGGGTTATCTGTACAGAATGCTGGACAGAGCTAAAACACTGCTAGTTTGAGCCGTGCATTGTATCTTTGTCGTTCTTGACTAAGAAAATCAATTTTCCTTCCCTCCCCCTTCCCCCCGCGAATTCTCTGTGCTTCAAGTTAATCTTCTCCCTTACACTCTTCGCTCTTGATCTTGTTGTCACAAGGGGTCAAGTGTCTGACAATGCAGTAGAATTGCCAATTAAAGAGATAGCATATTCGAGCCTCGTTGATTAGTGCGAGTGGTTTCTCTCAATGTGATTTCTGATTTGGAGAAACACATTAAATGTGTATGCATTATTATTATATTATCAACAGCAAAAAACTTGTATAAAAGCATATGTAAACGTTCTTATGACTTCAAATGGGAATCTCTTACATGGAGGATTGGTATTTTTTGGGAAATTTAAATAAAAAATGTCTTCAAACACGCACCGAGAACTTTTAGAAATTGGGCTACATAGTAGTAACTCTCTCTCTCTCTCTACGAATGTATGGATGGTGGGTTTATGTTTTTGGAAGTGTGAGTTTACTGTTCACATGGAGTTTTAATTGGTTCTTGACTTGTGTACTGTTTATTTATTTGGACAGTAGTATTACCTTATAATATGAGGTTCTGAAGGAAAGTTTATTTTATTTATTTCCATTCTGTCAGGCTAATGATGCACAACTCAGTACAATGGTTGCAGAACAGGTATGGCTATCCTCATTTTCCGATCTCATTTAAGTGTAAGTGTAACCGTTAGTGGTTTTTCAGCCGTGGATATTGTTCGCAAGCCATCATGTAGAGGAGGAATTATATGATCCTCAAGTTGAGGATGTGCACAGTATTACTCGGGTTGTTATTTTATGCAAGTGTCACGCCCATGAGTGATTCATACCCTTGGTCTATTGGTCCCTACCATTGGTGGATCATGAGCTAAAAATCTCCTTCATACAGCAATCCTAACCTTTCAATTCGTGGCCTGTATATAAAAATTTAAGAACAGAAAAACCTCAAAGGTCCACATGCAAATGAAGAAGGTCCAAGGATTATTAACTAGAATTATCCAATCTGGGTCATTTTGGGCCAGGGCACATCCATGTTGGGCCAAACAGACCAATGGTCTTGACTACTGAAGCATGACCTCCCACGTGCAAACTTAAAACTGAGTTTGCAGTGCAGATCCGTGGCGTGAGGATCATATAATTCATCCGCATAGAAAGATGAGAAATTCGTAGAAAAGCAGGCAATTTCATATTGTGATCACTAACTTTGGATCAACACATGCTTTCTTTTTAATTAATAACAAACTTAATAATGAGACAGAGATCTAAAGAGAACAAAATAAAGTATGAGGAACAGGTATCTTTAAAAATTAAAAAAAAAAGAGAACAAAATAAAGTATGAGGAATGCCACCATTCTTAGGAAAGATTTCACACATTGTATGTGGTGTTGTTAAAAATGATGTCTTAAATCTGAAAAGTTCTGGAAAAAGTTTGACCAATCGAAAGCAAGTTCGACTCGAAGTCCAGTAACAATGTTTCTGAAATTTTCGAGGTCTTCGACCAGTCGAGGGACAGGCTCGACCAGTCAAAGGTTACGCAGTTCTGCGCGGACTGCGTAAATTTGAGGCTGTTTCAGAGAGGTGCGTATGTGAGATTTCCTAAACTATAAATAGGAGTCCCTAGGGCCATTCTAAGGTATGCTAAGGCTTTCTAAAGGCATTCTAAAGGTTTCTAGAGGGGTTCTAGGGTTTCAAACGGTGTAGCGAGTGTAAGATTCGAGGTTGTTCGAATCGGGTAAGTCCTTTCTCTTTGTAATTTATGCTTTCATAGTGGAATTCTGTCGCTTTGTGCCGTGGTTTTTTTCCAAAAGGATTTTCCACGTTAAATCTATGTATTCTCTTGTCTTTGCTTGGTGCCATTGGATTGCTATCCTAGATCCATCTCTGTGTGATTTCACAGCACAAATCCCAACATGTGGCTGAGGAATCAACCAACTTGTTAGCCTGTAAATAAGTGGTTAAGAAGAGAAATACTGCCAACTGTCCACATTCAACTGAGAAAGGCCAAAAATTGGTAGCTAGGATTACCCAGCTTGGAAATTTTTGGGGTGTGGTACATCCATGGTGGGTCGGATAAGACCTACAGTATCTCAGTCTATTGTACTCTAAAATCCCAAGGATTGTGTCTAGCAAAAGCATCACGTTCGAAGATGAATACATGATTGGATTGGTTGAGTATTCCGTGGATGGGACAACTGAAGAAGATGACAAGACAAATGCTGTTGCTATGATATGGTTGAACATCGATGATAGTGACGAGAATACATAGGCTATGACAAAGATGAGTATGCTAAACGAGATCCTATGAACAGAGGGAAGGATGCATCCCTGTTATTTTTAATTCTCTGTAAGGTTAGCATCTTATCTTCCGTGCTAAACGTTTTGTTTGTTTGGGGGGATAATGTCTCTAGTATCTCTAAGGCCGAGTTAGCCTTGGCTGGTTGTAAGCATTCATGTTTTTGTTTTGGAAACTCTGTTTCCATTTCGCAATTGAATTGTAATCATTTCCTTCAGAAAAAAAAAAACGACTGAGGGATCTAGTTGTTTGGAGGCGACTGGCCAGAAGATGACCCGTACTAGAGTCTAGAGGCACAAGAGAAAGAACACGATCCAGTCCTAATTGTTCCTAGTTGACACTGAGGACTTCATCACCATCTGTTGCCAATATTGAAGAAGACAACTTGGAGCTGCATCAAATTTGAAAAGTGACACCGGTTTCCATCTTGAGGATGAGTTCTTTGGAAACCAGGGGGATATGTACTTCAAAGCCATGCATCATGTGAAGAGGGTCACGGTTGTGCATCAACTTGTTTACATGCCACCAAGTTTGCAATCATGGCATATGAACATGAGATCTAAGTTGTCAATCAGTTGGGACAAACTGTTTTTATGCTCTGGAAAATCTTTGGGCAAGTTTTTTGGTGCCATTTGACTCTATCTGACATTGTGGAACATCTGACTAGGGAATCGGCCTGGAAAAAAGGGATTTATATGGTGGGACCCACGTGATGGGCAGATTGGATCTCATGCCATGGTGATGGTGTGTATACGATGGACTGCCGTATACACATGTATGAACTTACCACACCGTACCTATTCCTTTCCCCTCTTCTTTTATCCCAAGGAAAACCGGATGCTACTGGTTAGCTTTTTCTTTGGATGGAGCCAGCAGCCACGTGAACCAATAAGAGCGCAAATTGCCCCCAAGGGGTGAGGACGTAAATTTCTGTAGCTTTGCTCAATTTGAAATACAAAATACTTTCTTTATATTTCCTATGATAGGGTTTTTCCTCAAGCAGTGCGATGCCCTAGAAACTTGTTGGTGTGACTCTGTCATGCCCCATGTGGAACAGTTCCACAAAGCTATCCTTTTCTTTTTCTAATGGTATTCGTCTTCAAAAATCTGATACATTAAGTAGCATTATGCAATTAGTTTATTTCCCAATCTTGTTGCATTAGATCTCCTTTGAATCAAAAAAAAAAAAAAGAAAAAAGAAAAAAAAGATCTCCTTTGAATGGCTTGTGTGGTTGTAACTGTCTCTCAGCATTTGAAACTACACACACACACACACACACATGAATGAGAAGGTCTCAAGTCCAACCGGTTGGACTATAAATTACAGTCCACCCAGTGGATAACTTCTAACCTTTAATTTGTGTACGACACCCAACCCGTCCAATCGGTGGAAGATGCAACCAGTTGGACTATAAGTTACAGTCCATGCAGTGGATAACTTCCAACCTCTCTCCCTCTCCCTCTTGCTCTCTCTTCCTCTTCCTCTCCATTACACTTGGGGTCTTGCGGAAGATGCGAAGAGTTTGAAGTTTTTTATATAGCCTACACACAACATGCCATCTGTGTGGAACTACAATGCCTTGTGGTGACATTTGATCTAATCATCATATTTGGATCTTCATTTTAGTGTCATCACCATCACCATCACCATCATCATTGTTTAAGCCTTATCACAATTACTTGGGGGCAGCTACATGAATCTTGTTCCGCTCGGATTCATGATGTGAGTTATGGCATAAATTTGACACTGGCTGCCAACCAAATGCAACCTCCTTTATTCAGGCTTGGGACCGGCAATGAGAGTGCAAAACTCCCACAAGCGAAATGTCATAGACTATTACATAGGGTGATTATGATCAAGCACTATCTAGTAGTCTATCACATAGGTTAATTACAACCAGCAAGTTTTAGACTATTTTACAATCAAGCACATTGTAATAGGCTATTTTAGCCTTTGGGAGATAAAAAATCAGCTTGATTTGCAACTTGTTTGGGCCACATGAACCAAAAACTAGTGGAGTGGAAAAGAATAAAGTTAATGGTAATGACCCACATGAAGTATGAAATTGCCTGATTTTTTTAGGTAGAACTGACCATTCTTTCCAACCTTGTGGAAAGCTCAAATCTCACTCCCGTGTTTCATATTCGCACAATGCCTGTGTGTGAATGTGTACGGACACATATGAGCATGGATGTGTATGAATCTAGAGTATCAAAATCTTCCTCCTTTACACGTTGTGAGGATGCACTGACAAGTGTTGTCACGGTGGACGTGAATTTCCTACAAACTTGTGGGGCCCTCTGTAATGTCTTTGTAATATCCACTTTGTCCATCAGTTGGGCCAGCTTGTTTTAGGAGCTGATCTCAAAGATCAGGCAAATTAGAAACTCAAGGGGGCTACAACATGGGAAAAGATAGAGATGGATATGCTCACTATCGAACATTCCTAGTCCCTTCATGATGTTTATGTGCCACCCAAGCCGTTCATAAGGTGAGTACTACCTGGACGAAGGTAAAATATAACTATCATCTTAATCCAAAACTTTTGTGGCCCCAAAAAGGTTTCATTGGTGGGTATCACCTTCTCATTATTTCCTACGGTGTGGTGCAATAGATATTTGGATCTATTTGATTTTTGGGTTCATGTCCTAACATTAGTTGCCTCAACTAATGAATAGAGTGGATGTTATAAAGACATCATGGTTCGCCCCACATCACCTTTTGTTGCATGGGCTCCTTGCAAAATTCTCATGTAGCGAGTGGTGGAGGCGACTAGACTGCCGAGTTAGTTTTATACCATTTAAGAAATGGTGGTGGCTTATTCTTGTTACATGTGGTACTGATGTTCAGCCATCCAGAGCATCCAAATTGAGGGCCCCATTCTTGATGCGTATATCTCTAAATTGACTCTTATTAGATAATCCTAATGATTCACATTGTCGGTCCCATTCTGGATGGAGCATGTCCCTAAAATCATATTGATCAAGCAATCCTTACCATCCAAATAATGGGTATCAGATAGATGGTTAAAAGAAAAATATTCAATGGCTCAAATTCATAGGAGAGAAAAAGACCTAGACAGGCTTTAACTGCAAACAAGCTTGTCCTTGACAAACTTGGACAAGTTTCGACAAACAGCAGATAGGCCTAACTAGGACATCATTGACCTAGCTAGAGAAGACCAGGACAAGCCCGTCCTAGACATGCCGTCCAAGATTGAACTTTTGTTTCTACCAAACAGGCCTCTATGCTTTCTCTTCAGTTCCAGCTTTACATTTTCCTTTTAGGTGAAGATCCATCTGTATTCTTGCATTGAAAGTGGCAGTTTCATCTAGATTTATTGCCCCGTTCCCCCTAATCAAACCGCAGACCTTTAAATTTCATTCTTTTAAGGTTGTCTATAAGAAATTTTAGTTTCAACGCGACCCTTTTAATTTCTAAGCATGTTTGGGATTCTCATGGTTTTTCTGGAAACCCATCCACCTCATTTTCACTTACAAATGGACGCATTTTGACCAATAATGACACTTCTGCAGGTTGAACAGGCACAAGCTGGATTAGAAGCCCTATCGTCATCTCAGAAGAAAATTAACCAGCTCCGAGAAAACTCTGTGTCCATTGAAAAGTACGTCTTGAACATTACTTCTAGGGTGATAGTTTTCTTTCGTTAGCACTCACATATCTGATTTGCACAAGCAACTCATCTGTTGTAGTATCCATTCTGAGCCCATGCTTGTACTGGTTATGTGCTTATCTGACTTCTCAATGTCTCAGGTTGTGTCAAGAATGTCAAACACTGATTGAAAATCATGATCAGATAAAACTTCTCAGTAATGCTAGAAACAACCTGAACACAACCCTAAAGGTTGGTCAAGACTTCTTTCTTCAATAGTGTTTCATGATTGTCTGGCAACTGTTGCTGTGATGATTCAGAGTTTGTCCAAGTATTTTGCATTTTCATGAGCTCATACTTCACAAGTCATCATTATTATCAAGCTAATTAGCACATTTTATGTAGGATGTGGAGGGAATGATGTCCATTTCTGTTGAAGCTGCTGAAGCACGGGATTCTTTGACTGATGATAAAGAACTGATTCACACATTTGAGGTGTCCTTGTTGTCTGTGAAATTTTTTTATTGGTTGTTTCTCGTTAATTTGTGTTTAACTTTAATATTACTGTCACATGTTGTTCCACTCTCTTGTTTGAGATAGAGGTTAACAGCACTTGATGGTAAAAGGAGGTTTGCATTAGCTGCTGCAGCATCTCACAAGGATGAGGCTGGCAGGCTAAGGTCAGCATATGATTTCTTGCTCATCTACTCTTAAGTAATTATCATCTGTTATATACTTTGGGAGCAACACTGTCATTCAACCTGGAAATTCCAAAAAGTTCTTACATTTTTCTTGAAGGAAAGCATCGGTCCCTTTCACATTTTAGTTTGGAAGTGTACTTCTATTGGCACATATATTCATTGGAAAGTGCTTCTAGTTTACCAAGTCATATATGGCTAATAAGTGATATGCTTGAATGCTCCACTCACTAACTACATCATTATATGATGTTGGAGAGGATGGATAGACTGTAGGATGTTGGAGAGGAGGAATGTTTGATCATGGGCTTTTGTTTGTCACTAGAAAAAGATGATAAAGTGAGGTATTGGAATTTGGAAGGATGTTTGGCTTGATGGTGTTCCTTTGGCTGACTCTTTTTGAAGCATTCTTTCTGTTATCCTCTTGCAAAGATGCTAAGTAAAGGATTAGTACACGTCCTTGGGAGGATCCATTGTGTGGAACACCATGCATAGAAGAAATCTTATGGATGAGGAATGTCAAATGTTTGGAACTCTCCTGGGTAAGTTAACTTAGGTGTTTGTTGACTGGAGGCGGATGATAAGAAAAGTTGGAAGCGGACAGCAGATTGAAATTTTCTCATCGAAGTCCTTTCGTGTTATTTGCCCTTCCGAAGGAGGTTTTCCATCACCATCCAAAGTTTAGGGGCCTTTTGCCCTGCCAAGAGTGCAGGCTTTTGCCTAAGCAGCTGCTGCCAGTAAAAATCTCACTCTAGATAAGCTGAAGAAGAGACAGGTTCGTCTCCCTAGTGTGTAATTCTTTTTAGAAATGATGAGGATACAACAAGTGACCATTAGTATCTCCATTTCAATGTAGCGAGGTTCTTTTGGGACCATTTTAAGCTCAATTTTGTTTGGTGCTATCAATGAGGTTTGGGCCCTTCCAGAGTAGGTGGCATTTTGAGAGATTAATGGCTTTTTTGGGGCCATGTGGGGAGCCAGGGCTGTCAATGTCTACCAGACCTGCAGCTACCTGATGAACCTGACCTGATTTTAATGGGTCCGTGTCCCGCTTATTGCACCTCTTAAGAAATCAGGTCGGGTTTGTGTCTCACCTTTTGGACCTGGTTAAAAATTGGGCCTAGTCGGGTTTGGTTTAGGTCCATGTGACATACCTTGTTGGACTCGGTCTGGGTTAGGCCGAGGCAGTTTTAATAATAAAGGTATATATGGTTAATGTGCATTAATTATTCTAGCAGAAGAATTAAGAAATGAGGTTTCCTAAGCAACAAACATGTAAGAGATCCCTTTTTTACATGCCATGCGTGTGTCAAAGTGACTCATGTGCCCACGATCTAATGGATCTAATCCATCCATTAGGTAGGCCCAACCATGTAAATGCTCTTAATTGTCACAAACCCAACTTGAAACCCAGATCCAAAGACCTAATAGATGCTCGACAAGCACTTGAACCCAATCAAATCCAGGTTTCTAAGATCTAGACCCGGACTTGAAAGGACCTCGACCCAACGAGACTAGAACCCGGTTAGTCCGATTATGGGTACTATAGGACCTAACCCGAACCCGACTTGTTGATAGCCCTATAGGGAAGTGGATTTGTTCGGGGCAAAGGTGTGAAGCTAAATAACACACTTATAGAGCTCTGTGCTTGATTAACCCCTCTCGTTCTGGAAACATTATGATTGAAGGAAGCTACTTTTTGCTCATTGACGGGCCTCTAGTAATTTGAAAGGGCCTTGCAAACTATCAGAGAAGAAAAACACTTACAAATTAAGTTGACCTAGGACTACTCAAGTTGGCTAAAGGAGGAGATCAAGTGGAGGTAGTGCTCGAGAGCCATCTGGCTTAACGAGTTGGGGGACACGATAATTTTCTATAGTATTGCAAGCGCTTTTGCTAGATGCAACAAAATTAGCAACATTGTGGTGGAGGTCAGAAATATCTAGGAGAAAGATCGGGTGTGTGACTCGGTGGTCCATTTTAATGAAGACCTTCTAGCAGGGGAAAGGTGGAGGAGACCAAAGATGGACAACTTGAATTTTAGCAGCCTAACAAGGGAGGAAATTGACTCGCTTGAAAGGCCCTTTATTGAGGACAAAGTGAAAGCCAATGTGTTTTCCTTAGGGAGGGATAAAGCGTTGGGTCCCAATGGGTTTCCTTTGGTGTACTTCAAGGAGTTTTGAGACGTTATGAAAGGCGATGTTTTGAGCTTGATGTCGGAATCTTCAAGGGGGTGCCTTTTGGCAGAGCTTGGGGCAATCTTCATTGCCCTCATTCCGAACGTTACATGTGCAAAAAGCTTGAGGTACTTCAAATTGATCCTCCAAATAGGAGGGCCATATAATATTCTCACCAAAGTTCTTGGTTCGAGATTTAAGGAGGTTCTAGCTAGTGTGATATCTAAGAATCAATGAGCATTTGTGGCGGAGTGACAAGTTTTGGATAATGCTCTTGTTGCTCATGAGTGCATCGTCTTGAGATACAAGGAAGGGCAGAGAGGAGTTGTTTGCAAACTGAACATCGAACAGGCTTACGATCACATTGATTGGGGCTTGTTGGATTATATGTTAGGCTAGATCAGATGCAGAAGGAAATGGAGAAGATGGATTATAGAGTGCATAAGTTCTGCTAAGTTCTCAGTTCTAATCAACAGTTCTCCGAAAGGATTCTTTCAAAGTTTGAGAGGTATCAAACAAGGCAACCCACTTTCTCCCTTTCTCTTTTTGGTGGTAGCAGAAACTTTGTGAAGAATGTTGGATATGGGACAAGCAGTAGACCCCTTTTATGGATTTAGGTGGAAGATCGAATCCACCTTCAGTTTGTGGATGACATGATTATTTTTTGTGAGGCTAATGTGATCATGGTTGATAAGTCGAGAATGATTATAAGCCGTTTTGAAGTGATATCGGTGCTCAAAGTGAACATAAAAAAAAGTGAGATGCTTGGAGTTTGTATGTCCAAGGAAGAGGTTGATCAGATGATAGGATCTTTGGTTGCAAGGTGGGCTCATTTCCCTCCACTTATCTTGGGTTGCCCCTTTGCATTGGGTAGCTGGCTAAACATTTGTGGGACAAAGTTGTGGAGATGTTGAAGAGGAAATTAGCCAGATGGAAGGGCCGGTATCTATCTCTTGGAGGCTGTATTACTCTCATTAAGGTTGCCTTGTTAAACTTGCCTCTCTACTTTGCGTCTTTACTTAGATGTCCAAAGTTTGTGTTGTTGAGAATGGAAAGGCCGAAGTGAGAATTCTTGGGGTTGGGGTCATAAGAGAAGAAGATATTCCATCTATTGGGTTGCGGAGAGGTGCATAAATCTTATGAAGAGGGAGGAGCCAGTATAAGAGATTTGGAGTTGATGAACCTGATGCTTCTTCGTAAATAGTTGTGGATGTTTGGGACAAAAGAGGGGGACTTTTAGAGAGATACTATTGCTGATAAGCACGAATGCTAGGAGGGTGGGTGGTGTACCAAGGATTCCTCACTTTACAGTGCAATTGCAATCTAGAAAGGGCTTTCTTGCATGAACTCTAAATTTAAAGAGGCGATTGGATTTTCTCTTAGTAATGGGGAGAAGGTCTGATTCTAGGAGGATGTCTGGACTGGTGAAACATCATTGCATGCGGTGTTTTCGAATATGGTTCGCCTCTCTCTAGATCACAGTATTTTGGTCGCTAGGTGCTTCTCCTTTTTGTGTAGTTAGCCTTGTGGTCTCTCTTTATTGTTGGTTTAGTGCAGGGGCATTTTCACACTGGGCTTGAGTGGGGTCGCTTGTGGGATACAGGGGCACACTCAGGGTGGGTGAGGCCCACGGAGGAGGTCTCGTGTTCGAGACTCCTCACCAAGGGTGATTAATGCGCATTTCACATTGGGCTCGAGTGAGGTAGCCCGTGGGATGCGGGGACACACTCGGGGTGGGCGGCCCATGTGATTTGGGGCCCACGAAGGGGGTTCGGCCATGGTCCTAAAACCCATGAGATGTGGGGCCTGGGCTATGAGATGAAGGGATTAATTCGCCATACTCTAACAGTTCGAGCTTTTAGAGCAAGTGGTTAATTGTCCTGCATCAAATTGGTATCAGAGCGGGAGGTCTTAGGTTCGAGACTCCTCATCGGGGGTGATTAATGCAGGGACATTTTCACGCTGGGCTCGAGTGAGGTTACTTGTGGGATGCAGGGGCACACTCAGGGTGGGTGTGGCCCACGGAGGAGGTCTCGTGTTCGAGACTCCTCACCAGGGGTGATTAATGCATATTTCACACTGGGCTCGAGTGGGATAGCCTGTAGGATGCGGGGACACACTCGGGGTGGGCGACCTATGTGATTTGGGGCCCACGAAGGGGGTTCGGCCGAGGTCCTAAAACCTATGAGATGTGGGGCCTTGGCTATGAGATAAAGGGATTAATTCGCCATACTCTAACAGTTCGAGCTTTTAGAGCAAGTGGTTAATTGTCCTGCATCACGGTTCCTTCGTGATGAAGGAGCCGAGGAGTATGCTTCACTTCTGGATCTTGTCTAACTATGTTTCTTAGTGAGAGGCGATCAGGACAGGATGGTTTGGATGAAGAACAAGTTTGGGTAGTTCTTGGTTTGATCTTTGTGCTATGTGCTTCAAGACTCGAGTAGGGGTTGTGAGTTTGGGCAATCACATCATGTTTGGTACTATGGCACACCATTGCGCCTTTGGGTGGTTAGTGGGAAGGGGGTAGGGTTTTGATCATCGACAATTTGCAAAAGCAATCAATGATGATTCCTAATGTTTGCTTCATGTGTATGGCAAGCGCCAAATCAGTTGATCGCCTTTTCATCCATTAATCCTTCGCGTCGGGTGTGGAACGAGTTCCTTAGGAATTTCAATATTTCTTGGACTTTGCCATCTTCAATTGGGGACCTTGTTATGGCGTGGCATGATGTACGTCTTCGGAAGCAAGTGAAGTCCTTTTGGAGGCTATGTTTGCTTGTTGCCCTTTGGGCAATTTGGAGAGAGAGGAAGGATAGGTGCTTTCGGAACCTGAGCAGTAGGGTGGAGCGGGTCTCTAGTAGGGCAAAGTTTCATTTAGTAGAATGGGCCTTTTGTATAGATGCTTTGAAAGGTTGTAATATTCTCTTTTAGGTTGTTGTTGTTGTGCCATCTCGGTGCCTCTCTCTCTTTTTTATTTTATTTTAATTTTGAATAAAATTTCTATTACCCTTAAAAAAAAAAATTTCTTTTTGTGCCCCTGCATGCTTGTTTGAGTTCAGAAGGTATCATTGATGTGGCTGATAGGTTCACTGGTGAGGGAGTGACGAGAGGTTTGGTCACTATCAGCCATTCTTGGCCTCTTGTGTAGTCTCTCTTTTTTGGTTTTGAAATGGAATTTTGCTACCATCATAAAATGTTTTCAACAGCTGAGGGAAGACATGATTAATTGTCCACTTCTATGCCGTCCATTATCATCAGCTTTGCAGTTATGGGTGACAGAACCAATCATTTATTAGTGATTATTCTGGCTTTTAAAATTGGGGATCTTTCAGACATGATTTATGCCGGTCTCCTTTCATGGGTGAAAGCACAATGCCTGCTGTTTATTTTTACCTTGATGAGATCTTCTACTGATACTTTTTCTTTTCATTGTAAAACTTTTCCTAGAGAATACTTTGAAGATGCCGATCGGACATGGGAGACATTTGAGAAGATATTATGGGGACATATTTCCAACTTCTTTAATCTTGCTAAAGAAAGGTATTGATTTTTTTTTTTCCAGTGTCTTTGGCATTTGAGGTTGGCCTTTTCAATTTAACTGGTGTTGTATAATCCAGGCAGCCAATGCTCCCTTGCTGATGCTGTCTTGTGACATAACTCGTGAACCCCATTAGATCATATAAATATTTTGTTTTTGAAGATTTTAGATCATATAAATATTGGGAAGTAGTTAAATAAAATGAAAAACATAGATTGTTTGATAGTTGAAATCCCCGTTTTTTGTCATACTCATATAAAATTTTGAAGTACTAGTGATCGAATGACATGGGTCACATTTCCACCTGGCTCAGATACCCTGTTAACGTCCAAACACCCGACGAAGAAATTAAATAACAGGGTTATAGAATAATCAAATTCCCTACAAAGAGATTTCACTAAGGGTGCGTCTTGTTGTGCTAATATTTTGCACCATATCAGACCAATTAATCATAAAATATCTTGATTCTTGGTGCAACCATTCACATCCTAATGCATCAAAGTACTACTCAATTGCATAAAATGCTTTTTAGTGCCAAAAAAGGTAAAAGACTTAAGTAATCAGTATGGATTTTCTTTCAGACACGGATATTTTGCTTTTAGGGCGTGTTTGGATTGGTGGAATCTGTGGATTGTGGAAAGGAAAAGAAATTTCAAATGATTAACAAATCATTTTTTCCACCTTGGTCTTCTCCAAGTAAATCTAGTGAAGGATGCTTGTTTGGTGGCACAAGGGAAATGTCTTGTCCCAGTTATAGTGAATTGGACTGCGCTAGCCCGACTTGCGTGGGCACGGGGAGGGCCTGACTTTCGCGAACTGCTAGGTATGTGGGACAAATATGCATTAGGATCTGCCCCGTCCAACTGGTGTGCTGTCACATTTTCACCAAGGATCCTAAAATTCAGTCAAATACAAGACTTAGGTGGGCCACACCATAGGGAATGGTGTAGATTCATGCCTAAGACAATAAATTTATGCGGTGTGGCTCACATGAGTCTTGGAATGTTTTGATTTTGGGGGAATCCATTAATCACGGTTTTTTCATCATATGAGTGGATTGGATGGCATATGCACATGACAGTGGACCCCACATGCAATTTGAACGATTTTAATGGTGAGACTTCCCATCTCAACTGTTTCACATGGTGTAGCCCACCTGAGTGTATAATTGGCTTGATTTTGGGGCCTTGGTCCAAACACGGTGGCACGCTTGATGGGTAGGTTGGATCTCATGTACATGAAGTCGTTCTGTCTGTGTCAGCAAAAGTAATGCTCCCCCTATCCGTAAGAAAGGCTTCCAATTATTTTTATATTGAATTCCAGCAGCACATCTATCACAACATTACCACCTCCTCCACTACCATGCACCCGCATTAGTTACATGTTGTAGCCACAGTCTACATCACTATGAGAACACGATCTTACACTATTAAATGAAAATTTTGCAGTATGAATGGCTGATTACAGTGCCCAATATCTTCTCCTCAATCATCTGAAACTGGGATTTGTTGAGGAATATTTGATGGCTATAATTGAGTTCATCCAATAGTTGTAATGAAAGAGTGATGTGGCCTCAAAATGACGGAGTGGATTGATTAGACAACCTGTGTCTGTGTCACAGGTTATTGGCTGCAATCAGGATATGTTGTCAGTTGATTTAGATTACCGTGGAGATCTGCCACGTGTAATATTCATCAGCGCAAGCATATCATCAATCATGCACATTTGGAGTATGTCAAAAATTTAATGCAATTTCATTGCACTGAATTTTTTTTCCTTGATTCCTGGTATTCCAGCTACAGAAATCTGCTGAAGATCTCTTTAAAATCCTCCATATACAAACACTAGCCGACGTCATGTCAATGGAAATGCATCTTTACGTTTCCACTGATTTCGTCCCATTTCTGCTGAATCAAACATGGCCTTAGATACGCCTTTAGAAAAAGAAAAGATACACTCCATTAAAACCAAACCAGACTAAGTAATCGTCATCGTCATTATCACCATCACCATCTAAGCATTATCCCATCACCATCTAAGCATGACCATCACCATCTAAGCATTATCCCAACTAATTGCGATCGGCTACATGAATCCTCTTGAATTCGCTTTCAACATTCCACTCTATTAAGGGCCATAACTTCAATTAGACTATAGGTTATCGAGTCTTTTCTTACTACTTACACCCACGTCCTTTTGGGCCTTCCCCTTTCCCTTTTGGAGCCTTCAACTTGCACCAATTCACTCCTAAAACCGACATAGTTCTTGGTCTCCTTTTCACATGACCAAACCATTTGTCTACTTTCCCTCATCTTATTACCTATTGGTGCTACTCCTAAGTTCCCTCAAATGATTCATTTCTAATTCTATCCTTGTCTTGCTACTTCTCCATCACAACATCCTTATTTCAGCTACGCTCATCCTATGAACACGTTGTTCCTTAACTGCCCAACATTCTGTCCCATAAATCATGGCTGGTCTTATAGCTATCCTATGAAATTTCCTCTTCAGTTCAAGTTGTATGTGCCGCTCACATAAGACTCCAGAGGCACATCTCTATTTCTTCCACCCAGCTTGAATTCTAGGGGCGACATCTGTCTCAATCTCTCCACTCTTGAATTCTCGACCAAGATATGGATAGTGGTCATTTTGGGAAATTTCTTGGTCAGCTGTCTTATTCTTTTTTTTTTTTACACGCGCTCACACCCCACACACACCCACGCACTTACACCACGGTGGGATTTCACCCCAATGGGTACTCAAACCCATGACCTCGTGTTGAAACTCTTGTTAGTTGTCTTAACTAATTCCTTGTGTTCACTCCTATTGTTACTAAAATTGCACTGCATATGCTTTGTTTTTTCCTGACAAATTTTAAATCCTTTAGATTCTGAAGTGCCCCTCCATCAATCTAGCGTTGTGTTTTCACCCTCCCTCATGTCAATCAAAACTGTCATATGGAAACAACATGCACCATGGGATCTCTTGCTGGAAATGCCTTGTTAACTCATCCATAACCAATGCGAAAAGGTTCAGGCTTAAGGCTGACCCCTGGTGCAAGCCCACAGTAATTGGGAATCCACTTAATAATTAATATGGCTTTTCTTTCAGTCACTGGCATTTTACTGTCTTTGAAAAAAGAGAAGATACACTCATATTGTAACCAACCCAGTTCCTGCTGGTTGGTCCTTTGATATCTTCAAGCAAAAGTTCCAAGAAAAATTTTTAACTTCACAGCAAGTTCTTTATTGTTTGTACTGCACTTGATTATACTTGGTCAACTGGAAATATCAATATTTTTCTTTGAATAATAGTCAACTAGAAATAAAGTTTATCAGAGTTTTAGAATGGTTTGCTTATTAGCATGCTAACAGGAAATGGATTACATGAGTAGCTTTTTTTTATCATTGTCATATGTCATTTTTTATCAGTGTGATGTCATTATATACATTATATATGCACACATTTATGCACATGTAAACGTGTATTTCCAGTACTTGCTTTTAGAACTGGTAGGGGCCGACCATTCTCCATATAACTTAACAGTGCTTGCCTTTTCATTCGATTATGGTAGACGTGTTTTTTTTTTTTTTTTTTTTTTTTGTGATTATTTGTCTGCATTTGAACATGCACATACATATCTAGGTGGAGTTAAAACCTTCAGTTTCTTCTCTTTTCTGTAGTTTATATGAGGCTTCTTATGTATATACACATGATTTCTTTTGCACGTCATGATGTCCAATTGAACTTTCAGTAGTCTCTCTTTTCTGTGGGTTATATGGAACTTCTAATGCTGGCCGTCATTACTAATTATTGACCTGTTTTGCAGCCCGCAGACATTGGTCCGCACTCTAAGGTATGATCTATTCTGCAAACTCTTTCAATTGTTATGGTTTTTTTTTTTTTTTTTGGTTACATCTTACCGGTATTGATGGGCTTGATTGAACTTATAATCTCAAACACTTCTCTTTTGGTTTTTAAAATTTCTTTTTTAAAGATCTCTATAGTCAGATTATTTTTGTGACTTATAGTTTACCTGACTGAAGTGTGACTATTGCAAGTTAATGATTAACTAGTCACAATGACCAACACGTCTGTGGCTTAAATCTGCAATTCACACATGAACATCAACCGGACGTGCATTGCCCACAAAGTCTCTTACTGGCATTGGTTTCCTCCCTCTCACTCTCTCTCTCGTTCCCTCCCTCCCTCCCTCCAGGAATTTTGTTGTGATATTGAAGTGGATAAATATGACCTGTGGGCTTATGAGAACACTAAGCTGAACCAGGTGGCATTTTTGTTGTGAAATGAAAGAAGGCAAAACAACCTATGGACTTATGGTATTGGTTTCTTAAAAAGAATAGTATTAAGCTAAATCTTTGCGACTCCCAGCCCATTAACAAGCTTATTAACATTTTTTTGAAGTATTCGGCTAGAGTTATAGTGGTATATGATTCTCATTTATTACATTTCTTGCAATATTATTAAGTTGTGTATTTTATTTACAGAATTCAGAATAAAAAAGAAAAAGAAAAAATAGATGATAAAAATAAGTTCAATATGGTTCATGTTAAAATTTCAAAATAAAACAAAATGTTTCTGTTATGGTGGAAAGCCTTTATAGTGAATTGCAATGTCTAGTTAAGAACCTCTCCTGGTGCCTCTGATTTGACCTGCTGGTTTGAACTGTAATAAATGCTATGGGTAAGTTTAAAGAACATGTCTAACTCATTATTGAAATTTGAAAGTTGAAGAAAGAAGTAATGTACGGTATCTTGCTACATTTTAAAATTTTCATTGCATGTGCATTGTGTGATCTGACAATGGACAGGTGTTGGTCTTCCAACTTTTCAAGATACAAAGGTTTCAGCAACTTCTTTGTAAATTTGTAGAGATCCATATTTTGTCCATCGCTGACCCCATACCCAACCAAAACTCCTCTGACATTCAAGTTACTTGTCTTGTTCAGAAAATGTTTATCTTGGGGTAAGCCCTTTTAGATACCATGGTAACCAAGTATGATAAAGGAATGAAAGGTTAGAGACCAAAAAGTGTAAAAAAAAGAAACAAGAGGTGTAGGGTTGTCTTGCTGCCCTGAAGTGAGATTATGCTATTTTACTACTGTGGAGTAATCCTTTAGTTGACATCAATGTTTCTTTAGTCTAACCCATAATTAGAAAAAAAGAGAACTGTAGAACAACTGCATTAAGTGTTTGAAGTCTATATTGTTTTTGGCAACACATTCCCTGCATTCTGATTTCACTCTTTTGATCCAATAAATTGCTTTTATTGATAAGAAAAGGACCAGCAAGAAAACTTGTTTCTCAATTAAACTGAATTATAAATCAATTTTTTTGGGTAAAAAATTCTCTCTCTCTCTTTTAAATCATGACCCCCCCCCCCCCCCCAAACAAAAAAAAAAAAAGAAAAAAGAAGAAGAAGAAGGTGCTAAGCTGTTTTGGTGAGTATTAAGGGTGGGGATTGGTTGTCTTTGTTCGTTAATAGAGGATTGAGATTATATGGAAAATGGAGAGATTTAGTAGAGGGGAGGGGTTTATAATCGCTTGGAATGGGAGAGATGATATTTAATATATGTGTGTGTATGTATGTATGTTTATACAATACACACTTTGATGATTGCTTCAGTTTTTGAGTGAAAACTATATTAAACTGGGGCTTTCCATGCTCCAATTTTTAGCTTGGCCTGGATTTCTTGTACTGTTCCTTCTCACATGGCACTTTGCTAAGTATGCAATGAGCCAAGCTATTTTCTATGTTTGCACTTTGGCTTAGTGTCAATTGCCTAAAATTTTAATGCTGAGTAAGGGGGTTCAAACCTCATTTTCTATAATTTACACTTCTTCTGTGACCCCTGATTCAGATCTCTAACATTCAAAACTTGAAATTAACACATTTGTTGCTCAATCCTGGCCTTGTCGAATTGAGTAGCATGTTATTGCTTTGGCTTGCTGATGATTCATGTTAACATCCTATATGCTTGTTTTTTTCTCAAATGGAAAACAGTTACCACAGTATTGACTTAGTGTTTCAAACATTTGGCAGGATAGTTGAAATGCAGGAACTCATTGATCAACAGCTGGCCGAGGAAGCAGCTGAGGCAGAGGGTGGTGGTGCCATGGCATCAATCAAGAATAATCGTAGATCTGCCAAGTAGGTCTGAAGATGCACCTACATTTGCATATATTATATGCTTGTGTATATGTGGAGTCCAAGGAATCTGGCCTTTTCCATTTTGGCATGATTGTATGGAGCTGTTCTGTTAGATTTTTTTTTTTTTTTTTTGGTTTGGCCACCGTGAATACATCTCAGTCGATCACTGTTTAATCTAATTTGCAACGATCATGACTTGTACATGAAGAACATACACCTGCTGTGAAAATCAAATTGAGAGGCAAGAAAAGGTTTCCATGCTGATGGAAATTGTCTCTCCATACATCCAATGAATTCGCATTTGTGATGCTGCCATGACCCATAAGAACTATTTCTGAAAAGTGACATGAACCTTACTCTAGATTTACTTGTCATTCTAAATGTCTCTTATTACACGTAAAATGGAAAATAAATAAATTCTGAAGGATTATGGATAGAGAGTTTTGAAACCCATGCCTGGCTTGCACTGAACATCATCATTATCATTATTATTTGTTTTGACTTGAATGTTTTCTTTTCTGTTAGCGTATCATAAGGTCTCTGGCAGGTTGTCAGCCCTCCTGCATTAAGTTCTCTTTCATCAGTTTCTCATATCTATCTCTTTGCTGGACTAAACCTATAATGATGTAAATGTAGATGGACATGATATCAGCACCCTATCTACGTATTTTGGTGTATGTGTCTTTGTTTAGGTTTGGGGTGTTTTTTTTTTTTAAACCTTTTCTTTTTCTGGTTGTTGATATTCTTTTCCTACTTTGTGGGCATTTTAATAAATTGTTGTTTCCTCTCTCAAAAAAGAGGAAAAGAAAAACTCATTACCTTTGCCATTCAGTTTTTTAATTTTTAAATTTGAAACATTCTTGATATGCTGTCACCCTCTATGGTTGTTTAGGCAACGATTAGTTAACTTTTTTCACGCTCTAAAGTTTTTAATTTTTCTCCCAGACGTGTGATTTTCAGAACCTCTGCTTCATCCTTCTGTTGCATATACCCTTCTGAATCTTCCTTTAAGTCTAATCGTTTTTTGTTTCTCTGTATACACCTTTTCTTCACAAGAATTAGTTTTGATATGACAGTTGACTTAGAGTGTATTGTTAGCTGAGTCTCTGAAGTGGTTGCATTTACTGGTGATTGGGTTTCTTATAATCTGCAGAAAGTCTACTACTGCAACGGCTGCTCCTAGAAACTTAATGCAAGAGAAGTTGAAGAGTCAGGGTAAAGGCTACAAAGATAAATGCTATGAACAAATCAGGAAAACTGTTGAAGGACGGTTCGACAAATTATTATCTGAGGTACTTCGCATTGCTATTAGGGTTGGTCCGATGGCTCTCAGGCCTAGCCCATCTTCGGCTGGGCTTGGGTCGTCCAAATTAGTCTGAGGCTGGGCCTGAGGCTATAAATCAAGAATGCTTATTAATCAGACCGTGCTTGGGACGTATTTTAGAGCTTGTAGGCCTGGCCTGCCCCAGCTGATATGGTGGATTTAACTATAAAAATGTGGAATATACATTTAGTAACAAGGGGCATTTTCATGCTTTATGCATAAATGGAACCTAAACTTACTGATGAGCTCTATTCCTCTCCTCTTTCATCCCCTCTTCTTTACCACTCATTACCATCCTTCTCTTTCCATGGCCATTGCCCCCTCCTCTCTCTCTCACAGCATGAATGTGCCACTGTTGAGGGCTTGTGCATTGCTGGACAGTTTAGTTATCTGATCCTTTGATAGGAGCCTGGCCAACAGCAGATGGGGATACTCTAAAAATCTTGCAGATTGGAAGACCCTAGCCAGACTATTGTAATATTTCCATCAGACATGGACTGTCTTTGTGTTTTCATCCTCTTGTAATATTTGTGCACGCTATTGATCGAAGGGTTTTAATCTTCCTATGTAGCAGACTCTTGAGGTAACCAGCCCATAGAGTGGAATAGTGGATAGTCTGATGAACAGTTTGAATAACCAAATCACAGCCCTGCTTGACAGAATCTTTAGCATGAACCTGTAATTCATCGAGAGTGCTTTTGATTTTGTATCCAGCTCAGCTCAGTCTGTCTACTTTGGCCTGAGGTTTCATTTCACAGGCTGAGCTTGGTCAGACCTTGGCCCAGCCCGAGTCTGGCGTGTTGACATCCTCAATTTCTAGGATGGAATCCCAGCAGCGCTGCCCATCCTAGCTGCACTGTTGCAAAGACGATAATAGTCAATATGAATGACTTTCCGATTTGTTCAGATAATAATCCCAGCAGCATTGTCTTCCTGCAGCTTGTTTTTGAGGATCTAACAGCTGCTTTAGAGGAAGCTCGAATGGTATGGCCAGTCATCTATAAGCAATTGATTTTATTATTGTTGGCTGTTCTTTGGTTTAATGCTTAGCAAAAGGGCTTTATGCAATCGTTTTGATTCCTTTAATTTTCTGATCCTGACTAGATTGGTGAGGAGCTTGGAGACATTTATGACTATGTGGCCCTTTGTTTTCCACCAAGGTCAGTCATTTGGACTCATGACTGCTTTGTATTTTGAACATGCTACTTATTATTGCTGCTTTCTTCATTTTAATGACAGCAATATTTATTTCAAACGTTTGAGCTGTTAGTTTGAATTCCAATTTGGTCAATGGAGTTTGGATCATCGGTTTTTTTTTTTCCTCCTAATGATATTTAGGTGCATGTGTGTTGTGTTTGCGTCTATCCTTTAGCTTTCTGTGCTTGGTTTCTATGTAGAGAAAAGGAAGAAGACACGTTGAATGTTTCATTTAAATCAAATTGGATACTAAGGAGAGAAACTCACCAAACAGAAGCTGATTTTTGTTTTTTTAATGATATTTAGGTGCATGTGTGTTGTGTTTGCGTCTATCCTTTAGCTTTCTGTGCTTGGTTTCTATGTAGAGAAAAGGAAGAAGACATGTTGAATGTTTCATTTAAATCAAATAGGATACTAAGGAGAGAAACTCACGAAACAGAAGCTGATTTTTAACAGTCTTTTCGCATATAAACGCTCCAAAATATAGAGAAAAACACTTTTCTGAAACATGAGGAAGCAGGAAAGCTCCTTCACATCTAAAGCATGGATAACAAAATTTGTCTATCTTGATTTTTTTTTTTCTACAGAGAGAAGGTGACTCATAGATGGTTTCTATAGTTTGTTTGAATTGAAAATCATTCAGTATTTCTGGTCTTTTGGGATGTTCTGTGGTCTCTCCTGGGATGAAGTTTGCTTATCTCCCCTTTATACTGTGTTGGCCTGTTCCATGGTTAGGATTCCACAGTCGCAATATATGAATTGGTGAATTTGGTAGATGTGTCTCTTCCTTGTGGGATTACAATCACCACCGCTATCTTTTCTCTTCTAAATTTTAGGTTCTTAGATTCCTTTGTAAAAGGTCTGAAATTAATACCTGAAAATGATAGAGAGCATTACTTTTCTTGTTATACTTTGGTGGAACGAAATAGGATACAGTGTTTGGAAAGATTCCACTGTCCAGAGAAAGAAAAGGTGGCTGGTTTGAGAAGAATATGGAATTTCAATCTTGTTCAGTTTTGGAGGTGGCAGTGGAGGATTTCTTCCAGTGGCATAGGGCTTTAGAATCAGTTATTGGGGCTAAGCGATGTGACCATATTGAGAATTTTGTTTCAAGAAGAATATTCAGTAAATGATGTCAACTGATGGTATATTGTCCCTTTACTTATTTGACTGTGTGTATTGCATTTACTATTTATTTATTTATTTTTATGCATCTTTGAAGAACGACTACTTTAGTCTACCTATTCTTGAGCTGATTTGTTTGGCCTTAGCTATGGTTTCTGAGCTGTTGGTATCTTTTTGAGCATTGATATTAACACCACAGCTTTGTTTGGTCTTTTCTTCCCTGAAATGCTATTGCTATAGTTTAAAATTTCTTGCATTGCATATAAGCATCTTAAGAATGGGACTACTTGCTTACACAATTCACTAAAATGTTTTCCGAGAATTGCTTCTACTTTTTTAACTTTGTTAACTTCTTCTTCTTCATCTTCTTCTTCATCTTCTTCTTCTTCAATTTTATTTTTTATTTTTTATTTTATTATTATTATTATTTTTTTGTATAATCTGTTAGTCAAGCAGTTAAGGAGACTCTTTATTGACGTGTTCTCTATATGTGGAGGGAACATATTAATTTTGTTATGCAATATGACTCGATAGCTTGAAAATTTTCATGTGTTCTCTGGTTTTGTGCTGCGTATCTGCCCTTAGTTAAATCCTATAGTTGTATCTAGTTATGGTGATTTTCCATGGATGATCTAATTTGCTTTCCTTGCCTTGATGTTTATTTTTCTTGCTTTCAGATATGAAATTTTCCAACTAATGGTTAATCTCTACGCGGAGAGGTTTATTCAGATGCTTAGACTGCTCAGTGAGAGGGCAAATACGCTATCAAATATAGAAATTCTAAAGGTATTATTTTATTTTTTCTAGCAGACATCAAAATCTTGACATCATGGGATATTTAAGGTCTTAACCACGAAGGGAAAGGAATAATAATGCAAAAAGGTATACAATGGAATCTGGATGATTTAGCAATCTTTCTCGTGATAAGGAAGTTTCTGCTGTACAGATTTTGTCTCTCACGATTAAAGTGGAGCTTTTTAGATGGGATTGGAGGTCACCTCCACAGTCATTGTGGAGTTTCTATGTTATATTAGCTTGTCATAATTAAGTCTGGTGTTGATTTTCATTATCTTTACAGCCTTATTTCTTGCATGTAGGTAACTGGTTGGGTACTTGAATACCAAAAAAATCTGATTGAGCTTGGTGTTGATGAGTCTTTAGCTCAAGTTTGTTCAGAAAGTGGTGCAATGGATCCTCTTATGAATGCATATGTTGATCGGATGCAAGCTACAACAAGGGTAACTTTGTCGCCACCTCATGTCTTGGTTGTGCTATTACTTGATCAATCGAAAATAAGCAGTGGCATCTCACCTGTTGCCATGTTTTCTGTAGAAATGGTACACAAATATTCTGGAGGCTGATAAGGTAGACGCACCAAAGAGAACAGATGCTGGGAAGCTATACACACCAGCCGCTGTTGATTTATTTAGGATTTTGGGGGAGCAAGTACAAATTGTTCGGGATAATAGCACAGATGTCATGCTATTTCGAATAGCTCTTGCTATAATTCAGGCAAGTTTTGTTTTGTCATGGTTTTGTTAGATACTGATGTTTTCACTCTTTGCCATTTGTACATTTTCTTTTCTGTTGTAGGATGTTTGTCCCTCTACTCAAATAGCAAATTTTTGTTGTGAATATGCTTCTAAGATAAAGACAATGATTCTAAAGAGGATAAAACAATTATTTTGAATAGGAACTTAAAATTGTGAGCATCTGATGGCTAGTTCTAGAACTTGGGTAAGAGAGGAAGGTTGATGTCTAGTGGGCAGCCAATTGTGAAGCATTTGTGAATCTACCATTTCAAAGTCAATCCCTAATTTCCAGGGTGCTAAGATGATGACGACTTGACAATTTCAGAAATTTTATGAATGACTTTCTCAGGAAAACCTATCATTTAAGGAAAACATGAGCTAGATATAAGCTTCAGTGGAATTATTTGCTTCTAAGGGATTTGGCCTTGTAACATGGCATTTAACAATCACTTGCTCCCTTGTCAAATGCAGATTGAAAATGATCAGTTCTTTGTATCTTTCAAAAAAAAAAAAAAAAAGTTCTTTGCAGATATCTTTACTGTTTAATCACGATGAAAGTTTCTTGATTCATTTTGTCAAGAAGCATTTTGAGCTTCAAGCCTTTTGAGGAGTATCTCCTATTAGTGGCAAAGTCAGATAACTAGATCTGCAGTTTTGGCGATAGGCCTTTGTTTGCGCCATTCACATCAGTTGGTTCAACTATCCTTTGATGGTTATGTTGTTTCTTTTTGTGATATTTGTCCACACTAATTTGCATACTTGGTTCAACTATCCTTTGACGGTTATGTCGTTTCCTTTTGTGATATTTGTCCACACTATTTTGCATAGTTGTTTGTTAATCTTTCTTTACTTGACATGTAATTTTGCATTCCTTGCTGCCTTTGTTTTTCTTTAGGTAATGATAGATTTTCAAGCAGCTGAAAGGCAGAGACTCGAGGAACCAGCTTCTGACATAGGTTTAGAGCCTTTGTGTGCAATGGTCTGTGGCTCTTTGGATATTCGTCAATTGTTAATGCTTGCAAAATTTTGGTTTATTCATGTAGACAAGTTTATTGACTGTATATTGTTGTTATTTGTTGCTTCATACCAGATCAACAACAATCTGCGCTGCTACGATCTTGCAATGGAACTCAGTAACAGCACCTTGGAGGCTCTTCCACCTAACTATGCCAAGCAGGTTTTGATTTATTTCCATTGGGATTTCTGCTTTCCCCCTTTTTTTTTTTTTTTTTCCCTTTGACGTCTTGCAGATTAGTGTTAAACAAGTAATATTTTTTCTTCAGACTTTAAAGAAAATTTGCTGAGAATTTTCAGTTGAGAACTTGAACTTATGGCACTCTTCAAGAGCGATTTTTTATTAATAAAAGTGAATAGACTTGTATCTCTTCTAGGAGTGATTTTGTTTTAATCAATAGAAGCGAATAGACTTGCATCTCTTCTTTATTTTTTCTGAAACCTTTTTAAGTTGTGTTAGTAAGTTTCAAAATTTAGAATATGATGATGATGATGATTTTCTTATCGACATTTTTAACAATACATGCAAACCAAATACAACTTAACCCGCTGTCATTTGTCAATGTTAGACCTAGACACAATATTTCATTTTGCATAAATAGAATTAAAAATAGGAAATATTGGTAAAAGGGAAACAATTTTAATTATTCAGGAGATCAAATTTTCACCTTAGCATGCATAAATGGGTGACAGTGAAGGTCACAATCAATCATTTCATGCCTTTACAACATAAAAGCAGAAAGCTTAAATCATCCTTGAGTAAATAGGTAAACATCGATTACAAATGAAGAAAAATATTGTATTCCAAAAGGTGCTTCAATATTATGAGCTGTGATCCAGTATGAAATTTGCATCCCTCATTACAATGCGAATTTATGTGGACCCTGGTGGGCAATTATTATGAGCCATCAGCCATGGAAACTATGCTTCTTATAGTGTCGTGGGTGATTTGTAAGGAAAAAACAGTAGGACTTTTAATAAGGCAAGGTCCATTTCCCAGTTGATTGAGAGAACTAAGGGATATTTTAGGGGTTGGGTGAGTCCTTGGAATTTTCAGGGCATATCTGATGATCTTTGCAAGGAATAGCCACAGATATTTTTGTAATATGAGTTATGGTATCCCCCTCTTGGGTTTGTATATTTTTGCATGTGCGGGCATTTGGTGTTGGATGAAATATTTTACAGACATAAAAAGGTCTATGAAAAATGTATACGAGTCAATAAACTTGGTGCGTCAGAAAACTTGAAACATTTAATGAATTAATTGCATAACCTTTTGTACCGTTGCGGGTCTTTTCTGATTTCTTGCTGATTATTTGCAAGCTGCAACTTTTGGAAAAGATAAAGGAAATATGCCATTGAAGGTTTTCTGATATCTACCATGTGGGTGAACCATGTGAACCTTTCCTTGATGTAATGGTGGTCATGCTTGCAAGTCAAGATCTCAGTAGATGGGACTCCTCTTGGACTGGCTGTAGCCCAAAATCTTACCGAGTGGGTGATCCTAACCTCATTCAGTTGCCCACCTTTTACTTGTTATTTATAGTCCATTAAATTTTCTACAGAGTTCACTATTTGGATTGTTGAATTGATCTCATTTTTGGTTATTTCCTATCCAAGAGGTTGGGAATCAGTTTAATGGTCTGGATAAATGAGCACATGCATGGATTCTAGGGAATTGATGGGGAATATCGTACTCGAGTAGTGCAAGATGTCCTGTTTGTAATTCTTTGAAGTGTGAGTGCGTAACAAATCTGGGGTGTTCAATTCATAGGACACCTCATGACTGGATCATCATCCAAAAGATCTGTGGATTGGATCATCCTAACTGTTTGATTGATTGCCTAAGTTTCAACATGAGTCCACAAGAAGTCCATTGGTGAAAGGTTGAGCAAGATCTAATAGGTGTGAATATTTGGTCTGGATGGACAGACAAGTCGTCCGGTGGACATTTACATTGTTCACCACTTCGTGGAGGTTAGGAAGACCCATATCATTGATGTTGGCATGAACTTTTGCTTCCATGAATTATTTTTTGCATGGCAATGCCATTGTACATTCAAGTGAATGATATAAATAAAATATCGTAGCCAGTTTTTCCCCTCAGATTATCCATGCCTTAACGCTATTGATGTTGGGAATCATCTCTTATAGCCTTATACGTAAATTATTTCTTCCGATTTTTTAATTCGTTTTCCATCTTTGAGCTTGTATAAATATTCCCTCACGCATAAATTTATATAATAAAATGCCTTAATCATTTTCTTGAATAGTTGTTAATTGTTATTTCGCAGGTTAATTCTTGAATAGTTGTTAATTGTTATTTTGCAGGTTAATTTTGAGGATACTTGCAAAGGCTTCCTTGAAGTTGCAAAGGTTTGTAATGGTTCCTTATATTTTATCTATTCTACTAGGAAAGCCTGCTGCTCAGAACTTAATTTTTGTGCTGATTTTATGCATGTGGAACTCTCTTTTAGAGCTTGAAAGATTTAGCAATGCACAATTTCCTTGTCTTCTGCAATTACTTGTATTTTTCAGATCAATTGAAAAAAAAATCTATTTTTCAGATGAAATCTTAAGATTGTCTTTAATATCTGGGTTACACGTTTCATTCATTGTGCATAGAAAACATTCTGTATTACTTTACATCACCTTGGTATCCTTATAATGATGTTTGTACCGCTCTTTTCATATGCTATACTTGTTTTTCCCTGGCAGGAAGCTGTGCACCAAACTCTTATTGTTATCTTTGAAGATCCTGGAGCGCAGGAGTTACTTGCTAAACTTTACCAAAAAGGTAACTTTTTCTAGCTCATTACATCAACTTGATCCTCTAGTACTTTTGTCACATATAATGTGGCAATACTTCTATCATCGTTGTGGGTTTTCTTCGCAATCCTAACCCTCTGCAAATCTTGGCCTGACTGACTTAGTTTTCATCTAGAGGTATTTTGGCAATGTTTTGTGGTAGACAAGTAGTCTAGGTATATATGCTTGTCTGGGTATTAGTCCAGAGCAGCAATATCTTCGAGTCTTGTGGGCTATAGAGGTTGTGTAAATGACATTCATCTAATGGAACCTTTTCTTCTGGATATATTTTAGTCCATTCCTTTCAATTGATAGCGGATGAGTACATTGCTATCTCAAGGACTGTGGGTACCTGTTGAGGCAAGAGATGCTTGTTGACCCTATGATTAAAGCTCTATAAGCTGACTCTGTTGCATTTATAGGACTGTCGGTACCAGTTGAGGCAAGAGATGCTTCTTGAAACTATGATTAAAGCTCTATAAGCTGACTCTGTTGCATTTATAAAAGAAAAGAAAAGAAAAGTTGGTTGGATGGGTGGGGTGGGGCTGGTCAAGTTGTTTTTCCCATACTGTGTTATCTTATGGAAAATCTTCCACCGACAAGCTTGTCATGTCTTTGGGCTCTGAGGTGCCAGGTTTCCAGTCCCTGGTAAACAAGTGTTGGACTTTGTGGTCTTGTGGACAATGTGACCATTACATGTTGGGGTGTGAAGTTGCGAAGGGAGCCAGGCATACCAGGGCTGTTTGGATACTTCTTGGTTTGCAAGCCTGCTTCCATCTCTTCACTGTTTGTTAACCCATGGTAGTTGGTTTCATTAAAAGAATGTGATAGATACAGTGTCAGAGTGTTGCATTAGCCATGTTATGACTGGACAAACTGAATAGTGAATGGTCTAACGATGTGCCAAACATTATTAAAGTGACAGTGACAATGGAGCCAACAATTTTGTGTCCACCATTTTCAAAGCAGTCATTTGGATTTCTACAGTGTATTTTGTGAGGACATGATTTCCTTAGTCCCAAGTTTCATTTCTTGCATGGATGCTAGTTGGAATACGGAGTCCAAATCTTCAGGAACTGTTTACCCATTACTTTCCTCTGAAGGTTGCCTTTCATTGTCTCAGTCATATAATCATTAAGGTAGGAAGAGGTGGCTGACCTCAAATGGATGGACATCTGCTATTGGCCACGGAGCATAATTAGAGCATCATCTTACTAAAGTGTCATTCCCTTTGCCATTGCTTTCGTCATCTCCACTTTATTCTTAGAGAGGCTTAGCACCATCTTTTTAATTCATATACGTGTAGATTATTTTTTGTATTGCATTTCATTTAGTCAGTTCTCAGCAACTTCTACACTATCTTGATTGTAGTCCACAATCCTGGGAGCACTTTGGTTTATTTTATCAGGGGAACCATTTTTTTTTTTTTCTGAAAGATGATAAATTTATTCATAGAAGGCCGGAGCCAAATATACAGAAAGCAGAGAAACATGAAAAATAAAATTACAACTCAATCCAACTGATCAGGAAGAGGGAAATACCGTTGGATATAACCGCCCAATCCATAACATAAGATTTAACCTTTCTGAAGATTTCCAACACCCCCCCTCACCTATTCCTGAAACAGCGATCATTCCTTTCTAGCCATATGAACCACAAACCCACCACTAAACATAAATGCCATACTTTTTCTTTTCTTTTTTCTATGATCCCATTGACTCCACCATGCCATGCCAATATAAACTGGTCGATAGAGCTTGGTGACACCCACACGACCCCGAATAAGTAAAAAAAAGCAATCCCAAAACCTCTGTGCGAATGGACAATGTATGAAGAGGTGATCCACTGTTTCCTCGTCTTGGTAACACATTAAACAAACATTCGGGATGATCATCCTTCTTTTACGGAGATTGTCCACTGTTAGCACCTTCTTTTTGCCCACTAACCAAGCATGCACCACCATTTTTGGAGGAGCCCCATGCCGCCAAAGAAAAGATGTCAGACATATGCCCTCATTGATGTTGACCTCACTTATATGCTTGTAGAAAGATTTAACCAAGAACTTGCCCGACTTATTCTTAAGCCATATAGTTTGGTCCACTTCCGAAGGCACCGCCGCACCGGGGATACTTTGGAGAGCAGATCTATCACCCAAATAAATTCAACTCTGAATCAGCTAGATCCTACGACAAGGCGGTGCCCAAGTAACAGCCTCTCCTTGAATTGAATAGCATCTACCTACCTTCAAATCAGACTCTATAGCAATTCCTGCTAAATGGGGAAACAGATTGCTCAGTTTTTGCTCCCCCACCCAAATATCCTCCCAAAATGTAATGGTCTTCCCATCCCCCAAATGGAAGCCTACCCTTGTCCACACCCTGCTTTTTATTGAAGCCACCACTTTCCATAAATATGATGCTCTGTACAGAGATGACGACCTAATCTACATACCCCTCTCATCCAACCCTTATTTCCTAGCTCTTACCTCTCTCCATATGGAAGTCTCCTCCACTCCAAACCTCCAAACCCATTTGCCAAGCAATGCTAAATTCATAAGCTCTAGGTTTCGTAATCCTGCCCCCCCATTAATCCAAAGGTTTACATACGTCGTCCCATTTGATGAGATGAAATTTCCTCTCATCTTCTGCTCCATTCCACGGAAAATCTCTCCTAATTTTTTTTTGAACCTATTTATCACAGATATCAGGGGAACCATTTGACCGGCTTATTATGTGATCCTTCTAATATTGTGTTAAAATGATGATAGATGATATATTCGGTTGTCATAGTAAGTTCCTACCTCATGCAAATTTATATAACTTTTTAGTGGCAAATTTCTAGAACTAGTGATGGCAATGATGGGATTCTGTGTTGTATTTATATGTTTTTTGCTAGAGAATAGCTTTCGAACTTTTTCTTCGATATATTTATTAATGAGTACATCATCCAGTTTTCGGTTTAATTCCTTTTTCAATTGCCAACAAAGAATTGATCTAAAACACACAAAGGGGAAGAAGTAAACAAGATCCATAAAGGCGATGGATTAGAGCTCCCCATATAAAGAGGAGATCTACCCTAAATACAGAGAAGATCTGTGGATCCCCTATAATGGATAAGTGTCCTCTATTAACATTCTTTGATTCACCATGAATCTGAACAATATGATGATGATTTAACTTGTATTGATTCTGATGGTTACAAAGTGCAGTTAACATGCTATTTTATCTATGTTATTAATGAGTTTATTTGGGCTATTGTTAAAATGATTTGAAGTTTATAACTTTGCTAACATCTTGATTTTATTGGCATTGAATGGAGCTTTTGCTTTTATATTTCAGAATGGTCTGAAGGATTGGTTACGGAGAGTCTAGTTTTAACATTTGGTGATTATTTCACAGATGTGAAGATGTAAGCCTTCTCCTTCCGCAGTATGTAAGGCATTAGAAACACATTGATCATTCACTTTTTGCGATTTCCTCTAACATCAAGTAAATGGCGCTCTTTCTGGAAATTATATGGTCCTTGACATGAGGCTTTGCATGCTATAGTTTTGGTTTCCTGTTCTGAAAGTAAGGCCGTTGGTAAAGTGGTGATCAGATGTTGGTCTCTCGGGCCCCATCATGGATGGACTATGCCCTGTAAATCTCCTTCAGAAGACAGTACTAACCTCTCAATTTGTGTCCTATAGACAGTTTGGAAGAGAAATGCAGACATCATCCAAATTCAACTGAAAGTCTCAACATTGCTTAACAGTTGGCAGCAAAAGTGAGAACCGAAAACTCGAGTATACTGTGCTAAGCCTCGCATTGAGGATCTATAATTCTTCATGCTAGCAAACATGTTGACTGTAGAAATTCTGATTTTGTGACCATCTGCCAAGTTTTCGGAATAAATTATCCCATTCAACTATATATTTCTTTCTTTTCTTCTCGTGCTCTTTCTTGTATTAGATCTTTTCAAAACCAGGATTTTGCAGCCCTTTCAATTTCATCAAACACTATACTCAGCCTATATAGTAGCATTTTATGCATTAACAAGATAATTTCTGTAAATTGTCTTTTCATTTTAATGGTATTTGTTCTTCATTATATTTTGTTTGCCTGATTGATGACATTTTAATATCATGCCACCTTAATGTCATCAGCTGTAAATGGGTCAGCACATTCTTCTATAAATCTATTATAGCTTTTGCCTCCTCTTTCACACAATCAATGAAGTGTAGCATAATATTTTCAAAGATATGGGTTGGTTTCCTTGCTCGATGTATATTCTGAGCAATGGGTTGCTCTATGTATGTGCTGAACAAATAGTGGGAAACAGGTCCCTTGGACACGTTTAAACATTCATCTATGATGTGAGCCAACCTCTAGGACGTGTAAAATGTACATCCAAACTGTGTGAATGTAAGCATGTCTATATGATATGAGCATATCTCCACTGAGCTTGACTCTTCAATAATGCTCAAGGGATGATTTTCTTGCCAGTGATACCCAGATAGGAGATGGATGCAGAAGCGAAATGGAACAGGATATGACTCCGGATTTCCTGAAATCCTGGCCATGAATATGGAACTGGGTAGCCCATCCATAGCATCATCATTATCATCATAACCTTGGCACAGCTATTTGGGGTCAACCATCTATATTTAATGATTTTAATAGAAAATTTTACACTGTATAACAATTTATTTTTATTATTTTATTATTTTTTATAGGTTAGTTTGAAGCTTGATCCCTTGGCTTCAGCCTTACAGACTTGATGGCATCACAACTACAAAAGGACCACGACTTTCAGTAATTTTAAGGAAATCATATAAAAAAAGGATTGCATCATTGATATAATTACACCTGCGCAAGGAACTCAGAGTCATAGTAATTCATCATGTGCACGCGCACATGCATGCATGCGTTAATTTTTAAAAACTGTGTTACTTTTTTTTTGAAGGTGAAGAAATTTATAAAGCAGAGCCAAAAAAGGAAAACAGATAAAAGGAAGAACAGAAAAAACGAACAGACACAAAACTGAAACTGGAAAAAACAGAACAAAAAAACCCCAAAGCTTAAACACAACAAATCAGCCCCAAGACTGACTAAAATCCCCAAACCCTAGAAAATTAAGGTGCCCATTCCCTGAATAACAGGAGAACCCTATTAAACACTCCGGCTGAGGAGACCTTCAGGTTCTGAAAGCAGCGTTTATTCATTTCTGCCCACACAGCCCAGAGGACAGCAAGGAGGAGGATTTTCCACTTTTTTCTCCCTATCACACCGCCAGAGGCTGCATGCCAGGAGAACAAAAAAAGACCATCAATTGAGGGGGCCACAACCCAAGCAACTCCGACAAAAACGAGAACTCTCCTCCAGATGTTAGACGAGAAAGGGCAGTGAAGGAAGATGTGATCAACTGATTCAGCATCTTCCAAGCAAAGCACGCACGCATTTGTCAGGGGTAAGCATCTCTTTCTCAGATTGTCAATCGTAAGCACCCGATTCCTGCCAGCCAGGCATGCAAAGGCGACTACTTTAGGAGGGGTCCCATAAAACCATACAGCACCTGGATGACTACTGCGTGTGGAATGGGCCAAAGACGAAAGGAAACCATAGAAAGATCAAACTGCGAAAGAGCCTGAACTAGCATGATTCCAGACCAGCTGGAGAGGGAACATAACCCTGCAATCAAGAAAAAGAGCCATAAGATTCTCAAATTCAGGGTCTGACGGGTTCCTCCTGGAGCCAAACATCACTTTCAGCCTCTCTAGAAAAGCATTCAACCACTGTAATGTCCGGAGAAGGACAAATAGCGGCAAGAGCAGGGAAGTCTACAGATAAGGGGTGGCTACCACACCAACGATCAGATCAGAATCTAATTCTCGATCCGTCAGCCAGATCAAAGTGTGCTCCTTCAGAGACTTTGGGAGCCAGCTTAGCTATGCTTTTCCCGAGACTGGATTCTCTACTAATCACTGATTATATATATATTTTTTTCTTTACAAACTTAAAATTTGACAATGCTACTAATATTTGCAGAATCTTTATAGTAGATTCTTTACGCATTGAAGGTTGATTTTACTGCACAAGAGAATTACAAAAGATCCCCTAAAGTTTTTTTTTTTTTAAAATTAACTAAAATAAGGGAAAGAAAGAGAAACAGAAAAAGAAGAGGGGGCTGCTGAGAAGGCAGGCCCTTGAGAAGAAAGAAAAGAAAGATCTACATTAGTCCCTTCCCTTTGAGACACCCAATCAGCTATGAAATATTTAACTTGAGAGGAAATTAAATGGGAAGGATTCGCCTCATTCTGAAAGCACCGCTTGTTTCTTTCAATCCAGATCGCCCACCACACCGCCAAAATACACGCCCGCCAAATTCTTGATTTGATTTTGCCTATCCGAACCCCGTGCCAAGCTTTCAGAAGCATGTCTGCATCCTTTGGAAAACACCAACTAATCTTAAAAGTATTTAGGATGGCGATCCAGACAGAATAGGCGAAGGAGCAGTGAATGAACAGATGATTAACCGATTCTGCTGAGGACATACAACATAAACAAATGTTTGGGAGAATCATTCCTTTCTTTATAAGATTCTCCAACGTGAGAATTCGATTGTACACTACCAGCCAACCGAAGACCTGCAGCTTTGGGGGAACATCATATTTCCAAATGAAGTTGAAATGGAGAGAGGGGATAGGAGCTTCATAAGCCGAAAGAATCGAATAAAATGATTTCACCGTGAATACTGCAGACTTATCAGCTTTCCAGATGATGCTATCTTTGCTGACCTGATTGGGATAAGCATCATGGATGAACTGCAGCATTTCCACAAACTGAATACTTTCCCATTCCATCAAGTACCTCCTACAAGGAATGTTCCAAACAATTCTGTCCCCGATGAGTGAATAGTTTTCAACTATGAAATTATTCTGCCTTTTCACCACCTGGAAGATGAAAGGATATTTATCCTTTAGAGGAACATCACCTATCCACGTATCATGCCAAAACCTAATACGGTCTCCCTTACCCACCTCAAATCTGATCATTCTGGTGACCTCGTTTTTCAATCGGCTGATTCCTTTCCAAGCCGTAGAGGCCCTGTAGAGGGAGGAATCATTCGTCCACCATCCTCCATTTGAAGTCCCATACTTACCTTTAATTATAATATTCCACAGACTGTCTTCATCGTAACCGAGTCTCCAAATCCATTTGCCCAAAAGAGCCCGATTCATCAACCTTAGATCTTTGATGCCCGCTCCTCCTTTAACATGTTTACAGACTTTCCCCCATTTCATAAGGCTGAATTTCTTCTTTTCTTCCTCACCACTCCAAAGGAAGTTGCGTCTAAGCATATTTATCGACTTGAGAACCCCCGAAGGACAATGAAACAGCGACATAAAGTAAGTGGGAAGATTGGACAAAGCTGCTTTTATAAGCGTAAGTCTCCCCCCAATAAGGAGATAACGACACTTCCATCCGGCTAAACGCTGGCGAAATTTGTTAACGACTTTATCCCAATGATGAATCCTTGGCTGACCCATACACAAAGGGAGACCGACGAACACGGCAGGGAGGGAACCCACTGAACAACCCATAAGCTCCGCAAGCTCCGAAGTTTCACTGTCTGCCAAATTAATCCCATATAACTTAGACGTGGAAAGATTCACCTTCAGCCCTGCCACTGCTTCGAAACATCTGATAACCGTGCGAAGATTCTCAACGGATTGGAGAGAAGCCTCAGAGAAAATTAGGATGTCATCCGCGTATTGAACGTGGGATAGCGGATCTCTAGCATTTTAAAATTGAATACCTATAAAAAGACCTTCCGATTGAGCTTTCAGAATCATAGCGAAGAGAGCTTCACTGATATGAGGAAGAGGAAGGGGGAAAGCGGATTTCCTTGCCGGATACCACGAGAGCTTTTGAAATATCCCTTCGGGGATCCATTTAGTAAGACTGAAAAGAAGGCAGAGCTAACACACTCCTCGATCCATCGACTCCATCGGTCACCGAAACCCATACGGCTCATCATGTAACGAAGGAAGTCCCAATCGACATGATCATAAGCCTTCTCCATGTCCAAATTGCAGAAAATGAACTTTTTCTTCGAAAGATGACAAGAGTGGAGGGATTCGTTAGCAAGAAGGGCAGCGTCGACAATCTGACGACCTGGAACGAACGCACTCTGATTTGGGCTTATAATCGATCCGATAACTTTCTTCAATCTGTTGGAGAGGACCTTAGCCAAAATTTTATACAAGCTTCCGATAAGACTGATTGGTCTGTATTCTTTGAAATTGGAGGCGCCCGATCGCTTGGGAATCAGCGAGATAAAAGTAGCACCAATGTTTGAAGACAGTCTTCCTCTCTCATAGAATTCATTAAAGAAAGAGCAAAGATCCTCTTGGAGGAGGTCCCAGAATGCCTGAAAGAAGGCAATTGGGAAACCGTCTGGACCAGGGGACTTGTCAGCACCCAGTTCCGAGACCGCTTTCCGGACCTCATCCAAAGAAAAGCGGGACTCCAGGAAAGAACTATCTTTAGCTGATAAACGCTTGAATGAGAGGTTGTCCAAACGTGGCCTGGACCAAGGCTCTTTATGGAGAAGATCTTGAAAGTAGGATATAGCAGATTTGCAGATCGTGTCTCTGTCATCAGTCCAGTGGCCATCTATCTCCATACAACTGATACGCTTCACACTGGCTTGTATTGAAGCAATTTTGTGAAAGTAGCTCGTATTCCTGTCCCCTTCCTTGATCCATTTCACACGGACTTTCTGTTTTCAAGACACTTCCTTCTGATAAAGGATAGCTAAGAGAGCTTGAACTAGGCGAATTCTGTTAGCCAGGTCCTGGGGAGACATGGGCCTACTTTCAGCTTGAGAATCGATCTCCTGGATTTCTTTGAGGATCATATCCATTTCCTGTTCCGACCGATGCATTTCCTCTTTGGACCATAATCTGAGCTTCTCTTTCAGATACTTCAATTTACAACACAATCTGTACCCTGCATAGCCCTGATACTGAGCTTCATTCCACCAATCAGCTACCATTGATTTAAAGCCTGCCACATGAATCTAGGCAATATTAAATCGAAAGGACTTCGGACCCCAGTCTACCTCCTCAGACGATAAGCACAAAGGCCAATGATCGGACGTAATTTTGGGAAGAATCGACTGAGAGGAGGCAGGCTGAAGGCTCAACCATTCCGTGGAAATTAAAAAACGATCCAATCGACTCAAGATTGGGTCCACCCTCCCATTGGTCCAAGTAAAACGGGAACCAGATAGAGGGAGATCGATAAGACCATTTTTATCGATCCACTCGGAAAAGGCAGACATCTGAGAATGAGAATAGTTCCCAGATGATTTCTCATCTGCGAACCTTACGGTATTGAAATCCCCTGCAAAACATATAGGGCCACTGAAACCCTGACAAACTGAGGAGAGCTCTTTCCAAAAGATATCCCTCAGGTTGGGATTGGTGGGCCCATATACCGAGCAAATGAGGAAGGAGGCACCCGAAATACTGTTCCTGAGAATCACCGAGAGATAGAAAGAACCTTCCGAACTGGAAAGGAGAGACCAAAACGCAGATCGCCAGGCTATGACAATGCCCCCTGAACTCCCCGATGCCTCCTTAAGGACCCAGGAGGCATCCTTAGCATTCCAGATAGAACTCATGAGGCGAGCATCTATCGCTTTCACCTTAGATTCCTGTAGGCAGATTAGCTAGGGGTTATTTTTGCTACAGGTGGCTTTGATGAGTCTTCTTTTTTGAGAGGACCCCAACCCCCGAACATTCCATGAGATGATTTTCATGGGCAAACTTCACTGCCCCGCTCTCCCTCCCTCTCTGGATTGTCCAAAATCTCAAGACTAATTTCTGCTCTTGTGGACTTCTGCTTCTGATTTTTATACCTTCGACCCCTTGATCCAACCTCACTGCCCCGATCTCCCTCATTCTCTGGCTTGTCCAAAGTCTCGGGACTGATTTCTGCACTAATAGGTTTCTGCTTCTGATATTTGTTCCTACGGCCCCTTGGGGTTCTTTTCTGCGAATACTTGGAAGGATCCAACGGCCGACCTCGATTTTCCACACACTGGAAGAGAGCAAGATAATCCTCTGGCCGATCGCCAAATGAAAGACCCAATAATCTTCCGATGTGACCCATAGCATCCCGTATCCACCTCTTACGTTGCATCTCCTTACTTAACAAGTCCCGATGCTCTTCGTTGAACAAGACCGATACTGAAGGGTGAGGTCTCGATTGGATAGGATTGACGTTAATAACCTCGGTATCGATCTGCTCCTGGAAAAGAGAAACGAGATGAAGCTTAGAATCCTCCGCTGGAAGAGAGACATGATCAGAAATGGCGGAAACCAGGGACGAGGGGGATAACGAGGAAAGGGACCGGTGATCTTGAAAAAGAGAAGGATCAGGAGAAGAATCGAACGGGATTAATTGCAAGAGAGCGCTGCAATCATCCGGAAGAGAGAGTCCAGAGCAATCCACCTCTTCGGAGGCAAGGAAAGGACTGAAGCCCTTGACGGAAGCCTCAGGAGCAGGGTCGAATTCAAATCTGTGAAAAGACAGAGACTCCGTAACCTAATGGGAGCCACGTGGCCGATCGGCAGTAGTGAACTCCTCCTCGGACAGGTCGGAATGGGCACGTATAGGCAAGAAGGAGGACGAACCACCATGTATGGAGAAAGGAGCGGAAGGCCGCGCAGCTCGAGGTGAAGAAATAGCCGTTGATCCGCTCGGCATGAGACAGGAGGGAAGAGTTCTCAGCACGCCACGTAGGGAGGCAGGAGCAGAAGGACAGAGAGGACGCACGGCTCGAGGCGACGAAAGAGCAGAAGACCCGCCACGTGTAGGGAGAGAGAGAGAATGCGCTGAAATGGAATTAATGTCTCCACCTACTTCCGAAAAAAGAACCGATGCTCCGCGGGAGCTCCTAGGAAGAGTACCTTCTTCTACTCTACCTCGGACTGTAGTTAAATCTGGAGGTAGGGGGGAAGCCCGACATCGCCAAATATCCCCCCATCGCGGAATAAGAGAATCCCGATCTTCTCTTTGAACGGGAAGCTGAAACGATCTATTGTCTGCGATGATCGTAATGAATAGAGGGAGCGAAAGCCCTTTCTTTCTACTAATTCTGAGACGAATAACCCCCATCTCCACACCCCGACAGGTCTTCAGATCAATTTCAACCAAGGATCCCAAACAGGATGCAACATCTTGGAAGAAACGATCATTCCAGAACTCGAGCGGGACGCCCCATACCAGGATCCACATTTCCTCAAAACCAAAAGCGGAATATTCATTCCAGGGGATGACTCCCCTAACCCGCTCGTCCCGATGGATTGCGCCCGCCATCAGCAAAGAATCCAGATTAACTCCCGGATCACCTTTCACCCACACCACGTTGTGATCGATCGGCCTGAGATTAAAAGACCCAGCTCGGATATTGGTGCATTCGTCAATCCAATCATTAACTTGATCAATGGTAACGTTATCATGGTTGAGTATAACTACCGTGCTCTTCAGCTCTTCCCTGGCTAAATGGAGGACTTCCGAGTTGAATTGAATAGTATGGGGGGGATCGGGTGTCGTATTAAGGGGAGGAGCAGCGGCAAGATTTGGAGACTGTTGTGTCGAAGTAGCAGGCTGAGGGGGCAAAGGATGCGCTTGAACAGGTAGATCGGATGAAGGCTTGCGATGCACAGATGAAGACTGCTCTGAATGCTGGTAGACACGCGAACGGGGGTTAATGAGAGCATCTCTGAAGGAAATGGATCGATCGGATAAAGAGGCTGAAGTAGGGATTGGAATCGAAGGGATGGGTCTGGTGAATCTTCGTTCTGGGCCAAATCTGGCTCTTTGAACTAACAACAACTCTCCACCAAAGCTCTGACCATGTAACATTTCTACCGCCCGAGAAAGCTCCTCCTCAGAACCCATCCTGATGAGAGCAAAGCCCCGATAATCCCCTGATTTCTTGTTTCTGGGCATAATGACATCCATCACCGCACCTTCCCTCCCAAAAACTTTCTCAAGATTTAGAGGATACCAGCTAAGGGGATATCCTTTCGCAAAAAGGGTGGGGAAAGAATCATATTTGTTGCTCCTTGTCATTTTAACTCGTGCTTTACCTCCCACTTTAATCCAGTCTCTCTCAACAGCACCGTTTCTCTCAGCACCACCAACCGCATCCATGAGAGCACCACCATTGTTTCTCACAGCACCACCAACCGCATCCATGAGAGCACTGCCACCGTTTCTCTCACCGCCACCGTTTCTCTCAACAGCCTATTCTTTCTTTCTCTCACCGCCACCGTTTCTCTCACCACCACCGCTTTCCATGATTTAGAAACTCAGAGCTTTAATTGAAGAAAACAAAAGAAAGATACTTGTGGAATCACTCCATCCTTGTGGGTCACACACCCTCTCCAATCTTTTGAGATGCAAGGAGGCTTTTGTCGCAAAGCCACGAAAGAGTTCCTCTCCTTTTTCTTTTCTCAAAGTCAATTCAAAATCTAACTGATACTGAAGTAGGTGAAACAGATGGTTGAGCATCAATACCATGGTTTGTTAAAAACCACTGATACTGAAGTAGGTGAAACAGATGGTTGAGCATCAATACCTGCAAGTAGGTGAAACAGATGGTTGAGCATCAATACCATGGTCTGTTAAAAACCACTGATTCTGAAGAATATCTGCATTTGACTACCTGACCAAATAAAATACTTATTGAGATGAATCCTCTCACACCTTGATATACACATTATTCATTGGAGGCTATTGTTTAGTCAACTGAACCACATCATCCCACTTCCATTTCAATTTGCGTTGGTCCATTGCATTCATTAGATTCTCACTTACAGTATATTTCTTAATAAAAATACTACACTATTCCTTTTATGCTGTAATTCTTGATGATTACCATTACAGTACGGTCATACTTGATTATTCTTATTGTCATTGATAGAGCTAGGATTTCTGCAGTCCTGTTTTTTAAAATGTGTGTGTGTGTGTGTGTGTGTGTGTGTGTTTTCCATCATACTTTATTATTCTTATTGTCATGGATAGACCTAGGACCTCCAAAGTCCTGTTTGTTAAAGCTTCCCTACTGCTAGTTGTGCGTTTTCCATTGTACTTGATTATTCTTGTTATTGCCATGGATGGAGCTATAACTTCTACAGTCCTTTGTGTTGAACCTTCCCTACTTCTATTTTCTTTAGGTACATCGAAGACAGATCATTCAGGAGGCTTCTTGAAGCTTTCTTAGAGGAAACAGTGGTCATTTATGTGGATCACCTCCTTACACAGGTTTACAATACTTGAAGATAATTTGTTGTCTCTCTCTCTCTCTCTCTCTCTCTCTGGAGAATTCTCTAATTTGAGCACCTTGAATGTCTCTATGTTTTGTTCAATAACATGGTGATATCATGTTGACTATTTGATCTGTTAGAGGAACTACATCAAGGAAGAAACAATTGAGCGGATGAGGCTGGATGAAGAAGTCATTGTGGACTTCTTTAGGGAGTATATCAATGTAACGGTGAGTGCCGCTCCTTGTTTAAGAAGACAGTCTTCAACCATGCTGGCACCTTCAAATTTTTTCCATGCCATGTTACAGACTTACAGTACCTCTTAATTACTTTAGTCTTGGAATGTGTGAAGGAAAATCCTTACGGCAATGAGTTCATAGGCAACATCAAGTTAGCTTAGTTGTAAAAAAACGACCATTCATCTCCCCACAGCTGTGAAACATGCACCCCACCTTAATAGTTCCAAGGCTGTGGCCTCTTCCTCACTTTGGCATGCAAAAATCCTCCTTTTCTATCTTTCCTGTTTCATCATGTACAGCTCTCCTGTTTATACAACACTAAACTTTCATTCAAAAAAGGGAAACATATGCACGTGAGATTATTTTAAGGTGAACTTTCAGTTGCGACTTGCAATTCCCTCCAAGAACATGTGATAACTGAAGCGAAAGGCTTAAAGGCTGTCAATGACCATGTGGGATGGGCAATTCAGCAACAACCAAAACTCAAGTCTGTTGGGTACTGTTATAAAAGCAGTTGTTTCATATCACTGATTAAATTTGGTCCTAGCTGTCCTTTGGGCGGAGAGATATAATCGAGTGTTTAGAAATCATAGTATCTCGTCTGCTGCTGTGTTTTCTGAGGTCCTATTCTGTTTCGAGATTGGGTGTCGTAAGCTTTTGGGTTGGCGGGGGGTCAGGCCTTTTTTGTGTGTGTGTAGTCTTTTGGGTGGTTTCTGCCACCTCTTTTCAATAAAGGTTCTTTATCTTCCAAAAAAGAAAAAAGAAAAAAAGGTCCTAGCTGATTGAGTTGATGCTGATGAACTCGAAGCAGATGCTCATGAAAAACAGAAGCTCTATGGCAGTAGTGCAACTTTTTGTGTGATCCGACAACGTGGATCTGCCAGTGAAGGTCCTCTAAAGACATTAACCTAGTATTTTTTTGGTGGAAGGCAGAACTTTTATTTAGGAAAGGCCAAGGCCTTAAAAAAATTACAGAATAGACCAAGAAAGAGGAAACACAATTTTCAGCTAATGCATGTGAACTATTGCTCATTCCACTACATATGATTTTTCCCTATTGAACACTTCTGGAATTCACCAACTCCGATTCCTGAAGCAGCGATTATTTCTTTCCCCCATATAAATCATTTGCCCACTCCAACCTAGTAATATTAAATTTGATATTAGTATAATGTTAGAGAATAAGATACATATGTATAGCTGTACATACCATAGATAGCTATAAAGATGGATGCATGTATATCTGTTAAGATCTCTACAAATCTCCCACGTGTATACATTTTGGTCATTCTCATCAACGGAACACACACAATATTCTCACAAAACGTAGCCTCTAAATTCTCACATGGTATTAGAGCTGGTCATCGGTCCTCTGAAGATTGTCATCCATCTCAAACATTGATCCTTTGGTTCTGCTCCATTTACCTTTATCATCCGTCTATTTGTCTCTCTGGCTATTGATTGCGTCTCCAATCCAGCAACTTCCAGCCATTCAAAATCCATCTTCTGGCCTTTCGAAACACATCTCTAAACCAACTCCATCACCCTCTATGATGGACCATAGAGCGTCAGTTAAACCATAGGTCCTCAAATCTTTTCTTACTATGGTACTACCTCACCCACGTCCTTTTGGACTTTCCGCTTGCCCTTTTAGTGCCTTCATCTTGAGCCAACTCACTTTTGAACTAACTTTTCAAATTTTGCTTTGCATAGAGATATGCTTCTAAATATCTTTTTTATTTCCCAAGAATAGTAGCCAAAATATCAAGACATTTTTTTAAGCCAACATATACAAATAATGGCGGGTGACATAACATTGTCTAAGATAGTAAAGCCACAATGTCAAGAGGTTTCCTTCTGTCATTTTGATTGGATTTGTTCTTATTTCAACCTTGCTTGAATTTTGCTGCAGAAAGTTGAAAATAGAGTGAGGGTTCTGAGTGATCTAAGGGAGCTTGCTTCAGCTGAGAGTCTGGACACTTTCACTCTTGTCTATACCAACATCCTCGAACTTCACCCTGACTGCCCGGTGAGTTATCTCAGCTGCGTGGACTTGAGCTGATGATGTAGTGATTGGTCACCATAGTTGGCATTACTATGGCTCTACTCACAAGAATCCTACTCCCCCTTTTGTGTGCAAGATCTGAGCCATTCATCAGATGGGTCTCACTGTGGACGTGCCATGGCCCGCCCAAATCAGGTTGATGATCTGCTTATCAGGTGGGCCATGCACGTACAATGAATATGGTCTGTTGTGCAATTTAAATATGCATTTTCTTGTACCTGTGGCACACATGATGACCAGAGCAGCCTGAGTTTTTGGGCCAGGGAACATACATAGTGGGACCCACCATACGAACAACCCGGGTCTTGCATGTGCATTTGCACACTGGGAGAGTGGGTTAAATCCTATTCTCATGTGTAGCCATTCACACCGTATCTTGAAATCACCTACTTCCATTGCTGAATGGATTTTTTTTTTTCCCCTTCATTTACAATATTTAAATACTTCTTAAAAGCGTTGTGGGTGACATGGCCATAGCATGCCGTGATGGGAAGTCACCCGCATGATACCGTAATCTTATCCTTTTCAAGTCTGATTGATACTTGGAAATTGCAGCCTGATGTCGTGGAGAAAATTGTGGGATTGCGAGAAGGAATTCCACGGAAGGATGCCAAGGAGGTAATAACACCCTTATATGAACCCAAAATCATCAAAACCTCCATCAGATTCTAAAAATTTAGGAAAGCATCCTCAATGAAATGATAGATGTACCATTTGAAATTCTTTGGAACAAGATGCAAGAAGCATCCTGCTGTGACGGTATTTCACCATAGTTGGGCGCATAAAGAAACCTGAGTTTGGGAATTCGCAACAGCGAAACTGAAATAGAGTTCCTGTAAACAAGAAGTTTTTGACTTGTTTGTAGGAGTTTCTTAGAAGTTAGAACAGAGATAGTAATGGGTTATTAATGGAAAAAAAAAGAGACCATTTTGTTAAGCAAAGGTCATTACTAATCTTGCAGTCAGGGGCGTAAATGAATTGGGCTGATGCTTGTCCAAGCTCAGCATGTAAGCTGAATATTTGTGTCTAAGCCTTGGCCCATCCAGTTCATTAGCTACAGATCCAGTCCAAGCTGAAGACTGCTTGCTAGCCTAGCGCCCATCCCATCAGTATCGAATTTGTTGTTTCAGGGAAGGATGTCCTGTTGGGTCTTTGGGCATGCACTATTGTAGCTAGCATGGAGCTATATGTATAGTCATGAGGAATACTGAATACCATATAGATCTCCTTTTTATTATTAATATTCAGTTGTTAGTCAACATCTTTTCAATAAGCATTGACTAACACATTAATATTAAAAAGGAGACTGGTATGGTACTCTGCATGACTACATGGGAACATATACATGTATCTCCGTACTATTTAACAAATATTCTCAAGCCCAAGTCAATCTTATTTTTTATTGTATTTGAAAAATCATGCCCAGGCTCGGCCTTGCTGACCTCTATGCTCCAGTCTAGATCCAGCCGAACATGGGCTAGGCGTGGGCCAGACAGACACACTTTTACCTGTGGTTGTCATATAAGTTAGCAATTATAGCCTTTTCTTAAGATATAAATAATAAAAATTCATATAAGCAGTTAACAGCGTTACCAACGGATCCATTAAGATAGTGCTCTAAAATATCTGTAGGTGGCAGTTCTTTGCTCCTTCCCCATCGTACTTTTAATGAATGATTGGGGCACTGTTTGGAGGTTTTATTTATTTGACTGGTTGGCTTGCTGTACTGGTAAAACAGGTTGTACAGGAGTGCAGAGAAATATTCGAGAACTCCCTTGTGGATGGCAACCCCTCAAAGGCAGGATTCGTCTTTGGAAAGTTGAAATGCCTCTCATCTTCCAAAGGCTACCTATGGAGGAAGCTTGCTTAAAAACAATTGCATGTAGTCTTTTCATTGAAAACGTTGAGAAACTTGGCTGTTTGCTTTTATCAGTCAAACTCTGGACAATCAGAAGTTGGAAGTCACCGAGCTTGATTTTTCCACTGTTTTTTTAATTTTTTAATTTTTTAATTTTTTAATTTTTTAATTTTAGTTTTTGTTTTGTTCATATAAATATTTCATTTCTTTTCATATAATTCGTTGTTCTTCTAGTCTTACAGGCTCTTTAGACGAAGCAGCTTTGATCAAGTCAGTTAGGTTCTTTCTTCTTTCAGGCGGGGAATAAACAAAAAAGGATAGAAAGGCTGCCCTTTTCTACACCGTCTTTTGTTTTTGGTCTGGGATGTTTGTAGAAGCCAAACGGTCCATTTGGATTCAAACCCTTTTAGTGGAAAAAACTTAAAAAGGTTAGTCTCCTGCTCTAGTCGAGTCGGATATGACTCAATACTCCCCTGTGGCTGATTAAGGATTAGAGTCTCCTGTGGATAGTCCGGGCTTTTCTGCTAGGTGGAGACCCCTGCCTGAAAATGAAATAAAATAAAATAAAATAAAATTTTAAAAAAATATATGAAGTGACAACTTTGCTATTTTGTACTAATAGATTTAAAAAAAAACATTGGTACTTTGGCAGAGGTTACTTACTGTCTTAAGGTGTGGCTGCCTGAAGTGGGCCCGAGCGTGATGTTTAAGTGAAATTGGAAATTCACCCGATCATTTTAGCTGTAGGGTTCAAAAATCAGCCTGGGACGTGATTGTGGGCCATATCAAGGGAAACGGTTTGGAGAAGGATGCCCCCCTTGATTTTTACATGGCCCACTGAGATGCTTATGAGAAATCCACTCTGATCTGACCATTCGATGAGTCATACCAAATTAGGGGCAAAAAAATCAGGCCGAAACCTGATTCAGGTGGGCCACCCCAAAGGAAACAGTTGAGGAAAGATGTCCACCCTTGATCTGAATCGAATTTATTTGCCCTGAGAACGGAAGCCTCTACCATACCTGTCGCATGCAGTGGATAATACACTCCGGCCCTGTGGGACCCACTGTATCGTAAATGTGACATCTAATCCGTCCATCAGGTGCGCGTCATAGTTTCCAACGAATGGACTACACATTATTTTGATTTAAAAAAAAAAAAAAAAAAACTCAAGTAGGCTACACCACTGGCAAAATTACCACTATGTTGAAGCTTTGTGGCCTGCGTGAGTTTTGGATAATCTCGTTTTTTGAGTGTGTGTTAGTGCCTGCTGAGGCATATCAGATGAGCAGATTGGATGGAATGTACAAGTTACAGCCATGGTAGGACCTACGAACAAACGTACGGACGGTTGTTCCATCTCCCTTCCTGTCTTGAGGTAGTGTGGCTCGCATGAGTTGAGGATCTGGTTGATTTTCTGCCTCAGGGCCTAATATCGAGAGACACACCTGATGCGTGGAGTAGATGTAACACACGCAACACTTTGTCCCCAACGGAATTGGCGTGTTTTACCCGCTGTTTAAGTAGAGGATTCGTTCCTATTTATTTATTTATTTTTGCAAATACGATAAGGAATCTGAACCGTTTGGTCAAAATCTAATAAATTCTCAGTAATTGATGAGGTCACCTAATCCTTTCCTGCTTAAGCTGTATCTCGCGACAATGTAAACTAGCCAACCTATAGGCGTGGCCCACTGATGAATGGACTAGCCTGGATTTGTTTTGGACAGCATGCTCATGTCGAAGCCCGGCCTGTTAGACCGCCTCAATGTCAGATAGGATCTTTAATCTCTCCGTGTGGCTTTTCATTGTGGGAATGCTAACTTGGTGAACTACCTAATTTTTGGCCCTGACCCTAAACATCAAGCTGATCGGACAAGGAGGCCTCTGTCTAAGAACATGTAAAATCATGCCTAAAACCTCTAAATTACACCCGAGTTTTAGAACAGCGAGATTTTTGGAAAGTCCCTTGATTTTTTTGGTGATTGACGTCAGATGAACGGATTGGATGGCATATATAAACCACGGCAACTCCAAACTCAAATAGCTGTGGCCGTCCCATCTCATCCCAAATCTTCCCTACAGTGTGGCCTACTTCAGCTTTTGACCGGTCTAATTTTTGGGTTCCAGCGTGAACGTGAGGCAGTGCACTTGACGGACAGGATGGATGTTGTGAACGTGGGCCCCACATGTCGCTCAATAGAGAAGCTCTAGGCTAGAAGAACGATCAGACCTCCAACATCGGAAGGCCTAGATTGTTTTGCTGGTATGTTTGTTCAAGTTACATCCATATGAATGGACCAAACTTCAGGGTGGATGGTTTTGGCGCGATGGTGTGGAGATAAAAAAGAAAACTTGCATCGAGCGGACCACAATGAAGGCTTGCGTACATCTCAATGTACCACAAGGCTACTATAACTATTCAAGGGGCCCACAAGGATGTAACATGTATCATGTCTGTGCAATATCTTATAAGTTGAAAAGGTAAGGCTAGTGGACATAAAAATCAAGTTGATCCACTCATTAGCTGGGCTGCATGCATGCATGCATGCATTGCATGGATTGACTGCATTCGTTGTATGGTAATGATATCCATCCAGCATCCGTTTTTTTTATGCAGAGCGGCCCACCTAATATGGTTTGGCTGATTTCTGTGGTCACCGATATTCAAGGCGGAGGCTACCTTTTCAACGTCTCGGATGATGAGAACACATATCACATTTGGCCATATCCACTCACTGGAGAATGGCCTTGTGGTCCATTGAGATTGGTAAACTGCCTCAATGTCATTCTGGTCACGTGGCAAACGTGGATGAGATCGAAACCGTCAACTTCATATCAACAATAGTGAATAGACCATGATCCAAAGATCACAATTTTTGGACGATTCTAGCCACTTGGCGGCATGCGAATGAACACAGAAATACAAAAGTCAGTACTCGAATTAAGTGAGGAGAGGTCCATTTATTTGATGGTTAAGATGGTCTACTCAAAGTAAAATCTGAGAAGAGATCAATCAATGCTGGCCACACTGGATGTCTGGTTCGGATCAACATACGTGTGTGCCACGTGTGTGGTTACACGGTCTGGAAGCACCAAGATGTGGCTTTGAAATGTCATGAGAATTACTCGAGTGGATTGAGGACCTTGCTCGTGTCGTCTTCGGTTATGTTCTTCGCGGAGCTTTGTTATTCAATCTACTGCCCTCTTCTTACCCATCACGTCATGATCTAGACCGTTCATCTAGCATCTCGGGATAAATGAAAAGAACCTAATGTTGTGGACCGTTGTTTCCTACTCACTTTATATGGGCTTCAAAATCCACAGCGGGATTTTAAAGATGAACAACAGGATAATCAGATGGAACCAGAGAGGCGACTGACGTGATTTTTTTTTAAAGTTTTTTTTTTAACACCCGCACACACACCCCACACACTCACGCTAGTGGAATTTCACCACCTATGGATACTCGAACCCTATACCGGGTGTTGAAACTATCAGAGTCTACCACCCGAGCAAGAGTAATGAGCCAGCGACTGACGTGATTGAAACAAGCAAACTCTAATGCAGTTGCAGTATACATTAAGTGATTTTGGTTGTTCATAGCCATTATTTAATCTACTCCGTTCAAAAATGAACATGTGTGGCCCACCTGATGAGTATATCAGCATAATTTAAAAAAAATAAAAGAATTACACACGCACTTACACCGTACACACGCTTAGATTTCACCACAATGAGTAATCAAACCCAAGACCTTGTGTTGAAACTCTTACGAGGCTACCAGACTACCACCATAAGGACCCAATCCGTACTCTGTTACTCCCAAGCATGATATATACCTTTCATCGGCCACGACATGTGCCAGTGCCACTGCAATGAACAAGTGCAATATCCAAACCATGCATCATGTGGTTCTGACCATGAAGATGTTGTTACTCAATCGTCAGACTATAACATGTGGACCACCTAGTAAACTTCAGCCTTAGCCTATTTACTGGGCCCATCTAATTCTTAGACCAGGGCATCTACAGAATAGATCCCGTCTGATGTGTCATTGGATCTTGAACCTATTTGCCATGTTTGGCACGCATGGTGGTCTGTACACGAGCTGCCATGTACACCATTTGAGCTACTTAAAAGTTTTTATTTTTTAAGCTTTGTACAAATATTAAAATCGAACTGCTCAAATCACTTACTGGGGGTCCCACGATTTACTCTGTTTAAGCTTAAATCATTTTATGCCACGTGTACAATTTCTGAGTGCTTGAGTATCAGTCCTGCCTGAGCATCAAATAATTCCATAGCCCCCTTACCTAATTAAATTTAGAAACTTTGATACTCGGGCTGAGCGTGGTTGATGATTCGTCTAGTAGCATATGATTATTTCGTATTTAAGCCGTCCAAAATTTTGAAAAATATCTGTTGGTTTTATTCAGCAAACATGTGTCCCCCAAGCAGAGATTACGATTGTTCAACCAGTATATATAAGTGGCATAAGTTCAGTGACAGCTGTTTTCATGAGTTAGTCAGTTTAATTTTATCACTACATGCCACGTGTACCATTTTAAAGGGAAACGGATTGGCTACTCCCCCTATCACCAGCCAATGGCTGCTGGTCGGTGCTCTGTGGGCCCCACTATGATGTATTTGTTTCATGCCGTCGATATATTTGTAAAGATCATTTTAAGGTATGAGACCAAAACTGAAGTACATCTCAATCTCAAGTAGACCACATTAAAGGAAACAGTGTTGAATAAGCATCGACCATTAAAAACATTTTGGGGGTCATAAAAGTTTTGGATCAAGTTGATTTTTGTTTTTTCCCTTCATCTGGGCCTGTATGATCGAATCAACAGATTGGATGTGAAATAAACAGTAGATTAGGCCTTAGAAGGACTTTAATGGTGGATATCCAATAAATATTGTTTTAGTGTTGTGTGATCCACATGAGATTTATATCTCTCTTATTTTTGGAATCAAGCACTAAAATGATCTTAAAAAATGGATGAACAGAATGGATGAAACACATACATCATGTTGGGGCCCACAGAGCACTGACCACCAGCCACGGGGCTGGTGGCAGGGGGAGTAGCCAATCCGTTTCCATTTTAAAGTGCCTGCGTATCAAGCGTCGTACGCAGCCAGAGTATTAAATAACTTTATCCGCATCTGTGTTTGCCCAGCAATAGCGGAGCACCATGCATAATAGCATTCATTCCCCGCTATCCACGTGGAATTTTCATATTTCAATCCAAACCAACCAAATGTTGGGACCCAATGTGTACGGTGCCTGGCCGAAAAATTAATAATTGAAACTAGTCATATAAAAGGAGATTGGCTTTTGCTGACTTTTGCCTATTGTTTTCTTTTCTACCGTCCATTTTGACAGCCAGAAATTGACGCTTCGGATTGTCCGGTCATTGTAATTTTCGGCCATGACCCATAACCTAAAATCTCTTGGATTAAGGTACTTGCGCGTGTCACAGTATGTTCTATATTTGCATGTGTATGATCCTCCATAGTCTGCCAGAGTATCATATGTTATTCCTTTGGTCATTTAAACAGGGGTATAGGTGTCGTTTAAAATTGTTCTGTAGTTATTGTCTCTTTCCAGTGTAGCAGAGAGTAGGTAGCTTCGACGTTGTGGCCATTTACTACAATCTCCTGTCTACAGAAATGCCCCCGAGAACGTAATCTATTTTCGGAAATGCCCCCCTTTTGTTTGCATCCTTCCTTGCTGGATAAGTGGGACCCACTTACTATCGCCGTTGAATATTAAATGGAAAGTGGATAAATCCACCCATAGCGAATTGTCGCTGTAGATGTCGTTCACCTTCTCAGAGGAATCCTTTCCTAAAAGGCAAAGTAAAAGAGGGAAACGTTGATATTCTGGCAGACTATGTTGGATGATAGGCATGCAGTGATAAGTTGTACACTTGGTATTCAAAATATTCAAATTGAACTGTCCAAATTATCTGTTTTATTTTAGATGTATTATTAACCAAAACTTTAGCCTATTTGATTATATAGATATCAGATTGGAGGACAAATATTGGACGGTTATGATGAAAAATATACAACGGTTCAATTTCAGCAAACAAGTGTCTAAGAATCAGAGGTTGAGATTGTTGAACCAGTCGGATGTAGGGCTATGGCTTACTCCACTATTTGGATAGTTTAATTTGAGTTAGTATACATTGATTGTCCAGCTACTTATTCTAAGTAGAGGTGTCAATGGGCTGGGCTCGGGCTTGAAAATCAGAATTTTGAATAAGGCTTACCCAATGGCCCGGCGTAAAATAGTTCAAAATTTGGGCTGAAACCTACCTAAGCCCCAAGCCTGTTCTGTTGGCTGCCCTAACTCTAAATACCTGTATATCAAGCACCATACATAACAAGACTATAAATGAGAGACCAGTATTCTCCAGCTTATTAATAGTTAAGCCCGGCATACATCTTCACACTCAATATAGTATATATTCAATTGTAGTATGAATTCGTAACACAATTTAAGTACATTGCTCTATTACATATATGAATAACTCACAATTGTTGTAGAGTGGGCCACAAATATATTTTTTGTAGAGTCGGACCGAAAGAAACCCCATTGAAAGCGAAAGTAGTTTATCAAAATCGAGCCTAGTCTTATGTTAAGATAGACGTAATTGGGTCACAGGCATGTTCGATTTGAAAAAAATTATTACAGATAAGGAGAAATTGTTGTTCAAAGTATGGACCATAAATCAGTCGTCACTTTTGATTCAGGCATTGTCGTGAAATGCATGACCTATCAATCTTTTTGTAATGATGATTTATGGGTCAATCGACCTGCTATGTTGAATTCATCTATCTCGCAGGAAACACATACCTCCAATCCAAAATTGCAATTTAAATTTTTTTACTATTTTTATTGTATCTCCTTATTTTTACACTTTATGAATTTTTGTCTTTTTAAAAAGGATTTTTGTAATAATGTTGGAAATGCTCGGGTAAATTTTAATTTAACAATTCTATTCTTGACCAATTAAGCTTTAGGAGAGATTTTGTTATTTCAGATAATTTGTAAATGTAATTGAGTAATCTTATTAATAAGAAATATTTAAAATTTCTATCTTACTTTATGTGGATGTAACAATTCACATTGTAGATTCAAACATTTGATTACCCAAGGAAGATGATGATTTTCTTCTGGTCATTTCAAGCTCTTTCCTACATCATGTATGATCAATTAAAATATGTAATGGCATCACTATCAAAAACATTGATCATGTGAGCCCACCTAATAAAAGTCTTACGCTAAGGACATCCAAGCCAATGTTTATATATATATATATATATATATATATATATATATATCTCTGGATATTAATATATAGAGAGAGAGAGAGAGAGAGAGAGATAGAGAGAGAGAGAGAGAGAGAGAGAGAGAGAGAGAGAGAGTCATCCTCACCTGTGCACCTACGTACGTGTCATGGGTGTCTAATTTGAACAATCCATGTGATGCGGAATCCCATGAAATCCCAAGGGACAAATTTTCACCCTGATCTAAAATTCTGGTGGGCCATAGCAAAGAGAAATGAAAATCAAGGGAGGAAACTGTTTTCATTTTTCATGGCCCACCAAATTTTGGATCAAAGTAAAACTTAGGCCCGGAAGGTTTCATGAGGTGCTGTTTCACATGGACGGTTCAGATTTTGGATCCACATCACATATCATGGGTTTCAAAAAGTTCGTACGAGTTTCGTGTGAACTGGTGGGCAGGTGAGCATTTCCCTCTCTCTCTTTCTCTTTATATATATATATATATATATATATATATATATATATATATATATATATATATAAACTATGCTTATTTAGTTTAATAATTAATTATTAGACTAGTGGACATTTATTGAATGTTTTAGGATAAAAAGCATCCAACCGACCTTTATCCCTGCCGGCAACTTTCCATGAACTATAGGTTAAAATTGTGAAATCAATCATATTTTTGGATTGTAACTTAGAAACAGTAAATTTCATAAATTATAATTAGATTTAATTTAGGTTTGAATGTTCCAAGCACTTGCATTTCAACTATCATAAGAAGTAGGAGTATCAATTATTAATCCCCTTTCAATAATTAGATGCTTTGGTGGTTCACAAAGTGCGTTGATGTCTTCAGTTCGTCAGGTGGAGCCTTCTTTCACTATACTAGTGATGATTTACCTCCTCGTGGGCCGGCAGGTACAACAAAAACCTTCAATGAAAAAGCCACACTAACCTATCTTATCGGACTAGCTTTTCCGCAAGTGCGCGCAAGAGAATCGTGTGGCTACTTTTGCCTACTGATGCTGATCGGACGTTGATACCATGCATTACTTTTGGAATACTCTAGTCAACATTTGACTATTTTTCACTCTATACTGAATTCAAATGTAGCGAATTACTCACAAGATTTTAAAAACAATGGTACGAAAATATTTAAATAATAATAAATTATAGAAACATGTAATGGCCACACCTATTTAAATAATGATCACAAAGGCAGTATTCCAGCAGTTTTGATGAATCTGATTTCTAGCTGGAATGATAATTGATAAGTATACAATCCCTCTTTGTAAGATAGTTAGGGTATGTTTGGATACCACTAAACAAATTACATTTTTTTACTTGCGGTAGTAGATAAGCAATTTATTTGAGATAAGTAAGTTTATTTTAAGATTAATTATAAGTAACATTTTTACTTAGAAGGAGATTAATTACTTTTGCTGAATACATAGAAATCAAGATAAGTTTTTTTTTTTTTTCACAGGCACTCACACCCTACACACAGTCAACTAGTTGGGGCATAAGCAGCTTATCTTAAATAACTTACCATCCAAACGCTTCCTTATTACAGTTGGATAGATTCTACCAATATAGCAGGCTATTCTACCAATATAGCAGGCTCCCAACATGCAATCCTTAAGATATAATCATCAACATATGCATATACTGTAAGAAACCGACATCAAAATCACAACCTTACCTTTTTCATATGCCTAAAAGGGAGAAGAGAAAAGCAGTCCGCAAAAAAAATAATAAGAAAAAAAAATAAAAATTTCTTGCTTGTTTGAAAGCTCTAAGAGTCTACAGTACACTTTTTAACAGATAAAAAGGAGAGTTTTAATCTCACGATAACATGGAAAGAGATGTATCTTAAGAAAAGTGATTTTAGAAAGTGGACAACAAGATTATAAAAAAGTTGACTAAAACTGATTAGTTAAAAGAAATTTTTTTTTTTTTTATAAAACAAAGTCTATAAAACTCAAAGAAAGGAACCACTAAAGCTTTCTTTGTATGGACATGCCTGATTAATCATTAACCAGAGACTCATGCACCTATAACAAGCTAGAGTATAATGGAGTAGTTTTAAAAAAGATTAAGAAAAAAAAAAAAAAACCTTTACTTTAAAACTCATTTACCTGTAAGGCATGGTGCTATGTAATCATAGGTCCACTTGTAAAAACTGAATTCCCCGAAGAATAGGATTGCATCCGCCCCTGCCTGCCTGGACGGCTCTATGGACCCCTATGATGTATGGGTTTTATCCAACTGGTCTATCTATTTTTTGGGATCATTTTAGGGTAAAAACCCAAAAATAAGGCAGATCCACGAGTCAAGTGGACCACACCACAGGAACTAGCAGTGATAATGTCGCCCACTGCTGGAACTTTGATAAGGCCCATCATGATGTTTATTTGCCACCCAACCTGTTCACAAGGCAGATGGATGATGGGAGAAAACAAATATCAGCTTGATCAAAATTTCTGCAGCTCCCAGTAAGCTTTTAACGGTGGGCACTAAAACCTAACTGTGTGGTTCCCTTGAGCCTTGAATCTGCCTCATTTTTTGGGCTCATAACCTACAATGAGCTAGCAAAATTGATGGACGGTGTTATGGGGAAAATAGGTCGATCTGCCACCAACGGACCATATCAACAATTTAAACATTGACTGGTGCAGTCCAGTAACTAGACCCCCTTCTACTTGACCAAGTATAGAGAAAGGTCAATCTCGACCCCCTCAACCAAATATGAAGGGAGGTCGAGCTCGATCTCCTCGGTCAAGTGTGGAGGAAGGCCTAGCTCGACCTCTAAGCACAAGGTCGAGCTTGACTTCTGAGCGCAACATCGGAACATTTATTAATCAATGACAATACAAGGCGAGCTCATTTCAGGATGGCAAGACCCATCCTTAGGTGAACACAACATCGACTTCGACTGTGACCTAACTTGGACTACTACAACATAGTTGAACTCGCCCTCTGTGAGGACCCACTTGACTCCTATTAGGTCGGTCCGCATCCTCGGCCAAAGATCATAGAAACCGACTTCCACATAGACCACCCCAAGATTCTAGCCAAATATCCATAAAGATCGTCTTGCATAAGGAGTCCGAATCATATTATAGTCGGTTCCTACCAGTGTTTCAAATAGTACCCGTAGCGTAGCGGTAGCGTACGCTACGTAGCGTAGCGTGGCCGTAGCGCTACGTAGCGTCCCAAATAGCGTAAATCCCCTGTAGCGTACGCTACAAGGGTCGTAGCTACGCTACACTACGTAGCGTAGCGTCCGTAGCGTAAGCTACAATGTTTTTTTTAACTATTTTATTTTTTTATTATTTTTTTCACATTTCTTTGTTTTTAATGTTGAGGAATGTGGCACTTATATTATACTTGATACTTTAACCTATGGGATTTTTATTTCTTTTCATAATTGTGACTTGTGGTTTCAATTAGACATTATTAATTAAAGTGGTTTGCTTAGAAAGTTGTTGATGTGATAATTATTTGATTTGGCTTATATATGTGGATTGGATTTTGATAAATGATAACTAATAACTTTTTTGAATATACTTAGAATTGATAAAATGAATAATCTTTTAGGCATTTTTATAATTTTTTTTCCTTTTTCTTCTACTATTTATTATATTTGTCCTACTTTTAAATTAAAAAATAGAAGTATCGTGTAGCTTACGCTACACGCTACATATTTACGCTACACGCTATAGAGGGCTGAGCGCTACGCATTACGCTACCGCTATTTAAAACACTGGTTCCTACTAAATAGGAATATGTGCTTTCCACCACATTGCCTCTCCTCACCTATAAATAAGAAGGCCTCCAATAGTGAGAGTTATGCACCATCTCTAGCCCTAAATCCTCGACACTCAACCAGACCGAAATTCCTAATTTAGGCATCGGAGGGCCCCCAGCACCACCCGGGTCTCCTTTGTTCCTTCTTTGTGAAGGTTTCTTCAGGTCCATGAGCCAGGGAGGGCCAGCTAGATATCCGCATTAAGAGACGGCGTGGATACAATTCACACGCTACGGTGAGCCCCGCATAGCACCTGCCTGGACGCAGGATGCAATCCACTTCCAAATCACGAATTGGTATTTAATGGTACTGTTTTGTTTGGCAACACGTATTTAATAAGAGAAACCTTAAGTTGCAGCATCCTAACGACAGTGACATCCTGACACGCCACTTTGTGAAAATGGTCAATGATTAGGTGATCCGAACCGTTGATCTGATGCGAAGCATCGAGGATGGGGTGTGCAAAGAAAACTCACAAAGTGATCCGATGATAGGAACCCTACATGTTATTTCTCCTTTAATAGTATTTCGTTTTACCTCCGTTGCGATTTTGAATCCAGCGTGTGTCGCAGCCCGTTGAGACTTACATGCTAAGCGATCAGATAATCGGATCCGTCCATGTTGTGGAATCAATGCTCCACCATAAGAAATTGAAACTGAACGGATGATTCTGACTATCAATATGTGTAGTAGAATTTAGAACCACGAAAATAAAATTTCAATGGCTAGCATTCAACCTTAAAAAATCAAAGGACAGGATCATCATTGGGATTATGGGACAATAGCTTATTTATGGTAGTAACGAGAGAATAAGGAAAGTTCAAATTATCCGATGATTCCAGCATGTGGGCCCCAGTGGGTGGCGACACACGCTGGACGAAAGGTCGCAGCAGAGGTAAAACGAACTTCTTCAATAAAATCCCGAGAAACCAAAGGCCACACACTAGAAGGTGGTGCAACGAGGGGAGAGAAGCAAAAGAGGCCCATAAAATGGACGGTGGCCCTTCAACAAGAGATTCAATAATCAACAGCGGTGCTTCATCTTCCAATCCATGCCGTTGCCTTGAGCTTGCTGTCAAGGCCTTTCTTGGGTGCTTGGGTTTGGATTCCATCTTCAAAGAGCCTCCTTCAAAAGAAGATGAAAAGAAAGCTACTGTAAGTTTGTAACTCTCTCTCTCTCTCTCTCACAGTATCTCTCTCATTAATTTTCTTCTTCTTCTTCTTCTTCTTCTTCTTTTTTTTTTTTTTTTTTTTATAATACAGGAAGATACATCAACAACTTCAAGAGATGCACCGATGTTGTTTACCTCGCTCGCTGCACGGAGAAGGCCTAAAAGACCAGTAATAGACCCAGGGAGTGGCGGTCAGATCAATTCCTCTTCAGCTTAAACGGTGTACCATTTTATAATTTTTGTACTTGATATTCGGTTTTTCATTTTTGTACAAGCGGGTCTCATGGTTTAGAGATCCATACCATTGGTCTGTTGGGCCTCACCTTGGATGGACCACCACCCAAATATCTCTATGTTAGGACTCTCCTAACTCTCGATTTGCTGTGTGCAAATGGACGGTCATAACGGAAACCACACATCTTCAAGGGCCCGACGTTGAGCTTTTTTGGGCACCGTCCACTTACAGGGAGGCCATGCAGTCCCATCGTCTGGATCGCTGAGTCATGGGTCTGGCCTGTGCAAACTGAATATCCGAGAACGCTGTTCGTATCCTAGGCCGGAGGATCATATAATTCCTTACGTGCGGCGTATAGAACTTCTCTTTCGGTGCTCTCTCGCACCCCACGTGTTTGTACGGATGTTTCACCTGACTTCATTTTGGTAAATCATTCCAGTCAAACGTGGTCTGCCTGAGGGTATTAAGGTCTCAAATACAACCGGTTGGGTTATAAGCTACGGTGATAATTTCTAACCTTCTGTGTACTTGCGACATCTAATCCGTCCAATAGGTTGGGCCCATCACGAGGATCACCTTGACAAAAAATCAGCTATAGACGCTCATCGAGTGGACCAAACTTGTATTTTGCTATTTATCAATGGCTAGACGCTGTTTTCTATGGAGTGGCCCACCTGATAGGTAGATAAGAATGATTTTTGCACTGTGATCCTTGATGGTGGGGCCAACTTAAGATGTGGTTCCATCATCATCATCATCTGGCTTAGAACTTAGAACGAGGCGTGCCTTTGACAACTTTTCTTAAATGGTGGCGACTCATCCACTTACATGGATCCATACCGTCCAAATTGCGTGTTGTATTATGGATGGGATGGAACATATCTCGGAAGCCTCACAGATAGAACAACTGGAACCATCCAATTGGTGAGGAGCACATGGATTTATAAGAATAGGGTTACTCGAATTAAACGGCTAATACCAGATGGTTTAAGATTTGCCCCACCAGAGTGTGATTTTCAGCCAAATGCTCCATCCACTATGAGACCCATATGGTCAGTTTGGATTTACGGCCGTGGATGAGTCGCAAACATTTAAGAAATGGCGACAAAAGCACACTGGACCGCCACCACCGTTTCTTATAAAACAGTGGTAAACTATTAGAGGAGCTCCCTTGACTAAAGTCGCCACCATTTTGAAAGTCCTTCTCACACGTGGCACTTATTTATGGCTATCCAGACCATCCAATTTGTGGGGCACATTGTAGATGGAGCATAGGTAAAAAAATCACATCGTCTGATAAAAATCCTAACGGACAAATTGACGGCTATCACATGGATGGTTAAAAGTTGAATAGTGGGCGGTCCATATTCGAAAGGGCAAAATCAGAAAATCACAATCATATGTAAACTTTTGGTTATGCCTCATTGAAATTGGGTCAGCGATTTGGACAGACTGGATTGCTTTTCAGCTATGCCATGCATATGAAAAGCCGCGGCCATTTCTACAATGGTAGTGAACCATGGACTGGAATCGTCTGCAACGCTTGTAGCAGGCAGCTGGTAACCGTCCAGCCCAGAACTGGAAAAAAAATGATAGTGAGGTGCGCCTGATGAACGGATTGGATGGAATATAGGTATGTGGCGTAGCCCATACACAAACTATGGTTGGCTTCTCGTCTCCATTTTGATGTGGCCAACTTTAGTGGTGGATCTGGTGTGGCCTGCTTGAATTTGGGATCAAGATGACTTTTTTTTTTGTTCCGTTCATCCTTGTGAGCCGCACTTAATGAATGGCTTTGATGAAAGATACATACCATGGTTGGCATCCCATCCCCATAATTTCTGGTGGTGCGGCCCACCTGAGTTGTGTATATGACTGATTTTTGGCCTTAGGGACTGTCATTGAGGAGCACAGTCGATGGGCAAAGTGGATATTACACAAACAATATGGTGGGCCCATAGGTGTTACAGAGGATTTCCGTCCTTAAACACTCTTTCTCAGATGAATTCCTGATTATGGTTAATTTGCGTATTAGGGCTGATACAAACCGTTGATTTGGTGGTCCCCACCTGGATGTCACATGCCTCGAAACTTCCCTATTTTTTGGGAAATTTTGACCCTTCAATTGAAGACTTTCAAATAGATGGTTAAAGAGAAAATACAACCATGGTCCCAAAGTGGACCATACTGTTGAATGGGCCGTGGTCAGATATCAAATAGATCAACGGTCCGTTCTACTCTAGTCCATACCATTGGCTCATGTTCTCTTTAACCATCCATTTAAAGGCCAGCAATAGGACATTAAACGTCATCCAATGGTGATTTCATGTTCTTCTACCATTTTCAACAATGGGCCTTCAACATTAACCGTTGATCATCATTTCTGATTAGAAAATGCAGCTCATTTAAGTAAATGGGTCAACTTTGGCTTACCCTACCTAACCTGCCCTGCCCTTATAGTGATTAATGGGCTAGACCACATGACCAGGCCTTGGGTTATCAAACCATGCATGATGGCATTTGAATAGAATGGCTCCCAGCTTTGGCTGTTCTAGGCAGTTTCTAGATTATAAGCTGAAAGCACTAGGATATAGTCACCGTTCTATCTTTCTTGAGATTAATCACGCTTATGAGGAAGCAGCTGAGCAGTAGCACCACATTCTTTCAAGTCCAACACTGGTATTAATGTAAGGGCCCGGCTGGATGCACCCTCTGAAAGGGAGTTTGAAGTATAAAGGCCATTGATCAAACGGCATTTGATGCTGTGACAAAGTAGGTGCTATACATATATACACCCTGATCCATAGCTCAAGTGGTAGACTGAGTGAAAGATACCTTGTTTCAACACCGAGGTCTTGGTATCGATCCCTAGAAGTAGGTGCTATATAATGCCGATTCAGCGATCAAGTCAGGCCAAAAAAAGCAGGATTTAAAACCTCTATTTTTCAGAAACCCTTTTTCGGAAATTGCATCCAAAGAGGGCCTAATTGAATGAGGAATTGCAGGTTTGGGTTGAGGGGCTTAATTGTTCGGTATATGAGGTAAATGGGAATATAGAATAAACCTAAAACCCTGAAAACTCAAGACGGGTTCCCAATGAGAAGCCCGTCAATAGAGTTCTTAAAATTGGGAGCCTATCATAAGTTATCCCCACTTCATTTTGGGCTAACGGAATCTTGATCTGAACACTCTTTAAGGGGAAATTACAAATGGGTAAACTAATAATTGTAATTCAATTGGATAGTGAAGCCAAACACGCCCTGAAAAAAGGGACCCAAATGCCAAAACTACTTCCATCAAATGCATTTGTAATCATAGTTGAGAGCTTTACTAAGCCCACACGCCTGTGCAATAGAGCTCATGCACACACCACACATGCCATCATGACACCAGGGTGCGAGATCCAATCCAACCATCAGGGGACCTATATGTTTTCTCAAAAATAATTCCAGTCCTCTCAACAAGTAGGCCCAATATTGGAAATTGGCTATTGGGCTATTGGGTTAAAAAAAATTAGCCACATTTTAAGAGCCATAAATTTGTATTGCTGTGGCCCGCCTGGCGAGTGCATCAACCTTATGCCAAAGCATTAATATAGTGGTGCCCTTCTGATGGGTGGCTTGAATCTTCAGACCTATCATGCCATGCTGGAACATGTGTGGCATGTACTGGAGCTATATTGTATGCATGTGGGCTAAGCAAAGCTCTTGTAATTATACCTGAAATATTAATGTAGCAGATACTACATGTAGAGCATTGTATCATGTGCATGCTATTGCACAAATCTAAGTATGCCAGATGGCATGCACATGATCTTTACATATAGCCCATGCACAAAATCAATATGCATCAACTTTAGATGATAATGGTGCTCACATCCATCGGATCATCGACCTAAGCAGTGTATGCAGTGGGTAGCTTCTATTACATATGCTACCAGGTACGAAATAAGCTTTTGTTGCAGAAAACTCAAAATATAGTTCCTTAAATGCAAGGAGACATTCTAAATCAGAGTACTAAAACTCACGATTCTACTTGAAACTTGGCCTAGTCAACTTGACTCGGCAAGATTTCGAGTGGTGTCGCTGGGAAACTTGGGCCTCATTCTGACTCGACCCTGACTCAGTCAGACTTATCCAGTCAACTCAAGCACTTAGCTGACTCGAACCAAGTCACTCAGTTTAACACAACTTAACCGGTCGTACAATGAAAACGCAAGCTGAGAGTGGCATCGAACTTGCAACCTCCCCCTCAGTGGAGTAAACAACAGTCCATGTGTCCGTTAGTTTTTGTACGTTCAGTATTTTTTGCTATTATAACTATTTTTAATAACTACAGTTAACTTTAATATCTTTATCTTTTTAATAAAAATATCAAGTTGAGTCAGTCGGGTCAACCCCAACCTGGCTGAGCATTTAGTTGAGTTTTCAGGTTTTTGAAATATGTTCTGAATAACCAGAGGTCTATTTATCTATCTATAAAAAGAGGGGGGAAATGCTCATAAAGGTTGCTTGCAGTCTAGGAGGAGAAGAACGGTGACTGCCACATGTGTATCTGCCATGGAAGCTGAGGGCCTCTTTGGATTGAGGGAAAACAGAAGAAAGGAAAACCCTTTTCCCATGATGGGATATTCAGCTATATGTTTAGATAGGAAAAATAGTAGTGGATTCCAAATAGAAATCATTACACTTTTCCAATAATCAGGCATTGTGGGGGCTTAGGTGGTGTGTTTATGACAACTAACCGGTTCAACACGGGTATCCCACCATGTGAACCAATAACCAACCGAATCTAAACATCTCGTGAGCATACAAATTTGGACCGTTTTGGGTGGTTTGCCTTGGTTTTTATGGTGTGGCCCACCCGATGGCTGGATTGGCCTGATTTTCAGCTTGCACGATCACAATAGGGGTACGGTCCTTGAAAGAGTGGAACAGCAAAACAGGATTCATGTAGCCGACCCCAATTAGTTGGGATAATGATTTGAGATGACGACAACGACGACGACGATCATAATCGTGGAATGCACCTATTGGACAGGTTGGATGTCATACACACACCAGGCAGGCCCAACAATGCCTCCAGTACATCTTTAGCACTCTATGGTACTTTGAAGAAGTTGAGTCCTTATTTCATAAAATCTTGAATTCTAACACCTTGGCAGATGCCTAAAAATGAGTTCATCTGATTTTCGTTGACAATAATTATGTATTAGAGATCTTGATCTCTAATACATCATTAGTGTCGATAAAATGAGATGAACTCATTTTTAGGCATTTGCCAAACAGGACAAATAATTTACCAGGAAAGAAAGAAAGAAAAAAAAAAACCAATTTTGATAATAACCGAAATACGCCAGTGGTAAGCAATAGAAATGACGTAACTTCTTACATGGCTTACTTGGTTTTAAAAAACTCAGGACTGAGAACCTAGAAAACTTGAACAGCCAACAAGATTCAACCGGGACCCAGCAAGTTATACCTGTAATTTTATGTATTTGAAAATACAGGAAAATGCATCAACGCTTGCAATACTAACTCAAGTTTTTCACCAAGTCAGTTGCTTTACCGTTTCTATTCCAGACCAAATGAATTACACCAAAAACAATTTCATCTTCCACGTGGATCAAGACATTTCAGAGCAGCAAAGTATTTTCTAAGTATTACATAGAGGCCAGTCAAGATCAGTATTTCAAACTAATCTAGTTTACAAGCAGAAGGTGGGGATGCATATTCCAAACAATCTGAAGTCACTAACAAATGAAAATACGAGGGAGAAAAGAAAGGAAAGCATTCCTCATCTCCTCCACTCATCTTGGACCATAATATCTTTGAGTCTAACATCTTATATATGATTAGAAAGATCTCTGAAGAAAAGCTCAAATGAAAAATAAATAAATTATGAGCAGACGAGATTCAAAGATGCTCACCGTGATTCAGATGATAGCCGCAGGTATTCAGATTCACTGTTTTCCACGGGCGGACACATATTTCATTGCCCACCTAGAAAATCGAGTGAGGCTAAAGAAAGCCTGCAAGATTGCACGACCATTCACAATCCCCTCCTTTAAGGTCCTCACCTTTCTAGCCATTATCGGTTCCACCATCTCGGTCTTCAGAGTGGCTTTCTCCTGCACCAGCGCTATTCAAGTGACGATGAAGTAAAACCCACTACTCAATACCCATCACAACTCCATAATTATGTACGAGGAATCCAAGATCGTCAACTGACCTGCTGGAGCCATATTCGTCAGACGACGTAGTCTGTCCTCAGCCATGCGAACTGCTCGGGTGGAGTTTCTAACACCTTGTGTTATCTCCTGGCTACACAGAAACCAGGCAGGTCATGTGATAAACCCATGAAAAACGAGAAAAGCAGGACAGAGCAGTGAAAAAGTGATGTTTGATACACACCCCAAGTCACTCAGTTCCATGGTGAGGTCACTGATCTCCATGCCAGATAACCTGACAGCAGCCATTGTATCGGGAAGCTCTTCTCTTGTAACATCTAGCAGCTTTTCTAGAGACTCGGATGCTTTCTTGAAAGCCTTTTATCATTTTTTCAAAAACTCATATGAGAGGGAAAGAGAATCAAAATTTCCACAAAATGTTCAGGAAAAAAAGAAGAAGAAAAAAAATCAAAATTTCCATAAGACTGCATTTGTATGCACTATTGAATATAATTGCAATAACAAGTTATATTATTAGAAAATTGCAATTCATATAAGGGGTCGTTTGGATGCTTGTAAAATTTTAAGTTAACACTTTATACTTGCAAAGAGTTTCACTGGTAAATTGTTTACATTCTATCATGTTTGGCTTTTAAGATGAACAGTTTTCTACATTTGGCTAACTTGTATAGAGTTTAACAAGTAAAAAGTGGGTACCAACACTAGAGAGAACTTGGAGCGGTAAAGCCCGGCAAAATCTTTAATCACATAGAAGGGCTTGATATAAGATATGCATTGGGTTGAACCAGTCTCAACGCACATGGACAGATTAGATATCCTACGCCCAGCATGGTGGGCCCCACGAAATATCTGGAAGGTTTTTCATTGTGGGTGTCCCAATCCAAACCATTCCCTAAGATGTGGCCCACCTGATTTTTTTTTTCTTTGCTGGAAAAAGGCTCGCATCAGGGGATGCACAGGACGGACAGATTGGATGTCCTGCGCCCATCACAATTGGCCCCACACACAAGGGTGCAAGTGTACCAAACATCACACAACACCTGAGTATGTTATACTTATAGCATGTAAACTCTTTATCTATGATCTGAATCTCTCCCTTTTTTTTCTACAGGAAATAAAAAATAAAAAAAAAGTGGGGCAAAAGCCATAAACATTTTACAGCCTTTTTTTTCCATTTAAATACTCCATGTAAAAGTGTTTGCCACTTTAATGATTTTGCATGCATCCAAATGACCCTAAGCTGAGAGCAAAACAAAATTCCATACGAATGTGTTTGGACACACTATTCAATTGAATTGTAATAACTAACTCTATAAAGTGAAAATGAGCAAAACCGTAATTACCATCTGTTTCATTCTAGATGTAGTCCTCAGATTATAGTTACATTCCTATCAAGCCCAGCTAGAAGTAGCATAATTGCAATTTGGATGCCACTCTCTCAACATGGATACTAAGGATGGTGATCTCGATTTGGTCATTTCCACTTCATCTAACTAAACAATGGAAATTCAGCAGAATAATGCATCCAAATGCAACTGAAAAGCATTTTCGACAGAACTGAATTCCAATTTCATAAACATTTGATGAACTAATGACACAACAGTAAGTTTTAGATGACAAACCAGAAGGGCTGGAATCGCAGAAAAAAACAACCATGTTGCAGAAATCGCTGTCTGTAACAAAACATGTTTTGGTTAGAAACTGCTAAAATCCATTACTAGAAACAAAAACTCTGTGAGAGTTCGAAATATTGAGGAATTCAAAGAAAGAAAAGAAAAGAAAAGAAAAGAAGATATGGAAAATCTACTCGGAATTGAACTTTCTCATTTAAACCAAGCAAGACTAAATGCTTTCAGTTCAGGAGTCTGCAGGACAGCACACAAATGCAGTCCGACAGGCCTCCGCCATAATCGGGGCCGCCCATTCGACAGCAAGGACCCACTTTGGTGGCCCATGGAGGGGGAATTCCACCGACTGGACGCCCTGCGCCAACAGTTCATATTCTACTAACAACATCCCATTAATTGGACGACCAGGATCATCCATTCGGTGTAATGTTAGCAGAGCCGACGATCGATCAACAGCCCACCAAATGAACGGCCCTGGTGAAGGAGAGCGAGGCCTCCGTGTGAAGTACAAATTCGGTAGTCACGCGGACTACTCAACCGCTCCAAAATTAAAGCCGGCAAAAAAAATCAAGAGAAGCAGAAAGAACCCTAGAAAGAGGAAGGGGTTAGAAATCGTACCGCGCAGGCGATGGCGTTTAACAAGTGGATGTGTCGATGGTTGAGATTCCACTGCGTGATAGGAACGGACGGTGGGGATCCGACGGAATACGTGAGGGAAGATGGAGATGCATCGTTGGTAATGGTAGTCGCAGCGGTAGGAAAGGGAACGGCGGAGAGGGTTCGACCAGCCGAGGGTTCGAGTGCACTCGCCTTCTTCCACAACGAGACTCTGTTGTGGTTGTTGTTATATCTGAAAAGGGAAGGAGATGAGGGTTTTGGAGGGGTTGAAGCTTGCAATTTGATTCCTGAGAGCATTGCTTCCCTACCTCCTCAATATCCAAAGGAGGGGAATCGGCCTTATGCAGAGGAAATGTATGGGACGCGGCCCACGTATTAAAACCGTGTACGCGGGTTTTCAATTAAGATGAGTAGGGCCCATTTTTGGTTAATCCGAACCATTGGAATGTTGATGTGCACCTGGATTGACGATTTACCATTAAATTCTTCTTATAAAAAGCTTTTAACCTTTCTATTCTGAGAGCCTGCAAATATCTCTACGGTGTATAATGCCATATGCCCGTAGGGACGGACAGTTTGTCTTTGGAGAGTAGTGATATTTGGGTCTTAAAAGTAATACAGAAATATGTTTCAAATAAAAGGCGGGGGTAATTTACGTAATTTAAAAGGGTGTAAATAGTTAGCAACTAACGGTTTAGATTTTAGTCACAAGATCCATCAATAATGTAATTTTAGATGGGAAGTTTTGATGGAAGTACCCCATCTTTTTTGTCCTACTTCTCAGGGCACGGCTTCGGTAGATTCCCAGATCAACCGGTGGTTCCTTGACTGTAGGGCCCACTGTGATGTATGTGTCTTACATCCATGGGGTTCATCCATTTTGACAGATCATTTGATAGGGTCAATGGGCCAGGCTTGGGTCTAAAAACTAAGAAATTTGAATAAAATTGGCTGACGGCCCAGCCCAAAATAGTTCAAAATCCGGAACAAGACCTACATGGAGCCCTGTTTGTTATACTTAATGCGTAATTTAAAAAGGTGTAAATAGTTAGCAATTAGAGTCACAGGATCCATCAACAAAAATGCATGGAAAGTTTTGATGGAAGAGTATCTTTTTGTTAATTCTCGGGCAATCGGTAGAAGATCAATAGGTGGCTTGATTGTAAGATTGTGATTTTGTTCCATGGGGTTCATCCATTTTGACGGATCATTTGATAGGGTGAGGCAAGCTTGGGCTTAATTTTGAATGAATGCGACCCCAAAATAATTCAAAATGACCCAATGAGGCCATAAATTTATTTATAATGAGTTTTTTGACTGCAGGTTTTAGATTTCAAATTCACGCTTCGGATTTCAGATTTAAAAAATGGAAAAATGGGGCCTAATTAAGCCTTGACAGCCCTATCATTTTAAGCCATGATTTCCTGAATAAATAAATAAATAAATCCAAGTCTCAGGTTGACTACACCACATAAAACCGTGGTGATTTAAAGTAGGTCACAAAAGTTTTAGATTAAGCTCATATTCATGTGGACCTAGCTATTGGTGATTGTCTACGAGTACGCTCCAAGGGTCTATGTCTAATAATAAAATTAAAATTTTTCACTTGTTACTAAGACAATGCCTTCAAGAGCAAAACCTCATGAATGTAAATCATGAGAATTCATGTTTCATTAGTGCCTAAAGAATATATGAGTTTATCATTGGATGATAATTACACATATCTTTTCTTTTTCATCATCTAAACATATTACAAGAAGAGAAGTTAGAAAGCGATGATAGTTTTGGAGATCTTTTGGGGTTGGTCCATGCAAAAAGTAAAGTGCAGTGTTCTTGATTACTGAAACATGGGTTTTATTACTTGGAATTGAAAAATGGCCAACGGGATGCAAAGAGGCATACTAATTAATAGTAGTGTTATGGGAAAATATAGTTTGACCACTTTCTAGGACAGCTCTGCCCGACCACCTTCAATGGTAGCTCGGCTCGACGAATGCTTGTTTCCGAAACACTTCACCTAGGAAAACTGGCACGAAGCCAACACCAGCTCCCATGAACATACCCCTTAGCAGGATGTGGTCCTAAGTTCTTGTTCACTCGCACTCACTAGAAACTGGATAACCTGACAAGGCTAAGGGGCCATCAAGAACAGCTAGATCCGACGAGAGATCGGACCGATCCATAGTTCAGATTGATTTAGTCATGATTGGATCAGCTTGGATCATCTTCGACCGAACAATAGAGCCCAACTCTGATAAGCTCGGTTCGAGTTGTCTTCGGCCGCTCGACAGAGCTCGGCTCAGATGAGCTTGGCTCGGATCGTCTTCGGTTGAACAAGGGAGCTCGATCAGATTAGCTTGGCACAAGACCCTCTCCCAGTAACGCACCATGAAAGTAATTGCCTGACGCACGATTCTAGGGTAACCACTAATATTCACCACTAGCGCACATCTCACCTAATGGTTGAGATAGTGTCTGAAATCACGAACCACACGGCCCTACGAACACTATAAATACTGGAATCACTGATAAGGACATGTACACAAAATCTCTTGTCCAAAATCCCTCTAATACGACTAGACCCAGATTCCAAGCCGGATTTTGGCATCGGAGGATCCCCTGCTATAGACGGGATCTCCTTTGTTTCTTTCTTGTGCAGGTGCTCGAAGGTCGGAAGAGGGCAGTTCAGATTTGTGCATCAACAAGTAGATTTTTCCTTAAATGGCAAAGAATGTCTATTGTCATTACACGTGGTATCCATGGAGACAATAGGCCATCATTTGATAGGCAGATGCAACTTCTATGCATTGGGAATCATGCGGAAGCAAACTAAATTCAATTAAACAAGGTGAAATCAAATATAAATGAAATACAGAGAGAATACATGAATTTTATGTGGAAAGAGAAAAAATCATGACATAAAGCAACAATTAATATACTATGAAATTATATTACAAAAGATAATGCACTTATAATGACAAGAACCCCTTCGAATTTTTCAAAACCCTAGCTTTTTTTATCTGGAACCATTTGAAATGTTTTAACAAACACTTATTCTTCTCTAATCCTTATTACAGCCGATATATATGCTATCATAACTGAAATAGAAAACAAATCGCGCACTTTTGCAGTTCTGTACGCCCCATCGATCTAAGTATCGAGCGATCAACACTAATCGAGTACCCTTTGATCGATCAAGCACACCAAAGTTTGAGTGATAGAACTAGTCTAAAACTATCCAGAGAGTAAACAAGGATTTTCAGTTGTTCAATTGATCGAATATGGTTTAAAAATGTTCAGTGAGCAATCTGTTAAATTCCAGAAAGGTCCGATTGATTATGGATCAATATCCCATATATATCGAAGACATCCATTCAACATCGTAAAGGTCCTCTTGCCGCAAAAGCGACAATCTCATCAAATTGCTCAACGAATGAGCTTTTCAATACCTATCTTGTCCATTGATCTTGAAACCGCTGATTTCAAATGAGTTTCCAAACAGCTGCAAAACCCTCGTTTCCAAAACGACATCTTCAAAGACCGGTTTTAGCGGTGGGTTCCAAATGGGCTCTAAAGTTTGCTTACAGAATTCGTTACTGAGCAATTCAGTCGTTAGTTGCTAGATAGAAGGGTTCACTTGAAGAGGGGGGTCGGATCTCTGTTCATGATTGGGGTCCAACATGGTTGGCAATGGTAAAACAAGAGTGCTGCCCAAATCCTACCATCTCACGATTATCAGCATGACACGTGTGACTCTGCGCCGTTTATCATGCGAATCCCACTGTATGTTCCAGGGCCCAGTTAAAATAACCATCCAGTCTTTTCTTACACGTGGTCCACCTGGTCAACCATCAGATCATGCACACATGTCATGTTGGCAGAAGTGTAGATATTTCATTATCTACTCTTTAAGGGTGGAAATGGGCTTGGGCTATGGCTAGATGAGGTTGGCCCTGGGCTTAGTTCAGCAGTGTCTGTGTATTATCCATCAATCTGCTAAATTATCAAACCTTTTTATATTATTGTTACGCTAGTACACAACATCTATAGACTAAAAATACTTATCTACTATTGTACTAGGACAACGTAATACATATATACCTATATACCGTGTAGCATGTACTAGGGAAAGGTGGGCCAGCCTATTCGCAAGAGGCATAAAGTGGACTTAGATCCCAAGTGCTAGCCCAGCTCCTTGGGTCTACTATAGTGGTCCAAGCCTCACTCTTTCACGGCAGGGTCAGGCAAGCCGGCACCTAGGATTTGAATCATTTGAAATTTTAGATTGTGAAATGAGAATCATCAACCGACCTTAGCTCAGTTGGTAGAGCGGAGGACTGTAGTGGAAAACATCTCTGTAGGTATCCTTAGGTCGCTGGTTCGAATCCGGCAGGTCGGAAATTCACTTTTTTTTTTTAAAAATCTTTCATTTTTTGGAACAAATTCGTATTTGTTGGACCGTTACTCATGCATGCTTATGTGGTGCCTATAGCAAATCCGTATTTATTGGACTGTTACTCATGCATGCTTATGTGGTGGTTGTGGCCCATCTAAATGGTCACGCACCTGATCAACGGTCCTGGCATGGTGGCACCTAAACTCTTAATATGGTGGTCATGCTAACCCCTTCCTGCTGTACGGATGGAAAGCATGTGTAGTGATCCGAACTGTTGATCTGGCAGCCCACCAAAGGATGGGCCATGGCTTAAAAGTCATAGTGATTGACGGCTCTCATCGTCAAATTGTTGTGAGCTTAATTTTCGAATAGTATGGGGACAGTCACTCCTTCCTCGAATCAATCATCCCCTTTTCGGATCACCAAACCGATGGCTACTTCTGGCAGATTGCCTTTGGTCTATGGTTACCCGGAAAATCGACGGTCCTGATCGCATAGTCAAATCCCATTTCTTATTTTGAGCAGCGGATGTATAGAGTTATTGGTCTTTTTGTAAATCATGGACCGGTTGTCTCTTTATAATAAAAATAAATTTTATTTTTAAAAAGTAAATAAATATATTAATTATTTAAACTTAGCTAAGAGAAGAGTTTTGCTTCTGCAACCAGGGTTCAAATCTTCTCGTGGTGTGGGCTTTTTGGGCGCTTTATTAAGTGCGCTTCGTCACAAGGAGTAATAAGAGCCTTAGTCTTTTTAGCACAAGGTTCAAACTTTTTGGGTTGTGGCACATATGCCACGTGTTGCTCTTGTGGAAATAATATTATACTTTTAGATAACTTTTTTCTGTTTAAAAGGAGCAGAAATAACTTCCATAGGACAAAGGGTCATATCCTTTTATGGAAGAATGTTGTTTGCTGCGAATGGGTGTGGATGTCTTGAAGAGACACATTCGTATCGAAGAATTCCATGACCATTCAATTGTTATAAATCCTGGATACGATAATTTAGAAACATTACTACATTCTCTCCATTTTCAGATATAACATTTATAGTGAAGTTCTCTCGAATTTGATCTCTTGCTGTGTTTATTCGAAACTTTTTAGAGGCATATTGGTGTCAAAACTAGAGATTTGTTCAACACTTAAATGGACAAATTCGGATTGAGAGTTCATTGTATCTTGAAAACAATTTGTGGATTTCTTCGTTTGCACTTATTGGAACTACCAGAAAAATGGCAGTAAATCTGTATTGAGAAATTAGCTATTCAAATCGAGCCTTGAACCCGATAGATTTGATCATTTCATTATCTTTTTCATGTATCCTCCGTTGTGAATTACATTCTTTAGTTTTGAGCAGCGGATGTATAGAGTTATCGGTCTTTTCATAAATCATGGACAGGTTGTCTCTTTGTAATAAAAATAAATTTTATTTTTAGAAAGTAAATAAATATATTAATTATTTAAACTTAGATAAGAGAAGAGTTTTGCTTCCGCAACTAGGGTTCAAATCTTCACATGGCGTGGGCTTCGCTTTGTCGCAAGGAGTAATAAGAGCCTTAGTCTTTTTAGAACAAGGTTCAAACTTTTTGGGTTGTGGTACATATGCCACGTGTCGCTCTTGTGGAAACAATATTATACTGTTAGATAACTTTTTTTTGTTTAAAAGGAGCAGAAATAACTTCCATAGGACAAAGGGTCATATCCTTTTATGAAAGAATGTTGTTTGCTGCGAATGGGTGTGGATGTCTCGAAGAGACACATTCGTATCGAAGAATTCCATGACTATTCAATTATTATAAATCCTGGATACGATAATCTAGAAACATTACTACATTCTCTCCATTTTTAGATATAGCATTCATTGTGAAGTTCTCTCGAATTTGATCTCTTGCTGTGTTTATTCGAAACTTTTTAGAGGCATATTGGTGTCAAAACTAGAGATTTGTTCAACACTTAAATGTACAAATTTTCGTGTTGAAATTCGGATTGAGAGTTCATTGTATCTTGAAAACAATTTGTGGATTTCTTCGTTTGCACTTATTGGAACTACCAGAAAAATGGCAGTAAATCTGTATTGAGAAATTAGCTATTCAAATCGAGCCTTGAACCCGATAGATTTGATCATTTCATTATCTTTTTCATGTATCCTCCGTTGTGTATTAGATTCTTTAATTTCTAACAGGACCTTACATGGAAGGAAAAAAAACTAGCTAGGGGTTTAACATGGCCAATAGAGGGGTAGAGGATTATGAATTTGAAAAACCTTTGATACTTCGGTTGAGTGTGATGGTTGATGCACAGGTACTACGAAATTGCATGCATACACATTAAATTACACCATCCAAACCATGACTTTAAATTTAAGTGGCATGTTATCGAAAAGTTTTCTTAAATGGATGGTTTGTGTACATTAATTGATCAGTAAAATGTAAATTCGTCAATTGTCCTAGTTCAAAAATCAGGGCCCATTAATTAAAGGCTAGGATTACTTAATCTGGACGATCTTTACCCATCTACAACAGTTCCTGCAATTTTTCTGTAGATTGTCCATTGTATGAGCCAAACCTTTAAAGCGAGCCATCCATCATACAAGGCCTGTCTTAAATGTGGACCATTCATCATTAGGGGCCCACCTTGAGGTACATCATCCATAATTTGGGGCCCACCATCAATGCTAATTGTCTTTTACGGGGGCCTCTCAATGTCCACTTTTCATCACCCATCACATGGAGTCCAAATTTGACGTGTTCATAGAACTACATATTTAAGAAAAGAAAATTTGGTGAGGCAGTAATATAGCACTTTGTGTTATGAAAAGCATTCATATATGATAAATGCAAGCAAAGGAAAATCATAAAAGGAAAGAGTTGAATCAAAATTAAAAAGTAAAGAGAAGTAATATAGAGATTTACTTGTTTGACAATATATTTATATCTATGAGGCAACAATACACACTTTTTATCTTCATTAAAGAACAAAAAAAAATAATAAAAAAAAAAAAATACTAGACATCTTTTACTCTTCCATTATATAAGAAATCTTCGGTGAAAAAATAATTCAAAAGAATACCTTTTCCGTGGCTATGCTCCTCTTTATATAGACTACACATGTAAAGATAGCACACACAAAGTCTCAAGAAACTAAGCTTTAATGCTTATATACATACGCAGTTAAGAGGGAAGAGAGGAGACTTTTCCATAATTACCTATCTAACCCATCTACATAACAGCTGACAAAAGAGATTTATAAGGTCTAAGCCTACACACGCATTCGAAGCCAGATCATGTACAAGCCACCTCGCTTGCAGGCGTGACAGCTATCTGGCCTGGTAATTGAGATGGTCTGCTTATCAAAGTGGGCCACAATCTTAGAAATAAGCCAATAGCTTAAAAAAACTCACTCAAAGTTTTATAATCCATCATTTTCTTTTGTAATTAGGGGTTACTTATGGGCGTGAGCAGGTTGTGCAAGTGCATTAAAAAAACCCAACTCACCTAATGGACTAAATTGCTTGGATCGTTCTTAGAATACAATGAAGCTTTTCCTTGTATTAAACATTTCAAAGAACCAATAATTGAATGTCTCAAATCATCTGCAAAAATTGATCAACAATAGGATATGCAACAACGAATTTGGAGTATCCCTATCATGGTGGGGCCCATATGATAGGTTTCTTGCCAATGGCCTATAAAACATCTCGATGTCGAAAATGACTTTATACATAACTATTTATAAGAAGAGTTCTTCGTGGGGCAATCGTAGGGCTTTAACTTAAAGGATAAGTCTCGACAGAACTTTGTTTGTAAGCTCAAGAAAACAAATCAAAATTTTAAGTAGGCACCTCATGCTTGCTTGGTTTTAGAAATTCAATTCCTCTTAACTTTAAAATGATTATTACGTAAAACGCACTAGTGCCTTAGACTTCAAATATAGTCATAGTCATAATCGTTTTGATCTGATTAAAAAAACAGTGCGGAAGACTATATCCAACCCTCTACTATTTCCTCATCCAAGGATGGGAAATGCAATATTGAAGCGAGCTGCATTAGCCTAGATATCTAGGGTATGTCAGTTTCACTAATCAAGCAACATGTGGATGGAACTTTCTTGAGATGCACCTTGTCCATTAGGTACACTGCCCCATGGTACCATCAAACCCTAGAGTTATGAATAGGGGTGTTAATGGGCTGAGTTCGGGCCTACTAAAATCAGAACTTTGAATGGGCCCAGCCTGAAGGAGCTCAAAATCCGGGTTGAGAGCAGCCTTGACAGCCCTAATTATGAAAATCCAAAACTTAGGTAGGCAAGAATAAATAAAATAATTGGGATGGAACACTGACCATTCGTTTTTTTTAGGTCCACCATGGTCTTATAAGGCATCCAATCCATTCATCTGATGTGCCTTGTCAGGATGAAAGAATTAGGGGCGGTTTGTGACCTTGTATTTGAATGCATTTGAGGATATTTGAGAGGATTTGGGGAGATTTTGCCCTAAATCCAACATTTGGTACTTCGTATATGGAGTTAAATGGAATTGGAGGAATTTGAAATATAACTTTGGTATATTTTGAAATCTTAGATTTTTGCTGAGATTTGAGTGTTATGAAAGTGAAATACCATTTTGCTCTCTTTCTAAAGGCTGAAGTCACTAGGCTATTAATCCATTGAACATGTTGTATGCTGCCCATAACAATTCAATTATCAGCAGCAACACTAAAATCATATCAATGGACCGAATATCCAAATGTTGGCCATAAAAATGGATGGTTAAAAAAGTCAATGAGTTGCTCATTTGTGATCATATATTTGTGGCCCACAGAGGGTTCAAAATTTCCTCATTTAATAAAAAATAAAAAAAATCAATGTATATATTTCAGTGAGCTTATTACAATTATTTTATTAGATAACACACATATATATCAATTTGGGATATTAAAAATAATTTAGTTACTCATATTTAGGTATGCAAATATACTAAAAACTTCCATTGTATCCTAAACACAAGCTTAAGACAAGTATGAATTTCAGTGCATTTTAATTACAAGTTATCAAACACCTAGATCCATTGCTCAACTGGTAGACTAAGTGGAGATACCTCGTTTCAATACTTGAGGTTTTGGCATCGATCCCTAGTGGCGGTGGCTAACACGGAGTGTGTGTACTAACGAGCTAACCAAAAATAATAATAATAATAATTACAAGTTATCAAACATGCATTCAAAATTACATTGATCCCAATAAAATTGTGATTTGAGGTCCAATGCATTCTAAATATAAGACCTTTATTAAAAAACAATAGTATTCCAAAACTCAGTGGATCATGCCAAATAAATTTAAAGTATTTTGGTATAATTTCAAGAGGCGTCTTACCATAGGTTCATCAGCTTAATTTTGGAATTAAGGATAGAGAGAAAAAAATGGGTGGTCCAGCAGATAGACGGGGTGGATTTGATGCCCGTTAAGTCGTTTCCGCCAGTAGCTATCCATCGCGTATGCAAGCTTTTCCTGTTCGGACACTAAACGTGAGGTCCACTAAATAGACAGTTCAGATTCACCCCCTTTATGGATAAGGCCCAAATAAAACTCCTATCCGTGACCTCTGCTTTCCTACCATTTTCCTCATCTTGCCCGCTCCCTCCAAATACGAAAAAAATCTTCCCATGAATCTCATCCTCTCTCCCGCAAATTTTCTATTTCCCAAAACACCCCTCCTCCCGCTCTCCCACCCTCCCCGACCCTCCTGCAAAACTCCCCACAAAACCCTAAAGCCCCGAGCAGTACAGCTCGAATCCTACCCCCCGCCGGCATCTGATCCACCGCGCCGCTCTGATACCGGCGTCCTCGTCATCGGCGCTGGACTCGCCGGTCTAGCCGCCGCGACTCGTCTCCACGCCTCCAAGATCCCCTTCCTCCTACTAGAAGCTTCCGACGCCGTCGGCGGCCGCGTCAGGACCGACACTGTTGACGGCTTCCTTCTCGACCGAGGATTCCAGATCTTCATCACTGCCTACCCCGAAGCTCGCAAAACCTTGGACTACGAAGCTCTAGATCTCCAGAAGTTCTACTCCGGTGCCCTCGTCTACAGTAACGGCCGATTCCACACCGTTTCGGATCCGTTCCGGCATTTTCCGGACGCTTTGAAGAGTCTTGCCAACCCGATCGGAACCGTCTTTGACAAGTTGCTGATAGGAGCCGTGAGATTACGAGCCGTGAGTAGATCGGACGATGAGATCCTGACTGCTGAAGAGATTCCTATCATCGAGTTTCTGAGGAAGACCGGATTTTCGGACTCGATCATCGATCAGTTCTTCCGGCCATTCTTTGGGGGGATTTTCTTTGATCGGCAGCTCGAGACGACTTCCCGGCTCTTCCATTTCATCCTCAAATGCCTCGCTTTGGGCGACAACACGCTTCCGGCGAAGGGAATTTCTTCCATTCCCGAGCAATTGGCCGGAAAACTGCCGCCAGATTCCGTGCGGCTGAATTCTAAGGTCGTTTCCGTAGATTTTGGCGACGAATCCGAACCCCCGAGAGTGAAATTGCAGACTGGAGAGATCTTGGGAGGGGAGTCAGGGCTGATTGTAGCGGTGGAAGAACCAGTTGCAGAGAAGCTTCTGGAAGGGAAGATTGACAAAAAACCGGCTGGAAAAGCGGCCCGGGGCACGGCCTGCTTGTATTTCTCAGCGGACCGGTCCCCGGTCCGCAAGCCGGTCCTGATCTTGAACGGTTCGGGGACAGGGATTGTAAATAACATGTTTTTCGCAACGGATGTGGCTCCGTCCTACGCGCCGGAAGGGAAGACGCTGGTGTCGATTTCAGTTGTCGGGTCTTGCGAGGACGTGCCAGATGAGGAGCTGACACGTGTCGTGATCAGGGAGCTTTCAGGGTGGTACGGAACGGAGGCTGTGGAGTCGTGGAAGCATCTCAGAACGTATCGTATCGGGTTTGCGCAGCCGAATCAGAGCCCGCCAACCGATTTGGTGAGGAAGATGCCGGGTATCGGGTCCGGGGTCTATGTTTGCGGGGATTATCGGAATTCCGCTACGTTTGATGGGGCATTGGTGTCGGGAAGAAGAGCGGCCGAAGCTTTGCTGAAGGATAGAGAGTCTTTCATCAAGGACAGAGGCTTGGCTCGTGTAATTTAACCGTTAACGGTTTTTTAAAGAATTTTTTATTCGAAATTTTTACCATATGTATTTTTTTGGAGCCTTCAATTTCTTATTTTTTAAGGTTGGGTAGAATTCATCCTTAATGTATTTCAATATATCATGCAGGGACTGTAGCCTTTGAATTTGGTGTCACTTTCAATGGTCCAAAACCCATTTACATGATGATTTCAGTTTGTACGGTCGATAGAGGTGTCAAGTAAAAGTTACTAAATTGGATTTTTTTTAACCCATGGTAACTTAGCTTGTTTGCCGTGAATAATTACAGTCACTATATAATTAGGGTTTAAAAACAAGTGTTTGTTCACCAGCTGGGTGTTAACATGAGGATGGGTCATGGTCCATGGAGGCGGATTGCCTGTGGGGAATTTCTACGGCACTAATCTCTATAGTGCATCATCTCAAAATAAGCTTCCATGCTCAAGTGGACTACACCACAGGAAAGAGTGGAGGTGTAATGCCTGCCTTTAAAAACTTTTTAAGGGCAATCTAGATGTTTTGTATTCAACTAATATTTGTGTTTTCTCTTCTTCTAAGTCAAAGTGACATTAAAATAGGTTGGATATCAAAATAAACATTATGGTGGGTCCCATGAAGGTTTCAACTATCAGCAGCATTTTACCCATTATTTCTTATGGTATGGTCTACTTGAGATTTGGATCTACCTCATTTTCGAGCTAATTCTAGGATTTTGGGTTCATCAAACAAGTAGAATTAGGACTTAATGGGTGGTTGGACACATCCTTTCAGTAGTAGCCACTGCAGAGATGGATCAGTGTTTGGGCTTTGGGCCCATAGTAGGACCCACCATATAAAATGTGTATATATTATTTAGACCCGGCGGTAGGAAGTTCCTTTGGACAGAAGCTAAGTGGGGCTAGGGTCTTACTCTTGCTCAGGTGGTAGACTCCCACGAGTTTCAACTCCCCGTCAAGGGTTTGAGTACCCATAGGTGGTGAAATTCACTCATCCCTTCCAAGGCTCTACCATGACATTTATATGCCAGCCAAACTGTTCATAGGGTCATTTCCACTGGAATGTACTGAAAACACAAAAATATTAGCCTAATCTATAGCTTTTGTGACCTCACAAATGTTTTAACTGTCATCATTCAAAACTGCAATCTTTCTTACCATGTGGCTCACTTGAGTTTTCGATTTGTCTATTTTTTAGCCAATGTCTTAATGTGAGCTGACAAATTGGATGGACAAGGTGGATTTCTCACAAACATCGCAGTGGACCTAACTAGCGTCTAATTGTAGGGCCTTTCAATGGTTCAGGTTGCAGCCAATCAGCACCGGGAAGCGTAATTTTAATTTTATTCAGGGCACATGAAGACATGGATTAGGTGGTGTTGCTAACAACACCCCCAAGCAGTGGTGCATTGATGTGTTGGGCACTGTAGGGCATAACATGATGCATGTGTTTTATATCTATGTGGGGCTAACATGATGCATGTGTTTTATATCCACGCTCGGTGGTCACCTGTTTTTCTAACTCATATTAGGGCATGAATAAAAAAAAAAGCAATTCAAACCTTTAAAAGCAACGGGAAAAGACATCCACCTTTAAAACCTTTCTAGGGCCCACTGTAATCTTTATTTGGCATCAACTTGTTGATTAGGTCACACAGGCCTAGGTGAAGGGGAAACACAAACATTACTTTATCCGAAACTTTTATTACTCCCAAGAAGTTCGTAATGGTAAGCATTCAATCACCGTCGTTTCCTATGATGTGGTCCACTTGAGCTTTGAATCTACTTTATTTTTGAGTTATGCCCTAAAATTAGGGACATGGTTTGCTAGGTGACCCCAACACTAGTCAGTTAGTTGGTGTCAAAGCTCCATAGATCCCATTATGATGTATCCATTTTATTAATACCATCCAACCATTTTGCCAACTTATTTTTGTGCATTAGCTCAAAACTAAGGAAGATCCAAATCTCATGTTGACAACACCATGGGAAACATTGCAGCTTACCATTGTAAACTTTTAGTGGGCCACAAAAGTTTTGGATGATCCTGATATTTGTCTTCTCCCTTCATCCATGCTTGTGTCACCGTATCGATAAGTTGGATGCAAATAAACATTACTGTGGATCAGAGGAAATTTTTAACAGCGGACATTCAGTCAACACTGTTTTCCTCCTATGTGGTCTACTTTTTTATATTTGAATTTGCCTCATTTTAGAATTTGCCTCATTTTTAGGCTCATGCCTTAAAATTAGCTGGCAAAATGGATGGACGGCGTGGATAAAAAAGAACTTTGACACTAGCTAGCTGGGTGGTGTTGGGTAACTAGCCAAACCGCGTCCTACAATTAGGGGGCAAAACGGGTGGACGGCGTGGATATAATATATCAGTGTTAGCGTCTGACAGGGAAACTCGTTAATGAAGTGACGTCATCAAGTTCAGTGGGCCCCACCATTATGTATGTTCTGTATCCACGCCTTCCATCCATTTGGAGAAATCATTTTAGGACAATACCTAAAGAATGAGTTAAATCCAAATCACAAGTGGACCCTGCACAGAAAACAGTGGTGACAGTGACGTCCACCGTTAAAAACTTTTAATGGCTACAAAAGTTTCAGATCAAGCTGATATTTGTTTTTTTCCCTTCTTTCATGTCTTTTTTAACTTTTGACCGGGTTGGATTTCAAATAAACACTATAGTGGGCCTTGGGATAGTTTCAACGGTGGGAATCACTCTCCCCACTTTTTTCTGTGGTGGGGTCCACTACAGATTTTTATCTCACTGCCTTAAATATCTCAAAATGGACGGTGTGGATACAACACGCATCATTGTGGGCTCACAGAACTTGGTAGCGTCACTTCAGTAGCGGACTCGCCACTCAACCTGTCAGTATCTAATCCGCGTCCGGCACCACCAACTTATCCACGTCCGGCGCAGGTTAGCTTTTGGCGATGAGAAATAAACCTGGTAATGACCTCCTGCAACCGAATTTTCAACCGTATTTCAAATCCCTTGACCGTTGTTTCATGGAACTCGAACATCAGAGCAGCGGTCGACAATGGTTGCTGCAAAAAGGCTCTTCTTCTCTTCCGCCAGATGAAGGAATCCGGCATCCAACCCGACAATTTCACCTTCCCCTTCATAGCGAAGGCCTGTGCTCGGCTCTCCCATCTCCAAAACTCCGAAATCATTCATAGCCACATTGCAAAATCCCCTTTCTCTTCCGATATGTTCGTGCAAACAGCAATGGTAGATATGTATGCCAAATGCCACCGCTTGGATTCCGCACACGCAGTGTTTATTGGAATGCCTGAAAGAGACGTGGCGTCTTGGAATGTGATCATTGTGGGTTTTTCTCAGTTGTGTCTTCTTGATAGAGTTTTGGATCTTTTCCACCAAATGAGGCTTGCAGATTTCAAACCTGATTCAATCACGATCATAAGCTTGACTCAGTCTAGTGCAAATATGAAGAACTTAAATGTGGTGAAAGCTGTTCATTCCCTGGGAATTCACACTGGAGTCAAAGCTGATACCTCTGTCGCCAACACTTGGATTGCTGCATACGCTAAGTGCGATGATTTGGACTCGGCAGAGTCTGTATTTAATGGGATTTCTATGGCTGCGAGAACAGTTGTCTCGTGGAATTCAATGATTGCTGGTTATGCCTATCTGGATAGGTTCATTGAGGTTATATGTTTTTTCCGCCGCATGTGTAAGGATGGAACTAGACCGGACTTGAGTACCATTCTCAGCTTACTCTCGGCGTGCGCTCATTCAGGTTCGCTTTTACAAGGCCAGCTAATCCACTCTTGGGCCATCAAAGAAGGGTTTGATTTGGATGTGTTGGTGGTAAACACTCTCATTTCTATGTATTCTAAATGTGGGGATGTTAGCTCCGCACGCTTTTTGTTTGATAAAATGTTGGATAGAACTTGTGTTTCTTGGACTGCGATGATTGGTGGGTATGCCCAGAAAGGGGATGTCGACGAAGCATTGGAATTGTTTTATGCCATGGAAGCAGCTGGTGAGAAGCCTGATGCACTTACTGTGGTTGCCGTGTTGTCCGCCTGTAGCCAAACGGGGGCTCTTGATCTTGGGCGATGGATCAATAGGTATGCGATTGCAAATGGGTTGATAGAGAATGTTATGGTTTCTAATGCGGTGGTAGATATGTATGCCAAATGTGGTAGTATTGATGAAGCTCGGGGTCTTTTCAACTCTATGCCTGGGAAAACTATAGTCTCTTGGACGACTATGATAGCAGGGTATGCGATGAATGGGGATTTCAAAGAGGCTTTTGATCTTTTCTCTCGAATGGTGAAATCAGGCTTGGAACCGAATTGTGTTACGTTTTTGGCTGTTCTTCAAGCATGCACCCATGCTGGTTTCCTCGAGACAGGGTGGGACTATTTCAATTTAATGGTTGAAGTATATCAGTTAAGGCCTGAATTAGAGCACTATGCTTGTATGGCTGATCTTCTTGGGCGTAGCGGTAGAGTAAAACAAGCATTGGAATTCATCCAGAGCATGCCTGTTGAACCTGATGCTGGGTTATGGGGTACTTTACTTGGTGCTTGCAGAATTCACAATGCGGTTGAGGTTGGTGAGTATGTGGCGGACCACCTTTTCATGATAGAGTCTCAGACTGCTGTATCATATGTCGCGATGGCAAACATCTATGCAGCATTAGGGAGGTGGGAGGGTGTTGCAAAGATACGGGCAATGATGAAAAGCAAGGGGGTGAGGAAATCGCCAGGCTGCAGCCTCATTCGAGTGAACGGAAAGGTTCATGCATTCACTGTCGAAGATAGGCATCACCCTGAAGGCTTCCGGATATACGAAGTTTTAGGTGGTTTAGCTTTGCAGTTGAAGGAAGCAGGATTCAGGCCAAATTCAATATACGTTCTTCTAGAGGAGTGGGAGTGAAACGATGATATTGGATGAAGGCACTGGCAGGAACCGTTGTGAGAGAGATCTCCATCTTCGAAAGGCTCAGGGCCTCTTTGGAATGTCCTCGAAATTGAAATTGGGAGCATTCATCCATTGCCTCAACTGACAATGTGATGATAAAGGGTTATGGTCATTTTTGGAGCACATTTTGTGGATGCATTTAGGGCATCCTTCATCTGCATTCTGCAAGATGTAGGAAACAGCTTCACTTCCAAAAAACTTTCATGGGCCAACGCGAATCCTATTCCATTCTGATTGTGGTAATTCCAAACAAGGTTTGACTTTAGCCTTTCAATCTGGGTCATCTTCCAACGATCATTTATATAACAAGTCTCACTTTGTATGGTGGAAAGTCAAGAAATAAAATCTATAGTTGGATAATTTCAATCCATTGGTATTGCTTTGAACATGAACAGTCACCATACCCTTCGTATGATCAATGGGTTGAAATGTTCAATCAGAGAGTCTTTTTGGACATCCCCCATCCAAGGAGAGCCCTACCAGATAAACGGTTTGTGTCATTGAAAAAGGCCCAGATCTGATGGCTATAGTCCTGCTGTATGTTACTGTCATACATCAGGATGTATTTGAGCAAACCTCATTCGAAACAGCCCCTATAGTTACAGTGTTATACCAACTTACCCAACTCCATGTCATGGACCCCACAAGATTCAGACAAGTCAGAAGGCAGGTATGTGAGTTGTTTCCTCACAATGAAGGTAATTGTTGTATTCTTATTGGAGACATTGAGGTGCATGGTCGCTTTTATGCAAAGAGCATATCTATACATGGAAGATATGGTGGAACAGATATGGTGGAACGATCTCAAAGGCCATCCATATTGTGAAGAAGCATGACAATGATCACCTTATTATGAGAACGAGGTAATGTCAGATAGTACTATTGAGTATCACAATATTGGTAATTGTTTTGGATTTTTATTTATTTATTTATGTATTTTTTTGAGAGATGTTTGTTGATGCAAAAATCTGGTTCACCCTCGCCGAGCTCCGAGCACTCGCGCCGAGCCCTGTAAGCCTGCATAGGAGAAGGACAAAGGAGACCCTGGCTAGAGCAGGGGACCCTCTGATGCCAAAGTCAGGCTAGGAATTTGGGTCTAAGTATTGTAGTTGGGGCTTAGGGTGTGAGATATTGCGTACCTGTCTATGCAAATGAGTCCCCTATTATACCTTTTTCCTGAGATGAACGTGCCCGTCATTCTCGGCAAGATCCTTGTCGTTGAACGAGAATGGTGTGTGCGCTGATGTTGGCCGTTACCCGGAGATCGTGCGTTGGATGTTGCTATAGACATGTGTTACTGGAGTTGATTCCTGAGCGTAATTGTAGACCACGTTCTCATTTGAGCTGACTCTGAAGTCTAGGTCTCACCCGCGACAGTCCGAGCCCATGGGTGGGCTGATCTTGGTCGCTTGTCGACAAGGGTCTGGTCGAAGGCAACGGGTGGAGTGTGTAATGGCTTCTTCCGGGTTCCAGACTGATGTGAAAGCTCTACAAAGGAACTTGAAAGCCGAACTTTGGTTGCTACCGAACCAGGATGGACGAGCTATCACTGACGAGGCGAGGTTCGGCTCATCGGCCTTAGTCGTCCGGCCTACTATGGTGAGTCTGCCCATCTGGCCGAGTTGCGCTTTCCTCAATTGGAGTTGGAGGTGTTCCTGTCCAGGTGTGTCCACCCAATCGACCGAGCTGAGTCCGCCTCTTCCGAGGTCGGCCCATATTTTCCCATAACAATGGTAATTGTTTAGGATTTGAAAAGTAAAAATAAAAATTAAAAATTAAAAAAGAATTGAAAACCATTTTCTTCCAGTCAGTTGAATCAGTATTAACTCTCTCTCTCTCTCTCTCTCCCTCTCTCTCTCTCATTGTCTTCCATACGGTTACCATCCCCATAATTGATTATTATTATTTTTTTTTCCCCTTCTTTTGTCTCATTTCATTGTCTGAATATTGTAACATGGTTTGAGCAGAATTATTTGGTTTCTCCCCTTGGAATAGCAGCATCATGATTTTGGTTCCGAGATAAACTGTCAGTGTGAAAATGAATGATTTGGCATTATAGAAGTAATCTTTTTTCAAAACAGCATCATTGGTACACTTTAAATAATTTCTGTGATGTTATGGCTCATTTGGCAGTATGTATGGATTTAGAGGGACTTGAAGGGATTTCATATATTTAGGTCGTTTGGTAGCAAGTATTTTGAGGATTTGGATTTCAAAGGAATCAAAATCCCTCAAAGGAGCCTTTTTTTTTTTTTCATTCCCACCTCAAAGCTGATATGCAAAATCCGTTTTTTTTTTTGAAAGGTAACACTACCAGGGATTGAACCCTGGATCACTCCTAGACACCATGCAAAATCCATTTGATTCCACAGGTACAAAATCCACCGGATTCCACGGGATTGAAAATCCATGCTGCCAAACAAGCCCTTGGGCTAATTGGTGAATGAAAGCATGTGGCATAACCCTTCAAGTATAGACATTTCTGAAAAGGGAATTTTTCTGGAACCCATTTTGACTGGGAAATGCATGCTACTTCCACTTTGTATTTTCATTACAACTTTGTACAATTGGGTAATCTAAAATTTCGTACTACTATATAGCCAAAGTGGTAAGGATGGGTGTATATAGTGGCTCGTTTCTAAAATAGTACAATGTTGCCAAATGTGGAAGAATTAAATTGCTTGTGAAGAAAGCTTTCTTTAGGGCTGCACATTGTAATGTTCTTCCTGCTTCATTCTGCTTTGAATTTTCATGTCATTATCTTCCAAATTGCAAGGCATTGGGTATGTAAACAAACCATCATCAGATTTATGTTGCTGCATACGTAGTATCATTATCATGTTCTTAGTCTTTTCACCTGGCATTTGGGGTTGGTTTTTCAATGGTAGATTGGCAAAAGTTCTCTGAACAGCTGCCTGCCAGATGCCAACCTTCCTCCTATACATGAGTTCTTGAATCGGCCGTGACAGAGGCTCACATTGACACCACTCACATAGCTGCAGAGTCCCACCTAGTATTGGAACCCATCCAACTATTACATGCATGCCCTGAAGAGTGAGCAAGCAAGGTAAGGTCATGGCCATTGCCAGGCAGACCGCTAAGCATGTAGGCCCACAAGTATACCATCATAGGACAAAAAATGCAAATGACATGCTTAAGAAGTTGGCTGCACACAACAAAAACTTCTCACATGTCTACACAATCATGCCCAACACAACACTTTAGCCTAACTACTGCACACCATCTGAAAGGGAATTTTGCAAATAGTTTAGGTCTGTAGCATGCAATGGAAAACCAGCCTGCTTGGCACGATTTGCTGCATGCATAGTGTAATTGTTGTTTTTAAAGCATTATTGTGCAGGAAATAAAGTTCTATACAGTAGGGAGTGGTTTTGAGAGAGTCCGGAATGCATAAATTAACAATTGGGTTTCCAGGCATCTGCTAGCAAGAAATAAGCAGCACCAGTGGCAGTATGTGTTGAAATAAAGCATGTGGTGTTTTTCATGGAGAAGTTAGCTAAGATAAAACCATAACAAACAGTAGCCCAAGTACACCAAATGATAGGTGAAAATGCCCTTAGTGTGCAAAAATAAATAAATTAAGAAACCTTAGCTTTCCAAATTGTATAATTGAATCATCTGAACTGACGACACACAAACTCAATCTTATTGATTATTTTTTTTTTTTTTTTTTTTTTTTTTTTTTTTTTTTTTGTATAATGAGAATGTCGTTTAGTCAGAACCACAATGCATCAACAAAATTAGGTGTAGTAATCTTCACAAAGATGATAGGATGACTACTTGACGCATGTGACTGTGGCATTCACAATGGCAGAAGCAGTAACACAGATGGGATACACGTCCAGAGAGAGACTTACTGAAGGGTAGGAAGGTCTTGTTTATGGGCAGGTGTGTGAGCGGCTCTGCGAGGATCTACGTACAACCCAAATACGAATGGTATGCAAGCAGCTTGGTGATGATCTGTCGAATTCCTTCAGCACATGGACTGGAAATCAACTGAGATAAAATCAAATCATTAAGAAAAGAAATCAATGTTCAACTAAATATTATGGAGATTCATGTCTCTACATATTTATAGACTTTTATAAAACCAAAGGAAACCCTAATGCTATCCTAGCCATCTGTTGCTTCAAATCCTAGCCATCTATTTTAATAAACAAACAAAACACAAAGTATCACTTAATCTCATCCAGTGTTGTAAATATCGACGATATCAGCTGATATATCCCACGATATATCTTGTATGCCACCTGTGCGATACGAAATGCACAGGTAATGCCGATATATCTCACCTATGAGCATTTTCGATTTTCAATCCATGTTTTTGTTGTAAATTACGTTAAACCAGTGTCAAATTGTTGCAAATATATTATTCTTCATACTTTCCATTGAAAATCATAGATTTGGAACTTCGATTTCGAGATTTATGGGAGATGGGTCTATAGGGAAGATTGGTGCTCCAATGAGAATTCTCTCTTGGAACGTTAGAGGGGTAGGCTCTAAGTAGAAGAGGAGCCTAATAAAAAATATGATAGGTAAGAAAGATTCGGATATTCTTTGCCTTCAGGAAACTAAGGTTTCCATCTTCAAAGAAAGACTCTTGTCCACGCTATGGTCAGCTAAGGACGTCAAATGGGTTCCTCTCAATGCCTCAGGAAGCTCTGGCAGCATCATTCTGGCATGGAAAACTTCCAAGTGGGAGCTTCAATCCTCCTCTGTTGGATCATTTTCAGTCTCAGCTATCTTAAAAGATAAGTGTTTTTCTTTATGTTGCCTTCTCTCTTCGGTTTATGGTCCTAACTTAGATCATATCAGAAAAGATTTTTGGAATGAGCTGACTAGCATTAGACATTCCTTCCTAGGTCCTTGCTGCTTCGTAGGAGATTTCAACGTCATCGGATTTGTCGAAGAGCATTCAGGGAAGAGAACAGTTTCTTCAGCTATGGAAGAGTTTTCTGATTGGATCCAATCGCACGAACTGGTTGATGTCTCCTTATCTGGGGTGAGGTTTACCTGGTCCAATGGTCGTCAAACTCCAATTCAGTCCAGATTCGACAGATTTCTTCTATCCACTGACTGGCTAGAGGCCTTTCCGACAGCTTCTCAACTGGCCCTTCCCAAAATTACTTCAGACCACTGTCCAATCTTGCTATCCCTGGAAGATGAGAGCTGGGGTCTTAAACCATTTAGGTTTAATTCTTCCTGGATCAACCTAAAAGATTTCAAGCAGTGGGTCGAGGAATGGTGGTTCTCATTTCAGGTCGAAGGCTTCGCGGGTCAAAAACTTCTATGTAAGCTCAGATTGCTTAAGGAGAAGCTGAAGAAATGGAAAACAAAGGAATTGGGAAAGAGGGATTTGGAAATGGCAACCCTTCTGTCGGAACTCCAGAGTTTGGATTCGGAAGCAGAGGGATTTGTGTTGTCTTCTGAAGCACTGGGCAGACGTATCCAGATCATACAAGATATTTCCGTTAGATCGCCGCAAGATGAAATATCCTGGAAGGTGAAATCCAGAGTTAGATGGATCACTGAAGGCGATAAGAACACCAAGTTCTTTCACAGTATTGCTAACATGCGTGCCCGTGCTAAAGCTATTCATAGCATCTCAGTGGATGGGGTTCGTACATATGACAGACAGGAGATAGCCGACCACGCCATTCATTATTTCAAATCTCTCCTAACCTCTGATGGTTGGAGTAGACCGGGCCTAGATAGTATTCAATTCAACTCGTTAGGTCCCACGGAAGTGAATATCCTAGAGGCCCCCTTGTTTGACGAAGAAGTCAAATTAGCCGTCAACTCGCTGGGTAGAGATAAGTTGCCGGGTCTTGATGGCTTCCCAATAGCCCTTTTTTTTTTCAAACATTCTGGGATTCCATTCACCCAGACATCATGGAATTTATGGTTGAGTTTCACAATAGAGGGAGACTAGCTAAAGGTCCAGGTGCTTCCTTCATAGCCCTTATCCCTAAGCTAGCAGGCGCTACTTGCTTCTTTGAATTCAGACCCATCAGCTTGATAGGGGGTCCTTATAAGATCCTAGCTAAGGTGCTCTCTCAAAGGCTGTCTAAGGTGATTGGTAATCTCATCTCAATTAACCAAAGCGCCTTCATCAGGGGAAGACGGATCGTGGACTGTGCCCTTATAGCCAACGAAATTCTTCACTCATGCCACATATCTGGCGATAGGGCTGTTTTATGCAAGATGGACATTGAGAAAGCTTACGATCACGTGGAGTAGGGCTTCCTTCAATACATGATGATCTGTATGGGGTTTGGAACCAAATGGAGAAAATGGATCCGCACGCGCGTCGAATCAGCCCACTTTTCAATCCTTCTTAATGGCTCTCCTTTCAGCTTTTTCAACACCTCTAGAGGTCTCCGTCAGGCGGACCCCTTATCCCCTCTTCTTTTCCTAATGATCAGTGAAGCTTTATCCCAAATGCTGAGTAAAGGTCAGGCGGCTGAAGTTCTTGGTGGTATCAAGATGCCCGAGATAGTTCTTGGTGGTATCACCCCTTAGATGCTTTGAGTAAAGGTCGAGTAAAGGTCAGGCGGCTGGAGTTCTTGGTGGTATCAAGATGCCCGGGATATCTCTTGCCATCTCCCACATCCAGTTTGCAGATGATACCCTTATCATTTCTTCGGCGGCCTAGGTGTACATCGATAATCTGCATATAGCCCTTCGATGCTTTGAAGCCGTGTCTGGTCTTAGGATTAATCTGGCCAAATCGAAACTCCTTGGAGTTAATATTTCAGATGATGAATCAGCTTCTTTTGCAAATTCTCTTGGTTGCATTTCAGCCTCCTTTCCCTCATCCTTCGTGGGGCTTCCCCTCTTGTTTGGCCACCCTCCGAAGGATATGTGGAACAAGATTATCGACAAATTTCAGAAACTCCTAGCTAGATGGAAGTGTTGATATCTCTCTATTGGAGGTCGCCTCACGCTCATCAAAGCAGCCCTCTCCAATCTGCCCATATACTTCATGTCTCTTTTTAGATGCCCCTCATCTGTTTTGCTGGCCATCGATAAGCTGAGATGTGACTTCATGTGGTGTGGTAAGGATAATCAAAATAATCTACATCTTCTTAATTGGCAGGAGGTCTGTAAACATTTTCAAGAGGGAGGGCCGAGCATAAAAAATCTCAAAATCATGAATCGGGCCCTCCTCAATAAATGGATCTGGAAACTCGGAAATGAAGAAGGCTTCCTCTGGAATTCCATCATCAAAAGCAAATATGGTCGTTCTTCTTGTGGCTGGTGGACCAAAGATTCATCGATGTATAGGGCCTGTCATATTTGGAAAGGGATCATGCGATCCAAAGAAGAGATGCTCAAGCATATGAGCTTCAATCTTGGTAATGGCCAATCCATCCGATTCTGGGAAGATGTGTAGCTTGGAGAGTTGCCTCTCAAAACTCAGTTTTTGAACATTTATCGGCTAGCTCCTTTTTCCAATGTTAAAGTGGCGGACCGTTTTTCTATTGTCGAGTCGAATTGTGTCTAGGATGTGAGATGCTTCAGAAATCTCCAAGACTGGGAATGTTCAGAGTACGTGGACCTTCTTGACTACATTTCTAAAGCTGCACCTGATAGATCATCTCCTGACAAAATCATTTAGTCCGGCGACAAAAGCAGTAAGTTCACGGTCAGATCTTTTTACACCCTCCTCGCCTCCTCTCTCATATCATCGACTCTTATGCCGTTCATTTGGAAATACTCTGCCCCCCTAAATTCATTTATTTTGGCTAGTTAGCGGGGAAAAACAGAATTTTAACAGTCGATAATCTGAAGAAAAGGGGCATGCAGATTGTGAACATATGCCTCTGTTGCATGAATGATGAGGAATCTGTGGACCATCTTCTGATTCACTACCCTTTCATCTCCCAAATTTGGGCAGATTTCTACTATCGCTTTAAAATCAACTGGTGCAATCCCAAATCTTCTAGCGATCTTCTTATGGCATGGCATGGTGTGAAAATAGGCAAGCAAAGATCTCGTCTTTGGAGACTGTCTATCCTTGCGATTTGGTGGGCAGTCTGGGAAGAAAGAAATAATAGATGTTTCAATGATATATCTACTTCGGTTCAGTCAGTTGGTTCTAGAGTTAAAACGTTACTTTTTGAATGGGTGGGGATTGTAAACATCTTGAAAGATTATGATTTATCGTTTCCAGGATCCCAAGTTTTCTGCTACCTCAGCAGATTCCTTCATTTCTTTTTGTACTTTTTTCTCTCTTTTAATATTATCCTGTTATCTTTTTCTTTTTCTTTTTTTTTTTAAATTGATTTATGGGAGATGGGTCAAGTTGTGGAAAATTGAGAAAAATCAAAATTTCTCAATTTCTCGCAAATCAGTTACAATCTTTGTATCCAAACACAAAATTAAACATGTATGTACCTTGATCTAGCGAATCTTCTTTTGCTTTTAAATGTATTGCTTGTGTTTCCATACATCGTATGTTTTGTAACGCCCCGTACTTTCCAGTACTCGAGCATTACCATTTAAAACCTAGTTAATGACTGGGAGTAACCTGGACCGTCCCTCAAGCCGTTCAATAACACCTAGACGAGTTTAGAGGCTAGTCGGGACGTCCACTAACAACTTCGACTCTAGAACCACCAACTTAGGATCTGCAACATTCCACGGATTAACCTAACCATTCGATTTTGGCCCCAACCCTGCTATTGTAAAATTCAATTACTCAAGGCACACTAGAAGGTTCCAAGTTGTCCTAGAGCCATCCATTAGGGGCTGATAGGGATCCTACATCAGCCAAGAGGGTAAGTTTAACTAAGCACTTCAAGTTAAAGATACCATAGGTCACATATACTGACATTGTACACAACTATCAACCCTCGGGGATTAATTAGTGGCCAACCAAGCACTTGAGACCTCTCAAATCCCCGTTTGAACGTCGAAATTAACAAGATCTCAAGCCCATCCAACCATTGGATTGTGATGCATGGGCCAAATAAAGTCTCGAAGTGCATGATATGGCCCACCTGGACCTCACCATCGGCCCAAAATGGGCCAGGACCCCCAAAGTGGGGCCCCCAAGCTAGCTGGATGGAGTAGATTCATCATAGGAATTATAGTGGTCCCCACACAAACTGTGTGTACACCATACACTAAAGTGCAAGATGTGCACTAGACATGGCTACTCGGTCAAACGACCTTTGACCGAGCACCTTCACTAAAAGCAAAAAAAAGAAAAAGAAAAAGGAAAAACTCTCTTGCCGTTTTTTTAAATTTGAAACAGGGAGATTTCAAACCCCAAAGTGGACCACCCTGGCCACTTTCCAGACGATCCAAACCATCCATTTTACTTGTGGGGTCCGCCCAACCAAAATGGCATAAGGATTTGGATCCACGCATAGGAATGGAGGAGTTTGGTCTGGACCGTCCATTTCTTTCATGTGTGGCTACGATCCAAGATGAGGGACCATCAGGTAGCTTAATATGCAAGCCAACATCCCTTTATCCATGGGGTTACAGCCACCAACGATCCGGCTATGGGAGGGTCTTCTCATAGCCAAAAATGGCCAAGCAAACCATAAGGGAAGAACAAAGAGACTTCCCATTTTTAGATAAGGGAGGCTGGCATGATTGTGACCGTTCCCTGGGGCCACGTGGCATGATCCCAGCCCATCCTAGTGGGTAGTGCCCATCCTAGTGGGTAGTACGATATGAGAAGCTGAGATATTTCATCTCATGAGAAAATTGAGAAAAACCGGATCTTCTCATGAGATGAACCGGAACTGGTGTTTGTGGCTCAAAAAAAGGGCCTCGCACTGATCAGGGGACCCATTTGGTCCACTCAAACAGACCAGATCATGTCAAAACACATGGGATAGTGATCTGCCATTAATGGTTGGGTCATCTTCCTCGATAATCCGTCCAAGCCTGATCACGAGATGGGCCCCACTAGACCCAAACGATGTACTTTCAGGAAGGCCAAGGCATTAGTAATCCATCCCTAAACATGGATTGGCCCCATGCACGACCATCTTTTAATCTCGACCGTCGCATGATGAGGGCCTCTCTCCAACTGTTGGAAGTTCCTCTCCTATGCCTATAAATGAGCACTGTTGCCCTCAGCTTTCACACTAGAAAGAGAGGAGAGAGAGAGAGAGAGAGAGAGAGAGAGAGAGAGAGAGAGAGAGAGAGAGAGAGAGAGAGAGAGAGAGAGAGAGAGAGAGAGAGAGAGAGAGAGAGAGGAGCTGCAAGACCGCCAGGTAATGATCTCTCTCTCTCCATTTTCTTTCATGCAAATCTGTGGGAAGTTTGTCCATGGTTTGAGCCTCCATTTGAGCCTCAATTTGGGCTATGTTTGCTGCCAAAAGCGAGTTTCAAGTGGACGTCCAACAGAGCTGAAAATGTCCTCTAACCAAGCCTCCATTTGGGCCATGTTTAGTGCAAAAAACGAGTCTCGGCTGGACGTCCAACAGAGATGAAAATGTCCTTCAAATCAGCCCTCAAACAGGCCTGATATCACGTTGAAAACGGGCCAGAAACCAGGCTTGAGTTCATGCTAAAACAGGCTAAAAATCAGGCCTGATGTTACGCTGAAAGCGGGCTGGAAACCAGGCTTGATAATGGCTGGAAATCTGACTTATAAATAGCTGAAAAATCAGTCTGATAATGGCTAGAAATCTGACTTATAAATGGCTGAAAAATCAGCCTGATAGTAGCTGGAAATCTGACTTATAAATGGTTGAAAAATAAGCCTGATGGTAGCTGGAAATCTGACTTATAAATAGCTGAAAAATCAATCGGATAGTAGCTAAAACTCTAACAAGTAGATAACTTGAAAATTCAGCCTGTAGCAGCTGATTTTTCAGCTTAAAAATAGCTGAAAATACAATCTCATAGCAGCATAATTTTCAGCTTAAAAACAGCTAAAAATACAACCTCATGACAACAGATTTTCAGCTCGAAAATAGTCGGAAATGTAACCAGATAGCAACTGATTTTTTAGTTGAAAATGACTGCAACTACAACATGAAAACAACCGATTTTCAGTTGGAAAATATCTGAAAGGGAAACTTCAGAGATGGCTGAAAATCAGCTTCGAAGCAGTTGAAATTAGACTTTTAAATAGGCCTCAATCCAAGCCAAAAAGACCGGCCAAAACCACGCCTTGAAAGATGCCGAAACGGTCTGGAATCAGACCGTTTGGGGCCATAGTGTGGGCCAGATATAGGGTAGAAAGTGAGTATCTATTGGGCTCTAAAATAAGCTAAAAACGGCCTATAATGGGCTTTGAATTTTGCTGGAATCAGGCCTCAAACAGGCCCTGATTTAAACGGACATACAGGCTGTGCATTGGGCAACACTTCGGGCTGAAAAACGACCCAGAAATGGACCTCTGGTGGGCTGGAATCCCAGCTGAAATCGGCTCAAAAAATGGACCTGCGCAGGTGGGCTGCACGCTGCACAAGTGGGCTGCACCACATACCAGGTGGGCTACACCATATACAGGTGGGCCACACCATATACAGGTGGGCCACACGCATAGGTCAAGTGGGCCTCATGTAAGGATCGTGTGGGCCATGTTCCAACTGGCCTCCTTTCAAGGCTTAGGTGGGCCTCGCCAAATGGGCCAAAGTTGGTGGGATTGGTCGTATTGAAACAGACCCAATTGACAAGCCTTTCAAACAACCACCTAGTAGTTAGCTAGAGTGTTGTGAACACTAATTAACACAAGATCTTGTGTTAGAAATAACCCCAGGTAGCCAAACATACCGCGTTAGACCATTAGACGACCACAGGCATCCAATTTAAGGGAAGAGCTACGAACCACCAGGTGATGATTTTCCTCCCTTTGAGCTTTCCATCTCTAAATTGGATTAGGGTTAGTCTTTTATAATAGTTGCAAGTGATATCCTAGGAGTGGATGATCATTCAACTTGCTGCTTGAATACGTACCTTATAACCTTACTTAGCCATTGTTTAACTATTATATAGATATCTTAGAAGTGATTGAATCTTCAATCTTCTTGATCATGGGTTATAGGTCCGATCCTTTAACTAGTTTTTATCGCATGTTTTAGAAATAAAAATATGCCTTAGATTCATTAAAGCATTTGATTACTTTTACTAGAACTATATATTTAGAATTGATAAGTAATGGGCACATGATCCTTGAACTTTATACACACATGAGTTTTATTGTAAATATTGAATTATGCTTATATCTTCTTGTCTCGTATGATTATATTGGTTGCAAGTCACATAATGATTAAAACTTCTCTATGAAAACTCTTATTTAAAGAGAGTCTAAGCTTAGGGTGTAACAGAATGGATGTGATGAAAATAAACCCTCAACATGAAGGTTGTGAATAGTAGCGATTGATTTATGGGGCTTACCATCTATGGAATGATTTCACTTACCTGACTATGGAGTGAACCATGTAATGTTTATACTCACTACTGTTTACTCATATTGAACTATACATACTGTCTTACCTTAGTCGCTGCATTTAATGATTTCTATACTTCATCCCTAGTCAGCATACGGTGGTAGTTCCCTTATATTGAGAATTGATTAACCACGTGTTGATGGGTTCTATACACACCCTAAGGCAGTAGTCTCATGAGCCGGGGATGGTGGTATGAGACCTATGCCCGATCTGTCGCCCTACTCTGGTGACGAGCCCCCGTAGTGACCTTGAGCTTATTTAAATTGACTGATTGTAACTAGACTAATAATGATTTGGCTAATCATGCATACATAGCATACCGACCGTATTGGAGAGTTTGACATTACGTACGTATTATGTACTTTCACCGGTGACCGGCTATATTGGTGAGTTTGACACTATGCACGTACTATGTACTTTCACTGATGATCGGCTATATTGGTGAGTTTGGCACTACGCACGTACTACGTACTTTCGCTGGTGATCGGCCACATTGCATGGGCGACGAGCCCAATGTCCGCACAGATAAGCATCTCCAGCGCGATGATTACATTCACTCAACCATGCATATAATAAGATTGCATTTACTATGTAATAAAGTTACATTTTTATGTTAATTCTTGTCTAGGGCGGCGGTGTTTAATCTTGAGGGGAGATCACACTGAGCTGGCCACTCATTCATCAATGTCCAACCGTATAGAAGATGCAAATATAGGTACTGATGGATGTGCGGCGGGCCCGGAGTCAACCACTGTCGAAGAGGAATTTTATGATGAGGAGTCACATCAGGAAGCGGCTGCGTACTATGGCTTGAATCAGTAGGATTAGTTATGATATAGTTTGTTTTGAACAATTATATTTTGAAACTTTTGTATATGGGCCGAGCTGAGTGGCCCAGGATATTGCTTTGGTTTGGGATGCATCTATACTACGCTTTGCTTCTACTAATCGCACTTTGATTTGATTGAATTATCTATTGATTACTAGTTAACACCAGATTTTCAGGAAACAAGTTGTATACTCGGGTCTCGAAAATCGGGGCGTTACACGTTTATAAATTATATGAATATACTTGCATCAGTTCAGTTGAAAAGCGTATATATTAGGACCCCATACAAAGGAAACCCTTATTATGAGCATTTTTTATTTTTATTTTTAATGTTTTGATTTCTAAGTGCATATTAATTGATGTCTTTTTCAACAATCCCTGAAGTTTCATTGAAAATTTTGAAAAATTTTTCAATGTTCCCATGTTTCCCGACAACGGCGATACAACCGATAATCTCATGCGATAACTGATATGTATCCGTATCTCAAGGGTGCGATACATTATGTGATAACCATATTTAAAACATTGATCTCATCACAACCATGCATACCTTTAGAAAATTAGCTATAACTCACTCAAATGATATCAAAATTTAATGATTTTGGGATTTTGGGCTCTTTGGAACTAACTCAATAAACTTTCATGTGGGACCAATTTTTTTGTTATTTTGACATCGCTTGATACAAAAAATTCGGCCACAAGATAAGTACATCAATACTATCTATTAAGGGAAACGTGAACTCCATCTACATAACTAAAAGTTAGGAGTCATCTCTAGAAGGAAACTATTCTGAGTTGGGAGTCACTTACCTAGAGGACTCTTCATCTGGGATCCATGAATGATGGCAGACAATTTGGGCCTCTGATGCTCATGATCACAAGCTGCTCGATGATCAACAGTTAAGAACAATTTGGCCTTGATGTGGGCTGCATCACAAAGCTCATCTTCCACCTTTGTACCAACTCAAGAAGGAAAGTGTCCAAAACAATGATCACAAGGAAAACCTGAAAGAGGAAAAAAAGTTGAGTATCCCCTATAGAAACCTCATGAAGTCTAATTTTGATAAAAGTAGTAATAATATTTTAAGTACTAAACAACTAACATAGTTAATCAAACACTAAAGACATACCATATATAGAAAGAAATGGGTTCAAGTACAAACCAAGCCACTAAGTTAGGAAACTGCTAAAATAAGTAAAAGTGAAGATGAAAAACCTTGTAATAGATAATCGAACAGAGAGTAAAATAGCATGTCTTCTTCTTTCATTTGCAATTTCACGATTCTATTTCTATGAATCGGCGTTGGAGGAATGTCTTGACATTAGCATCTTCCCACTCTAGTGCGTCCCACCATTCCCTCTCTCCTTTGATAGTGGGTGGGATATTATCAATTGAGAGAGGGAGCTTCTTCAGTTTCGGACATCCACGAACTCTGATAGTACATAGAGAATTACATATGACTTTCCTCCTACAAATGCTCTTCAATTCTTTTAATCCTCTCACACTCAATCTCTTCAACCTTGGGAGTATTATGCTAGTGGTGGTATCAGTTATGTCTTCAACGATCTCACCTTCTTCCTCTACTACCTCCTCCATCAGTTCACAATAGCGGATTTTAACTTGTTCAAGGTTTTGAAGGTGATTTAACAATTCAAGTGAGAGCAGATTCTTCAGGTTATTACAAAAGCCAATGTACAAGTTCTTCAGGCTTCCAAGGGTGCCATATGGCACGACGCCCTTGTAGAGAGAACTTAAACTGGGCAGAAGCTTAAGGTCTAACGTCTCTAAGCCTGGGAAGGTGTTCTCATCATCCATTAAAATGCACTCCATCCCTTCACATTTACGGACGTAACATTTTTTAAACTCCGTCACATTCAATAAGCTTGACAATTCTGACAACCGAGTGATATTGCACTCACTAATGCCTAAGACGCGAGTGCTGTTTGGGACCATGAGAGAGTTCTTATAGCTAATGAGATCGCAACCATGAAATTCTATGGTACAATATTCTGACGGAAGTGATATAGATTCTGAAGGGAGCCCAACCATGAGATGGAAGCTCTTCAATGTTTGCCACTTCATAGATCTAACATTGTTAAGGAAGCTTGGCACGTCTGCAATGTGGATGCTAAGATTTGCTAACCGGGTTAAGCTCTTAATTTCATCAATGCTACCTCCTCCTGTCTCTGCTGAGTTCGATGACCATCGCCATGGGTTCCCATACATTATTAGGTCTTCTAGGAGGGAGAGCCTGGATACAATCCCTGCTGGGAACATGTGAAGTTTATGCGTCCAAGAGAGTTCAAGGCGTCTGAGGTTAACCAATCCTTCCATCCCTTGTGGCAATTCTTCAATGGGGGCATTATAGAGGTCCAACACTCTCAATGTCTTGAGATTTGCAAGTGAAGGCAACTTGTTTAACCTTACACAGTAATGCAAAAGGAGTGTGTGGAGGTTTCCCAAGTTGGAAACTGACTGTGGAAGCTCCTCAATCTTCGTATGCGACAGATCTAGAACTCTGAGGCTGTTCATATGCTCAAAGAAGGAATGAGAGATGTACTTCAAGTAGCGATTTTCTTGCAATAACAGGGTAGTTAGTCTAGGGCAGTTGGGTCGACCTGAAAGTATTTCTATGTTGTTTCTCATCAATGATATCCTTTGAACATCTTCCATCTGTCCGTCCACTTTTGGCATTTCTGTTAACCCGGCGCTGGCTTTGACCAAAAACCGAGGACTCGCTCTTGTTATGTCAATGGCCATATCTCTAACCAAATCATGCATCTTAACACATTCGCCATAAATTCCTTCAAAAACACCTTCCAACATACACGCATATGTGATTTCATTCAATATAGCATGCCCCTTATCCATTTGGGCTTCTCTATTCCCCACGTCATCGATAAACCCTTCCCCCATCCAGTATTCTATAAGTTCCTTGCTGGGAATTGCAAAATCTTCTGGATACAATGCACAATACAAGAAACAAGCTCGGATTGTGTCATTTTTTAGGCGAGTATAACTGAATTTTAGACGTGCAAACACATTTTCTTCCATGCTTGTGATCTCCATCGCTGAACTTTGCAAGTCATTCAGTGTGTTTCTCCAAAGCCTAATGTCGTTCACCTCTCTCATACTCCGACCGACAGTGACGATTGCAAGAGGCAATTGACAGCATTCTTTAGCGACAAGGTTTGCTATTTTTTCTACTTGGGGAGAGAAATCAACACCACCACCAACTTTTTCCTTGAATAATTCCCACGCTTCCTCTTGAGAAAGAACTTCCACCTTAATTGCTCTTTCTGTTTCCATGCCTTGACAAATTTCGAAAGAACGAGTTGTCAAGACCAACTTGCAGCCATTTTCTACCTCAGGTTTTGGAATCCCTGCCCACTCTAGAGGAAATGCAACCCACATGTCATCCAAGATGAGCACAAATTTTTTCCTCCTATTCAAAGCTGCAAATAACTCCTGCGATCTTCTCATTTCATCTGCATTGCTAGAGAACTCTATATCCAATGCCCTTGCGACAACGTTTTGAAACTGCTCCAAGTTTGAAGCTTTAGACACAGTTACCCAGATGACACTATCAAAAGCCGATGCTTCAACGAGTCGATTGGAAACATGCTTCATGATGGTTGTCTTGCCAATTCCCCCCATGCCATAAACACCAATTATTCCAACCCGAACATCCATCAACCATTCCCAAATCGCCTCCATTGTTCTATTTGCTGTGGTTCTACCAACTAATGTTGTTGTCGCTAAGGTCCTTCCACCATCTAGAGGTGAATCAGCAAACAAATCACTAAAGATTCGGCCCTTCTCTTGAAGCTCCACCACTATCTTGATCCTTTCCACCGCAAGCTTGCTCAACTTTAGACGGGAATAGTAATTTGGAAAACACCCTCTCAAGCAACTCCTGTTCTCTCTTGATTTTTCTTCTATACTATGCGCTTCATACTCTGCTCTTTGTACATTTTTCTGCCATAGTTGGACTTCATTCTTAGGCTTCTTCCCTGCACGTACCTCGCCTTCATTCAATTTCATCTTTATATCTTTTTCTTGGTGACTTAATTCTTCCATTTTCCTTCTTAGGGTATCCAGATTCTGTTTGAGGCTTTTGGCATCGCTATATCGTCGATAAAGAGGTGCCCATATGTGCTTCAGAATTTCAATGATGGGTCCAATGACATCCATAGCCACTATCAGCAGCATAAAGGGAGTGAATGATCAGCTATTGAATTGAGCAAAGGCAAAACTAGAAATAAGAGAGAACTATGTTGGTCTGCTAACTTCTCATGCACCCTCTCCACATGCACCTTCATACACAGCACATGTGCTGACCTGGCATATACGTAGGGTCATGATCTTAAGACTCAGACTAATCTGATGATGCTCAGACTCAGTATCACTCAATCCAGTTCGATACATGAATCACCCTCCTGAGTCAACCCGACTCTGGCGAGTCAGGCCGATTCAGACTCAACTCAAGACCAAATGAGTTAGTCTGAGATAGTCTTTTAACCATGTGTGGGATATTTGGGTGGTGCATATGGTGGCTGTCCCCACTGTGAAGATGATCACGCAGGAAAATGAGGCTGATCTACTTGTCAAGTGCCCAACTTCTATATGAGAAGAATGGGTAGCTTTAGAAGAACTTCCTGACCATCAACATTTAATGTAGGATGTGTGGCCTGCCTGATGAGTAGATGGGCCTGCTCTCTGTGCATGGTCATTTTCAAAGTGGGGGCTGCCACATGCACCACTCAGATGTTCCACACACTTGACTGGGTGGCTCGTGTGATGCCTGTCAAGGTGCTGTGGAGAGGGTGTGCATGTGTCTAGGACTATCAAACCCCAGAAGTAGGACAACACTTGGGGAATTATTAGCTTGACAACCATTACCAGTTTGGGATGTTACTGGAGGGATTGGTCTTCTCAGATGCAAATCAAATGCTTCAAGGCCTGTTTGGTAGACACCTAAAAATGTGTTCATCTCATTTTAGCTCATCATATATATATATAATCCATCCATCCATTAATTAGAATGAGATGAACACATTTTTAGGCACCCCGACAAAATAGGCCCCTGTTTGGGCGCCACTTAAAAAATGATTCAATCTCATTTTAGTTAATTTTTATGTGCATTAGGGATCATATTTCTTTCTTCTTTTCTTTTCTTTACTTAAAAATTATCTTTATAATTAACAATGATGATCTGTAATGCATAATTACGATTTACTAAAATGAGATGGAACTTATTTTTAAGTGGTACCCCAAGAGTCCCCAAGAGAGGAAATGGGCCAGAGGCACCTCCATGCTCCGGATCTCCTCAATAGAGTAATCCGAGCCCATATACAACTGACAAGGGTCAAAGATTGGATCTTCTGGCGTGAAAAATTTCCCAGTCATCATCCCATCAGCTATCAGATCCTAAGTGCATTTGCTCGAGTGAACCTTTTTGGCATTGGCTTTTCACACGTGCTATGTAAGCACATGTGCAATATACAAGTTGCTATCAAAATAGGTGGGCCCCACTGTCGGTCACTGGAGTGTTTGAAGTTTTATTGACAATAATGTTGCTACTGCAACGGATTTTACATTGTTTCCATGGCTGTCATTGAGCAGGCTAGGCCTCGGGCTTTCGGGCCTGGCCCCTGGCCCGCAGAAAACCAGATTTGGGATGGGATATAGGCTTGATGGCCGGGCTCTGGCTTAAAATTCATTCAGGCTGAGTTGAGACCCTGAGCCCAACCTGACCCATTTGGGTTTGCCAGGCAAATTGGTAATATACCAAGTATTACCAAAAAAAAAAAAAAAACCTTGAACATCGCCTCTCTTTCCAGCCTTCCATGCCTCCCATCTCTCTCCAACAAGTCAACAACCATTGTTTGGATGGGAGCGGATTAGGTGAAACGCTGTCTCACCCAAGACGGTGCAGCCCTTACCGTGGGGCTAACCTTGTTGTACTTATCCTCTATCCACGCCGTCCATCTGTTTTTCCAGATCATTTTAGGGTATTATACTAAATATGAAGCAAATCCAATTCTCAGGTGGACCATACTATAGGAAACAGTTGTGATTGACCATCAATGGACCACAAAAGTTTGGGGTCAGACTGAAATTTATTTTTTCCCCTTCATCCAGGCTTACGTGACGTCACCAACAGATTGGATGTCAAATAAACACCATGGATACATTAAGGTGTGCCCTAGGAAGTTTTAATGGTAGGGCATTCAGTCACCATTGTTTCCTATGGTATGGTCCACCTGATATTTGGATTTGCTCCAAATTTTTGGATAATGCGTTAAAATGATATGAACAAACGGATGAACGGCATAGATATATGGCGTGAATACAGAATAAATACATGAAAGTGGCCCCACGGTAAGGGCCTCACCGTCTTGGGGAGGCCGCGGTCTCACTAGGCGCGAATTAGATACGGACAAGGTCAGTAGCCAAATAACTGCTGAAGTACCGTCACCAAGATCTGTGAACCCCACCATGATGCATGTGTTGTATCCATACCGTCCAACCATTTGTAGAGATCGTTTTATGGCATTAGAAAAAGAATGATATAGATCTAAAGTTCAAGTGGACCCACCACAGAAAACCGTGGGATCAGTCACACCCACCGTTGAAACATTTATATAGGGCCCACCATGATGTATTTTTTAGATCCAACCTATTCCTAATTAACATAGAGATAGATGAAGTGAAAACAAATATATAAGCTTGATCGGAAACTTCAGTGGCCCCTACGAAGTTTTGAACAGTGGATGTCACTGTCCCTACTGTTTTCTATGGTGGAGTCCACTTGAACTTTAGATCTATCTCATTATTTTTATCATGCAATAAAACGATCTCTCCAAATAGATGGACGGTATGGATATAACACATGCATCATGGTGGGGCCCACAGAGCCTGGTGACATCACTTCGGTAGCGATTTGGATAATCCGCGCCTGGGTCTCGCCTAATCCACTGGACTCGGATTTCCTGCTGAAGCCTTTGGCAGGAAGTTCCTGCGCTGGAAACCTAGGTGGGGCCCACCATGATGTTTGTTAGAAATCCACTCCGTCCATCCGTTTTGTGAGCTAAATTTATGACTTAAGACCAAAAGTAATGAGGATCCAAGACTCAAGTGGGCCGCACTAAAGGAAAAGGTGGGCAGGGAAATTCATACAATTGAATCCTCCCTGGTTCCACAGTGATGTTTACATGCCATCCATACTGTTCATAACGTCATTCCTAAGCGATGAACTGAAAGCACAGATATTAGCTTGATTCAAAAGTTCTGTGGCTCCACGAATATTTCAATTGTGGATGTTCAATCGTCATGTTTTCGGCCCACTTTAGTATTGGATACGGCTTATTTTAGGCCTCATATCATAAAATGAGCTCACAAAACGGATGGACGGGTAGATTTCTCACAAACATCACGGTGGGCTCCACCTAGGTTCCCAACGCAGGAACTTCCTGGGAAAGGTTTTCGCGTCCTAATGACTCCCAGTTTGCGGAAACGGATTGGCAACTCCCCTGCCACCAGCCAGTGGCTAGTGGTCGGTGCTACGTGGGCCCCAACCATGATGTATGTGTTTCATCCATGTCGTCCATCTATTTTTCTAAATCATTTTATCATATGAAACCTAAAATGAGGTATATCCCAATCTGAAGTGGACCACATTACAGGAAATAGTGTTGAATGAACCATTGACCATTAAAAACTTTTTGGGGGCTATAAAAGTTTTGGATAAAGCTGATCTTTGTTTTTTCCCTTCATCCAGGTCTGTATGACCTAATCAATTGGATGTCAAATAAACAGTACAGTGGGCCGTAAGAGGATTTAAATGGTGCATATCCAATCACTATTGTTTTCCTGTGTTGTGGTTTACCTGATATTTATATCCCTCTCATTTTTGAGATAAAGGTCAAATAAATGATATGCCTTAAGAGGAAAATGGATTGAATCACTATTGTTTTCATGGTGGGGCCCTGAGATTTACCGACCACCAGCCACGGGGCCAGTGGCAGGGGAGTAGCCAATCCGTTTCCCCGGTTTGGATGGCACATAAACACCACGGTGAACCCCTGGATGGTTTCAACGGCTGGCATTTCCCTCTCTACTTTTTATGTAGTGTGACCCACTTGAGTTTTGGATATGCTTCATTTTTTTGGTTCATGTCGTAACATGAGTTGGCAAAGCGGATGGATGGGTGGATTTCTCACAGACATTGCAAAGGGCCACCTAGTTCTCAACGGCACGAACTATCATGTAGTATGTCCCAGGCAATCTTAGTTCGAAAAAAAGAAAAGAAAAGAAAAGAAGTTTATAGGTCTCCTGAAAGAAAGCTCTGTTTTTACATAGGTGAATGTGTACGACTCCGAACAGAAGTTTTTAAGTAGCCAAATGAAGCTGCACCCAGATGAAAATTATAGAATCTCTTAGAGATCGAGAAGTTATTAAATTACCTAATTTCAATGACTCTTATGCTTAGTCAACAATTGTAGATTTTGAGGAAAAGCCTTGATTATAAAAAAAGAAGAAATTAGGTACCACTTTTCATATATACAACATGGGGCTTCTAATTTTAATAGGATTTTACTGGTTTTAAGGAATTCAACAGAGCTTGGGTGTTATTTCATTAGATCATATTTTATGGAGTTTTAGGACCCAAGCAGGAAAATTAAAAAATAAAATAAAAAGAAGCATGTGGAGGAGAGAGGAGCTTAGAAACAATGTGTTGCAAGTGTCTTGGGATGTGTGGAGTGAAGTGCAAGTTGATTTGAGAAATAAAAAGGAAAAATCAAACATCATTGTTCTTGCAAAAGAGACGTGACTTGGAATATTGGCTCTTTTAGTGAGGCATGGTGACGACACAATCATGATTTTTTCGATTCGGCTGAATTTAGAGCCGACAATGGGACAATGGCATGTGCAACAACCTACTAGCAACCATATGTTGACAGTTGGATCACACTATCTGATAAAGTTTAAAAATATTGACCCACTTATTTCTTATTGCTGTCTAGAAGAATATATACAAGTATATAGAATAACTACACGCAGCTGTTCAGCCTGAAAATCAGCTAAGAGTGATCTTGTGCTTGATTTGAGGAGGCCTCCGTTATACGCCCCCACAAGATGGAGCTGCCATCGGCTAAGCCAATCTTGTGTTTGAGAGAATCTGTGCGGTGACGTGACAATGGTTTTGTTAGTAAATTTGCGAGCTGATCTTGAGACGTGATGAACATTGAGAATGTCACGTTGAACCATATCACGAACAAAATGTAGATAAATCTGAACATGCTTCATTTGATTTATTTTGACCTTATTAAAAGCGAGATGAGTTGCACCCAAATTATCATATGGGCCTATGATTTTTTCAATGGTGAATCTTTCATTGGTAGCTATTTGTGAATAGTGGTCCAGCACCACATCCATTTTTCAAGCTGCATTTTTGCAAGGGATCTATATCAAGGTGAGTTCCTCAAATGGACCACATTGCAAAAATAGTGTGGGATTTCTCCATTTTTACATGGTGTGTAGTTTTGCCATGCTTCTTTGGAGGTTTTGGCAATGAAAATGAAGGCGTTATGGTGGTGGTCGATTTTGGGGCCAAAAATAACGTAGGGCCTGAGGATAAGTTTATCTTGTCTTATTTGTTAAGTGGGTTCTTTGAAGGATGGAAATAGAGGGATCATTAGGGTTGGGACAGGGTTCATCACCAATAACATAATCAAGTAGATTATACCCAATGAGGAGGGCCTTGATCTTTAGCACGCTTATTGAGGGAAGGTTAAGGGTGTGAGTTTGTCATTTATGGATGGACGGTTTAGATATAACACATACCTCATTATGGGACCCACAATATTAAGAGCAATAAGAGGGATATTTGTTGGAGATGGTGGGGTTGTGACCGGGGGATGGGTAGTTTCAGTGTTTGGGATCGAGTTCTCATGAGAGGAAGGCTCGTTTGATACCATGATGAAGTTTGAAAATATTGACCCACTTATTTCTTATTGCTATCTAGAAGAATATATACAAATATATAGAATAACTACATGCAGCTATTCAGCCTGAAAATCAGCATATTCAGGTAGCTGTTATTTACCACAACTGTCCATAAGGTTACGTATGCCTGGATGAAGGGAAAACAAAATCAGCTTAATCAAAAGCTGTTACACGCATGAAGTTTTTAACTGTGGTGTGGTCCCCACTGTGTGGTCCACTTGAGCCTTAAATATGCCAAATTTATGAGCTCATAGCGTAACATATTCCGAAAAAATAATATTAATGGTGTAGATAAAACCCATACATCACGGTGGGCACATAGAATCCCTTCCAAATGGGCCGTTTGATTGAGTGGGTCCCACCCCTAATATTTATGTAAAATCCACACTGACCCAGGTGCGTCACCTCATGTTAGGTGTTACCTAATGTTAGGTAAACTGTTTTTAAACTCGAGGCTAGACTTTGGTGGGGCATCTAACGGTTGGAATGGATGGACATCTATCCCAATTGTTTTCTTTGGTATGCCCCACTTGAATCACAAGCCAGTTTAATAGTTAGGATCTAGAACTAAATTGAGATTAGGCATCTAATGATCACAGTAAATTTATCAAAGCCCTGCAAAAAAAAAAAAAAAAAAAAAGAACAAAAAGAAGAGAGAGTCCCCCTCACTCCATCTACTTACAAAATTTATTTTAAAAAGAAAAAAATATATTATTTTGAAGTGGATTTTGATGTTGACGAGTGATGTTTATCGCGTCTCCGGTGAATAATCATTGAATCCGGATATGCTTGACACAAGCAAAAATATATTGTTTGTTGCAGTCCAATCAGACTACATTATCACATGTTACATTTATGGGGACAGTGCTAACCACATCAATAATGACATAACCAACCGTAAAGTAGTAAAACACGATTTTCTGCTTGTGGCGGTATGAGAGACTACGCTCATTTATAACAATAGCACCTCCGAAGGTTGTAGCTTCTTCTGCATCTATTCCATTTGCTAGAGCATCCTTGAATATATATATATATATATATATATAGATATATATATATATATATATATATATATAATGCTCATTTATAACAATAGCACCTGTTGCAGATCCGCACAAGTTTGTATGGAACTAATGCAAACTTCTCGAGAACTCATCATAAGTGATGTGTGTCCAAAGTTTGAACGGTTCATGTGATGCAGCACCTTGAAACTGTCGAGGCCAACTTTTACTTTGATCCAAAACTTTTTCAGGCTATGAAAATGAAAACAATTTCCTCCATTGATTTGCATCTCTGTGCTTCTCTCTTTCTTATCGCCCATCCGAGTTTTATATTAAGGTGAAAATTACCATAATTGGTCCTGTGAGATTTTATGGGATGCCGCATCACATGGACTATTCAAATTAGATGCCTATAATGACACGTGTGCACAGGTGCACACATGTACAGTTGCACAGGTGAGCTTACCTCTCTCTCGGCGGTACCGCACTGGAGTGATTCAGTAGCCGGGAAGCCTGAAGGTTGCAGCTACCATTCAAATTATTAAACTTCCTATGCGTGAAAAAGAAGAGAAATGACGAGTTGTTTGATATCACCCTTCATTAGTTGATACTTCAAGGGGGTTATCTGGAATAACAGACGGTAGGGGGTAATCAGGAATAAATGACGATAGTGTTCAGTTTTGCATGAAGATCAGTCGCAGAAAATCCTGTGTACCACGTAATCCACAGGTTCGATGTCAAATAAACATTACAGTGGGTCCTAGGAGGTTTCTAATGGTAGACATTAAATTACTACTATTTTCCTATGGTGTGGTCCACTTGAGATTTAGATCTACTTAATTTTTGGGATCAAACCATTAAATGATGTGGAAAAATGAATGAACGGTGTGGATAAAACACATACATCATGGTGGGGCCCACAGAACACCCCATTAGCTAGCCAAACCGCCTCTGTGTATTTAGCTCGAAAAAGTATCAGCGAAGAGAGATGTACACCTTTGATTTTTACAGGCCACCTTGATAATTACAAGAAATTCGCTCCAACCATTAGATTTCACACAACAATTTATACTTGAGACCCAAAAATCACACCCATCTGTGATTTACGTGGGCCACACTTATGGAATCAGTTTGGATGTTGCCCTGAATCACAGATGTAGCTAATTTTTGGGACCTTGATTTAAGGTGGGGTGACCCACCTAGTAGTAAGAATAGATTTTAGCTAGTTATTATTATTTTTTTATTATTAAGTTCGAATCGTATTTTAAGGAAAACCTTGGAAGCGAAAATTGATTTCCATGCCTTTTATCCATGGAAATTGATTTCTCTTCAAAGTTTTTCTGTCGGCCAAATAGCCCTCGAACTGTAACTTAGAATAACAAGGGAAATAAAAAATAAATAAATATAACCACTAACCTGTTCTTTGGATTCCTTGGTAGAAAAAAGCAAAAGAAAAAAATGCCAAAGTATCGGAAGTATCGGAAAGAGAATGTTTTAGCGAAAGGAAAAGAAGAACAAGAAAGACCGAAGCTAAAAAGCTTCGGGATTCGTCTATACCTAAAAAAGCATCGGTGGTGACGCCTCAACGATGATGAGTCCCCACCATGATGTATGTGTTTTATCCACACCGGCCATTCATTTTTTTCAGCTCAGTTTAGATCATGATGCCAAATATGAGTTAGATCCAAATCTCGGGTGGAACACACCAAAGGAAATTTTCACGATTGGATTCTCACCGCTAAAACTTTCTAGGACCACTGTTTTGAAAACTCAATGAGCTATCAAAATGGATGTCGGCGTGTAACAGTAAAGAGAGCTTCAATATCAAATTGGGAATATCTGACAGTGGGCCCGCATTTGCCTTATATGCAGGCCGCCCATCTGTTTTGAAAACTCATTTTAGGCACTGTCCAAAACGTAAAGCATATCTAAATCTTATATTAACCAAAATACAGAAAACAGTGGTAATTGACCATTAAAAACTTATCAACTTATAGCGAGATACATGATGGGTATTTTTGGTATTTTTGACCTGTCTTCGACTGGTCGTGAGCCCTGCTCGACCGGTCGTGGGCTGGTGTTCGACCAGTTGTGGGTTCGAGTCGTGATATGATTCAAAGTCCAGCGAGTTCGGACGTTTTTTCTCCGCGGTCTATGATCAGTCGTAGGTGAGCTACGACCAGTCGTAGGAGGCTAAGACCAGTCCTGGAATTCCAGGACTCCTTTGACTAGTAAATCAGGTAACTGCTTGATTTGTTCGCGATTTTGCGCTCAAACTATGGATTTTGAGTCCTTTATCAACCGGGATGTAAAGGAAGTTTCTAAACTATAAAAGGGGTTGCTCAGGGTTTTCAGCAATGCAAGAGAGTTTCTAAAACTTTACAAGGATTTCTTAAAGGGTTTAGGGCTACCAAAGGTGAGAGAGAAAGAGAAAGAGAGAGAAGCTTTATAGAAGGGAGGTTCGCTCGTGGAGGTTATCTCTTGTGCAATCTATATCTCAACGCTTCTATGTCCTCGTAATCGGTTAGATCTCTCCTTTTTCTATTTCTCTTATTGTTTATCCACTCTGCGTGAGTGAAGAAGGTTGTAACGTTCTACTTCATATGTAGTGGATTGTTGATCTCGGACGAGGTCCGTGGTTTTTACCTCTTGAGGGTTTTCCATGTAAAAATCTCTTGTGTGGTGTGTGATTGATGCATTGATTGTTTTCTCTTGCTTTATTATCCATAATTTTGGTTTGTTTGGAGGGCTAGATCTAAGGTTTTGTGCAAGGCCCCAACAAAGTGGTATCGAGCTAAGTTCATTGAGCGGGTAAGATCGGTTTGGAATTATGGAAGGTGGCTCATCGAGGATGATCGATCTTGACCAATGGTTCTAGCTTGGACCATATAGAAGGCTAAGATGGAGGACTTGCTTTATTCATAAGGACCATATTCTCCAATTTTAGGCATATCGCCAAAATCGAGGATATGGTGATGATGATTGGAAGAAGATGGACCGAAAGGCGGTGGAGTTTATTAGATAATGGTTGGATGATTCTGTGTTTAACCATGTGTCTATGGAAACCTCAGCCGCTAGCCTATGGCTGAAATTACAAGGGCTGATAAGAGGAAGACAGCCGATAATAAGATTTTTCTGATAAGGCGACTTGTGAATCTCAAATTCAAATATGGTGGTTCTGTGGCCGAGCATATGAATGAGGTCAACAATATAGTGAACCAACTCACCGACCCTATGAAGATGGTCTGGATGATGAATTGTAGGCTTTTTATTGCTTAGTTCATTCTTCATTGACGGTTGGGAGACATTGGTGGTATCTCTAAGTAACTTTGCGTACAGACGGAAAAAGATATCAAGTGGAGAAGTGTAATCGAGTTGTCTCTTCAATGAGGAGACAAGGAGGAAGTCTCAGGGGTCTACTCAGCAAGAGGCCCTTGTGACACAGGAACGGGAGAGAGGAAAGAACAGGAAGGGCGGGAAGGCCCGAGATAAATCAAGAGGCAAGTCGAGTAATAGGAAAGATGTTGATTGCTGGAATTGTGGCAAGAAGGGCTACTACAAGCATGAATGTTGTGGTAAGAAAAACGACAAGAAAGGAAAAGGGAAGGAAGATGAATCAGATTCCATTGCGGTCGCTTCAGATGGCGACATGGTAGTTATTCTTTCAGTAGATCATGATGTATGTCTCACGGCTATGAGTCAGGGCACCGACTGGGTGATAGACTCGAGAGCTTCTTTTCATGCAATTCCCACAGGGACTCCTTCACAAGCTACAAGTCAGGTGACTATGGGACTGTGAAGATGAGAAATTCTAGCGTATCAAAAATCGTGGGAGTCGGTGATATTTGTGTGAAAACTGATGTGGGCTGCATATTGGTTCTCAGGGATGTGAGGCATATCCCAGACCTTCGCCTCAACTTGATGTCGATGGGAAGGCTGGATGATGATGTCTATAAAAGCTGGTTTGCTGGAGGGTGATGGAAGCTCATCAAGGGTTTGTTGATCGTGGCCAAAGGAAAGAAGTGTTGCACCCTGTATAAGGCAAGTGTCAGTATGTGCAAGGGTGGGTTGAACGCAGCGGAAGATTCAGCTATTGACATGTGGCATAGGCATTTAGGCCACATGAGTGAAAAAGGGCTTTAGCTACTAGCAAAGAAGCGGCTCCTTCCAAACGTGACAGGTACACCTCTCAAAACCTATCTTGATTGTTTATCAGGGAAACAACATACAGTTTCATTTGTTAAAATTGCTTCTCATGTTAATAAAGTGCATGCATTAGATTTGGTTTATTCTTATGTTTGTGGTCCTATGAGGATAAAAACCTTGGGTAGGGCATTGTATTTTATTACTTTTATATATGATGCATCTATGAGGGTTTGAGTTTATGCTTTGAAATCCAAGGACGAGGTCTTTTGTGTGTTTAAATTGTTTCATGCTATGGTCGAGAGAGAGACATGTAGATCATTAAAGTGCATCCGCATTGACAATAGTGGTGAATACATTGGTGACTTTCACGAGTACTGCAAGTCCTTGGGTATACGACATGAACAGACGGTTCCCAAGATCCCCCAGCATAATGGTGTAGCTGAGCGAATAAATCGTACCATTGTTGAGAGAATCAGATGCATGTTATCCCATGCGAAGTTGCCCAAGACGTTCTGGGGAGAAGCAATGCACACAATAGTGTATTTGATAAACAAGTCTCCATCAGCCCCGTTGAATGGAGAAGTACCTGAGAAGGTGTGGACTGGACATGATGCATCGTATAGTCATCTCAGGGTATTTAGATGCAGGGCATCCGTTCATGTACCAAAGGACGAGAGGTCCAAGCTCGATATGAAGATCAGGTAGTGTGTGTTCCTAGGGTACGGTGATGAAAAGTTCGGTTACAGGTTATGGGATCCAACCGAGAGGAAGCTCGTCAGGAGCACAGACGTGGTTTTATTTGAAGATCAGTGTATAGAAGACATTAGTAAGTCAGAGAAGAACCAGTCTAGTTCAGGTGAGCTAGAGGACATGGATTCGGTTACTCCTCTCGTGGTGCCTAATGACGGGGGAGTACAGCAAGGCGTAGAGGACGAGGGAGTTCCTTCAAAAGATGAACCAGGAGAGCAACCCCCACTTGATCCACTTGTTGAGCTACAGGTGAGGAGGTCATCTAGGGACAGACAGCCGTCCAAGAAGTACTCGCAGCATGAGTACATTATGCTAACCGATGGGGGAGAGCCGAAGATTATTTCGAGGCCACTAGCCGACGAGCATAAGGGGGAGTGGTTGAAAGCTATGAAAGAGGAGATGAAATCCTTGTATAAGAACCACACCTATGATATGGTGAAATTGCCTAAGGGCAAGAAAGCTTTGAGCAACAAGTGGGTGTTCAGAAAGAAAATTGAGCAGAAGAATTCACAGACGAGGTTCAAGGCCAGACTTGTGGTGAAAGGTTTTGGTCAGAGGAAAGGCATAGACTTCGAGGAGATATTCTCACCAGTGGTGAAGATGACATCCATACGGGTGTTGCTTGGGTTGGCAGCTAGTATGGATCTGGAGATAGAGCAGTTAGATATTAAAACTGTCTTTCTCCACGGTGACCTGGAAGAAGAGATCTACATGCACCAACCAGAGGGGTTCGAAGTCAAGGGCAAGGAGAATATGGTGTGTAGGCTGAGGAAGAGCTTGTATGGGCTGAAACAAGCTCCACGGCAATGGTACAAGAAGTTCGACTCGTTTATGTTGAAACATGGGTATGACAGAACGGAGTCGGACCACTGTGTGTTCACGCGTAAGTTCTCAGATGGTGATTTCCTAGTACTGCTCTTATATGTTGATGACATGCTTATCATGGGAAAAGACATCAAGAAGATCAACAGGCTGAAACAGGAGTTGGGCAAGTCTTTTGCGATGAAAGACTTGGGCCCGGCTAGACAAATCCTAAGAATGGAGATTATCCGTGATAGAAGCAGCAGGAAGCTCTGGCTGTCACAAGAGCGGTATATTGAGAAAGTCCTAGAGCGGTTCAATATGAATGCAGCGAAGCCGGTCAGTACTTCACTAGATGGTCACTTCAGATTGAGCGACAGGCAGTGTCCCAAGACGAAGGCAGAGGTGGAAGAGATGCAGAAGATACCCTACGCGTCAGCAGTAGGAAGTTTGATGTATACTATGGTGTATACACGCCCAGACATAGCGTATGCGGTTAGTGTTGTCAGTCGGTATCTTGCCAATCCTGACAAAGAGTATTGGGCAGCGGTGAAATGGATACTACGGTATCTAAGAGGCTCATCCAGGTTGAGCTTATGCTATGGTGCCGGTAAACCTGTGTTAGAGGGCTACACGGATGCGAGATATGGCGGAGGTGACATAGACTCCAGAAGTCTACATCGGGGTTCATGTTCACGTTTGTAGGGGAGCGGTTTCTTGGCGAGCAAGCTACAGAAGGTCGTAACATTGTCGACGACAGAGCCGAATACATTGCAGTCACAGAGGCATGTAAAGAAATGCTTTGGATGAAAAGGTTCTTAAAGGAACTTAGCTTAAAGTAGGAAGAGCACGTGGTCTATTGCGATAGTCAGAATGCTATACACTTGAGCAAGAATCCAAGTCAGCACAAGTCGAAGCACATAGAGATTCGATATCACTGGATCAGGGATACTTTAGAACAAAAGGCGTTACAGCTTGAGAAGGTCCACACGGACGATAATGGGTCAGACATGATGACCAAGGCTTTGCTCAAGGGCAAGTTTGAGGTTTGTAGAAACCTGACTGGCTTGAAGAAGGTAGATCCCTCCTGGGTCAAAAAGGGGGAGATTTGATGGATATTTTTGACCCATCTTCGACCGGTCGTGAGCCCTACTCGACCAGTCGTGGGTTCGAGTCGTGATACGACTCAAAGTCTAGCGAGTTCGGACGTTTTTTCTGCACGGTCTACGACCAGTCGTAGGTGGTCTACAACCAGTCGTAGGAGGCTAAGACCAGTCCTGGAATTCCAGGACTAGTCGTAAATACATCAGGTATGATTTGTTTCGCAATTTTGCGCGAAACTGCGGATTTGAGTCCTTTCGCAACCGGGATGCGAAAGGGAAGTTTCCTAAACTATAAAAGGAGTTGCTTAGGGTTTTCTAAGCAATGCAAGAGGGTTTCCTAAAGCTTTACAAGAGATTTGCTAAAGGGTTTAGGGCTACCAAAGGTGAGAGAGAAGGAGAAAGAGAGAGATGAAGCTTATAGAAGGGAAGTTCTACTCGTGGAGGTTATCTACTGTGCGATCTATATCTCAGTGCTTCTATGTCCTCGTAATCGGTTAGATCTCTCCATTTTCTCTATTTCTCTTATTGTTTATCCACTCCTGCGTGAGTGAAGAAGGTTGTAACGTTCTACTTCATAGTGGATTGTTGATCTGGACGAGGTCCCGTGGTTTTTACCTCTTTGAGGGTTTTCCACGTAAAAATCTCTTGTGTGGTGTGTGATTGATGCATTGATTGTTTTCATTGCTTTATTATCCATAATTCTGGTTTGTTCTGGAGGGTTAGATCCTAAGGTTTTGTGCAAGGCCCCCAACAATACAAAGGTTTTAGATCAAGCTGATATTTGTGTGATCTTTTCATCATGGTCTCTATGTCTTGCGACCTTATCAATAGGCTGGATGACAAATAAACATTCCAGTGAGTGCTTTCAGCTCGTCTCCCTTGGCCGTGGGTTGCTCTCTATGGAGCTTGGGAGAAAAAAAAATGAGAGAGAGAGAGAGAGAGAGGCTCCATAAAGTTTTTAATGGTGGGAATTCAATCGAAACAGTTTTATGTGGTGTGGTCCACCTAACACTTGGATATACATCATTTTTGGGATCATGTCCTTAAAATGAGCCCATCAAAATGGATGCGGCGTGGATATAAGGCACATACATCACAATAGGACCCACATTTAGGATCGATCGACCTCGGTGGATCCACCCAAAACGGGCCTAGGTATCTGATGGTTCCGTACCCATTACGGACGGGGATTGGTTGGTGAGGAGACCTCGGTGGGAACGTGGATTAGATAGTCAAGCCCGCACTGCCGTCAGTTACGGTCAGATTTGACTGGCTTGCTTTATATGGCAGGCGGCATGTTTTAACGAACGCCTTTAGCCGACTATGAGCTTCCGCTCTATAACACTGCATATGGCCTCGTAGATGGTGGGTCAATCAAATCTCACCGTGTCATTTCCCCACTGATAGAGAGAGCTGATTAGCCCTGGGTCTCATCGAACACCATGAGACCCAACGGTGGTGAGATTTGATTGAGCTACGTGACATTATAAGAAGTGAGGTAAAGTAGAACATGTTTGAAAATGGTTTAATTACAATAGGCTGCCTTAATAAACACTCACCATGTCATTCCTCTATTATAATGGGCTGGCTTGATCAAACTTCACCGTGTCATTCTTCTGTTATAATCGGCTTTGTGTTGGAGGTGGTGTGGGTTTCACTACCTAATTTAGGTCCATTTCACTGGTGAGATGACACGGTGAGATTTGATTGGTAGGGATATATGCCATTAGAGCTATGAACTAAGCCAGAATATCGAAAAAAGGTTTGGGCTCATCTTTGACCGTGTGCATGCTTCACCAATCAAATCTCATAATGTCATCTCACCAACAAGGTAGGTGGTGGACTTGGATTAGGTGCTGCCCTTGTGCACTTAAAAAAAAAATTTACACACACCTACACACTCACACTTAGCGGTGTACACAAGTTGATTTGAGTTGAACTGAGCTCAACCTGGCCTGGCCCGATCACCAGCCACACCCAGCCCAAACCCGGCCCAGCCTGGTCACCGGTCCAACATGTCCGGCCCGGTCAGCAATCGGGCGAGTTCGGGCTGACTTCGGGCCTGCTCCATCTACAAAGGGACGGATGACGTTCTCAATTCTTTGTCTCAAATGATTAGGATAAAGATTTAGAATATATATATATATATATATATATATATATATATATATATATATATATATATATATATATATATATATATAAACGGCTGAGTCGGGTTTCGGACTGAGTCGGGCCGAACTGGGACATGTTTGAACTCGGCCCGAACTCAGTTTAGGGCTGAAGAAAATGGCCCGTCCCGGCCCGAACTCAGTTTCGGGTTGGGCCGAGTCAAGCTTTTTTGGGCCAAGTTGAGTGAGTTAATCGCTAGCCCGGTTTGTGTACAGCCCTACTCACACTACCTTGTGTGTTCAGCACGAGCATGGGGTGGTGGGATTAATTGGATGGCTAAACAAAAAAAATTTCAAACATACTTTGGGTGGAGCTCATCTCTAACAATGATCTATTGTCCAATCAAATCTCCTAATGCCATGTCATCCTTATACCAGTACATGTGTGGATCAAGCGGTGTTGCCCAGACCACCTCCAACAGTGGTGTGGTGATGTGTTGGGTGCTATGGGGCCTATTGTAATGTATACCTTATATCCATGTCATCCATCCATTTTGTGAACTCAATTTAGGGTATGAACCTGAAATTGAAACAAATCCAAAGCTCAAGTGGACCACACCAAAGGAAACAACAGTGATTGAACGCCCATCACTAAAAACTTCTTGAGAGTCACAAGAGTTTTGAATCAAATTGATATTTGTGTTTTCCTTATGTCCAAGTCTATACGACCTTATCAACAAGTTGGATGACAAATAAACATCACAGTGGGCCCTAGGAAGGTTTCAACGCTAGTTGTCATTATCCTTACTGTTTCCTGTGGTGTGGTCCACTTGAGTTTAAGATCTACTTCATTTTTGGGTTCACGCCCTAAAATGAATCGGGCAAAACAGATGGGCGGAGTGAATATAAAACACATACATCACGGTGGGCTCCACAGCGCCCAACACATAGCCACACCCCCTCTCAGGGTGTGGTGTGGGCAGCACCAACTAATCCACCTCCACTCGGTATAGGCATGGCAGTGCCCAAATCCTAATCCGGTCTTAGATTCAATAGGAACCCCTCCAGTTCCGCTGTTGGTATTTATTAGAGCTCTGTGTGCTGTACCATGCTGTATTTGTTTTATCCATACGGTCCATCCATTTTGACATCCTATTTTAGGGCATGAGCTCAAAAAATGAGACAGATCGAAATCTCAGGTGGACCACACCACAGAAAACAGTGGCATTGGTCACTTGATGCATGTGATGGCTACTTGATACATGTGGCTGTGGCATTCACATTGGCAGAAGCAGTAACACGAACAAGATACACAAGCCTGCTGTTCTAAGACCGACTTAGTCACTCTTAGTGAAGTTGAAGCAAGGCTTGGGTATGGGTGGATATGCGAGGAACTCTACAAGGATCTAGATACAACCCAAATATAAATGGTATGCGAGTGGCTTAGTGAGGATCTATCAAATTCCTTCAGCACAAAGACTGGAAATCAACTGAGATAAAATCAATTTTAAAGAAAAATAAAATAAAATCAATGTTCAACTAAAAATTCATATCTCTACATATTTATAGACCTTTTTAAAAACAAAGAAAACCCTAATATTATCTTTAGCCATCTGTTGCTTCTAATCCTTGCCATCTATTTAAATAAACAAAACAAGACCAAAATATCACTTAATCTCATTGCAACCATATGTGCCTTTAGAAAATTGTCTAAAATTCACTCAAATGTTATCAAAATTTCATGATTCAGGGCTCTTTGGAAAACTAACTCCATAAACTTTCACATGGGACCAATTTCACGTTGTTTTGACATGATTTGATACCAAAAGTTGGGCCAAAACATAAATGACATCAATACTAACTACTAAGCGAAACATGAACTCCATCGACATAACTAAAAATTAGGAGTCAGCTCTGTAAAGAAACTATGCTGAGTTGGGAGTCACTTACCTAGAGGACTCTTCATCTAGTATTCATGAATGATGGCTGGCAATTTGGGCCTCTGATGCTCATGATCAACAGTTCAGAACAATTTGGCAGAGATGTGGTCTGCATCACAAAGCTTGTCTTCCACCTCTGTAACAACTCAAGGAGGAGTGTCCAAAACAAGGATCATAAAGAAAACCTGAAAGAGGGAAAAAGCTGAGTATCCCCAGTAGAAAAATAAGTAAAAGAGAAGATGAGAAACCTTGTAATGGATAATTGAATCAAAGAGTAAAATAGCATGTCTTCTTCTTTCATTCGTAATTTCACGATGCTATTTCTATGAATCGGCATTGGAGGAATGTCTTGACATTGGCATTGTACCATTCCATTGTGTCCCACCATTCCCTTTCTCCTTTGATCTCCTTGAGAGTGGGTGGGATATTATCAATTGAGAGAGGGAGCTTCTTCAGCTTCTGACATCTACCAACTGTGATAGTACATAGAGAATTACATATGATGGTCCTCCTACAAATGTTCTTCAATTCTTGTAATCCACTCACACTCAAACTCTTCAACATTGGGTGTATTATGGTGGAGGTGGTATTGGTCGTGTCTTTAACGATCTCTCCTTCCTCTACTTGTAGAGAGAACTTAAACTGGGTGTTCTCATCATCCATTAAAATGCACTGGATCGCTGCATTTATGTATGTAACATTCTTTAAACTCCGTCACGATCAATAAGCTTGACAATTCTGACAACTGAGTAATATTGCACTCACTGATGCCTAAGACTCGAGTGCTGTTTGGGACCACGAGGGAGTTCTAATGGCTAATGAAATCGCAACCATGAAATTCTATGGTACAATCTTGAGGAACTTTTATAGATTCTGTAGGTAGCCTGGCCATGAGATGGAAGCTTTCCAACACTTTCTATTTCATAGATCTAACATAGTTAAGGAAGCTTGGAATGTCTGCAATGTGGATGCTAAGATTAGCTAACCGAGTCACGCTCTTAATTTCGTCAATGCTACCTCCTCCTATCTCTGCTGAGTTTGATGACCATCGCCATGGGTACAATCCTTGTTGGGAACATGTGAAGGCTATATGTCCAAGAGAGATAAAGGCCTCTGAGGTTAACCAACCCTTCCATCCGTTGAGGCAATTCTCCAACGGGGGCATAGTAGAGTTCCAACACTCTCAGTGCCTTGAGATTTGCTAGTAAAGTTAACTTCTGTAACCTTATAAAAAATGCAAAAGGAGTGTGTGGAGGTTTCCTAAGTTGGAAATTGACTGTGGAAGCTCCTTGATCTTTGTATACAATAGGTCTAGATCTCTGAGGCTGTTCATATGCTCAAAGAAGGAATGGGAGATGTCCTTCAAGTAGGGGCTTTCTTGCAACAACAAGATAGAGAGTCTAAGGCAGTTGGGTCTAGTTGAAAGTATCTCTATTTTGTTTCTTAACAATGATATCCTTTGAACATGTTCCATCCATTCCTCAAATTTAGGCATTTCTATTAACCAGACACTGGCTTTGACCCAAAACCAAGGGCTTATCTCGTGTGATGTGAATGGCCATATCTCTAACCAAATCATGCATCATAACACATTCGCCATAAATATCATCAAAAACATCTTCCAACATTCATGGGTATTTGAGTTCATTCAATATAGCATGCCCTTTATCCATGCCGGCTTCTCTGTTCCAAATGTCATCTATAAACCCCTCCCCTTCCAGTATTCTATTAGGTTATTGCTGGGAATTGTAAAATCTTTGGGATACAATGATAAGTACAAGAAACAAACTCAGATCGTGTCATTTTGTTGGCAAGTATAACCGAACTGTAGATGTGCAAACACATTTTTATACCATGCTTCTGATCTCTGTCATCGAACTTCGCAATTCATTCGATGTCTCTCCAAAGCCTAATGTTATTCGCTTTCCTCATACTCATGTCAACAATGATGTTTGCAAAAGGCAATCAACAACATTTTTTAGTAGCAAATTTTGCAATTTCTTCTACTTGTGTAGAGAAAACAACGCCACCTCCAACTTTTTCTCAAGTAATTCCCATGCTTCCTTAAACATCAAATAACTCCTGCCATCTTCGTTTCATTTGAATTGGCAGAGAACACCATATCCAAGGCCGTTGTAACAATGTTTTAAGCCTCTCCAAGTTCAAAGCTTTAGACATAGTTCATGATGGTCATCTTTCCAACTCCCAATGCCATAAACACCAATAATTCCAACCTGAACATCCATCAAGCATTTCCAAATTGCATCCCTTGATTTATCTGTTATTGTTCTACCAACTAACGCTGTCTTCGGTGAATCAGCAAACAAATCATCAAAGAGCCGGTCCTTCTCTTGAGCCGATACTACTCTAATCGTCTGCACGGAATGCTTGCTCAGCTTTAGGTGAGGAGTAATTTGGAAAACACCCCCTCAAGCAACTCATGTTCTCTTGATTTTTCTTCTATGACAAGTGTTTCCTCCACCACCCTTTGAACATTTTTCTGCCATAGTTGAAACTCGATCTTCGGCTTCTTCAATGTAGTCGTTATATCTTTCTCTTGGTGACTTAGTACTTCCATTTTCCTTCTCAGCATCTCCAGATTCTGTTCGAGGTTCTTGGTGTGCCTAGAGGTGCTTCTCAATTTCAATGATGGCACTATCAACAGCATCAAGACAGCGAATTGTCAGCTACTGAATCAATCAAATGTAAGACTAGAAATAAGGCAGAACTAGGTTGGTCTGCTAGCTTCTCATGCACCCTCTCCACATACACCTTCATACGCAACACATGTGCTGACCTGGCTTATGTGTGGGCTCATGGTCTTAAGACTCGGATGATTCTGATGCGACTCATTTGAGTCAACTCGAACACAGTAGCACTCGATCTGGTTCAATACACCTGTCACCCTCCCAATTCACCACCTGACTCCAACGAGTCAGGCTGATTCAGACTCAAAAGACCAAATGAGTCGGTCTGAGTGGCTGAGTCTTTTAACCATGAGTGGAATATTGGGTGGTGCATAAGGTGGCTGCCCCCACTGTGAAGATGACCACAAGGAAAAATGAGGCTGGCTCACTTGTCAGGTGCCTGCTCCTACATTAGAAGAATGGCTGACATTAGAAGAACTTCGCAGCAACCGTCCACATTCAATGTGGGATGTGATCAGTAGATGGGCCTGATCTCTATGCATGGTCATTTTCAAAGTGGGGGCCACCACATGCACCACTTAGATGTTCCACACACTTGCCAGTGTGGCTCTTGTGATGCCTGAAAGGCACTTGTGGAAAGAGTGTGCTAGTGTCTGTTGGTGGGGATGTTACTAGAGCCATTGGTCTTCTCAGATGCTAATCAAATGCTTTTAAGGCCTCTTTGGTAGATCCCTAAAAATGAGTTCATCTCATTTTAGCACATCAAATATTATTTTTGATCCCTTGAATTAATTAGAATGAGATGAGCATCCCCACCAACAGCCCCTTGTTGGATACTGCTTTAAAAAAATGATTTAATCTCATTTTAGTTAATTTTAATTATGTATTAGGGATCATATTTCCTTTTTGGCGAGGATTAAAGGTTACGTTTATAACCAACAACCATGATCTCTATTGCATAATTATGATTTATTAAAATGAGATAAACTCATTTTTAAGTGGCACCCAAACAGGCCCTAAGCGAGGAAATTAGCCAGAGGGACCTCTATGGGTAGGCCATGCCCCGGATCTCCTCAATAGAGTAATCCTAGTCCTTCAATTTATCGTCTACAAATAGAAACAAAGAAAGAAATACCACAACAACCCATATTCAAACTGACACTCAAAGATTGGATGAATGGGATCTTCCAGTGCGGAAGTTTTCCCAGCCATTATCCCATCTCCTGCCATAACCCATTTGCACAAATGAAAAATCCGAGTAGATCATGCGTATTTTGAGGTCAATGATCATGCGTATTCTGAGGTCGATGATTATGCAATTCTTGCAAGGAAAGCAAAGTGCATTTGCTGGAGTGAACCTTTTTAGCATTGGCTTCTCACGCGTGCAATGCGGCACATGTGCAAGATTCAAATTGCTATCAGGTGGGCCACACTTCAATACTATTGTTTTTCAAAGTTATTTTTTCTTTTAAAAAAAAGAAGAAGCTCAAAGATGGGAAATGATATCGCCAAGCACATCAACTTATGGGCGCTTTGATGATTCTGAAGTGGAGCAGGTGGGCCCCACCATCGCTCGCTGGAGTGTTGGAAGTTTTATGACCCCATAAATGTTACTATTGCAAACGGAATTTACATTGTTTGTGCAGTGTGTGGCCCACCAGGCGAATAAAATGACCTCATTTTAGGCTAGAAAATCGAAAAAAGTGCGGCCTACCTGATGGAAAGCTTAAATCTTGCACACGTGTGCTATATTGTCATATGTGTGCATGCGGATGGGCGGGGCTTGACAAGCATGTTGGCTTGGCAAGCATCTATCTGTTGAAGTTTGCTACTTTGAAGCACGTGTAAATGCCTCTACATCCACGGAGTGGTACACGTGCAAATATAAAACCCATGTGGGTTATGAGATTTTCATAAGGCTGGAAATAATGTTTAAATCTTCTACTTAACAAAGTAGATAATTTCACCCTTCAAAGCAGGCCACAACATACGAAGTTAATTGGCGGTTTTGTTTTTTTTTTTGTTTTTTTTTTGTTTCCTAGCTGTTCTGACATGCGGTGGACCATTGTACGTGTAAAAGTGGGACGCAGATTGCCTGCGACCCGACTGTACAAAGTTTCTGCAGCCGAAAAGTAGGTAAGTCCACCGTAATGTTTGTGAGAAATCGATACCATTCATCCATTTTGAGAGATTATTTTTGAAAATGAGCCCAAAACTAAGGCGGATTCGGAACTTAACTTGGCCACTTGACAAGAAATGGTGGGGATTGTGTATGCCGACCGTTGAAACATTCGTGGGTCACAGAAGCTTTGAATTAGTTTAATATTCTTGTTTTGTCAGTACATTGCAGTGAGAATGACCTTATACACAGTTTGGATGGCATAAAAACCATTGTGAACTCCGGATAGAATTCCTCGGGTTGGCATTTCCCCCTCTTTTTCCTATTGTGTGGCTTACTCGAGTGTTGGATGTATTTTAATTTTGGGCTCAACATTAGTTGGCAAAAGAATAGACTGGGTAGATTTCTCACAAATGTTTTTTTTTTTTTTTAAATAAGAAAAAAAATAAAATTAATTTATAAAAGAAATTGAGAAAAGGATTGTAGCTATTGGTGATTATTGGTGACCATTCATTTGTAAATGGTGGTGCCTCTTGGTAAAGGAAACATCATTTGAAATTGAAATGGAGGGATGCCATTGTTGAATAGACACCTTGGAAGAATATATTTTTTCATGAAAATGGTCTTTAACATCTCTTGTGATTCTATATAAACTCATCTTTGGGTCCATCCGAATTTTCAATTTCCAACAATCCCCTCTCCATCTTCTTCTTCTTCACCATTTTCGTTTTTGGAAAGATATAGTTTTTAGGCGCTAAACTGTAAATAGTTTTCAGGCAGTAAATTGCAAACAGTTTTTAGGGGGTAAATTGCAACAACACAAAAGTCAGGGTTGTACACTATAAGAGTGTGTTCGGGGTGTGGTTTTTCAGTTTTGTAGGTTGAAACCCACATTTGTTCGGTCTTGGAGAAGAGACTTATTGTATCCTGAAGACAAATTTGCTATAACCCTATTGCATATTAGTTTAATTAACAGTAGGGTGTGAATATCGCCTTAAAGATAATGACATCGTAACGGGCCTTAAGCCTATCTTTAAGTGATTCATTTTTTTTTTTTCGTCTTCAATCATAACAATTTTAAGGCGATATTATAGTATCTTCTATGGGCCATCTTGACTGTGTTCAAATTACACCATTCGACGACTCAAATTTTTTTCGATGGCAATCGAGGGTCCATCTCTTCCTCACATCACTCAAGTTGGATCACGTACTCATTCAAGATCTTCTTTCACCACCATCTGACAATGATACGTTAGAAAAAATTTAGAAGAAACAAAATTGGGAGCATAACAACTACCTATGTAAATGTCATATGTTTAACGCTCTTTCTGACTCGTTATACGTTGTTTACCGTCAAAAGAAAACTGCTAAGAATTTGTGGCAGGCACTGCTCACTAAATACACATTAGAGGACGAAGGTAACAAAAAAAATCCTTGTAAGTCAATTTTTAGAATTCAAAATATTAGATGAAAAACCTGTCCTAAATCAGGTACATAAGTTACAGGTTATCGTCCAACAAATTATTGTCGATGACACTAATCTCGATGAATTCTTCCAAGTATCCATTATTATTGCTAAACTTTCACATAAATGAAAGGATACTAGAGAATCATTGAAACAGAAAAAATATAAAATGTTTTTAGAATACCTCCTAATGTTTCTTTGAATAGAAGAAGAATCTAGGCTCCGTGATAAAAAAGAAGAACAACAGGAGGCCCTAAGTAATGCTAATGTAGTCGAGAATAGTGTAAATCGAGAATTATAGAAGCAACCTTTCAAGAAAGATAATAGGCTCAAACCTAGTAACTAATGGTTCAAAAAGAACACATCCAAGAAGGGTCCATACTTCTTTTGTAAAATCCCTAGTCATTTTAAGAAAGACTGCCGAAAATATATAAAAAAAAAATGCAAAGACGGCAAGTCAATATGATAAAAGACATGAATCTAGCAGCTGTCGTCTCAATATGCAAGGATACTAGAAAATCATTGAAACAGAAAAAAGAGAAAATGTCCTTAGAGGACTTCCTAATGTTTCTTCAAATAGAAGAAGAATCTAGGGTTCGTGATAAAAAGGAAAAGCAATAGGAGGCCCTAAGTAATATTAATGTAGTCAAGAATAGTGTAAATCAGGAATTGGAAAAGCCACCTTTCAAGAAATATGATAGGCTCAAACCTAATAACCAATGGTTCAAAAAGAACACATCTAAGAAGGGTCCATGCTTCGTTTGTAAAATTCTTAGTCATTTTAAGAAAGACTGTCGTAAATATATATATATATATATATATATATATATATATATATATATATATATATAAACGGCAAGTCAATACGACAGAAAACATGAATCTAGCAGCCGTCGTCTTTGAAGTTTATATGGTAAATGAGGATGTTGAATGGTGGGTAGATTCTGGCGCTACCAAGCATGTTTGTAGAAATTACAACATGTTAAATTCCTACAAAACAGTGGGGGATAATCAAGAACTATATATGAGGAATGCCTCCACATCCAAGGTTGTAGGAAAAGGGAAGGTATGTCTTAATCTAACTTCTGGAAAAGTCCTTACTCTGAATAATATGCTGCATGTACCAAATATTAGGAGGAATCTTATATCAACTAGTCGACTGACTAAGTTTGGATTCAGATTCTTATTTGAACCTGATAAATTGATTGTGTAAAAATGAGGTATATGTAGGGAAGGGTTATGTATCTAATAGAATGTTCAAGTTAAACCTTATAAATGAAAATTCTTCTTCCGTTTGTATGATTGATTCACATGATATTTGGTATGCTAGATTATGACATATTAGTTATCGTAGTATGGATAATATGTCTAATCTTAATTTAATCTTAATCTAATTTATAAGTATACAAAACTTAATAACAAATGTAGTATTTGTGTATAATCCAAAATAACTAGAAAACTGTTTCCAAGAATGGAAAGAGAATCGCAACTCCTAGACCTAGTTCATAGTGACATATGTGAAATGAGCGGTTTAATAATAAGAGGGGGAAAGAAGTTCTTCATAATATTTATAGATGATTTTTTCCATTATACCCTAGTATACTTATTGAAAAATAAAGATGAGGTATTACAAAAATTCAAGATATATAAGGCAGAAGTTGAGAACCAGTTAGACCGAATGATTAAAATCTTAAGGTCGGACAGGGGAGGAGAATATCTATCCTTAGAATTTTTAAAAATTTGCAAAACTTATAGTATAATTCACCCCAACAAAATGGGATAATAGAACAACAAAACAGGTCCCGGTAAACTCTATGCTCAATAGTGTGGGTTTAAGTTCAAGATTTTGGGGAGAAGCTCTATTGACCGCCTGTTATATCTTCAATAGGATACCTCACTCTAAGACTTATAAGACTTCATGTGAATTATGGAAGAATAGGATTCCTAACATCTCATACTTCAAAGTATGGGGTTGTAGAGCCTTAGTTCGGCTTACTGATCTTAAAAAACTCAATATAGGGTTGAGATCTCTTGAGTGTATTTTCATAAGATATGCACAAAATAGTAAGACTTATAGATTTCTAGTTGTATAATCTAATCATACGATCCTAGTAAACACCACAATAGAATCTAGAGATGCCGAGTTTTATGAAAACTCATTCTCTTTTATGACTAGAAAAGAGATAAGATCTCAAGATACTAATACAAGTAGTAGTTCTCAGATACCTGATCAAGATACTAACAGTCTTGATAAAGAGGACATGGAACCTAGAAGGACGAAGATGATCAGAACAGTTACATATTTTGGACCCGACTTCTACCTTCTGCTAATAGAATGAGATATAGATAACATAACAAAAGAAACCATATTGATATATAATATAGAAAATGATCTGGTAACAATAGATGATGCTCTTAGATCCCAATGTGCTTTTTTTGGAAGGAAGTTATAAACGATGAAATAGATTTTATATTGCAAAATGGAATATGGAAACTTGTTGATTTACCCCCAGGATCAAAACTAATAAGTTGTAAATGAATTTTTAAAAGAAAACTCAGACCAAATGGGACCACAGAAAGGTTTAAAGCCAGATTAATAGTTAGAGGATTTACACAAAAAGAAGGCATTGATTTTTTCGATACCTATGTTCCAGTAGCAAAGATATTAACTATCCGAGTTTTAGTTGCTCTAGCATCCATCTATAAGTTAGAAATCCAACAGATGAATGTAAAGATAACTTTTCTAAATGGTGACCTCAATGAGGAGGTTTATATGGAGCAACTAGAAGGTTTTATAGTTCCAGGATAAGAAAATAAAGTGTGTAAATTGATTAAGTCATTATATGGACTTAAACAGACACCTAAGCAATGACATGTAAAATTTGATAAAGTACTCACCTCATATGACTTTAAGATTAATAAATCCGATAAATATGTATATTCGAAATTTTCTAATAATAAAAAATTAATTATATGTCTTTACGTGGATTATATGTTAATCTTTGGTATATGTTTAGAAGTTATAGATAACACTAAAATATTCTTATCATCTAGTTTTGACATGAAGGATATGGATGAAGCTAATGTGATTTTAGGTATCAAGTTATTAAGAAACAATGATGGTATAACCTTATCTCAATCATATTATGTTGAAAAGATACTTAAAAAGTTTGATCACTATGATAAGAACCCGGTTTCTACTTCTTTTGATTCTAATATCAAGTTAATTAAAAATGAAGGTTGTAGTGTATCTCAGTTAGAGTATTCCAAGGTGATTGGCAGTCTCATGTATGTTATGATTTCTATTCGACCTGATATTGCTTTTGTAGTATGTAAATTGAGTAGGTTTACAAGCAATCCAAGTTTAGATCATTGGAATGCTGTCTCTAGAGTATTCAGATACTTGAGAAAAATAATTAACTATGGTTTACATTTTTTTTGTTACCCTAATGTACTTGAAGGATATAGTGATGAAAGTTTGGTCACTGATTCTAATGAATCTAAGTCTACCATTGGATAGATTTTTACACTTGGAAGAGCTGTCATTTCTTGGAGATCGAAGAAGCAAACTTGCATATCTCACTCTACCATGAAATCTGAATTCATAGATTTGGTAGCTAGTAGTAAAGAAGCAAAATGGTTAAGAAACTTGTTTTTAGAAATACCATTATTGGTAAGGCCTTTACCACTAGTCTCTATTCACTGTGATAGTAAAGTGACACTATCAAAGGCATATAACAAGACTTATAATGAAAAATCCATACATATCAGTCTAAGGCCTTGTTTTGTGGGGCAATAACTTGGTGACGGTATTATAACAATACAGTATGTACGATCTATCTAGAATCTAGCGGACTCATTCACCAATTGACTGACAAAGGGATATTGTCAGTAAAACATCAAGAGGAATGAAACTTAAGCCAATTTCACAGACACCAGATGAGGGAAACCGAACCTAAGTTAATACGTTCAATGGACAAAGTACCTCACAGGAAGTGTCTGAAGTTTAAAAGGAGGATGAGTTGTTGCTCTTAATGAGTCATTTCAAGGGTGCTATAGTTATAGGGACATTCATAAGGACTCACATATATGAGTATTGGAAGTGGGGCCGCTTCCTGATGTTCGAGAGTTTTTGGCTACTCTCATCAACTCATGAATCCAGGACAGAGCATAAGGTCGTTAATATGCTATAATTTTAGAACACATGGCAATTGAAATATATGTGTGTGTAATATGTCCGGTTGTTTCATATAGAATACTTAGTTCAAGACCATAGTCACTAAGGATTCTGATTCAACTTTGATTTGTTTACACTAAGTGAATGTTGAAGTTCATAAAACACCTCCTCCTATGCAAATATTTTCCTTATATACCCTGACCTCTGTATTTTAAAAAATAGTTGGGGATTGTTGAATTTTTTCAAAATAAGAAGAAAATAAAATTTAATTTATAAAAGAAATTGATAAAAGGATTGTGGCTTTTAGTGATTGTTGGTGACCATTTATTTGTGAATGGTGGTGTCTCTTGGTAAAGGAAGTATTATTTGAATTTGAAATAAAGGAAAATCATTGTTGAAAAGACACTGCCATTGTTGAAAAGACACCATGGAAGAAGATGTCTTTTCATGAAAATGGTCTTTAACATCTCTTGTGATTCTATATAAACTCATCTTTGGGTTAATCCGAATTTACAATTTCTAACAATCTCCTCTCCATCTTCTTCTTCTTCACCATTTTTGTTTTTGGAAAGATACAGTTTTCAGGCGTTAAACTGTAAATAGTTTTCAAGTGGTAAATTGCAAACAGTTTTTAGGGAGTAAATTGTAACATCACAAAAGTCAGGGTTATATGCTGTAAAAGTGTGTTCGGAGTACGGTTTTTCGATTTTGTTGATCGAAACCCACATCTCTCCATTTTTGGAGAAGAGGCTTATTGTATCCTGGAGGCGGATTTGCTGTAGTAACCCTCTTGCAAATTGATTTAATTACCAGTAGGGTGCGAATATCGACTTAAAGATAGCGATATCGTAAAGCGCCTTCAGCCTATCTTTAAGTAATTCATTTTCTATTTTTCGCCTTCAATCATAACAATAAACATCATGGTGTGTGTCAGTGGTCACAGGCAAACTACATTAGAAAAATAAATCAATTTGTGTGTGTCAGTGGTCACAGGCAAACTACATTAGAAAAATAAGCATGGGTCACCTGATGGAAAGCTCAGCCCTCATGCATCCACATGTGGATATGTATGGCTCCCACAGGCATGTGAAATTAGCAAACTTCTACCTGCTCAGACACAGGTTGATTGAAGACCTCCCTGATGACCTGATTCTGTTAGGCCCACCTTGATGTATGTGTTTTATCCATCCACGTTTAAGGGCATGAGCTCAAAAAATGAGGTAGATCCAAAGTTCAAGTGGATTACACGTGAAATAGTGGGAGCTGAATACATATTATCCAAAACTTCTTGGAGGCAATAGTAGTTTTGGATCAAGATTATATTTGTATTTTCCCTTCATCTAAGTTTGTGTGTCCTTATGAACATGTTGAATGACAAATAAACATCATGGTGGACCCAAGAAGGTTTCTCATTATCCCCACTATTTCAGGTGGTGTGGTCCACTTGAGTTTTGGATCTGCCTCATTTTTGGGCCCATGCCTTAAAATGATCTAGCAAGATGGAAGGATTGCATGGATAAAATGCATACATCAAAATGAGCCCCACTGAATCGGGTCACTAGGACCAAGCCTACAGGCAATCCTGGTCTCGCCTGCTCGATTCTATTAAGAAGTACTCATGTAGAGGGAAACCCTACAACTTAAAGGTTGGATGCCATACACACACTGCAGTGGGCCCCACACATAGCACTTTTATAATAAGCTTGTTGTACAAGGACCAGGCCTAATCTGGACACTAATTGTGTCAGGGGCTCTCTGTGGGCGTCTACGGAGATGTATGTGTTTTATCCCCGTTTTGACATACCATTTTGGGGTATGAGCCCTAAAAGGAGGTAGATCAAAGGCTCAAGTGGACTGCATGACAGGAAGCAGTCCTGATGACCCACCGTTGAAACCTTCCTAGGGCCCACTGTGATGTTTGCTCTTTTTTTTTTTTTTTTTTTTTTTTTCACACGCACACACACCCCACACACTCACGCTAGTGTAATTTCACCACCTATGGATACTCGAACCCTTGACCGGGTGTTGAAACTCCTGAGAGTCTACCACCCGGGCAAGAGTAAGGATCCACCGTGATGTTTGCTTAACATAACCTATTAATAAGCTTACATAGAGTTGGATGAAGGGAAAAGACAAATATCAGATTCATCAAAACTTCTGCAGCTCGGAAGTTTTTAATGGTGGTTGTTCAATCCTCATTGTATGGTTCACTTGAGCCTTGGATCTGCCTATTTTTTGGGCTCATAGGCTAAAATGATCAGGGAAAATGGAAGGACGATGTTAATAAAACACATATATAGCCTTGGATCTGCCTATTTTGTATATAAAACACATATATATTGTATGGTTCACTTGAGCCTTGGATTTGCCTACTTTTTGCGCTCACAGGCTAAAATAATCGGGCAAAATGGAAGGACGATGTTAATAAAACACATATATAGCAGTGGGCCCCACCAAGCCCTGCCAAGACCCAGTTCATCTTGGCAAAATCACGGGAGATGATTCTGTAGAGCTGGAAGAACAGTGATGTAGCAGATAAATTAATCTCTCCACAGGACACATGACAGAGTGATAGTGATCTATCTATCTTGTCCACCCATATGCAGACATCATGATGGACAGCTTACATTTTAAAAATAAGACCCATGAAATTTTCTTTTATTTTATACAGTTTATCCATATGCAGACATCATGACGGACAGCTTACATTTTAAAAATAAGACCCATGAAATTTTCTTTTATTTTATACAGTTTATCCCACCACATCTCTGATCGTTAACTGTTTAATTTTCTACCGACCCTTCAATGGCCATAGACTTGACGGATATGATTGTCTAATAGAAGTAATTTTAAAACATATACCATCCATGCCATGGCCTTGAATATGAGATTTTTTACAGCACACTGCCACAAGTCCTGTGGATATGGGTCTACCATATTACTGTTTTTCCTATTCCATGGTATCATCTCCCTCAGTAAGTGTAAATGAAACAAAGCCAGGCCTTTTTTTAACTGTTCATTGATAGACCACTAATTAGACAGTCGAGATCATCTGAATGGAGGGATTTTTAGACCATGGATGATCTAGTTACCAAATAAGCGGATGCCCTACGGATATATATCACTTTGGCAACTCGCCCATAGAATATTGCAGCATACATCCACAGCTATCCAGGCCATCTAAACTGTCCATGCTGTTGGTGGAGTACTGAAGAAAATCACATGGACCAGATAATCTTAACCATACGAAGTGACAGCTAAAAAGAAAACAGTCAGTGGTCCAAATTCAGTGCATCAAATCAGATGATTGAGATCATCTGGTCAGTGCAATATTTGGTGGCATAGGGTTGAGATGGTCCATGGTGCCACACATGCGGAACGAATTAACGTGTGGCCTCGGCCTCTTACAGTGGGACCCACTTGATGTATGTATTCTATCTCCACCTTGTACATTTTTTTTCTTCAGATTGTTACAGGCATGAGCTCAAAAATTAAGAAGATCCATATCTACGGTGGAACATGCTAAAAGAAACAGTGGTGATTGAACGCCGCACCATTAGAAACTTCCTAGGGTCCACCTAATGTTTTTTTGCCATCTAATATATTGATAAGGTCATATAAATCTGGATGAATGAAAGCTTGATCCAAAACTTTTGTAGCTCACAACAACTTTTTAATGATCAATTATCACTGGTTCTTATAGTATGGTCTACCTAGGAGTTGGATCCGTCTCATTTTTTGGGCTCATACCCCAAATTGATCTGGCAAAACGTATGGACAGTGTGCATATAGAATACATACATCAAGGTGGGTCCCATGGTAAGGGCCCCACCATCTTGGGTGAGGCCGGGCCGCACCTAATCACCACTGTTTCCTACGGTTTGGTCCAGCTAAGATTTAGATCTGCTTCATTTTTGGGGTCAAGCCCTAAAATATTCTGTCAAAACGAATGGACGGCATGGATGTAGGCCACATACATTATGGTGTCTTTTTCGTGATTAAAAGGCTAGTGATTAGGCAATGAGAATTCTCTAATACCCACATAATTCCACATTTAACATCATTTAACATTTTTAAAGGAAAGAAATTAATGATCCTCGTTTTTTTTAAAAAAAAATAATAATAATAATAAATTATTTTTAAATAAAAAAACCTTGGAAGGGAAAATTGATTTCCATGCCTTTTTTCGTGTTTTTTGTTTTTGTTTTTTTTTTTTTTTTGTTTTTTTTTCCCCTTCAAATGGGAAAAGTAGAACTCCATGGAAATTGATTTCTGTTCCAAGTTTTTCTGCCCTACCAAAACGATCTTAAATAACTTAGAATAGCAGGAAAAGAAAAACCTACTGACCTGATCTTTGGATTCCTTGGTTGGAAACGAAAACAAAAAATACCGAAGTTTCAAAAACACCCTGGGTGATGGAGTGGAGAAGAAGTAAAGGTGAGATTGACGACCTGAGTCTTTAGGTCTTCGTCAATGAACGCCGATTTATTACTAGTAATACTGAGTAAACTCTGAAAGGCCCACCGTGATGTATATGTCTTATCCACGCCGTTCGTCTGTTTTTCCAGTTCATTTAAGGGCATGAGCCCAGAAATTAAACATATGGGCCACACCACAGGAACACTTACCGTTGAAAACTTAGGGGCCACGGAAGTTTCGGATAAAGCTGATATTCTTATCATGGGACGTCATTATTCCCATTGTTTCTCGTGACTGGGTTCACTTGAGTTTTTGATATGCTTCAATTTTAAATTTTTGCCATAAAATGAGCCATCTGGCAGTGACTCTTCCGTTATCTATGTTTTTTTTTTAAAATGCTTTGTGGCTCACCATGATGTATGTGTTTTATACACCTTTCATCCATTTTACCAACTCACTTTGAGAATGAGTTAAAAGATAAGGCAGATTCAAATCTCATGTGCACCACACAGGAAATAGTGATAATTGAAAAGTACCATTACAAACTTCTTAAAGCCCGATTATAATGTTTATTTGCTATCCATCTTGTTGATTATATCTAGCGGGTAAAACACAAATATCAACTTGATTCAAAGCTTTTGCTGCCCACAGGAATTTTGTAGTGGTGAGTGTTCATTAGTTTTGGATTATCTATTTTTTGGGATTGTGGCCATCAACTTATTTCCGGAAGCCGATTAGATGAGACCCAGATCCACCGAGGTGGCTAGACCCCTACTGTGATGTATTTGACTACATCCACACCATCCATCCATGTTGAAAGCTCATTTCAGGACATAGTCTAAAAAATGAAGCAGTTTTAAAATGCAGATGTTCCATAGTATAAGGAAACAATGGTGATCGACCATTAAAACTTCTTTGTGAGCCTCAAAAGCCCTGGATCAAGATGAAATTTGTGTGGTCCTTTCATCTGTGTTTGTGATATTGATTTATCAATAGGTTGGATGGCAAATAAATACTCCGGTGGAAACCATGAATTTTTTAACGGTGAGTATTCAATCACAAATGCTTCCTATGGTGTTTTCCACTTAAGATTTGAGTTAGCTTTATTTTTGGGATCGTGCTCTAAAATGAGCTTTAAAAATAATTGGACCGTATGGATTTAAGGCATATACATCATTGTGAGCCCCAGAGTCAGGGTCCCACCCACGTTGGTGGTGGATCCGGGGTCTCACCGAATCCGCTCCCGGAACGGAGAGGGGCAGTTCCCAACCCAGTTCCATGGACCATGCCCACCACCGAATCCGCATCTCTCTATTACGGAAGCGGATTGCGTGGGGACACCAACACTACAGATATCCCTAGTGACCGAACTCTCGGTGGCCACCGCGATGTCTGTGCTTTATCCACACCGTCCATCCGTTACAGAAGCGGATTGCCCGGTGACCCCAACACTGCTTCCTTCGATTACTTGCTCCAGTCTTCATATCTCCTCGTGAGGATGTCTCTGGAATTTATTCCTTGGATTCGAATTATTTTCTATGCCCAATCCATTTTCTTTCAGTTAGTTGTATCGGTCTCTCTCTCTCTCATCATTTTGTCTTCCAAAGCTGATACCTCTCCGTTGCCAGAACTTGGATAGCTGCATATGCTAAGTACGATGATTCGGATTTAGCAGAGTCTGTATTTAATGGGATTTCTGTGGCTGCGAGAACAGCTGTCTCGTGGAATTCAATGATCGCTGATTAAGCCTATCTGGTGAGGTTCATTTAGTTTATCTGTTTTTTTTTTTTTTTTTCATCTTATTTTGTAAGGATAGAACTAGACCGGACTTGAGCGCCATTCTCAGCTTACTCTCAGCTTGCGCACATTCAGGTTCGCTTCTAGAAGGCCAGCTAATCCACTCTCGGGCCTTCAAGAAGGGTTTGATTTGGATGTGTCGGTAGTAAACACTGATTTCTATGTATTCTAAATGCGGGATGGCTGTCTCCGCATGCTTTTTGTTTGATAAAATGTTGGATAGAACATGTGTTTATTGGACTACGATGATTGGTTGGATGCCGATGAGGGGACCGGATTAGGTGTTACCCGGGTAACATCTTAATAGGCACTACCCTTACCGTGGGGCCCACCTTGATGATTTATTATTATTATTATTATTATTATTATTGTATATCCACACCATCCATCCATTTTTTTCAGCCTATTTTAGGACATGGCCACAAAAATTAAGTAGATCCAAATCTCAGGTGGAACACACCACAGGAAACAGTGGTGATTGAACGCCCACCGTTAAAAACTTCCTAGGGCCCACTGTAATGTTTATTTTCTATCTGATCCGTTGATAAGGTCAACCGGACCTGGATGGAGGGAAAATACAAAGATTGGCTTGATCCAAAACTCGTCCCACAAAAAAAGTTTTTAATGGTCATGTGGTCCACCTGGATCTGCTTAAGTTTTGGTATCACCTCCTTAAACGAGCTGGAAACCGTATGGATGGAAACACATTCATCATGGTGGGCCCCACTTGATAATGATAACACCCACTAAGATGTCACCCGGGTAACATAATCCGCTTCATGGATGAGGGATTGGATTTGTTTTATGCCATGGAAGCAGCTGGTGAGAAGCCTGATGCAGTTACTATGGTTGTCATGTTGTTTCCTTGTATCCAAACGGGGGCTCTTGATACCTGGTGATGGATAAATAGGTATACGATTGCAAACAGGTTGGTAGAGAATGTTATGGTTTCTAATGGGATGGTAGACACGTATGTCAAATGCGGTGGTATTAATGAGGCTTGAGGTCTTTTCAACTCTATGCCTGGGAAAATGATAGTCTCTCGGATGAATATGATCACAGGGTACGCCATGAATGGGGATTTCGAAGAGGCTTTTGATCTCTCTCGAATGGCGGAATCCTGCTTGAAACCAATGTGTTACATTTTTTGCTGTTCTTCAAGCACACACCCATGCTGGTTTCCTTGAGAAAGGGTGGGAGAATTTCAATTTGATGATTGAAGTATATCTGCTTAGGCCTGAATTTGAGAACCATGGTTGCATGGCTGATCTTCTTGAGCATTGCGGTAGAGTAAAACAAGCGTTGGAACTTATCCAGAGCATGCTTGTTGAACCTGATGCTGGGGATAGGGTGCTTTGCTTGGTGCTTGCGGAATTCACAATGAGGTTGAGGTTGATGAGTATGTGGTGGATCGCCCATATGTCGCTATGGCAAACATCTATGCAGTATTAGGGAGGTGGGATGGTGTTGCGAAGATATAGGTGACGATGAAAGGCAAGGGGGTGAGAAAATCGCCAGGCTGCAGCCTCATTTGAGTGAACAGAAAAGTTCATGCATCACCCCAAAGGCTTTCAGATATATGAAGGTTTAGGTGGTTTAGTTTTGCAGTTGAAGGAAGCAGGATTCAGGTCAAATTCAGAATACATTCTTCTAGAGGAGTGAGAGTGAAAATATGATATTGTTAGATGAAGACTGGTAGGAACCATTGTGAGAGAGATCTACATCTTCAAATGGCTAAGTGACTCTTTGGAATGTCCTCAAAATTGGAACTGGGAGCATTCATCCATTGCCTCAACTGACAATGTGATGTTTAAGGGTTATGAACTTATGATCATTTTGGAGCACGTAATGTGGATGCATTTAGAGCATCCTTCATCTGCGTTCTGCAAGATGCAGGAAATATCTTCACTTCCACAAAACTTGCATGGTCTAGGGAAAATCCTATTCCCATTCTGATTCTGGGGTAATTCCAAACAAGGTTTTCTCAAATACATCCCAACATAACGTGATATGATACGCTGGGACTTTAGCCTTTCAGTCTGGGTCATCTTCCAATGATACAAATCATTTATACGACAAGTCTCACTATATATGGTGGAAAGACAACAAATAAAAGCTTCAGTTGGATCATTTCAATCCATTGGTAATTTGGCTCTTTTGATTTGAACATGAACAGTTACCATATCCTCATATGATCAATGAATTGAAATGTTCAATTTGAGATTTTTTTTTTTTTTTTGGCTATCCCCCATCCAAGGAGAACCCTACCAAATAAACGGTTTGTCTCATTGAAAAGGGCCCAGATCCAATGGTTATAGTCCTGACATATCTTATTGTCATACAACAGGATGGCTTTGAGCAAACCTCATTCCAAACAGCACCTATTTTTAGAGAGTTGCACCAACTTGGCCAACTCCACCTTATGGACCCCACAAGACTCAGGCAAGTTGGAAGGCAGGTATATGAGTTGTTTTCCAACAATCAAAGTAATTGTTGTATTCTTATGGGAGAAATTGGGTTGCATGCATGGTCATTTTTATGCAGATAGAATATTGATGCATGGAGACAATGGTGGAACAATCTCAAAGGCCCATCCACTTTGTGAAGAAGTATGAAAATCGATTACCATATTATGAGAACGAGGTACTCTAAGAAATCCTATTGAGTATCACAGTATTGTTAATTGTTTTGGATTTGAAAAGTAATAAAAAATGAAAACCATTTTCTTGCACTTAGTTGTATAATCTCTTTCATATGGTTCCCATCCCCATAGTGGATTTTCCGAGTAGAATTATTTGGTTTCTCCCCTTCTAATAGCAGCATCATGATTTTGGTTCCAAGAAAAACTATCAGCATGAAAATGAATGGTTTGGCATTATAGTACTCTTTCAAAAACAGCTTCATTGTGATACACCTTAAATAATTTCTGTGATGTTAGGGCTCATTTGGCAGCAAGGATTTAGATGGATTTGAGGGGATTTCATATATTTGGGTCATTTGGTAGCAAGCATTTTGAATGATTTGGATTTCAGGGGAATTAAAATCTCTCCAAGGAGCCTTTTTTTTTTTTTGCCCCCCATTCCTACCTCAAAGCTGATATGCAAAATTCATTTGGTCCATACAAAATCCACTGGATTCCACAGGATTGAAAGTCCATGCTGCCAAATGAGCCCTCAGGCTAATTTGGAGAAGTTAAGGTAAGCTAAAACCTTGAACAAGTACACCAAATATTAGGTGAAAACACCTTTGGTGTGTAAAAATAAATAAACAAATAAAAATAAATTAATTAAAAACCCTTGCTGTGCAAACTGTATAAATGAATCATCTGAACTGACAACATAAACAAACTCAACATTAATGATCTTTTTTGTATAATGAGAACTTCGTTTAGTCAGAACCACGACGCATTGACAAAATTAGGTGTAGTAATCATCACAAAGGTGATGACTACTTGGAGCATGTGGCTGTGCCATTCACAATGGCGGAAGCTGTAACATGAATGGGATACACAACCCTGTTGTCCCGAGAGCAACTTAGTGAAGGGTAGGCAAGGCTTGGTTATGCGCCGATCTGTAAGCAGCTCTGCGAGGATCTACATGCAACCCAAATACAAATGGTCTGCGAGCAGCTTAGTGAGGATCTGTTGAATTCCTTCAGCACATGGACAGGAAATCAACTGAGATAAAATTAATCTTACAGAAAAGAAATCAATGTTCAACTAATATTATGGAAATTCACCTCTCTACACATATATGTGCATTTCCCAAAACAAAAGAAACCCTATACTATCCTAGCCATCCATTGCTTTTAATCCTAGCCATCTATTTTAATAATAAATAAATAAAAACCAAAATATCACTTGATCTCGTCACAGCCACACAAGCCTTTAGAACATCAGTTACAACTCACCTAGTGATATCAAAATTTCATGATTTTGGGCTCATTGGAAAGCTAAGTCAATAAACTTTCACATTGGACCAATTTTATGTTATTCTAACATCGTTTCATACCAAAAATTGGGCCTCAAGATAAGTGACATCAATACTACATAACTAAAAATTAGGAGTCATCTCTACAAGGAAACTATGCCGAGTTAGGAGTCACTCACCTAGAGGGAGTCTTCATCTGGGATCTGTGAATGATGGGCCGACAATTTGGGCCTCTGATGCAAATTATCGCAAGCTGCCTGATGATGAACTGTCAAGAACAATTTGTCCTCGATGTGTGCTGTGCTACAATGCTCATCTTCCACTTCTGTACCAGCTCAAGAAGTAGTGTCCAAAACAAGGATCAGAAGGAAATCCTGAAAGAGGTAAAAAGTTGATTATACCCTATAGAAGCCTCATGAACCCTAATTTTGCATTAACATAGCAATACTATTTTTAAGTACAAAACATGTTATATAGTTTATCAAAAACTAAAGACGTTCCATAGAAAGAACTGGGTTCAAATATAAATCTAGCCACTTAAGTTAGGAAACATCTAGAACAAGTAAAAGAGAAGATGAGAAACCTTGTAATAGATAATCAAATCAGAGAGTAAAGTAGCTTGTCTTCTTCTTTCATTCGCAATTTCACCGTCCTATTTCTATAAATAGGTGTTGGAAGGATGTCTTGACATTTGCATTGTCCCAATCCAGCGCGTCCCACCATTCCCTCTCTCCTTTGATCTCTTTAAGAGTGGGTGGGATATTTTCAATTGAGAGAGGGAGCTTCTTCAGCTTCGGACATCTACGAACTCTGATGGTGCATAGAGAATCACATATGATGGTCCTCCCACAAATGCTCTTCAATTCTCGTAACCCACTCACACTCAAACTCTTCAACCTTGGGAGTATTATGGTAGAGGTGGCATCGGTCATGTCTTCAGGGATCTCTCCTTCTTCCTCTACTACATCCTCCATCAGATCACAGTAGCGGATTTTAACTTGTTCAAGGTTTTGAAGGTGCTGTAGCAATTCAAGGGAGAGCAGATTCTTCAAGTTATTACAGAAGCCAATGTACAAGTTCTTCAGGCTTCCAAAGGTGCCATATGGCACGACGCCCTTGTAGAGAGAACTTAAACTGGGCAGAAGCTTAAGGTTTAACGTCTCTAAGCCTGGGAAGTTGTTCTCATCATCCATTAAAATGCACTCCATCCCTTCACATTTATGGATGTAACATTCTTTAAACTCCGTATTCAATAAGCTTGACAATTCTGACAACCGAGTGATATTGCACTCACTAATGCCTAAGACGCGAGTGCTGTTTGGGACCATGAGAGAGTTCTCGTAGCTAATGAGATCGCAACCATGAAATTCTATGGTACAATCTAATTGAAGTGATATAGATTCTGAAGGGAGTCCAACCATGAGATGGAAGCTTTTCAATGTTTGCCACTTCATAGATCTAACATAGTTAAGGAAGCTTGGCACGTCTTCAATGTGGATGCTAAGATTTGCTAGCTGGGTTAAGCTCTTAATTTCATCAATGCTACCTCCTGTCTCTGTTGAGTTCGATGACCATCGCCATGGGTTCCCATACATTATTAGGTCTTCTAGGAGGGAGAGCCTGGATACAATCCCTGCTGGGAACATGTGAAGTTTATGCGTCCAAGAGAGTTCAAGGCGTCTGAGGTTAACCAATCCTTCCATCCCTTGTGGCAATTCTTCAATGGGGGCATAAAAGAGGTCCAACACTCTCAATGTCTTGAGATTTGCAAGTGAAGGCAACTTCTTTAACCTTACACAGTAATGTAAAAGGAGTGTGTGGAGGTTTCCCAAGTTGGAAACTGACTGTGGAAGCTCCTCAATCTTCGTATACGACAGATCTAGAACTCTGAGGCTGTTCATATGCTCAAAGAAGGAATAAGAGATGTTCTTCAAGTAGCGATTTTCTTGCAATAACAGCGTAGATAGTCTAGGGCAGTTGGGTCGACCTGAAAGTATCTCTATGTTGTTTCTCATCAATGATATCCTTTGAACATCTTCCATCCATCCGTCCACTTTTGGCATTTCTGTTAACCCGGCACCGGCTTTGACCAAAAACCGAGGACTCGCTCTTGTTATGTCAATGGCCATATCTCTAACCAGATCATGCATCTTAACACATTCACCATAAATTCCTTCAAAAACACCTTCCAGCATACATGCATATGTGAGTTCATTCAATATAGCATGCCCCTTATCCATTTGGGCTTCTCTGTTCCCCACATCATTGATAAACCCTTCCCCCATCCAGTATTCTATAAGTTCCTCGCTGGGAATTGCAAAATCTTCTGGATACAATGCACAATACAAGAAACAAGCTCGGATTGTGTCATTTCTTAGGCGAGTATAACTGAATTTTAGACGTGCAAACACATTTTCTTCCATGCTTGTGATCTCCATCGCTGAACTTTGCAAGTCATTCAGTGTGTTTCTCCAAAGCCTAATGTCGTTCACCTCTCTCATACTCCGACCGACAGTGATGATTGCAAGAGGCAATTGACAGCATTCTTTAGCGACAAGCTTTGCTATTTTTTCTACTTGGGGAGAGAAATCAACACCACCTCCAACTTTGTCCTTGAATAATTCCCATGCTTCCTCTTCGGAAAGAACCTCTACCTTGATCGCTCTTTGTGTTTCCATACCTTGACAAATTTCTAAAGACCGAGTGGTCAATACCAACTTGCAGCCATTTTCTATATCAGGTTTTGGAATCCCTGCCCCCTCTAGAGGAAATGCAACCCACATATCATCCAATATGAGTATGAACCTTTTCCTCCGCTTCAAAGCTGCAAATAACTCCCGCGATCTTCTCATTTCATCTGCATTGTCGGAGAACTCCAAATCCAATGACTTTGCGACATCCTTTTGAAGCTGCTCCAAGTTTGAATCTTTAGATACAGTAACCCAGATGACACTATCAAAAGCTGAGTCTTCAATGAGTTGATTGTATATGTGTTTCATGATGGTTGTCTTACCAACCCCGCCCATACCGTAGACACCAATTATGCTGACTTGATCTTCCATCAAGCATTCCCAAATCGCCTCCCTTGTTTTCTTTGGTGTCGTTTTACCAACTAATGCTGTCGTCGGTAAAGTCTTTCCACTATCTAACGGTGAATCAACAAACAAATCACCAAAGAGTCGGCCCTTCTCTTGAAGCTCCATCACTATTTTAATCTTCTCCACTGCAAGCTTGCTCAGCGTTATATGGGAAGAGTAATTTGGAAAACACCCTCTCAAGCAACTCAGGTTCTCTCTTGATTTTTTTTCTATATCGCGTGCTTCATTCCCTACCCTTTGTACATTTTCCTGCCATAATCGGACCTCGTTCTTGGGCTTCTTTCCTGATTGTAACTCGCCTTTAATCAATTCCGTCTTCACATCTTTTTCTTGGTGACCAAGTTCTTCCATTTTCCTTCTCAGGGTCTCTACATTCTTAGAAAGGCTTTTGGCGTAGCTCCATTGTCGAGAAAGAGGCGCCCATAGGTTCTTCACAATTTCAATGATGGGTCCGATGACGTCCATAGCCACTATCAACAGCATCAAGACAACGAATGGTCAGCTACTGATGCAACTGGTCTGAGTCGACTCAGACTCGGTATTATTTGATACATGAGGCACCTTCCCAACTCACCCCTGACTCAAGACTAAATGAGTCAGTCTAAGTGGTTTGAGTCTTTTAACCATGCGTGGGATATTTGGGTGGTGCATAAGGTGGTTGGGCCCACCGTGAAGATGACCACAGAAAAATGAGGCTGGTCAACTTATCAGGTTCCCACCCCCGTATCGAAAGGATGGGTGGCTTTAGAAGAACTTCCCGACGGGCCATATTCAATGTAGGATGTATGATCTGTTTGGTGAGTACATGGGCATGATCTCTATGCATGGTCATCTTCAAAGTGGGGGACACCTATGCACCACTCAGATGTTCCACACACTTGCTAGTGTGGCTCGTGTGATGCCTGTGAAGGTGCTTGTGGATAGGGAGTATTGGCTTGACAACAATTACCATAGTTTGATGTTATTGGAGCAATTGATCTTCTCAATGCTAATCAAATGCTTAAGGCTTGTTTAGTCGACACCTAAAAATGAGTTCATCTCATTTTAACTCATCAAATATTATCTTTGATCCCTTGATTAATTAGAATAAGATGTACTTGTTTTTAGGCATACCTACCAAACAGTCCCCTGTTTGACTGCAAGATTCATCTCATTTTAGTTAATTTAATTGTGCCATGGCCCTGTTTACACAAATGACAAACTCAATTTTTGCAAGGAATGGCTAAGGAATGTATTCTAAGTGCATTTGCTCGAGTGGACCTTTGTAGATCTAAGCTGCCATCAGGTGGGCTGCACTGTAATAATATTGTTTTTCAACACTAATTTCTGCCAAAAAAAAAAAAAAAAAAAACCCCCAACAATGGGAAATGATATCTTCAAGCACATCACCTTATTTGATGATTGTGAAGTGGAGCCCACCCCAACTCAAATGAGAACAGGTGGGCCCCACTGTTGATTGCTGTTACAATGTTTGACAAGTGTGGCCCACCAGGCGAATAAAATGACATGACTCTGGGCTGGCTAATCTAGAGAGTGTGATCCACTTGATGGAAAGCTTTGGACCTTGCAAAAGTGTGCCATATGAGCAGGGGCTTGACAAGCTTGTTAGATTGGCAAACATCCACTAGTTAGACGTTTGCTATTTCCAAGCACGTGTAGATAGGGGTGTACACAAACCAGGCTAGCCTGGTTAGCTCACTCGACCCGGCCGAAAACCCGACTTGATTGAGTTCAGGTCAGGACGGACAATTTTGACAAGTGAGTTCAAGCTGGTTCGGATACCACCAGTTCGGCCCGACTCAAAATGACGGGCCCGATGATATTGTATTTAATTTGTATAAAATGTTTTATTTTGGCTTTGTCAAATGTATGTAAATCGATTAGTTAGATAGAGTCTATGTGATCACCGTTGATGGAATTTGTAATGGGCTTTGGACCTTGCAAAGCCCTTGCCATATGAGCTTGTTGTAAGATTGACCGAACTCGTGTTAGAATTCGAAGGTTCAAGCTGGTTCGAACTCCGAACTCGCGTCGGCCCGGTTCGCTAGAGAGCCTGGTTCGGGCCTTGTGTGGCTATTGAACGGGCCTGGACGGGCTAAGGCTAGTTCGACTCAGCCCGACCCGTGTACACCCCTACGTGTAGATCCCCACACATCCAGACGGTCGCACATGTGCAAATATGAAACACGTGTGAGATCTGAGATTTCATTAGATTTGAAATAATGATTAGATCTCTGCACACATAGGTTATTTTTTTTAGCCATTCATTCGTTTTGATATGTGGACTGCCGGGGATGTAAACTCGGACGTGGATTGCCTGGAGCCCGGTTCCTGTCGTTGAAAGCTAGGTGGAGCCTACTGTGATGATTGTGAGAAATCTAGGCCGTCAATCTATTTTGTCACTGATTTTAGGACATGGCCTCATTGGGGATTGAATGACCACTGTTGAAACATTATGGATTGAGTGCCTACCATTGAAACATTCATGGGACCACATAAGCTTTGGATCAGGTTAATATTTTTATGATTTCAGTTCATCTCAGTGGAAATGACCTTATAAACGGTTTGGATGTCATATAAACATCAGGGTCAACCCAATAAGGTTTCAATGGTTGGCATTTTCTCCGTCATGTGGCCCACTTGAGTTTTGAATTTGATTATTGTTTAGCCTCATGTCCTAACATTAGCTGGAAAAACTGATGGACCCGATGGCTTTCTCACAAATAACACGGTGGGCCCCACCTTGCTTTCGTCCGAGTGAACTTTATGTGGTCGGGTCCCCGTCCAGTTAAAAATATAGCTCGCCCGCATGGGGCGGATTAGGTGCGTCTCCGGACTCAACTAAGATGGTGTGGCCCTCACCGAGCTTGATCCATGTATTCCATATTCACTCCGTTCATCCGTTTTTATAAATCATTATAGGGAATGGTCCCAACATAAAGCAGATAAAAATCTCTGGTGGACCATACCATAAGAAACTGTGGTAAACTGACTATTAAAAACTTCTTATAGGCCACAAAAGTTTTAGATCGAGCTGATATTTGTTTTTGTTTTTTCGGGTTCATCCAGTTATTTGTATCCTTATCAATGGCTTGGATGAAAAATAAACATTAGGAAAACATCAGGAGGCCTAGGAAGTTTTTAATGGTGAGCATTCATTCACCACTCTTTCCTTTATTATGGTCCACCTGGTATTTGGATCTGCTTCATTTTTCAGCTCATGCCCTAAAATAGGGATGAACCGTGTGGAATACACACATCAAGGTGGGCCCCACATTAAGGGCCGCACCCTCTTGGGTGAGGCCGGGGTCACACCTAATCCACTCCTCGCCTGCATGCATCCCATGTGAATGTGTACGGTTGTCAACACTCAAAAGGCACGTGTAATTAATAAATAAACCTGCTCGGTTCTATTGAAAGGAAAAGATTAGAGCTGTACATGAACACTCGTTCGACTCAACTCGAAAAAGTTCGATTCAACTTGGTTTAAAACGGGTACGAGCTTAGTCTAGCTGATTTTTTGATCTCGAAAAAAACTTCAAGCTAAGTTCGAGCTTGCTCGAGCTTCACTCAACTTAGATCGAACCCCAACTTGAATCGACCTCGGATTGAACCAGTTTGATGACTCGGTTATTTTGATATTGATGTTGCTCACCAGTGTTTGATGAATGACTCAATGAATTGTCGGCCAGTGGCGAGGAATATATAGATATGAAATACCTGTAAATTATTGTCGTTGTTTTACATACCGTAAAAAATTGAAGGTGCACTCTATGTGTTTGAGAAAATGCCGCACAAGCTTGATCTTGACTCGAAGCAACCTGAGCTGCTGATCCAACTAAGTCGAGCTGGCCAGTTAGGCTCAAGGATCAAGCCAAACCTAGTTCGAGTTGGGGTCAACTAGTGGCCCAGCCAAGTCGAGCTTGGCTCGACTGGGTTCTGACTTGCGTACAGCTCTGGTAAAAATAGTACTCATGCTGGGAAGCACATTGCCTGTGACCTGGGGCTGAGCGCATAGATGCGCCTATGTCCAAGGCTATGTGGGGCCAACAGAGATGCCAGTGATAAATCCGCTCGGTTCATATGTTTTGAAAGACCACGGTGGGATAAGATTCTAAAAAGTAGGCAGATCCAAAACTTAGTTGGGCCAATAGAAATGTCCACTATTGAAACCTTCCTGGAGCTGCCCATTATGTTAATATACCATCTAAACCGTTCATAGGGCTATTACTACTCAACATAAATTGTAGAAACAAATTAATATCATCCTGATATAAAACTTCTGTCACACTGTGTTTATTCCCCACTGTTTTCGTATGTTATGGTACACATGAGCTTTGGATTTGCCTGATTTTTAGAATCGTATCCTATTGTGGTCTTTCAAAATAGGTGGATGGAGTGGATTTTCCACGGGCATTTCTACGGGGCTGCTGTCTCTGTGCCCGGGGTAGAGGGAATCCGCTTTATGTATTAGGGACGCGGGGCAGCGCTATTGGGGGCCGGGTGTATATATTCCATATGAGCCCAAAATGAAGTAGATCCAAATCTCAAGTGAACCATGCTATAGGAAATAGTTGGCATAGAATGCCCTGTCTTTAAAACTTCCTAGGACGCACCGTAATGTTTTCGTGATGTTTATTTGCTATCCAATCTCAATAAGATCACACTGAAGAAAAAGAAAACAAAAACAAAAAACAAATATTATTTTGATCCAAAACTTGTGTTGCCCACAAGTTTTTAATACTCAATCGCCACTATTTCTTATGTTACGGTCCACCTGAGATTTAGATCCAATTTATTTTCAAGTTCATGCATTAAATTGGTCTGGCAAAAGGGATGGACAGTGTGGATATATAATAAATAAGTCAAGGTGGGCCCTATAGTAAGGGCCGCATGGTCTGAGTTGAGGCTTGGACGTACCTAATCCACCCCCTTTAAAGGGTGACCCTGCTGGTTAGGACTCGTATTGTTCAAGTTAAGCCCAAACCCGGCCCGAGCCCATCTCAGTCTAAAATAGTCTAGCTCCAGCTTAGCTCTGAAAGAAATTTCGTAAAAGTGAGAGATGTTTTGGTGGGGCCACACCTACCTCTGGCACGTTTCGCTTATGATATTCGATGTATTAATTCTTTTGATAAGCTCCACCGTATAGAGAGAGGCCAACTTGCGATGGCCAAGAACGCCGGCAATGGACCAAATACTGCAATGGTGGCAAGTGCTTCGTCGATCCAAGCAGAGAGTGATGGGAGAAGTGTGTTGGAAGTGAAAGAGAGACAGAGATGGAAGTCGAAGGAGAGAGAGGGAGGAGGGAGATGGTATCCAAGAGGTAGCACTTCTGCTGGGTACTTCTTTAGGGCATGTTTGGCCGGGCAGGGTGGATGGGATTAGGTTGTAATGAACCGGCTTTCTAAAAATAATATGAAACATTCTCCTCGAGACGCACCCTCCTCTGACGCGCCTTGTGAACGTGATGGGTCAGAAAAACGGAAACGGATTGGCTGGTGTACCACACACACCAGCTATATAGCTGGTGTATTGACGTCAGCAAGTTATCCAATCCGTCCATCTATTTTTTGAGCTCGTAGTAAGGATTGAGACGAAAAATAAAATAGATCTAATGATCAAGTAGACCACACTGAAAAAACCAGACGGAGATTGAACGTCTGCCATTGAAACCCTATGGGGTTCACAGAAGTTTTGAATCAATATTAAATTTTTTTCCTATTCACCTAGGTCTTTGTTATGTTATGAACAGATTGAATGGAAAATAAATGTTATGGTGGCCCTATGAAATTTTTAATGGTGAAAATCATTATCTAGGCTACTATTTTTGGTGCGGTACATTTGATATTTGGATATGATTCATTTTTGGGATGGTACTTTAAAATAATTTAGAAAAATAGAAGAACAGTGTGGATATAATAGATACATCGTTGTGGGGTCATATAACTTTGATCTCCTTTTAACGAGAAAATGACCACCGTAGACAAAACCTTTTATCCAGCGGTTTCTACGAAGGAATACAAACTTAAGTTACCAACTTGGGCTAACACGTGCGGAAGTTGTACGAACGGCTTAGAAGAGATCAAAGTTACGTGGCCCCACAGCTATGTATTTATTATATCCACAACGTTCATCTATATTTCGAGAGCATTATCCAAAACAAAAAATCATTTCCAAAGATCAATTGGACCACACCACAAAGAGCGGGGGGAATTGATTTTCACCGTTAAAAATTTTGTAGGGCTAACCATAACATTTATTTTCCATCTAATCTATTCATAAGGTTACAAAGGCCTCGATGAAGAGGAAAAACAAATTTTATAATGATCCAAAACTTCTGTAATCCCTAAAAGAGTTTAAGTGGTAGACGTTCAATTCCCCATTGCCTTTTACACTGTGGTCCATTGATAGCTAGATTTGTCTTATTTTTCATTTCAAGCCTTAAAACGAGTTCTCCAAATAGATGGACGGTTTGGATATAACACATACCTCATAATGGGACCCACAAAAATCGGTGGGGATAACGTAGGATAAAAAAAGAAAAAGAAACCAGCGTGTTCGGTCGAATGGGTCAGAGCTGGGCTTATGGCTACGGATTATAACCGTAGCATAATAGTAATGCTATCAACCTTTTTTACATTTTATTTTTATTTTTTATATGGAGAACTTTATTCACCCAACATTTTTCCTATAATATACACACACACATATAGGGAAAAGGTACTATGCGCTCAAGCTCAGGATAAGCTTATCGTGAGGTCGAGCTGTATGGGCCCCACCGTGATGCGTGTCGACTATCAACACCATGCATTTGATGGGTACCCTTTAAATTATGGGATATCCCAAAAATCAGTCGTATACGGAACTCAGGTGGGCCATGTCATCTAAAATTATGTGAAGACATCGTTAAAACATATAAAAGCATTTGGTGAGGCCCACCTGAGTTTTGTATGCACCCGAAACTTGGTCTGAACCCTCATTCAAGTGGGACACACATAATGGATGGGCTGGATTTGCAAACTACATCTTGGTGGGCCCTAAAAAATGGTTATGAATATTTTAATGGTGTACGGCCCCTCTCCACTTCTGTATGTGGTGTAGCCCACATAAGTCACAAATTGACTTGATTTTTGAGACCTAGGCCCGCGATGGAATGGTGCATCTGACTGATGGGGTAGATGTTCGAAACATATCACGGTGGGGCCCACATAGCTCGACCTCTTGGGACGAACCCGTGAGCTCGAGCGCATAGTACCTTTTCCCATATATATATATGGGAAAAGGTACAATGCGCTCTAGCTGACGATAAGCTCCCGTGAGGTCGAGCTCTGTGGGCCCCACCGTAATGTGTTTCGACCATCAACACCGTGCATTTGATGGGTACCCTTTAAATTATGAGATATCCCAAAAATCAGCCGTCTACGGAAGTTAGGTGGGCTATACCATCTAAAATTATGTGAAGACACCGTTAAAACATATAAAAGCACTTGGTGGGGCCCACCTGAGTTTTGCATGCGCACGAAACTTGGTCGAACCCTCATTCAAGTGGGACACACATAATGGATTTGGATTTGCAAACTACATCTCGGTGGGCCCTCAAAAATGGTTATGAATGTTTTAATGGTGCCATTTTGCTCCTCCCCACTTACGTATGTGGTGTAGCCCACACAAGTCACGGATTGACTTAATTTTTGAGACCTAGGCTCATGATGGAATGGTGCATCGACCGATGGGGTAGATGTTTGAAATGCATCATGGTGGGGCCCCTACAAATGCTCGACCTTATGGGGCGTTAAAATCACTCAAGCGCATTGTACCTTTTCCCTATATATATATATATATATATATATATATATATATATATATATATATATATATATATATATCAAAAAAAAATTCTCTCTTATTTTTTTATTTATTTCTTTATTCATTTTATTTATTTCTTTATTCATTTAACAGGAATATCTTCTAAACTAAAATTAGTTACTTGATGTGTGTGTGTGTGTGTGTGTGTGTGTATATATATATATATATATATATCAAAAAAAAATTCTCTCTTATTTATTTCTTTATTCATTTAACAGGAATATCTTCTAAACTAAAATTAGTTACTTGACGTACCACATATGATTTTGGGGTAGGAGAAGTTACTTTAGCCAACCAACCTAGTTATTTTCTAAGATTCCATTAGGTCGATGGTTGAAAATACATTTCATTCACTTCACTGTCAATTTCAATTACTTCGTTAGAAATTGAGCGGGGCAAACATGAAATTGAGTGGGCAAATTGAAAATTGAGCAAGGCAATATAGGAATTGAGCGAGGGAACCTAGAAATTGAGAGAGGCAAGGTAGGAGTTCAGCGAGGGAATCTAGAAATTGATCAAGGGAAGCTAGAAATTGAGCGAGGCATCGTAGAAACGAGCGAGGGAACCTACGATTTGAGCTAGGCAGCCTAGGAATTGAGCGAGGGAAGCTAGAATTTGAGCGAGGGGACTTAGAAATTCAGCGAGACAACCTAGGATTTGAGCAAGGGAAGCTACAAATTGTGCGGGGGAACCTAGAAATTGAGTAAGGCAACCTAGGATTTGAGCGAGGCAACATAGGAATTGAGCGAGGGAACCTAGGAAATGAGCGAGGCGACGTAGAAATTCAGGGAAGAATCCTAGGAATTGAGCGAGGGAACCTAGAAATTCAGCGAGGGAACCTAGAAATTCAGTAAGGCAACCTAGGATTTGAACGAGGGAACCTAGAAATTGAGCAAGGCAAGGTATAAATTTAGCGAGGAAACCTAGGATTTGAGCGAGGCAAACTAGGAATTGAGTGGGGGAAGTTAGAAATTGAGCGAGGGAAGCTAGAATTTGAGTGAGGGAACCTAAAAATTCAGCGAGGCAACCTAGGATTTGAGTGAGGGAAGCTACAATTGTGCGAGGGAACCTAGAAATTGAGCAAGGCAACCTAGGATTTGAGCAAGGCAACGTAGGAATTGAGCAAGGGAACCTAGGAAATGAACGAGGCAACATAGAAATTCAGCGAGGAATCCTTGGAATTGAGAGAGGGAAGCTAGAAATTAAGCTAGGGAACCTAGAAATTCAGCGAGACAACCTAGGATTTGAGTGAAGGAAGTTAGAAATTGAGCGAGGGAACTTAAAAACTGAGTGAGGCAAGGTAGGAATTCAGCGAGGCAACCTAGGAATTGAGCGAGGCAACATAGGAATTGAGCGAGGGAAGCTAGGAATTGAGCGAGGCAACCTAGGAATTGAGCGAGGCAACCGAGGGAACCTAAGAATTGAGTGAGGAAAGCTATAAATTGAGCGAGGGAACCTAGAAATTGAGCGAGACAACCTATCAATTGAACAAGGCAACCTAGGAATTGAGCGAGGGAAGCTAGAAATTGAGCTAGGGAAGCTAGAAATTCAGTGAGGCAACGTAGAAATTGAGCGAGGGAACCTAGAAATTAAGCGAGGCAAGGTAGAAATTCAGCGAGGAAACTTAGGATTTGAGCGAGGCAACCTAAGAATTGAGTGAGGGAAGTTAGAAATTGAGCGAGGGAAGCTAGAATTTGAGCAAGGGAACCTAGAAATTCAGCGAGGCAACCAAGGATTTGAGCAAGGGAAGCTACAAATTGTGTGAGGGAACCTAGAAATTGAGCAAGACAACCTAAGATTTAAGCAAGGCAACATAGGAATTGAGCGAGGGAACATAGGAAATGAACGAGGCAACGTAAAAATTTAGTGAGGAATCCTAGGAATTGAGCGAGGGAAGCTAGAAATTAAGCAAGAGAACCTAGAAATTCAGTGAGACAACCTAGGATTTGAGCGAGGGAAGCTAGAAATTAAGCGAGGGAACCTAGAAACTGAGTGAGGCAAAGTAGGAATTCAGCAAGGCAACCTAGGAATTGAGCGAGGCAACATAGGAATTGAGCGAGGGAAGCTAGAAATTGAGCGAGGCAACCTAAGAATTGAGCGAGGCAACCTAGCAATTGAGTGAGGTAACCTAGGATTTGAGCGAGGCAACGTAGGAATTCAGCAAGGCAGTGTAGGATTTGAGTGAGGCAACCGAGGGAACCTAAGAATTGAGCGAGGAAAGCTACAAATTGAGCGAGGGAACCTAGAAATTGAGCGAGGGAACCTAGAAATTGAATGAGGCAACCTAGAAATTGAGCGAAGGAAGTTAGAAATTGAGCGAGGGAAGGTAGAAATTCAACAAGGAAACCTAGGATTTGAGCGAGGCAACCTAGGAATTGAGCGAGGGAAGTTAGAAATTGAGCGAGGGAACCTTGAAATTCAGCGAGACAATGTAGAAATTCAGTGAGGCAACCAACAAATTGAGTGCTAGTTAAGTCATCAACAAAGATGAAAATGACTTTTTTTGAGAGACTATCTATCCTCTCATAGATAGAGGAATAGATAGAACAGAGAAGATGTCTATATCTTTCTTCATAGATATAATATAGAAGAGAGATCCCTCTCATTTTTTATCAGGAGAGAGATCTTTCTTCTGAGAGGGCTTTGAATTCAACAATTTTTAAGAGCAAGACAGAGAAAAGAAGTGTTGAGATAATACCTTTCATCCTAATCTCATCTACTAGAAAAGGGGGCCCTCTTGATCACCTAAAGAGATTTGTAAGCAGAATTAGCATAATTACGACCTTGAGGATTGAGCTGTCAAATGAGATTATCCTCATTCCTCGGCTGAGGTTCTAGAAGATAAGATTTATGCAGTAAAAAAAAAGTCTTTTGTAAAAAGTTTTCTGAATTGAGCAATGGAAGCTAAAAATTGAGCATGACAACCTAGAAATTGAGCGAGGCAACCTAGGAATTGAGTAAGGCAATGTATAAATTGAGCGAGGCAACCTAGAAATTGAGCAAGGGAAACATGAATTTGAGCGAGGCAAGCTTGAAATTGGGTAAGGCTAACATGAATTGGAATGAACTTTTAATGTAATTGACCTAGCCTAACAATTTATTCTTTGGTGAATTTGACCAAGCAGTTACTGAAATTGATCGAGCTTTACATGAAATTCTCTTCAGTGAATTTGACTGAGCAATTAATGAAATTGACCAAGCGGTTTATAAAATTTTCCGTTACATTACATGAATCCGTGGAAGTTCCCCATCATATTTTTATGATATCTCCATCAAATTTATGAATTGCTCCGTTATAATTCCTACGTTGCCTCGCTCAATTACTAGCTTCCCTCGTTCAATTTATGCGTTGCCTCGCTGAATTTCTAGCTTCCTTCACTCAATTGATAGGTCTTCCCTCAATCTATTCCTAGGTTGCCTCGCTCAATTCATAGGTTGCCTCACTGAATATTTACGTTGCCTCGCTCAATTGCTAGGTTCCCTCACTCAATTTATATGTTGCTTTGCTCTATTCTAGTTTCCCTCACTCAATTCCTAGGTTGTATCGCTCAATTTATAGGTTGTCTCGCTGAATTTCCGCATTGCCTCGCTCGATTGCTAGGTTGCCTCGCTCAATTCCTAGGTTCCTTCACTGAATTTCTAACTTCCCTCGCTCAATTCCTAGGTTGTCTTGCTTAATTTCTAGCTTCCATTTCTCAATTCCTAGGTTCTCTTGCTCAATTCCTAGATTTTCTCGCTCAATTTTTAGGTTGCCTCGCTGAATTTCTAGCTTCTCTCGCTCAATTCGTAGGTTGCCTCGCTGAATTTCTACGTTGCCTCACTCAATTGCTAGGTTGCCTCGCTCAATTCCTAGGTTCCTTCGCTCAATTTATATATTGCCTCACTAAATTTCTAAGTTCCCTTGCACAATTTGTAGCTTCCCTCGCTCAAATCCTAGGTTGCTTCGCTGAATTTCTAGGTTCCCTCGCTCAAATTCTAGCTTCCCTTGCTCAATTTCTAACTTCTCTCGCTCAATTCCTAGGTTGCCTCGCTCAAATCCTAGGTTTCCTCACTGAATTTCTACCTTGCCTCGCTCAATTTCTAGGTTCCCTCGCTCAATTTCTAGCTTCCCTTGCTCAAATCCTAGGTTGCCTCGCTGAATTTTTAGGTTCCCTCGCTGAATTTCTAGCTTCTCTCGCTCAATTCCTAGGATTCGTCGTAGAATTTCTACGTTGCCTCGCTCATTTCCTAAGTTCCCTCGATCAATTCCTACGTTGCCTTGCTCAAATCTTACGTTGCCTCGCTCAATTTCTAGGTTCCCTCGCACAATTTGTTGGTTCCCTCGCTCAAATCCTAGGTTGCCTCGCTGAATTTCTAGGTTCCCTTGCTCAAATTCTAGCTTCCCTCGCTCAATTTCTAGCTTCTTTCGCTCAATTCTTAGGTTGCCTCGTTCAAATCCTAGGTTTCCTCGCTGAATTTCTACCTTGCCTCGCTCAATTTCTAGGTTCCCTTGCTCAATTTCTAGCTTCCCTCGCTCAAATCCTAGGTTGCCTCGCTAAATTTATAGGTTCCACCACTTAATTTCCAGCTTCCTCGCTGAATTTTTACGTTGTCTCGCTCATTTTCTAGGTTCCCTCGCTCAATTCCTATGCTGCCTCGCTCAAATCCTAGGTTGCCTTGCTCAATTTCTAGGTTCCCTCGCACAATTTGTAGCTTCCCTCGCTCAAATCGTAGGTTGTCTCGCTGAATTTCTAAGTTCCCTCGCTCAAATTCTAGCTTCCCTCACTCAATTTCTAACTTCTCTCGCTCAATTCATAGGTTGCCTAGCTCAAATTGTAGGTTCACTCGCTCAATTTCTAGCTTCCCTCACTCAATTTCTAGATTCCCTCACTGAACTCCTAACTTGCCTCGCTCAATTTCTAGGTTCCCTCGCTCAATTCCTACCTTGCTCTGCTCAATTTTCAATTTGCCCATTTAATTTCATGTTTGCCTCGCTCAATTTCTAGTTTGACCGCGAAGTGATTGAAAGTGACCGCGAAGTGAATGAAATGTATTTTCGACCATCGACCTAATGGAATCTTGGAAAATAACTAGGTTGGTTGGCTAAAGTAGCTTCTCCTACCCTAAAATCATATGTGGTATGTCAAGTAACTAATTTTAGTTTAGAAGATATTCTTGTTAAATGAATAAAGAAAGAAATGAAAAAAAAAAAGAGAGAGAAAATTTTTTATATGCATATTGAGCGATGGACTCGCAAGCTTCCAAGAAACTTCAGAAACCATGCGGATTGAGTGATGAAAGATAAGCTTCATCATCCCAGTCTTTCACACTTAAATGTAAAATCTTATTGAAGCTATTAATAAACCAAGGGCTTCTCACCGCAGATATAGTGTCCCATGCCGGACTAAATCTTTTGTAAGGATATCTTAGGATCACTGGAAGGACTGAAATTTTGGATAGAAAAACACCTGTCTTAAACGGAATGAGGAAATCTCTATTCGTAGTTGTGCCCTCCGCAGTTGGAAATGAAAATAATTAACCATGGTCCATAATGATGCAAAGAAGCACACTGGCGTTCAATTTGCTTAACTTCATGATCATTTCCATGCATTTCACGGTTAATTCCGACAATTTTGTTTAGATTCACGGTCATTTCGATGCACTTCACGGTCAATTCCCTTCACTTCACAGTCATTGCCATGCATTTGACGGTCAATCCCGGTGATTCTGTTTCCAAGTTTTATCGGGTTAGTGTTTGTATGGCCCAACTTCAATACCAAACCTGATACATCCTGCCCAAGCCCAACACAATGTTGGGTGGGTCACAGGTTGGTCAGGTTGAACCCGCCCAACTTTCAGCCCTAAAATCATATACGTTACGTAAAGTGACTAATTTTGGTTTAGAAGACATTCTTGTCATATGAATAAAGAAAGAAATGAAAAAATGAGAGAATTTTTTTTTTTTTTTTTAATATGCTTATATATACATATTTATATAAATATGTGTTATAAAAAAATATACGTAGAAAAAAATTCTAAACGTAAAAAAAAAATTTTTAAAAAGTACACAAGATGTGGCTATAGCTACGGTTATAATCCATAGCAATAGCCTTTTGTTTGAATCAGGGATCAACTGTGGATTTCATGATCCATTCCCAAATCCTACAGTGAGCTGCGATGGAATCGTGAATCGTGATTCTTTTTTTTTTCGTGAAATTTTCGTTGCTTCTGTGGGCCCACCATGAGGTTTGTGTTATATCCAAACCGTCCATCTATTTGGCGAGCTCATATTAAGGCTTGAGACGAAAAATAAGACAGATCTAACTATCAAGTGGACCACACTATAAAAGGCGGTGGGGAATTGAACGTCTACCATTGAAACCCTTTTAGGGGTTACAAAAGTTTTGGATCGTTATGAAATTTGTTTTTCCTCTTCATCTAGGCCTTTGTGACCTTATGAATAGATCGGATGGAAAATAAATGTTATGGTGGGCCCTACAAAATTTTTAACGGTGAAAATTAATTTCCCCGCTGCTCTTTGTGGTGTGGTCCAGTTGATCTTCGGATGTGATTTTTTTTTTTTGTATAACGCTCCGAAATGATCTCGAAATATGGATGAAAGTTGTGGATATAATAAATATATAATGTGGGCCATGTAACTGATCTCTTTTAAGCCGTTCGTACAACTCTCAGTTGGAGGAGCGTCAGCGCTCGACTTCGCGGTGAAACGGAGGGGTAGTTTTTTCCCCAAAGTCGCTGTCCACACGTGCTAATCTAAGTTGGTAACTAAAGTTTGTATTCCTTCGTAAAAACCGCTGGATAAAAAGTTTTGCCTACAGTGGTCATTTTCTCTTTAACGAGACTTACAACTCATAGCTCGAGGACGCCAGCTATATAACTGGTGTCGTACGTCAACCACTCTACTTCCAACCTTTCGTACAACTCATAGCTCGAGGTTGAGGAGCGTCAGTGCGAAGACGAAGACGACACGTACTGACGCCAGCTATATAACTGGTGTGTCGTACATCAGCCACTTCCCTTTAAAAAAACTGACGTCATCAAGTTTTGTGGTCGTATGTGTTATATGCAAAACAGATCATCCATTTTACGAGCTCATTTTAAGGCTTGAGCCGGAAAATAAAAGCTTTAGGGCCTGTTTGGATGGCGGCCACGGTGGTAATGTATGGTATTTATTAATGAAACAACGTACCGAAGTTGATCGTATCCAAACAGTGTCACGTGATATGATGGTTGGCTAAATACATCGCCGGCTCACTTTTGCGAGTGACACGTCTTGTATAACATTATTACAAGGCAGATTTTTGTCCAGTGCAATGATACCACTGCATCGCCATTACAGGCGGTGAGAAAAATGGGAAAAAAAAAATAATCAAAGAGCGTTTCCAAGCAGCTCCACGGACCATCGTAATCCATCTACTCTCTCTACTCATCTCTCTGCTTGTCTCCAACGAATCCCACCCTCCTTCCCTCACTCCTCCTGTCGTGCATCTCACGAAATACCTTCACCACTGCCTCCGATTGGAACCGATTGAATAGGATTCGATGAACATCCTTACTGTCGCCATTCTTCTCGCCTTCTTCCCTGCATACGTTACAGGTGGGTGTTTTCGTGATTACAGGTAATGAACGTCCTAATGACTCAATTTGTTGGGAGAGATTTCCTGTTTGATGTTGTTTGATCTTATTATGCTACATATTTCTTCATCTCTGTGTTTATTACCCAAACGCCCAAATGTACATACCTCTTGGATATGCATGTGTGGGTTGAGTAACGACCATGGTGGGGATTCACGCTTATACGATGGACCCTATGTGAAGGTTATCGTCGAAGAGATATTTGTGGCAGAAATATCTTCTCTTTTCAACCCGTATCTGCAGCGTATCCTGGACAGTCGTATTTGGATTGATACTGATCTATCCTGGATATACATATCAGGTGGACTGTTGGGGATTTACTTACGACATCATAGTGGGGCCCACAGTGCTATGTGGACAGTAAATACCTCATGTGAGGGCTGGATGTCTGTATACAACTTTCCTCTCACAGCCCACATTAATTTCAGACTCATGTCATGCTTGAGAAGTCGTGCGGCTGATGACCACTCCATTTCCAAACAGTGATTTCGGAAACCATGCTCTCCGTGCAATACGAGTGCACTCTTATCCAAACGTTGTGAGTGGTTGGCAATTTGCAGACACATTACTGCTGCAGGACCATTAATATCTTGACGGGACAGTTTTACTTCCCTATGCAATACTGTACGCGAATCCAAACACGCCCTAAGGCTGGACCCATTCCATGGGATTAGGTGGGATAGAATGGATTTTAAGGTAATGATAGTGGTGTCAGTGTTTGTCCCTTGATCCCATGGGTTTGGGATAGCCCATGGTATATACAACAGCCTGTTTGGACCACCCCAAATGAATGGGTTTGCATCTACACTGCTTCTTGTGGTGTGCCCCACTCACTGTTTTATATTTGCCTTAAAACAAAATTATGGCTAAATGTAGGCCGGTGAAAATGATGGATGGAGTGGATATCTCATTGATATCTTGGTGGGCCCCACATAGAGGTGAAAAATCACATCCTGGGATTGGCATATCCATGTTAGCCAAAGGGCGGTGTTTACGAGGCGAGGTACATCCCGCCATCTCAAACGGGGGATGGGATGAGATGGCACAGGATAACCCTCCTAATCACAGGATAGCCCATATCCAGAGCTTGGACAAACACGCCCTTAAAGATCAAGTCAACCACATTGAAAATATCAGCGGGGGATTGAACTTCTACCATTGAAACCTTTTTGGAGATCACATGGATCAATATGAATTCTGTTTTTCCTCTTCATTCATCTATTTGTGACCTTTTTAATAGATTGGATAGAAAATATACGTTAGGGTGGGCCTCAGGAGTTTCGTAAAAGTCCTCGCTGCTATCACTGCTATATTTGGTGTGGTCCATTTAGGCTTTGGATGTGATTCATTTTTTTTAATGCTCTAAAATGATCTCAAAAAATGAATGAACGATGTGGATATAATAAATACATCATTGTAGTGTCCATGTAACTTTTATCTCTTTTTGAACGTGAGCTCGAGGAGCGTCGGGGCTCGTCTTCGCACGACACCTATCTACACCAGCTATACAGCCGATGTGTGCAATCCGCTTCCAAAAAAACTCTCCATGGACGCAGACCCTTTGCCTCTTAGGAGATTAACTGCGGTGTATATGTGAGATCCACTCTGATCATTAGATGTGTATTTCTATTTTATACACAAGCCCAAAAAATCAGGATGATATTTGATTTAAATGTATCACACCAAGGAAAAAAGATGTGAGAGACGTCCAGTCTTAATTTTTAAAAGGCCCACAGTGATGATTATATAAAATCCATTCCGTCCACTAGATAACACACCAAAATTTAGACTTGACTCCCAAAAATCAGGCCATCCATTATTCGGGTGGGCTATACATGCAAAGGGAAACATTTAGAGGGTAAATATTTCCATGTACACTTTTTCTAATCATATGGTTCACCTGAAATATGAATAGATCTAATTTTTGGCACTGGGCCTAAACTGGGATAACGCATCCGTTGGTCAAGGTGGATTTTACATGTATACCATCGTCAGAAACACTAAGCCACTAACCTCTTTTACTAACATGTAGTACTTTTTCCTCCCTTTCAAAACTATTGAAATTTAAAATTACTTTTACCCGTCAGATGTAATTATTTTTCTAAACCTAGCGGGCTAGCCTGGCCTAATATTCCAGCCCAAGCTAGCTGGGAGCCCTGATGGGCCAACCTATCTCATTGACACCCCTGCCTGTTGGGTGGATGCGGCCTGGAGGTCTATGGATCTTTGACTATTGATGGGGTGGTTTTCTCCTCGTCGCTCGACTGGTCGAGCATGTTGGTTGACCAGTCGAGGACGGGCTTTACTCAAACTACAGCGAGTTTGGTTTGATTTTTTCCAAGGTGCTCGATTAGTCGAGGAAGGTGCTCGACCGGTCGAGTGGGCCATTCGACTGGTCGAGGATTTTTCTCGATCAGTCGAGGTTACGCAAATTTGAGTCCGGATTTTTTGCGGACTGCGGAAATTTGAGGTAGTTCCGCAAGAGGTACGAAAGGGAGTTGCCTAAACTATAAATAGATGTTCCTAAGGCTTTTCTAGGTAATGCAAGAGGATTTCTTAAAGCTCTGTAAGGGTTTGTTAAAGGGTTATCAAAAGTGTGTGAGAGAGAGGAAGCTTGTGGAAGAGAGGTTCTGCTCATAGAGGTGACCTATTGTGCAATCAACATCTCAGCGCTTCTACGTCCTCGTGATTGGTGAGATCTCTCCATTTTTCTTTATTCTCTTATTGTTTATCTACTCCTGCGTGAGTGAAGAAGGTTGTAACGTTCTACTTCATAATAGATTGTTGATCTGGACTAGGTCCCGTGGTTTTTACCTCTTTAAGGGTTTTCCACGTAAAAATCTCTTGTGTCGTGTGGTTGTGCTTTGATTGATTTCATTGCTTTATTATCCCATAACTTTGGTGTTTTGGGGAGGCTAGATCCTAAGGTTTTGTGCAAGGCCCCCAACAACTATGGGGCTCACTAATGTATTGGCCTTACATCCAAGCCATCTTTCCATTTTTGATAACTCATTTTAGTGCTGGATGCAAAAAATAAAGCAGATCCAAATCTCATGTGGACGACATCACAAGAAAAGGTAGTTATTGACAATCAAAAACTTCTTCTAAGATACGAAAGTTTTAGATCAAGCTGATATTTTTATAGCCCCTAAATCTAAGTCTATGTGATATCATAGATAGATTGGATAGTAAATAAACATTTTAATAGCCCTTAAGAAGTTTTTAATGGCAGGTATTCAATCACCGCTTTTTCATCGTGGTATGGTTCATCTAAGATTTGTCTGTGCTTCATTTTTTGAGATCAGGTATCAATCACCACCTTTTCCCCATGGTATGGTTCACCTAAGTTTTGGATATACTTCATTTTTAAGATATGCCCTAAAATGAGTTGCCAAAATGGATGATCATGCCCTAAAATGAACAGTCAAAATGGATGAATGATTTATATGTAAGGCACATACATCAAGGTGGGCCCACAGTCAGGGATACACCAACCTAGCTCAAACCACACCACATGCAATAGTGGTCATTGAATGCCCACCATTAAAAACTTTGCAAGGCTCATAATAATGTCTATTTGCCATCCAATGACAAGGTCACCCTGGATGAAGGGAAAACAAAATTATGAAGTTGGTCCAAAACTTTTGTTGCTCACAGAAAGTTTTTAATGGTCAATCACCATTATTTCATGTAGTGTGGTCTACATGTGATTTGGATATAATTGAGTTTTGGGCCAATACCATAAAATGAGATAGCAAAAGGGTTGAAGGGCATGGATATACAACACATATCTCAAGATAGGTCCCATGGTCATCTATCCACCAAAGCTGCTTCTATCATATATAACCACTCAAAGCATGTTTAAAAGTCGTTCACCATCAAACGCAAGTAATGTACTGCAACTTTTAATTATTGACAAGCCATTGTGTAAAATTAAGGGAGATGACATGTAGAGCTGGAAGAACCGTGATGTAGCGGATCAATCTCTTGCATGACATGTGGCAGTGTGATGCATCTATCTTCTCCACCCATATATATAGAAATCATTTAAATTTTTGGTGGCTTGGTGTTTAGACGGTCTGCAGTGCCACACATGCATGCTGTGTGTATTACTTCTTGGGAAGTTGTTACTACATTGTGACCTATGCAAGCACGTATCCTTATGGATGTAAGAACATCAAATAGGAGAAATTTGGGACTGTGCACCCCACCTTTTATCCAGCTGTTTTTGTGAAGCAATACAAACTTTGTTTGGGAGCTTAGACCTGCTCGTACGGAATGCAAATTTGAGGACGAAAATACCCCTCCTTTCACGGAAAGGGATTGGGTACTCCCTCTGCCACCAGCCAATGGCAGATAGTCGGTGGTCTGTGGGCCCCACCATGATGAATGATTTTCGTCCATGCCGTCCATATATTTTTCCACATTATTTTATGATATGAGACCAAAAATTAGGTATATCCAAATCTCAAGTGTACCACATTACAGGAAATAGTGTTGAATGAGCGTCAACCATTAGAAACCTTTAGGGGGCCCACTGTGATGTTTGTGAGAAATCCTCCCCGTCTAAGTTCATTCATAGGGTCACAAAGACCTGGATGAAGAGGAAAAATAAATTTCATAATGATCCAAAACTTCTGTAACCCCTAAAAGGGTTTCAATGGTAGACGTTCAATTCCCCACTGCCTTCTACAGTGTGGTCCACTTGATAGTTAGATCTATCTTATTTTTCGTCTCAAGCCTTAATATGAGCTCGCCAAATAGATGGACGGTTTGGATATAGCACAGACGTCATGATGGGACCCTTAGAATTCTTTTTTTAAAATTTATTTATTTATTGCTGTTGTAATCCCCACCGCCTTTTGTGGTCCCATCATGAGGTTTGTGTTATATCCAAACCGTCCATCTATTCGGCGAGCTTATATTAAGCTTGAGAGATAAAATAAAATAAATCTAACTATCAAGTGGACCACACTGTAAAAGGCAGTGGGGAATTGAACGTCTACCATTGAAACCCTTTGAGGAGTTACAGAAGTTTTGGATCATTATGAATTTTATTTTTATTTTTTTATTTTTATTTTTATTTTTATTTTACTCTTCATCCAGGCCTTTGTGACCTTATGAATAGATTGGATGGAAAATAAACGTTATGGTGGGCCCTACAAAATTTTTAACGGTGAAAATTAGTTTTTCCGCTGCTCTTTGTGGTGTGGTCCAGTTGATCTTTGGATATGATTTTTTTTTTTTTTGGATAATGCTCCGAAATGATCTCGAAATATGGATGAACGATGTGGATATAATAAATACATAGCTGTGGGGCCATGTAACGTTGATCACTTTTGAGCCGTTCGTACAACTCTTGGTTGGAGGAGCATCATCGCTAGGGGTGGGTAAAATAGATCCGATTCCGGTGGATCCAACCCGATCAGACCCGATCTAACCTGATCAAACTCAAACTGACGGTCTGGATCGGGTTAGGTAATTCAGATCCGAACGAATTTCGGATCGAATTCGGATCTTGGTGGATCCGGACCGACGACCTGACCCGATCCGGAATCGGGTATTATATAAAGGTATTTTAGTTTTTACCCTAACATAAAAACACCCGCCCGATCTCTCTCTCTCTCTCTCAACGCTCCAAGCATCCAACCCTCACCCAAATCGCTATCTCTCTGTCTCGCTCTCTCTCAACGCTCCAAGCCTCCAACCCTCACCCAAACCCTCATCGCCTAATCTCTCTCTCTCTCTCTCTCTCTCTCTCTCTCTCTCTCTCTCTCTCTCTCTCTCTCTCTCTCAAAGCTCCAAGCCTCCAAGCCCGCCTCCTATGTCGATGCATGTATCGCCGTTTAGAACCCTACACCGGCCAGCTAGCTGGCGTCAAAGCTCTCTGGCCCACCATGATGTATTTTTAAATCTACGTCATTCAAAGCTCGTACGCACCATCGGGCATCAGGTATCTCTCTTCCATTCTCTCTCTATCTCTCATTCTCTCAAGTATAGAAATTGGAGAGTTAGAGCTTCCAATTTTGGGAGTTTTAGGGCCACAGATTTAGGGTTTTTATGGTTATGAAATCCATCATTCAATAGTGATTTTAGGGTTTTGAGATAGAAATTGGAGCTATCTTTAGAGTTTTAGGGCCACAGATTTAGGGTTTTGATATAGAATTTAGGGGCACAGATTTAGAGCTTTCTTTTCTTCTTTTCTACTACTTCTCCTTCTTCTTCTCTCTGTCTGTGATTTTAAGGTTTTGAGATAGGATTTTAGTCGGACTCAGATCGGATCAGCTCATACACATTCCGGATCTGTTCGAGTCAGGTGACCCGGACTCGGTCCCGGATCGGAACGAGTTCGGGTCAGGTTATCGAGATTTCGGATCTGGTCGAGTTGGACCCAATCCGATCTGACTTGGTCGAGTTGGACCCAATCCGATCCGACTCGGTCCGATGCCTAGCTCTAGTCACCGCTCGTCTTCAAAAGGAAGGGAGGGGTATTTTCATCCTCAAATTCGTTGTCCGTACGAGCGGGTCTAAGTTCCCAAACAAAGTTTGTATTGTTTCATAAAAACAGCTGGATAAAAGGTGGGGTCCACAGTCCCAAATTTCTCCATCAAATAGAGAGCATTCGAAATGTGTACGTGAAAAGTCATCATGAATAGCCAGAAATGGAAAATAATTAAAAGTCAACGATCCGACAATGAAATTGTTCCATAACCATTGAAATCAATATTTAACATTTTTTAAAAAAAAGAAATTAATGCCCATTGTTTTTTAAGGAAAAGCTTAGAAGCGAAATTTGATTTCCATGCCCCTTTTTTAACCCCTCAGACAGTAAAAGTGGGTCCCCATGGAAATTGATTTCTGTTCTAAGCTTTTCTCCCTATCAAATAGCCCTCAAACTCTGACCGTAGAATAAAAGGAAAGGAAAACCAGCTAACCTGATCTGTCGTTTTCCTTGGTACGAAAGGAGAGCAAAAATACAGAAGTCTCGAAAACACCAAGTTCTAGAGAGATGGAAAGAAGAAGAAGAGGTGAAGTTGATGGTTTGGGTTATCTTCAATTCCTACAATGCTTACATTCAACGGAACAGACAAAGCAAAAGAAAGGTACAGAAGGCTGAGAATCCCATTTTTTTTATTGATAAGAAAGGGATAACAACAGCCGTGCGTATGAGAATTCAATCTCGATGAAGTATGTCTTTTATCCATGCCGTTCATCCATTGGGCTTAAACTAAAGATGAGAGGGATATAAATCTCATTTGGACCACACCACAGGAAAATAACAATGATTGGATATGTACCATTAAAATCTTCCTAAGGCCCACTGTACTGTTTATTTGACATCCAATCTGTTGATTAGGTCATACAGACCTAGACAAAGGGAAAAAACAAAGATCAGATTGATCCAAAACTTTTATGGCCCCCAAAACGTTTTTAATGGTCGAAGTTCAATCAACATTGTTTCGTGTAATGTGGTCCACTTGAAATTGGGATATATCTCATTCTTGGCTCGTACCATAAAATGATCTATAAAATTAGATGGACAGCATGTATGAAACACATATGTCATGGTGGGGCCCACAGAGCACTGAGTAGTCAATCCGTTCTCGCCAAGAGCTTCCAGTTGTACAAACGGTTCAAAAGAGATCAAAGTTACATTGCACCACAATTCTGTATTTATCATATCCACACGGTACATCCATTTTGCGAGTCTAGAACGTGGTCCCAAAAATGAGTCATTTCTAAGGCATAAGTGGACCACACCACAAATAACAGTGGGACAATCATTCTAACTATTAAAACATTCATAAATCCACCATAACATTTATTTTTCATCTAATTTATTTATAATATCACATAGACTTGGACGAAGAGGAAAAACGAATATCATATTGATCCAAAATTTCTGTGACTGTCAAAAGGGTTTCAATGGTTAACATTCAATCCCCGGCTTATTTTTACGTTATTGTCCACTTGATTTTTGAATGTCTTATTTTTATGCTCAAGCCTTAGGACGAGCTCCTTTAAGTAAAGGGATGGTTGGAATATAACACACAACTCATATGGGACTCACACAACTTAGTGACATCAACACACCAGCCAGATCGGTGGTGTGTGGTACACAACCAATCCACTTCCATATTGTATTGCGCACTCGTGTAAAAAGTCGGTAACTCTTTTCTTTTTAATAATATTGCCATGATTTTCTGATACCAGCTGCATACATACACGCAAACATATACTCACTCCATACATATGTTGTAATATGGCATGTCCCCTTTATGTTTGCTAACAACGCATGTGTCATACACCCACTGCGAGTGGATTAGGTGTTATTCGGGTAATACATTAGTGGCGGACCACCTTGACAAATGTATTATATATCCCTGCCACCCATTTGATTTTTAGATCATTTTAAAACGTTATCTAAAAACTTATGCAAATCTAAATTTTCGGTGGACGATACCAATAGAAAATGTGGTGAATGGAGATGGAAGTTTGACATTATAAAGGGGTTGGAAATCAAATAAACATTACAGATCTGGTTACAGTGGGCTCTGAGAAGTTTTTAACGGTGAGCGTTCAATCAGCACTATTTCCTCATGTGTGATGTAATGGATATTTGGATCGACCCAACGGATGACAGTGACCATACACAAGGACTCGAGGAGGAACAAACCTCGTAACTCCTTGTAGAATAAGGGAATCATATAGGATTTGCCAAACACGAAGGCCATCGGATTAGTTTTCAGCGAAGCTTTATTCTATGGAAAAGTAGACACAAGGAATAACCACTTTTGTGTATTTCAAGGAAAGCATCTCGACACGAGCATAGCTTATAAGATAATTCCAATAAAATTAGAACCGATAAAAATGTCCCCGGCCAGAATTTCAAAATACCAATTTATTAATATGCTCACTTTAATTAAAAAATACAAGAAGAGCTTATTTAGGCCGTCGATCATAAGGAGTGATGAAGCTATTCGTGTCCGGAAGAACACAAAGCCTTGCATAAACATGTGTCCACATCAATGCAAGATCCAGATCCTTTGATGTAGAACGTGGCGCACCATTCGTTACAACTGGGATCAGCGCATATGTAAAAATCGTTGGGGAAAAGACACCAATGGTCCACAGCAGCAACCATGCCACCTGTCACATAGAGAACCAATCAAATCACGGGGTCAAGAAGCTTGATATAAGTGGTCCTGATGCATAAGGATGTTAAAAAAAAAAAAAAAAAAAAAAAAAAAAAATGTTCACATGGATGGGTCCGTACAAGTCGGGCACAGGGTCCGGGGGGCCCAAAAACTCTCCTACATTGGATTTACCAAATCACAGATATAGAATCAATGGCTGAGGGTGCGTTTGGTTTCGTGATAAAGCTGTAAAAGGCACGTTTAGATGACGACAACCAGAGAATGTCGACCAAGGTTTCAAATTCACGGTCTTCTTGGCACACCCGAGGAATGGATGGCTCTGATTTCAGTGTTATTGTAGATGTACTTGACATTGCTATTAATGGATGGTTTGGATCCCACACACGTGGAGCAAATAGGCATGTGTTTTGGATGGCAGTAAGGGTGGCAATGGGCCGGGTCTAGGGGCGAGAGAGTTTAGGCCCGAATCAACATTCAAAATGCATGTGGCCCACTGATGAGCTAACCAGTAATTAACCAGCAACCAAGCTTGTTATTGCCAGGCCATCTTCATAGTGGGGCCCACCTTATTCACCATTCAGATGTCCCTGAAGCATGCTACATGCTACTTGGAATTGGCCGGTGGGGCCCACATGGGTCCAACAGAACCACAGTGGGCCCCACCTTGCATATTGCCCCTAAGATCGATACCGTGATCAGATGAACGCGGGGACATGCGATCACGTGCACTCTGCAGTGGGCCCCACCTATCCAATGTTTCCAACATGATGGATGGTGGGCCCCACAGGAAAATATATAAAAACAGCTGTAAAATAGAAAAATCACCGTAAGAGAGGAAGACGAGAAGAACAACAAAGAGAGGGAGACAAGAGGTCTTCATCTTTCTATGAAAAAATGACTTGTTTATTAGTTTCGATTTGAAACGTAGAATAGAATACATATTTATAGAGAGCTACGAGATACTTCGGCTGCGTATGACGATTGATACGCGGGCACCTGGATATCTTACACGTGGCATATATTGACCCAAATTAACTGCGTAAATCGTGGACCCCACTGGCACTAAATTAGAATCGATTTCTTGAACGATCCGGACATTTATTCGTGGATGCTTTTTTTTTTTTTTATTTTATTTCAAAGACCATTGGATTTTTTTTATATTCATTTTTAACCTTCAAATAAATGTCCACCAATCTGATAATCAGATAATCAAATAAGCCTAATTTTTAGTTCTATACATCTAATCAAATAATCCTAATTTGATTGGTTTAGTTGGATTATTTGTATGCCACGTATGCAATTTCTAAGTGCCTGTGTATCATCCATCACACTACACTCCGCCAGAATATCAAAGTTTTCTCTCCTTATTAAAAATTCTCACAAAAATATACAGATCCTAAATCTAACCATTTAAGAAAGAAATGATCACGTACAAGGGCAGTAGTTTAACTACATATGCATTTACCTTTTTCTTCCGCCAATGTGTCTTGTGTAGAATATCCGACCGTCAAAATTATGAAACCCTACATTGATGAGTAGTTGGTATGAGATTGTGCCGATCCATTCATTAGGTGGACCACACCAGTATCCTGAGTCATACAATCAACTTTACATTGATTTCGATATGGTGTCCTTCTTGATTAGTGGATCATCTTGATTTTTGCACCATATGATCAATGTGGTCTGGTCCACTTATTACACCGATATGATTTGTTTCACAAATATTACATCTTGACAGCAAGAAATGGCTGTATGTGGAAGTTGAAAGTACAATTGATTTATGCGATTCTCCTCTTTACAGCAAGGAAACGCATGCTATGATTTTGTTTGGAATCCGTATCCTCTGCATCCACGTAAATGCCTTGATATTCTTCGACTGACTGCATCCAGACAATATAAAAAGTTTCATACTCTGGCAGAGTATGACGGATAATACACAGGAACTAATAAATTGTACATGTGGCATGAGTGTCTCAAATTAAATTGGGGACCACTTTAGATAGCTACCCGAATTGATGACTTGGTTGGTTGATGTCTAATGGACAGTTAACATGAAAAACAATCAACGGTTCAAATTCACCAAATAAAATTGTATAAATCAGATATTAATATCATTCGATTTTTTTTTTTTTTTTTTAATAATTACCTACATTGGGTTATATGACTTGGACGGTCAATTAGAGTTATATATGCCAGGAGCAAGAATCCAAGCTTGTGTATTGTTGTTGACAAAACCTGGTTGACTCTCCGCTCGGATCACCTAACTTTGAGCCGCTTCTGTGCCTTGAACCTGCACATCATTGCGTCCGTTGCTATCCAGATTTGCATTCATGAGCGATAAGTCTCCACGTGCTTGGATGAGTAACCAGACTCAGAGTATTGGATGACAGGAGGTATTCGGAACCTCTGTGGCATCACCTCGCTCATGATCGCGAAGGTGAAGGGGTGCTCGGTCTCTTCCATCATCGCTTAAATGACGGCGGAAACTGACGACGACGGCTGATTCTTTTCTAGCATCCGGATCTTGTCGTTGAGCTCTGCAAACCGTGTCTCCTATGGGTCTTTGTTTTCAGCCACTATCTCTTGTGTATTTTCCACCTTAGGAGTTCTTTTCCTCTTCCTCTCTAACTCATGATGGAGATCTGTTGATGCCAAAGTCGAGGAGACTGAGACATTAGTCGTAGCTCAGGTTATAGTGTTTCGAGTTGGAACCCGGTCTTGGGTCGGGGGAGGGTTCTGGACTGAGGCCGGAACTTGAACAGATTAATGTTGAGACCCCTCGGGCCTCACACTCCGCGGCGCAGACTGGATTTCCACCATAGGTTCGACCGTTTCCTGGGCGGGATGTGGCTGTTGCTGCTGCTCTTGTCGATGTTTCATCTGATTAATTTCATTGCATATGGCTTGTATCTCGCTTGCATAGCTCAATACTTGCTCGCCCGATTGCGAGAACGCTGTGAAGGCCCCAGGACAGACTCGGCATGCAGTATCAAGGAAGACCGAGTTTGATCATTCGGCTCAGGCTCCACAATCACAGATTTCTTCTTTCCTCTCACCATTGTACTTGAGAATAGGGAACTGTTTTTTGTATCAGGTTCTCACAGACGGTGCCAAAAATGTTGCTAACAAAACTTGGTTGACTCTCCGCTCGGATCACCTAACTCCGAGCCGCTTCTGCACCTTGAACCTGCACACTTACGAAGAGCAAAGGAGACCCTGGTATAGTCAGGGGACCCTCCGATGCCTAAGTCAAGTCAAGGGAATCTGGGTCTAGGTTTTAATTGTAGAGAGAGAGTATCAAATATTGCCTCCCTGTTCATGTAGAAATGTCCTATATTTATACCTAAGGGTCACTTATGACATGTCCGATAACCTCGGCGTGATCGTAGCCACTTACCCCATCATGCAGGTGACTCAGCCACGCAGTCGTAGAGTAGTCGTGCTGAGTGGGTGGTTGAATAACCGCCTCTAGTTGTGCGGTAGTGGGGCAACTTGAGATCCCACGAGTAGATCCTGGTCCGATACCTCGACCTTAGATTACTCCTAACTAATGGCCCCGACCCTAGCTTGTTTTCCTGTAGCCTTGGAGTAGAGATGTAACTAGGACCGGACCAGGAGTCTTCCCCTCAAGCTGTCCTCGCAATCCTAGACTTATTCTTGTGTCTCTAGTCAGATCTGAATGGCGTCAGACCTCGGAGTTAAATGGGCTCGGATCTTCCCATAACATGTATCATCCTATCTTAGACTCCAGAGGATCAAATAACTTATCATCCAGAGAGACCTTAACAATAGGCACATACATTCAGGACTGTCAATGGGCCACCTCGCGGCTAGGCAAAATCAAAATTCTAAATAAACCTGGACTGAAACTGGGCTGAAGCAATTGAATTCGTATAATCTGCTTGTCACGAACTAGCAAATTCTATTTTCCCGGATTGTGATTGGTCCGCACTATTATTGATTATGTTAGCACTGCTGCATTAAATACAGTATGTGATTACATGACGTAATTATATTGCAATGAGCTAAAATTTTCTGTTTGTGGCAAGTAAAGAATCCAGATTAAAAGCATCTCCAGCTCAGCTTAGTGACACTCCTACTCACAATCTTAATTGACCCATAGTTCTAGAACTCAGATGGCTGGGTTCTAAATTCGTACGAGTGATTGACTCAATGAAGTTCTAGAGTGAGTAGTAAGAAACTCGATGGCAACCGTAAATCAGGTTCAACTCTTCCACCCCATGTGCCTTGGGATGGTGATTCGAATCGAGTTACTTGACGAGTGACCGTGCCTTTTAATAAAATGTACTAACATGCTATTAATTGTGTTGTATAAGTTAGCTGTTTTTAATATTCACAGCATTTAAAACGTCCAATATTTCTCAAAGGCACTTCTGAATTTAACTATTATTTATCAAGTTGACTTGACTCAATGACTGAATATTTGACGCAGGGGAGGACGTGAGGTCGAGCACCGTCTTCCTCAAGAGGATAATTATTCCGAATCCACGGAACTTCTCTGGACTCCTCACAGAGACTTTCTCGAATCCACGAAGAAAGAAAGCAGAAAATAGAATAAATTCTAAATAAATTTGAAATAGATTAATCAATGAATAAAAACGAGTTCACAACCCTTTAAATAAGGGTACTAAGCAATGGGAAATCAGAATCAAACTACAACTAGGACTCCTAGAATTCGCGACTTACTATAAATAGTAAACTTACTATTTATGACGTGATGTCTACTTTTAAGGTTTTCTACCAAAAATAGTAAGTGTACTATTTGGCTTCACCAAACCGTTCCCCTAATTATTCTAAGCTCTTTTCACGTTGTACGCAAAAAGCCCGACGGATGTTTATAAAAAACTAAAACTTACATTAGTAAAAACGTGAAACAGGGAAAACCATCAAATCAGGGTTTCTCAATTCCGAGCGTCGCAACCTGGCTTCGTTCTACCCCAAAATCATATATTTTTCGTCTGCTAACTCATCCGGATTTGAGATACGCCTGATTTAAGGTCTGATGGTCCAGATCACTTCTTTCGCCGACCGGGCCTTTTCTGATCCATCTTTGCCATGTAATTGTCCGCGACCCGCTCTACATCAATATTGAGCCGAGTTCATGGGTTTATCAGATACGACCCACTGCCTCCAGTGGCACTACATTTCATGACTACACGTTGTGTTCCATACACATGATACATGCATATGATGACTCGACAAAGACCAGTTGAACAAGAATTGCTTTGATCATATCATTCTAACGGTCTAATAAATGAATATTTTCTCATTACAATCATTGATGAGTTTTATTATTTACGGGTAATGATCTCTCAAAAATCGCGCGGTAAAAATATTTCTTCATAATTCATTCCACACGTATTGTACACATCCAACCTATTTATCAAATACATCACGTCATGAAATAAGTGGTTGTAGCTAAAGGAACCAGGTGGAAGGAAAAAACTCACCCTCGATTTCATCTAGAGCCAGCTAAGTTGCAAAACAGCTTGGGTTTTTGCATGACCCTCATCCAAGCCAGATGAAAGATTTGTACGGTAGACTGGACAACATAAGGATGAGTATTGCTCTCACGGGTTCCTATGAGGATGAGTTCCGATGTGGAAAATTTCCCTTTTATTTAATATCCATTTCTACATTATTGATTAAAATGCTATGTTGTCCAAACCATGTGATCTTGGACTACCACTAATAATTTACAATTTGATTGTTAGGGAACCACAAGTCCGATTTGGTGTACAACAAGGGAGTTCACCATTCATTAATTATAAATAGAAAAACCAGACTAGTTTTAAAAATATCACTTAAAAAATTGTTTTGGTTTTGTCTCACTAGTTAGGTTACTTGTTTTTAATAACATGCCCATGTCCTGCTTCACAAATATAATATCATCATGATTTTGAAAATACTGATATTGTAAGAAATACATTAAATGATATTATTGCAAGATTTTCAAAAACCTCATTATTGTGATATTAATGCCAAAAAATTGCAAAAACAAAAAGGAATTTGTTATCAAAGTATAAATCTATAAAATTTAAACTTAATAATGTGCAATAAATATTTTTATTTTCGGCAGGATTTTTTTCGATAATATCTGAAGAAAAACTTCAAATTTTGAAAGTCTCCAGAGAAGTTTCTATGGTGAGAGAGATTTGACATTATGTACATGTTGATAGAAAAATCAATATTAAACTATTGGATGACACAGGTATACAGCATGGGTAAGCACCATTTATTAAAGAGGGTTCATGTGGTGTGAATCTAAACTACCCGGACCAGATTGAGATGATTATCATGTGCTCAGGCCCCGGACAGGTGATTTTCCTTGGGTCCTTGTTTTGTACAAGTGGGATGGTTTGGTGATCCAGACGGTTGATCTGATGGGCCCAGTAATGATTGACCATCTCTAAAAAATCTCCTTCGGAATAGTTGAGAGAGAGAGAGAGAGAGAGAGAGAGAGAGAGAGAGAGAGAGAGAGAGAGAGAGAGAGAGAGGAATGGTCCAGGTCAATTGCATTTGTTGGCCCACTTTCAAAATCTAAAGACCCATCCCGACCTTCCAAATGTGATCCCCGGATTGGAAAACCCTGGTTATCGACCAAGAAATCAAGATCTGATCAGGATTTTTGAGTAGGGCTATCAATGGGTCGGGCTGGCACGCGGGCTTTCAGGCCTGGCCAACTTGGGCCTGATTTGAATTAGAGTATCAGTCCTGAGAACTGAGCTCGAACTTAAACTTCAAGCGCGTTTCTGAATCGGGTCGGGTTTGGACCATGTACAAGAGCCCATTACCGGCCAGGCCTGGCTCATTAGAGTGTGCAAGGGCAGATTTGTAATAAAAAACAATATGTAAAACCTCCCTCTCTCTCCCCCCCCCCTCTCTCTCTCTCTCTCTCGCTTTTTCTCTCTCCTCTTCAACCTGACCATTGACGGCCCTACCCATGTCCCCTCTCTCTCTCTCTCTCTCTCTCTCTCTCCAGACTTTTTGTCACTTTGGCAGCCCTACCCACACATGCGGCGGCCGGTAGTTTGTAACAGCCAAAAGACATCTATATCACTGCAAGAAAACCCACTTTTACCGATTTTCATCGGTAAAAGCTATTTTTCCGTAGGTAAATAGCTTTACCAATGAAAATTTTCGTCGGTAAAAGTCCGACGGCAAGGTATTTACCGACGAAAAAAAGTTTTCGTAGGCAAAGGTAAGACTTTTACCAACGAATCTTTTCGTCGGTAAAAACTAATTTTAAAACTTTTACCGCCGATTTTTTTTTTTTTGTAGGTAAAAATAATTACAAAACATTTACCGATGAAAATATTCATCGGTAAAAAATCAAATTTGTCGTAGGTAAAAATAATTAGAAACCTTTTACCGACAAACATATTCGTCGGTAAAAATAAGCAAAAAATTTTAGCGACAAAATTTGTCGTAGGTAAAAATAATTACAAAACATTTACCGACGAACGATTTCATGGGTAAAATAACCAAAAAACTTATACCTACGAATATTTTCGTAGGTAAAAGTCTCGTTTTTTTTTTTTTTCAATATTCAGCACATAATTCCTGATATACACCTGTTACAATAAATTTCATCATATTCTTCATGATATACACCTGTTAATATATTTCTACATTCACATCCATCTAAACCCAAACTAATAAATCCATCTAAACATAAACTACATTCATCCAAACACAAACAATCTTATTTACATCACATTCATTCACGTATAAATACATATAAGTTTAACATTATAAATAAAAATACAAAAAATCACGAAGATGAAGGCGGAGGTGGTGAGGCATCGGTGGGTAAGCGTGCAGCGAGAGCCTGAAACATTCCTGTCATCTGTCGCTCATGCTCCACCCGCATTTCTTCTATCCTCCTCTCCTGCTCCTCCATCTACCTCGCCAGCTCCTCCATCCTCCTCTCATGCTCCTCCCTCTGCGTCGTCTGCTCCTCCCTATGCCTCTTCAAGCTGCTCTCTGATGTCATGGATGACGACCCGTAACTGCTCAACCTCTCTCTCTGCATATCAGCTCGACGTACGACGCTGTCACCAACGATGATGGATTGCCTAGAGGCAGCTGTAGCGGGTGCCATGAGCTTGGCACCATGGTCAAGCGCATGCACATATCCAGAACGGGTGCCAAGCACCTGACTCAGGACCACTGGCTCACTCCGTTGAGTACCATCGGGAGTGGGCTGACTATGTAAGGTCTCCATCGCCGCCTGTAGTGAAAACATATGAATTTTCATGACAAATGATATTATTATAATTCAATGCAATTAAATTTTACAATGTAAGAATTTTTACCCAATTCTCACTGGCTCTAAGATGTACCCAAGATCCCATCGCCTGTCGACAGTGAGTCCCTCTGTGGAGATCTACTGGTCCGAGCTCCTAGCCAGTGACGGAATCTCGCTGCACAATCGAAAGGACAATATAGTTAATATAAATGCATGGAAAGAATATATTAACTTATTAATTACCAGTAATTTCTTACCATGTCGTGACGAAGTCATACAAATGACTTTGAACCAGCCACGTAGTTCACTTTTAACTTTTCCCTGTTGTTAGAATTTATTTTGCTCTTCTTCTGAACACATTATTCATAATACATTATTATTAATTGTGAATTTAATTGTTAGCTTAACATATCGTAAATATGTAAATATTACCTGAAAAAAATTAGACGAAAATCTATCGCAGAGTATCCACCAATCGTCATGGGTCACGTGCGGCAGTGTGGACTGTACAGCCTCCTCGTGGCTCACGCATCACTTTTGTAAGTCACCGCGGTACTCCTTGAACCGGTCCTTTACCATGTCATCGACGGCATGAGAGATGTGCGGAACACTCAAATCAAAATCAAATTATCCTGCAGTTTCGTAAATAATAGATTAAGGCAATAAACTTATTAATAAAATAACTTAACCGTAAATGAACTTTTATAAAATAAATTTTAATTTACTAAAATTTACCTGAAGGCGTTGACAGATGAGCTGCCGCACATCATCTGTCAAGTTTGCCCAACGAGGGGTGGTGGGGGGGGGGATCAGAGATCGGTATAAGACACCGACATTCGACGTAAACAACTTGAAATTGTTTCCAACAGGTCTAATGCAGTCCTATGGAAACTCTACCGTCACCATACCCTCACGCGTAAGTCACTCTAAAAGCAACCCACACGTGGGTCCACGTCCTCGTCGGTTGGTCGACGATGTTGTTGCAAAAGAAATATGTTAGTCTAAACATAAATAGAAGTCATTAAAAAATATATATATTTAGACTTGACTTATATGCAGTGCCTAGTGTATGAGCGACTGAGGGATCAGACGCCTGCGATGCAGCATGTGACGACAATACTGTCTCAGTCGCATCACGGGTAGAAGGGGTAGATGCAGTGCGCGAACGACGTGGTCTCCCACCTGGTGCTAGGGGTGCACATTTAACCGGTAGAACCGTGGAACCGGACCGAAACCGTTGGATCGGTCCGGTTTGGTCCGGTTCTAGATAGCAACGGTTCCGGTTCCAAAATTGCCAGAACCGTTGGATACGGTTCGGTTCCAGTTCGAGGGGCATGCAGAATCGAACCAAACTGTTAATCGAACTGTGGACCCGATTCGTTAAACCGTGGCCCAGATCTACACCGTCCATTGACTTCCTCTTGGAATTTAGACTGTGAATAGTGAGCTTTGATCATCTGATGATATGGCCCACCTGAATAATCAAGCCTTAAAAGCAGTCAGACGGCCTTCTTTCGATCGTTGTAGAGATCACGAGGATTTACACGGCTAAGAAAGCTCAACATGATTTTGATGGGTTTTACCCCCTCTACCTGATGAACGGTTCAGATCCATCTCTCCCTGCATGATGGTGGCCCACAACAAAATGACGGAAGCTCTGTTTTCAACAGAGTTGACGTACGTCGACTGTGAAATTTGGTGGCCCACTTACTGACGTCTTTTGGAAAATCTACTCCGTTCATGAGATTGAGGACGAAAAACCATCAGGAATAGAGTGCTTTTGGAGGAAAATCAGCGTGGCCCATGAGCTTATCTACTCCGCCGTCCATTTCATGTTCAACGATCATAATTCTACAACAGACTTGCATGGTTTTGAGAATGCTACATTGCCAAGGGTTAAATCTCCCTTACAGTAAACAATGGAACGGTACAGATTGACGATTTGAATGTGGAGTGGGCCACACCGAGAAAATTGCGAAAATTTGTAGGGATTTTTTTTTTCACCGTTTTTTTTTCTTTTGTTAAATTTTTTAAAAGCGAGCCGTGGAACCAATCCAGGAACCGAACCGGTTTTCATGGTCCAGGTTCGGTTCGGTTCTAATGTGCTAACGGTTCGGTTCCGGTTCCGAAAATCCCAGAACCGTTAGGAACGGTTCGGTTCCAGTTTTACCCTAAAACCGGACCAAACCGACCTATGTGCACCCCTACCTAGTGCCATAACTAAATATGTGTGAGCTATGAACTTATAAATTTAAACAATATCAATACAAGTGGAATATACTAAAACATTATACAGGTGGTGTTGATGGTACAATGCATTTGTGCTTATGCTTAGAGAGATTATTAAAATATGATTAGACCATTACATTATAATGCAAGCAGAATATAATAAAACTGTGTACTTTAATCTATAATAAAACTGTAAACTTTAATCTATACTAAAACATTATACGAGTAGGTTTTGAGATTTAAGAATAGGTTTAGGTTAATGTTGAAGGTTATAGGTTTAGGTTATAAGTTTATATTAATGTTGTGGGTTATAGGTTTAGGTTATAAGTTTATGTTAATGTTGTAAGTTATAGGTTTATAGGTTTTGGTTTAGGTTATAAGTATAGGTTTAGGTTAGCTTATAGGTTAAGGTTTAGAGAATTGAGTTTAGGTTATAGGTTTAGGTTTAGGTTATAAGTTAAGGTTTAGGTTTAGGTTATAGGTTTTGAGATTTGAGAATGGGTTTAGGTTATAGGTTTTGGGATTTGAGAATAGGTTTAGGTTAAGGTTATAAGTTTAGGTTTAGGAAATCGGGTTCGGGTTCTGGATCGGGTTTAGGTTTGGGTTTTCAAGTTTAGGTTTAGGTTTAGGTTTACATTACGGAGTTGAGATTAGGATTAGGTGTAGGTTTAGGTTTAGGTATTTGAGAATACGTTAAGGTATAGATTTAGGAAATCGGGTTCGGGTTCGAGATTGGTTATAGTAGGGAACTGAGAATACATTTATAGTAAGGAATTGAGAATACATTTATGTTTTAGGTTTAGGTTTAGGTTTTATATTTATGTTAAGGTTATAGGTTTAAGTTTAGGGTTTAGGTGTAGGTTATAAGTGTAGGTTATAGGTTAAGGTTTAGGTTTTGGGATTTGAGAATAGGTTTAGGTTTAGGTTATAAGTTATAGCTTTAGGGAATTGAGAATAGATTAAGGTTTAGGTTTAGGCAATCGGGTTCGGTTTAGGATCGGGTTTAGGTTTGGGTTTTCAAGTTTAGGTTTAGGTTTATGTTAGGAGTTGAGATTAGGATTAGGTGTAGGTTTAAGTTTAGGGATTTGAGAATACATTTAGGTTTTAGGTCTAGGTTTAGGTTTTAGGTTGACGTTATAAGTTATAGCTTTAGGGAAGTGAGAATAGGTTACGGTTTAGGTTTAGGAAATCGGGTTTGGGATCGGGTTTAGGTTTGGGTTTTTAAGTTTAGGTTTAGGTTTAGGTTAGTAGAGTTGAGATTAGGATTAGGTGTAGGTTTAGGTTTAGGTATTTGAGAATATATTTAGGGTTTTAGGTTTAGGTTTAGGTTTTAGGTTTAGGTTATAAGTTTTACAACTTTAGGGAATTGAAAATAGGTTAAGGTTTAGGTTTAGGAAATCGGGTTCGGGTTCGGGATCGGAGTTTAAGTTTGGGTTTTCAAGTTTAGGTTTGGGTTTTCAAGAGTAGGTTTGGGTTTTTCAAGTTTAGGTTTAGGTTTTCAAGTTTAGGTTTGGGTTTTCAAGCTTAGGTTTAGGTTTTGGTTAGGGAGTTGAGATTAAGATTAGGTGTAGGTTTAGGTTTAGGGATTTGAGAATACATTTAGGTTTAGGTTTTAGGTCTAGGTTATAAGTTATAACTTTAGGGAATTGAGAAAAGGTTAAGGTTTAGGTTTAGGAAATCGGGTTCGAGTTTGGGATCGGGTTTAAGTTTGGGTTTTCAAGTTTAGGTTTGGGTTTTCAAGGGTAGGTTTGGGTTTTTCAAGTTTAGGTTTAGGTTTTCAAGTTTAGGTTTGGGTTTTCAAGCTTAGGTTGGGGAGTTGAGATTAGGATTAGGTGTAGGTTTAGGTTTAGGGATTTGAGAATACATTTAGGTTTAGGTTTAGGTTATAAGTTTTAGCTTTAGGGAATTGAGAATAGGTTAAGGTTTAGGTTTAGGAAATCGGGTTCGGGTTTGGGTTTAGGTTTGGGTTTTCAAGTTTAGGTTTAGGTTTAGGTTAGGGAGTCGAGATTAGGATTATGTGTAAGTTTAGGTTTAGGGATTTGAGAATACATTTAGGTTTTAGGTTTAGGTTTAGGTTTAGGTTTAGGTTTAGGTTATAAGTTATAGCTTTAGGGAATTGAGAATAGGTTAAGGTTTAGGTTTAGGAAATCGGGTTCGGTTTCGGGATCGGGTTTAAGTTTGGGTTTTCAAGTTTAGGTTTGGGTTTTCAAGAGTAGGTTTAGGTTTTTCAAGTTTAGGTTTAGGTTTAGGTTTTCAAGCTTAGGTTTAGGTTAGTGAGTTGAGATTAGGATTAGGTGTAGGTTTAGGTTTAGGGATTTGAGAATATATTTAAGTTTTAGGTCTAAGTTTAGGTTTTAGGTTTAGGTTATAAGTTATAGCTTTAGGGAATTGAGAATAGGTTAAGGTTTAGGTTTAGGAAATCGGGTTCGGAGTTCGGGTTTGGGTTGGGTTTAGGTTATAGATTATAGGTTTATGTTAAGGTTTAGGTTTAGGTTATAGGTTTTGGGATTTGAGAATAGGTTTAGGTTATAAGTATGGGTTTAGGTTAGGTTATAGGTTAAGGTTTAGGGAATTGAGTTTAGGTTATAAGTTTAGGTTTTAGTTTAAGGTTTAAGTTTTGGGATTTGAGAATAGGTTTAGGTTATAAGTATAGGTTTAAGTTAGGTTATAGGTTAAGGTTTAGGGAATTGAGAATAGGTTAAGGTTTAAGTTAAGGAGTTGAGATTAGGATTAGGTGTAGGTTTAGGTTTAGGGATTTGAGAATACATTTAGGTTTTAGGTTTAGGTTTAGATTTATGTTTTGCGATTTGAGAATAGGTGTAGGTTAAGGTTATAGGTTTAGGTTAAGGTTTAGGTTTTAGGTTTGGGTTTAGGTTTTAGGTTTAGGTTAAGATTTATGTATAGGTTTAGGTTAGGTTTAGGTTTTAGGTTAAGGTTAAGGTTATAGGTTTAGGTTTAGGTTTTAGGTTAAGGTTAAGGTTATAGGTTTAGGTTTGGGTTTAGGTTTTAGGTTTAGGTTAGGTTATAGGTGTAGGTTTAGGGAATTGAGAATAGGTTAAGGTTTGAGGTTTAGATTAAGGTTATAGGTTTAAGTTTAGGTTTTAGGTTTAGGTTAGGTTATAGGTTAAGGTTTTGGGAATTGAGAATAGGTTGAGTTTAGGTTTAGGAAATCGGGTTCGGGTTTAGTTTAGGTTTAGGTTTTAGGTTAAGGTTATAAGGTTTAGGTTTTAGAAAGGTTTAGGTTTTAGGTTAAGGTTAAGGTTATAATTTTAAGTTTAGGTTTAGATTTTAGGTTTAGGTTAGGGTATATAGGTTAAGGATTAAGGAATTGAGAATAGGTTAAGGTTTAAGTTTAGGAAATCGGGTTCGGGTTCGGGTTTAGGTTTGGGTTCGATTTCGGGTTTAGGTTTGGGTTTTCGAGTTAAGGTTTAGGTTTAGGTTAAGGTTATAGGTTTAGTGTGTGGTTTAGGTTAAGGGTGTGGTTCCTGCAAATACAGATATAAACAGGGCCTGTCTAAATGGCCAGGCCACTCCAATGTTGTCCATATAAAATGACAGCTTCATCATGGTCATAATAGTGGTTCCCACCTTCTAAGGACCCCCGCTCATCCGAATAGCTCCGACGCACATCTGGGTCTGCTCCATTAATTTCGAGCAAATACATAAACACGGCCTGTCCAAATGGTCAGGCCACTCTAATGTTGTCCATAGGAAATAGACAACTTCATCATAGTCATAACAGCGGTTCCCACCTTCCAGGGACCCCGCTCAACATCCGAATAACTCCGACGCACATCCGAGTAACTAATTATCTAACTTACAAATCACGATTACAAGTCACAACTATAAAATGAAAGTGTCATGGAATTGGTTGTTTCAGAACATTGTAAGGATTCACATACATATGCAATTATGATGCACTTGTCATGGAATGTGGTTGTTTCAGAACATTCATCTAGCTCGACCCATTGAAAATCTAGCAATATATGAGTATCATTTTACTGTAATCAATTCTAGAAATAATCAGTAACCAAACAAGAAAAGAATATGAACTAGCATTATCTCATAAAATGCATATAAATATAACGATGAAATATATCATGAAGACAACTAACTTCAAAACTTAGCTAGTGTCAAATGGACCTTAGTTGAGGGCCACAAATTTCATGTGCATTTTTCACTGACTCATCCCCCAAACATATGCCATTCACTTTCCTATTCAAAGTGTGGTTATTCCTTTCTTTTTATATAGACCCCAAAACAGCCATAGCCGCATAAATTTTGGAGTATTGTTCTAAAAATGAAGCAGATCCCATTGTCAAGTGGACTATACCATAGGAAATAGTGGTGATTGACCACCCTACCATTAAAAACTTTTTAGGCCCATCTTAATGGTTATGTAGTGTTTATTAGCGCCCATCCAATTTGTTGATAAGGCCACTTAAGCTTGGATGAAGAGAAAACAAATATCAGCTTGATCCGAAACTTTCGTGACCCATTAATAGTCAATCACCACTGTTTCCTATGATATAGTCCACCTGATAATTGGATCTGCTTCAATTTCGGATAATGCCATAAAATGATTTGGAAAAACGAATGGACAGCGTGCAAACAGATTACATGCATCAAGGTGGCTCCCATTGTAAGGGCAACACCATCTTGGGTGAGACCGGGGTCTCACCAAATCCACTCCCTTTTAAGGCATGGCCCTGAAATGAAACAGATCCAAATATCAAGTGGACTACACAGGAAATAGTGGACCACCTCTAAAAGCTTCCTAGGGCCCCACTGTAATGTTTATTTGCCAATCAGTCTGTTGACAAGGTCACTCAAACCCGGATGAAGGGTAAACACAATTTTTGTGGCCCCAAGAAGTTTTCAACGGTGGGCATTCAATCCCTACTGTGTTGGCCATTTGATATTTCCATCTGCTTCACATGACCCAATTCATGGAGGCTTCACTTTTTACAGCAAATATCGATATCTCTGGTCAGTTCTCATCTGGTCCAGGTGAACTGACCGTTTGGGAATGAAATGAATTGATAACCTTACGTTGTTATTAATGTACAACAAGTCATTTCATGTATGAAATATGTACAGTTAGTCTCATGAGAAAAATAAGAAAACATTGACAGGTTGCATGCAATCAATGTGCAAAATACAAGAGAAATACAAGCTGACGCTTCTATTAGTTTTGATAAAATCCTAGTAACAAGTCTAGAACAAAACCATGGATTAGGAAAACCATCGAAACAAAACCATGGATGGGGGTTAATAATCAGATGGGGGCCACAGGGGTGTATAATCCATATTATCTGAAGCCTCCATCTGGTAGGCCTACCATGCTTGGGGAATGGCAATTGGAGAACCCTTTATTCCATGGATCGATTGTTTTTGTTTTTTTCTTCCAGTTAAGCTTTTGACAGTTTCAGGTTTCATCCATCTATGTCAGATCAGATTGGTCAGGACCATCTGTTGGTGAGATTTTTGGACCCTGTACCATCCAGCGGTTCTCATCAGATGGATGGTTCAAATCATCCGACCGCACATTCACGTGGACCCCACCTAGTTTTAAAAGCACAGTGGACTTCACAGCTCTCAGTAGGGCCCACCTTAAACCCTAAATCCCTAAATCCCTAAATCCCCAAATCCCTAAATCCCCAAATCCCTAAATCTCTAAATCCCCAATTCCTAAATCCCTAAATCCCCAAATCCTTAAATTGGTATTGAGATTGAGAGAGATTGAGAGAGAGAGAGAGAGAGATACCTCATTGTCGTGAATGACCTTGAACCGCAAGAGAGACCGCAAGAGAGATCTTCAACCATGTGCATGGGTAGGGCATTCGGCAACGTACTGCAAGAGAGATCAGAGGGAGTAAGAGAGAGACAGAGAGAGAGAGAAGAGGGAGAGGATGCGAGAGAGATAGAGAGAGGAGAGGGTGGAGAGATCAGAGAGAGAGGAAGAGAGAGATAAAGAGCGAGAGGGAGAGGGTGCGAGACAAAGAGAGTGAGAGAGAGAGAGACTGCCACACTTACGGCTTACATAGGTTGAGTAGCGAGTTGGCTACTGAAGTGACATCACCAAGTTATGTGGACCCCACTATGATGTATATGTTGTATCCACACCGTCCATCCATTTTGAGATATTATTTTAGGGCAAGAGCCAAAGAATGAGGCAGATAAAAAGATGCAGTGGACCTCACCACAGAAAACAATGGGGAGAGTGATTCCCACCGTTGAAACTATCTTAAGGCCCACCATAATTTTTATTTGACATCCAACCTGTTCAAAAGTTAAAAAAGACATGAAATAAGGTAAAACACAAATATCAGCTTCATCTAAAACTTTTGTGTCCTTTAAAAGTTTTTAATGGTGGGTGTCACTATCCCCACTATTTTCTGTGTTGGGGTCCATTGGAGCTTTCGATTTATTTTTGGATATTGGCCTAAAATGATCTCTCCAAATGGATGGAAGGTGTGGATATAAAACATACATCATGGTGGGGCCCAAAAATGAGAGGTATATAAATATCAGGTGGACCAAACCACATGAAAACAATAGTGATTGGAAATCCATCATTAAAATCCTCGTAAGGCCCATTGTACTGTTTATTTGGCATCCAATCTGTTTATTTGGTCATACAGGCCTAGATGATGGGGAAAAACAAAAATCATCTCGATCCACAACTTTCCCAATGCTGACTTGACCGGTTACTTTTTAAATACTTAAATTGAGGAATTTGTAAAATAAATATGGGGCCCACCATAATGTGTGTGGCTTATCCACACTGCCCATTCATTATGCCAAATGAATTTAAGGCATGAGCCTAAAAATTAGGCAAATCCTAAGCTCAAGTGGACCACACCACACGAAATTGTGAGAATCGAATGCCTACCATTAAAAAGTCGTTGAGTCCCTTAGAAGTTTTACATCAGGCTTATATTTATATTTTTCCCTTATCCATGTCTATTTGACCCTATGAATGGGTTAGATGGTGAATAAACCTCAATGTGGGCCAGGTAAAAGAATCAACTTTCAACGGTGGACAAATTAAGTCTATTGTTTCCTTTCATGTGGGCTAATTGAGCATTAGATCTTCCTAATTTTTCCTGTGGTGTGGTCCACTTGAGCTTTGGATATGCTTCCTTTTGTTCTTTAGACCTCAAATTATCTGTTAACATGGATGAATGGAGTGGATAAAATAAATAAATAACGGTGGACCCCACAAAGTTTACTCTGGTAAGGGTAATGAGTAACTCACCTAAATATAGTGGAGAATGGTTTCCTTCAAACATTCATAATCATATGTTGGGCCTGCCTAAATGTGATTCACATATCCAACCCACTCATTATATGTGTCCCACTTGGATGAGGGGTCAGACCAAGTTTCAACTGCATCCAAAACTCATGTGAGCCCCACCAAGTGCTTTTATATTTTTTAGGATGTCTTCACATAGTCTTAGATGGTATAACTCACTTGAGTTTCGTGTACATTTGATTTTTGAGATATCTCATAACCTAAAGGGGACACATCAACCTCACGGTGTTGATGTTTAACACACATCATGATGGGGCCACACCACATAATATAGTGGCCCATTGTACATGTCTGGTCCATTCACTATATTTTGCTGATCAATACTCTCAATTTGACTAGTTACTCACCTCAATCATGCTACATATGAGCAAGATAAAGGGCATACAAGATTTATCAACAATTTCAGTGAAATTTGATTTAAACATCTGAAGTTATTTACTCTTCAATCTAAACTGCTTAGATTGTCCAAAAATGATTAAAGGTTTAATTAGTGGATGTGCCTAATAATTTAGTGATTTTATTTTTCACATATAAATTTCAATTTCCATTTAAAAATAACATATTCTTTTTAAAATGTATATTTTTTTACTCTTTTAACAAAATATCATTTTTATTATAAAATATTTTAAAAAAAATAAAATACAAATTCTGAATTTTTTAACAAATTTTATTTTCTATCTTAAAAATTATAAGATTTTTACCGACGAAATTTTTCCTTAAAACATTCCACCTAAATGTAGTGAAGGGTTTCCTTAAAGCATTCATAATCATATATTGGACCTGCCTAAATGTGATTCACATATCCAACCCACTCATTATGTGTGTTCCACTTGGATGAGGGGTCAGACCAAGTTTCAACCACATTGAAAACTCATGTGGGCCCCACTAAGTGCATGCTTTTATATTTTTAAAGATGTCTTCACATAGTTTTATCACACACTGCCAGAGGATGCTGTTGGAGATAAAATGAAATGAAAGAAAAGAGAGATAGTTTATGGTATTTAATGAGATAGAATATCTCTTGATCTATCATTTAGTTCTTACTTTTAATCTCAGTCGTCTAATCAATAGTCTGAAAAAATATCAATTGTCTTATGTCTAATTAGTTGCATGAAAAAAAGTACAGTTTTGGGACAATCCTAACCGTCTAATTAATGGGTTGAATCTCCATTTTTACTGATATCCACGCCGTCCATTCATTTTTATAGATCACTTTAGCGGTTAATCTAAAAAATGAGGCAGATCTAAATCTCGGGTGGACCACACCACAGGAAAATAGTAGTGATTGAATCTTCACCATTAAAACCCTCTTAGGGCCCACTTAATGTTTATTTGATAACCACGCCATCCATTTATTTTTACAGATCACCACTTTAGGAGTTATTCCTAAAAATGAGGCAGATCTAAATATCAGGTGGACCAAACTATTGGAAAATAGTAGTGATTGAATCTCCACCATTAAAACCCTCTCAGGGCCCACCGTAATGTTTATTTGACATCCTTCAGTCATATAGACCTGGATGAAGGCAAATTACCCAAAAAAAAAAATAACACAAATATCAGCTTGATTAAAACTTTTGTGGTCCTAGTAAGTTTTTAATGATAAGCGTTCAATCAACTCTGTATGTGGTCCACTTGAGATTTAAATCTACCTCATTTTTTGGACAAATTCCGTTAATCATATGGAAAAATAGATGGACGGAATGGATGTAATAATAAATCATGGGTAGTGGCGTGGTCACTAGCCAATCCCTTTCCTGATGGAAATTAAATAAAAATAAAAATTCTCACCGTCTATTAAAAGTTTTTATAACCTGCGGTGAGCTTGGGCCGGTAATTGGACAATCCCAACCGTCTAATCAAAGCCCTGAAACAAATCTCACCGTCTAATCAATGGTGAAAACAGATATAAACCGATCATAGGAAAAAAAAAAGAAAAGGCCTGAAACAAATCTCACCCTCTAATCAGTGGTGAAAAAGATATGACCGTTCAAAAAGAGGATGGAAACAAAAATATAACACTCTTACCGACAAAAATTTTCGTCAGTGAAAAGCAAAAATTGTGGGAAAAATGTTTTCAATATTCTTTTTCATGTGATATTAAAAATCATTTACATATTACCATTTAATTTTATATATATATATATATATATATAAAAATTTCTACTCATATGATATAAAAACTACACACACACACACACAAATCATTTAAATATTAGCTTAAAAATATAACACTTTTACCAACAAAACTTTTCATCGGTAAAAAAATTATTCCCAACGGTTTTGGTTCGTTGGTAAAAGTCACTTTTACCGACGAACATTTTTGTCGGTAAAAACATGATTCCCGATTTGTCGGTAAAAACATGATTCCCGACAATTTTGGTTCATCGGCAAAAGTCAGGGTGAAAATTGTTGCACTTAAATAGAGGACAATTTTACCGACGGATAATTTCGTCGGTAAAAATATTATTCCCGACGGTTTTGGTTCGTCGGTAAAACTTATACCACAACTTTTTCAAGACAGCGGGAAAATGTTCCAAGTTAAAAATTAGATCATTATTCCCGACAAAAAGATTCGTTGGTAAAACTCTCAGTGGAAAATTTTCTATCTTAAAAATATAACACTTTTACCTACGAAAATGTTCGTCGGTAAAAATATTATTCCTGACGGTTTTGGTTCATCAATAAAACTCTTACCACTAAACTTTTTCAAGACAGCGGGAAAATTTTCCAAGGAAAAATTAGATCATTATTCCCGATGAAACTATTCGTCGGTAAAACTCTCAGTGGAATATTTTCTATGATAAAAATATAACATTGTTACCGACGAAAATTTTCGTCGATAAAAACATTATTCCCGACGGTTTTAGTTCGTCTGTAAAAGTTATCTTTAAATAGACGACTTTTACCGACGAATATTTTCGTCGGTAAAACTATTATTCCCGACGATTTTGTTTCGTCGGCAAAAGTCAGGGTGAAATTTTTCGAAGTTAAATAGACGCGGTAAAAATCTTAGCGGGAAAATTTCCAAAATAGCGCGAAAATTTTCTATCTTAAAATTTTAACACTTGTACCGACGAAAAATTTCGTCGATAAAAATATTATTACCGACGAAAAAAAATTTCGTCGGTAAAAGTGCAATTTTACCGATGAAATAAAATTTCGTCGGTAAAAACATACTTTTACCGATGAAATTTGTTTCGTTGGCAAAAAATTCATCGATAAAAGCGTTGTTTCTTGTAGTGTATTCTTTCTTTATGCTTGCTGTTTTTCTCTTCTTCCAATCCTCAATCCTGAGAGGAGAGAAAAAAAAAAAAAAGAACATAGAGAGTGAGAGAGAAGAGAAGAAATCAAAAGTGATTATTCTAATATTGTTTTAATGAAGAATAGTTTTTATCTTTTTAGGCATAGCCTTCGCTAAGCTCGGACTCGATTCAGTATAAACATTTCAAGCTAGGCTCAGCTCGGCTGAATATTATGGCTCGTAACAGGCAAGGCCGAATTCAAGCCTATGTTGAATAAAGCAGACTGGGCTTGGACGAGGTTTGGCCAGGACCAAATCGGGTCCGTTGACACTCTTGATTTTGAGCTGACCTGTTCTACATGGTGGATTGCTAGATTAAGAAGTGGATTAAGTGCAGCTCCAGAGGGTGTGGGAGGGTCTGGCCCTTACCCTGGGATCCACCTTCATGCATGTTGTTATGGGAAAATACGATCCGACCATAGTAGAAGGTCTGCTCAGCCTAGTCATGTCTCCGGACTGTTCAACCGAGCTTCCTTTAAAGTTGGCTCAACCAGACGAGCGATCACTCCATAAATACTTCATCGAAAGGGATCAACGAGTTAGATAGGTCCGAGCCATGGCATGAAAAGATACGGGCTCGAATAAACCAATCCAAACCATTCTCAGGAAAAGTGATCAGATCTGACCCAGCGTTGTCCGATCCCGGTTGAAAGAAAGTTTTACTCGGCTCATCTGCTTAGTTCGACTTTGGTCGACCAGTTTAGTTAAGATGACTGAGCTGACTTTCATCCCATAACGCACAATAACTTTAACCGTCTAACCACGATCACGAGATAACTGACAGCATTTTCATGCACGTACTTTTCACCTAATGGCAGAGATCGTGTCGAGAATAGCGGACGTCCACTCCGACCAAACAGTATAGTATGAGCTTAACCTAATGGAATAGGTATGCAAAATTTCTCACCCAAAACCCTATCTACCCAATTTAGACCCAGATTCCAAGCTTGACTTTGGCATCGGATGGTCCCTGCTGTAGTCGGGGCTTCCATTGTCGTTCCTCTATGCATGTGCTCGGATCTAGGAGCTTGGCGAGGGCGAACTAGATTTTTGCATCAACACATGTGTTACGTATTTTCACTTTTTCACATTAAGGAAAAAAAAACATAATAATTGTTAAGAAAAATTACTTTAAATAATAAAATAATAATATATTTTCTTATTTTATTTTATAATGATGGCTATTTTTCTTTATTTTCTAATATTACTTCGTCCAACATTGTAAAGAAAGTAGGAAGAGAAAACCTTTATATTAAATCATTTTACTAATGAGCCCTGGTTGTGTTGGGATATGTCTTCGACTCAAAGGCATACATGGCATCACATGCATGCACGTGACTGTAACAAGTGCCTCCAATCTCTCAATAATACTTATTATTTGTAATATTGTTATTTCCTGTCAATTTCTTTATTAGAACCAACACTTATTACACCCTTTCATGGACTTTTAAATGTTAACCATTTTTATTTTTTTGGTAATCAGTTCCTTTCTCACAAATACTTGAATTGTCATAGCATCTTTCCCTGTAGGGCTTATTTAATTCTTTAAAATTGGATTTGATCGTTTTGCATTGGCGCTTGTGAAACTCTTGTTTCAAAAAAAAAAAAAAAAGATTCCTCAAGTCTATTTTAAACTATAAATATATATGTTAAAATCTGCACGGGATCTCTTGTTACGTATACTGGCCTTTTAAATTTTATTATTATTATTATTATTATTATTATTTTGTCTTTGCATGTCCAATGTGGCCCCCACCTTACAAAGGTCATCAATCTAGAATACCCAAAATTCGTTGGTGATTGTTCCATCAAGCCCTAAAGTCCATCGCACGCGAGCTTGAATCTTTTGCCATTCTAGAATAATAAATTGCAATTTCACCTGTACACGTTTTCCTTAGCAGGACTCAATTCAGACTGCGGTCATTCTTATGTCGTGGCACCTGTTCCACCGTACAAGTGGCATTATCCTAACTGACCGTTAGACTTATGAATTTGGTCTATATTGAATGGGTCAATTCAAACGGATAAGATTGTTCGATTGGAGTGAGTTTTGTTACGTGCTTGCGCACGCGGATTGTGTATGGATACTATGTGGAGCCCACCGTGATGTATGTGTTTTATCCACACGTCCATCCGTTTTTCAGATCATTTTAAGCTAAGATCCTAAAATTAAAGCATATCCAAAGATTAAGTACACCACACCATAGAAAATAGTGAGAATAATGACGTCCACTGTGTGATAATGCTTATACGGTTGATCTTCTAGAAGACATAAGCGATCTCACACACGTTTAATGTGACAGACCTGTATGAGTATCATGAACCAGAGCTGGATGATAAATCAATGACAAGTTTTTTCAAGTGGAAGGGAATCTGACATAGGATATGGAGCATTCACGTGACCATCACAAATGGACCGGTAGAAGTCCAGAAAAAATCAACAAAGTTTCAACATAAGAGGTCAATTGAGTCAGTCAATCGATCTGATCGATCGATTAAAATTTAGATTTAAATGAAGAGCTTGCTGGACAATTTTTACTCAATTCTACATCTGAATATGAAATACTTTTTTTTTTTTTTTCAATTTTTATTTATTTATTTATTTTTTAAAATTGCATATAAGGATTTATTTAAGAGTATGTAAGCATGCAAACTCGTTTATTTAAATAGTTTTTAATAAAACACATACTACGTTGGCCCCCACGATGCAGGCGGTGTTAGGTCACCATCCCCTTTGGGTTAAGTGGGGCATGGTTTGGGTGGATCTTCATATACACTAAGGTCAATGGGTCCCTTAGCTGTGGGGCCTATTGTGACGTATTGGCTTACATCTACACTGCTTTTTGAGAGCTCGTTTTATGTCACGAGTTTTGTTTTTTAAATGATGGAAATCCAAATCTTAGGTAGACCATACCACAGAAACAGAAACAATCGTGATTAAATCTCTACCATTAAAAACTTAAGGGGCGAACGGAATCTTTATTTTCCATCCAACATGTTGATAAGGTCACAAAAATGTGAACGAAGAGACCAAACAAATATCAACCCTTAAGAAGTTTTTAATGATCAATTTTCACTGTTTTTTTTTTTTTATTATTATAGTCCACCTGAGATTTGGATCTGTTTCAATTATTTGGACCACGTCCTAAAATCAGTTTTCAAAATGGATGGACGGCATAGATATATATAAGACAAATACATCATGGTGGAGCCATGATTGGGGATCCCACTCACCTCAGTGCATCCGCGGATCCATCGAAGCCACACCCAGTTAAAAGGGAGCGATCCAATACTATCTCAGAGTATATGGCATTTTAAACACAACCAATGCGAAAGTGGATATAAGATGTATATTAACTCAAAATAAAACCAGCAAAGTTGCGGGACCCACTTTCTCTAAGTTGCATTCCAAAAATCAGATTGGTTGAAGTAATGTTGTCATTTATTGTCGAACTTACTTGGACGCTTGCATAATTTCTGTTGATGCAAAAATTTGGTCGACCCTTTTTTGACCTTTGAGTACCTGCACAGGAAGAAGACAAAGGAGACCCTGACTAGAGCAGGGGACCCTCCGATGCCAAAGTTAGGCTACGAATCTGGGTCTTGTAGTATTGAGGGGTTTTTGGTGAGAGATTTTGCATACCTTTTCACCATTAGAGATGCTCCCATTTATAGGAGAGAGAAGATCTCTCTCCTATAAAGGAGACCCTGGCTAGAGCAGGGGATCCTCCGATGCCAAAGTTAGGCTAGGAATCTGGGTCTTGTAGTATTGAGGGGTTTTTGGTGAGAGATTTTGCATACCTTTTCACCATTAGAGATGCTCCCATTTATAGGAGAGAGAAGATCTCGTAGTATGGGGATTCTTTCCTAATATCTTTGAGATCTGCTATGATCCAGGATCTTCCCGAGATTGTAGGTTCCCGCGATTGTCAGGATTTGATATTATCTTCTGGAGATCTTGGAAGAGATCTTTGAGACTTAGGAAGATTCTTCGGATCCGTAGTTTAGCTTTAGGTCCTCTCTCAAGGCGAGTGTCGAGTTGGAAATGACTAATACTGTTATGCTCAATAGATCAACATTCACCATTTTCGACCATCAGTCGAGCCGGAAAGTTCATGTTCCATTCATTTGGGTGTTGAGACCTTTTGACCTTGTCAGGGGTTCTATGACCATATTATGGCCAACCTATGGCCAAGATCTGTGGTCGATCTGTGACCGATCTGTGGCCAATTTGTGACTGATCTATGACCGGCCTGTGACCGATCTGTGGCCGATTTATGGCCGATTTGTGACCAATCTATGGCCGGTCTGTGATCGATCTGTGGCCGATCTGTGATCGATCTATGGTAGGTATGTGACTGATCTATAGCCGATATGTGATTGATCTATGGCTGACCTATGGGTTAGGTCGATATCTGGCCATTTGGGTGGACTCGTAGTCCCATTCTTTAAGTGTCCTTGCATTTACATCACCATTCTTGAAGGTCAGCCTGCTTTTGGACGTAGAAGCCTGATCAGGCTTAGGTTTCACTGTGCCCGTGCTAGTTCAGTAGAGTTGGTCCATTCCATAAGCCAACTTATCGAGTTGTCCATTTTTCCCCAACACCGAGCCCCCCTTACTCCTTAGGCTGACCTATGGAGGTTCGAAAAGTAAGTTGGTTGGAGCTAGATCAGATTATACATGGACTAAGTGGAGTCATATTGTCATTAATGCCAAGTATGGCGGCCAACACGGAAGTCGAAACATTTCAGTTCTTTATCATGGCACGTCGTTTCGTGGCTCGAGGTCATGTGGGGCGCCAAGCTGTCTTTTTAACGACGGACCGACGAGGTCGTGACGCCTGGTGTTATACTCGTTATTGGGGTCGAGCAACACATGGGATCGCACCACGTGTCGAGTTGGGGTAGTCGAGGGGTCGTCGTACAAAATTGCATTTATGGGTGTCTTTAATGACTGCCACCACGTGGCACTGCTACATAAGGGAAGCCCGAACCTTTAGGGTCTTTCCCGTCTGCATTTTTTCTTCTTCCCCCTTCCGTCTTCTCATTCATCTTTGGGCGATTTTCGGTGTCTGTTTTCTTCTTCAATCAGGTTGGAGACTTGCCCGTTCTTTCCCTGGTGAGCTCCATCTTCCCCTCCTCCTTTTGTTTTTCTATTTAGGAGTAATTTTACTCGTAAGAACCACCATGTCAAGCTCATTGAGCTTACGAGAGGGGGCAATTGGGCCGACCTAACTTATGGGCCGTCCTCTCCTCAACAAGTAGTTCTCTCTTGGGATAGTCTTGGTTCAATGGTTCATGTCAGTCCGACCTATCCTAGGTGTAGTCTGCGACCTAACTTAAGTGTGGTCTGCCGACTTGTCTTGTCGAGACCGAGGTGACTTGTCGAGGCCAAGCTGACCTATCGAGACCGAGGTGACTTGTCGAAGCTGAGCTGACCTATCGAGGCCAGGCTGACCTGGGGGTAGTAGATCTTTAAGCGCTTAGCATCCCATGGGCGGAGTAAGAACCCCCATGTCTTCTAGTCGATATGTCCCTCAGTATTCGATATCGAGGTCGGAGTTGGCTGATGAGCCCTATTGCTGAGTTGACCTACCGAGGCCGAGCAAACCTGGGAGTAGTATGCCGAGCTGTCAAGGCCAAGATGACTTGCCGAGGCTCAATCGTCAGGTTTCCTTTCTCAGCTCTGCTTCTTTCAGCATTTACTTCGACTTAGTGTTTAAAAGAGTGTACCGATGGAAGTGACTTTCTGGATGTCGGTTGGTATGTTGGCCTTAGTCTTAGTCGTTTTCTTTCTTTCTTTTGGCGCTAAGCTGAGCTGTTGAGGCTGAACGGACCTGTTGAGGCTGAACTAACCTACCTATTGAGGCCGAGCGGACCTGTTGAGGCCGAGCTGACCCGTTGAGGCCGAATTGACCTGTTGAGGCCAAGCTGACCTATTGAGGCCGTGCCGACCTGTTGAGGCCGAGTTGAGTTCCCAAGGCTGGGGTGGTTTTGGCTATTATACTGCCCAGCGGGCTCTAGGTTATTGATTAAAAAAGAACTGAGATGATTGCAAACAAATGATTCAGGAAGAGCTCTGCATTGGCTACATTAAATGATTAAGGAAGAGCTCTGGATTCACCGCATCAAATGATTTATGAAGAGCTCTGACTAGGCTACAGCAATGGTACAGGAAGAGCTTTGACTTAGCTGCAGCAATGGTTCAGAAAGAGCTCTGACTTAGCTGCAGCAATGGTTCATGTAGAGCTCTGGATTGGCTACATCAAATGATTAAGGAAGAGCTCTGGATTCACTGCATCAAATGATTTATGAAGAGCTCTGACTGGGCCGCGACAATGGTTCAGGAAGAGTTCCGATTTGATTGCAACAATGGTTCAGGAAGAGCTCTGACTTGGCTATAACAATGGTTTAGGAAGAACTCTAACTTGGCTGCAGCAATGGTTTAGGAAGAGCTTCAACTTGGCTGCAGCAATGGCAGCTAGCGCTTTCTTCTTTCATTTCGTCATTATAGATTGTTTGGAGCATTTATGGTAGAGCACGAATGACTTAAGATGTCACTCCCATAGATGGCACCAAACTATTGATGCAAAAATCTAGTCCACCCTTTTTCGACCTTTGAGTACCTGCATAAGAAGAAGACAAAGGAGACTCTGGTTAGAGCAGGGGACCTTCCGATGCCAAAGTCAGGATAGGAATCTGGGTCTTGTAGTATTGAGGGGTTTTAGGTGAGAAAATTTGTGTACCTTTCACCATTAGAGATGCTCCTATTTATAGGAGAGAGAGAGGATCCCGTAGTATGGAGATTCTTTCCTGATATCTTGGAGATCTGCTACGATCCAAGATCTTCCTGAGATTACAGGTTCCCGCGATTGTCAGGATTTGATATTATCTTTTGGAGATCTTGGAAGAGATCTTTGAGACTTAGGAAGATTCTTCGGATCCGTAGTTAGGCTTTAGGTCGTCTCTCAAGGCAGGTGCTGAGTTGGAAACAATTGATACTGCCCTGCTCGATAGATCAGCATCACCATTTTTTATTGTTAGTCGAGTCGGAAGGTTCGTGTTCCCTTCATCTGGGTGTTGAGACCTTTTGACCTTGTTAGGGGTTCTATGATCGTATTATGGCCGACCTATGGCGGACTTATGACCGATCTATGATCGATCTGTGACCGATCTATGGCCGGTCTGTGACCGATCTGTGGTCTGTCTATAATTGATTTATGGCCGATTTGTGACCGATCTATGTCCAGCCTCTGACCGATCTGTGGATTAGGTCGATATCTGGCCATTTGTGCGGACTCGTAGTCTCATTCTTTGAGTGTCCTTGCATTTGCATCACCATTCTTGAAGGTCTGCCTGCTTTTGGACATAGAAGCCTTATCAGGCTCGGGTTTCACTGGGCTCATGCTGGTTCAGTAAAGTTGGTCCATTCCATAATCGACTTATCGACTCGTCCATTTTTCTCCCAACAATTTCTATTTCTGAAAGTCCAATAATAAATGTCACGAACCCCATAGTCTTCATGTTACGCCTAAAGTGGAACCATATTTCGAGCAGTGTGGATTGTCTGTGTCTAAGGCACTGGAAATTCCAGTCCGATGACTCACTAACAAGATACGCAGAATTTCTCTCTCTCGATAATAGATTGTGTGCTGCATAACAAAGACTTTTAATGTGTGAAACTTATGTGGGCTCTAAAATAATTTGTGTTTTAGATCCACATGGTCCATCAAATGTTACAGATCATCATACACCATGGTTCCAAAAAATGAGTCACATCCAAAGCTCAAGTGAACCACACTATAGAAAGCAGTATGTATTAAACAAACTATTGTTGAGACTTTCCTAGGGCCATCATGAGGCTTATTTTCCATTTGACTTGTTCATAAGATCACACACACCTCGATGAAGTTAAAATACAAATATCACCTTGATCATAGACTTCTGTGGCCCTAAAATCTTTTCAATGGTAGCATCAATTCCTACTGTTTTTTGTGATGTGGTCCACTTTTGCTTTAGATCTGTATAGTTTTTAGACTCATATCATAAAAAGACCCAAAATTTTAGATGAAAAGTATGGATCTAAGAAATAAATCATCATGCGGACCACTTAAATTTCACACCTAAAATTTGTTGCTTGTTGTCAAGTGCAAGGGAGAGGATTAGGTGAGACGCAGGCCTCACCCAAGATGTTGTAGCCCTTACATTAGGGCCTATAATGCAGGATAATTAACCACTTGCTTTAAAAACTCGAATTGTTAGAGCATGGCGAATTAATCCATTTATCTCATAGCTAAGGCCCCACATCTCATGGGTTAGGACCTCAGTCGAATCCCTCTCGTGGGCCTCAAATCACATGGGTACCGCCTCACACGGGCTGCCCATCCCAAGTGTATCCCCGCATCCCACAGGCTACCCCACTCGAGCCCGGTGTGAAATGCACATTAATCACTCCCGGTGAAGAGTCTTAAACATGAAATCTCCCCCTTGGGCCCCTGCATCCCGCGACCCTACTAGAGCCCGATATGAAAATGCCCCTGCATTAGCCTACTTTGATTTGTGCATTTAATTTGTATCTATTCCGTTCATGATCATGATCATTTTAGAGCATGGTACCAAAATATAAGAAGATACAATTATCAGTTGGATCATGTTCCAGGAAATACAGATGATGGGACACCCTACCATTAAAACTTCATAGGACTCACCTTAATGTTTCCTTAGGTTTAATTTTCCATCCAAGTTGTTAATAATTTCACATAAGCTTAGATGAAGAGGAAAAAAAATAGCCGCTTGATCCAAAACTTTTGTGGCTCATTAATGGTCGATCACCACTGTTGCCTATGGTACAGTCCAGCTGATAATTTGATCTGCATCATTTTTGCATCATATCTTAAAATAATCTGGAAAAAAAAAAAAAAAGGATGCATGAGGTGGATATGGCATACACACATCAAGGTGGCCACCATCGTAAGGGCTTCACCGTCTTGAGTGAGACCGATGTCTCACCTAATCCACTCCCGTTGTGCATCACCGGGAGAGAAGAAAACAGGAAGTGTTAAAAAAAAAATGATGGATGAGCAATGATTTAAGTCTTAGATGACAAATAAATCTCAAAATAGACCTTAGGAAGGTTTCAACGGTTTAATTGCCACTACTTTCTACAATGTGGTTCACTTAAGCTTTGAATGTGCATTTTTTTTTTTGGCTCATGCTCTGGAATGATACGTAAAAATTTACGCAGTACTGTGTGGATCTAAGACATGAATCATTGCTCGGCCCAAAGAAGTTTCACATGCTAAAAAGTCGCGTCAGGCAGCAGACATCTATTTGGGAGAGAAATCTAACCTATCTTGCTAGCCGGAGTCACGGTGGACGAGTGAGGATCGTCTATGAAGAAGGCACGGGAAAATTCACTATCATCACTTCTCATTGGTCCATGTCATCGGGGATAACTCCAACTAATAAGATACACGTGATTTCTCTCTCCAAAATAGATCATGCTCTACACAACATGATTTATGTTTTAGATTCACCCTAACTATCAATTTTTACTGATCATCCAGGAGCATCTAAAGCTCAAAAATGAGGCACATCTAACTATCAATTTTTACTGATCATCCTGGAGCATCTAAAGCTCAAAAATGAGGCACATCTAACTATCAATTTTTACTGATCATCCTGGAGCATCTAAAGCTCAAAAATGAGGCACATCTAACTATCAATTTTTACTGATCATCCTGGAGCATCTAACTCTCAATTTTTACTGATCATCCTGAAGCTCAAAAATGAGGCACATCTAAAGCTTAAGTGGACCACACCAAAGGACTGAGGATTGAACCAATACCATTGAAACCTTCCAAGTATTCACCATTTGGTTATTTTGATATTTAACCTCTTCGTAGGGTTACACAGACCTGGATTAAAGGAAAACATACCTTGACGTGTGTATTGTGTATCTACCTTGTCCATCTGTTTGAGATAATTTTAGGGCATTATTGAAAAATACAAGTAGATCCAGTTATTAGGTGGACCATTCATAGGAAACAGAGGTGAGTGGCCATTAATAGTCCACAAAAGCTTTTTATCAGGCCGATATTTGTTTTTCCTCTTCATCTAGGCTTATGTGAACTTATCATCGGATTGGAACGAAAATTAAGCCTAAGGAAACATTAAGGTGAGCCTAAAGAAGTTTTTAATGATAGGGTGTTATATCACCCGTGTTTTCTGGAATACGATCCAGTAATCCTTACTGCTTTGTATGGTGTGATTCACTTGAATTTTGGATGTAACTCATTTTCAGTATCAAGCTCTACGTGTGTGTAACATTAATGGATGGTATAGATCAAACACAACACAAAAGTCATGATGGACCCACAAAAGCGCCACAATGTCTAATGTAGTTAGCAATCCATGTGCGAGATAGAAATATGGCGTTTCTGGTTAACTGATTCAACGAAAATGACGTGTACAGATGAGAGGCCACGGCACTCGAATTTCTTGTGGACGCGGATTAGATACTGACATTTTAATAATCCCTATTGAAGTGACGTCACCGAGTTCTGTTGGCCCACCATTAATTAATTAATTATATATATATATATATATATATATATATATAGAGAGAGAGAGAGAGAGAGAGAGAGAGAGAGAGAGAAGGTACAATGCACTCGAGCTGACAATGAGCTCCCTTGAGGTCAAGCTGTGTGGGCCCCACCGTGATGCGTGTCGATCATCAACACCGTGCATTTGATGAGTCCCCTTTAAATTATGGGATATGCCAAAAATCAGCCGTATACGGAACTCAGGTGGGCCATACCATCTAAAATTGTGTGAAGACACCGTTAAAACATATAAAAGCACTTGGTGGGGCCCACTGAGTTTTGCATGCGCCTGAAACTTGGTCTGAACCCTCATTCAAGTGGGACACACATAATGGATGGGCTGGATTTCAAACCACATCTCGGTGGGCCCTCAAAAATGGTTATGAATGTTTTAATGGTGCACGACCCCTCTCCACTTCTGTATGTGGTGTGGTCCACACAAGTCACGGATTGACTTGATATTTGAGACCTAGACTCACGATGGAATGGTGCATCTGACGGATGGGGTAGATGTTCGAAACACATCACGGTGGGGCCCACACAGCTCGACCTCATGGGACGGACTCGTGAGGTCGAGTGCATAGTACCTTTTCCCATATATATATAGGCATGCTCCCCTGCGCACGTGCGCACCTTTGCACACGTGTCATAGGTGTCTAATCTGAATGATCCATGTAATGCGGAATCCCATGAAACCCCATGTGACAAATTTTCACCCCGATCTAAAATTTTGGTGGGCCATAGCAAAGAGAAATGTAAATCAAGGGAGGAAACTGTTTTCATTTTTCATGGCCCATCAAAGTTTTAGATCAAAGTAAAACTTGGGCCCAGGGGTTTTCACGAGGTGTTGCTTCACATGAACGGTTCAGATTTTGGACATTTTTATATATATATGGGAAAAGGTACTATGCGCTCGAGCTCACGATAAGCTCCCATGAGGTTGAGTTGTGTGGGCCCCACCGTCGTGCGTGTCAACCATTAACACCATGCATATGATGGGTCCCCTTTAAATTATGGGATATCCCAAAAATTAGCTGTATTCGGAACTCAGGTGGGCCATACCATCTAAAAATATGTGAAGACATGTCAAAAACATATAAAAGCACTTAGTGGGGCCCACATGAGTTTTGAATGTTACTGAAACTTGGTCTGAACCCTCATCCAAGTGGGACACACATAATGGATGGGCTGGATTTGCAAACCACATCTCGGTGGGCCCAAAAAAATGGTTATAAATGTTTTAATGGTGCACGACCCCTCTCAACTACTGCATGTGGTGTGGCCCACACAAGTCACGGATTGACTTGAATTTTGAGACCTAGGCCCACGATGGAATGGTGCATCTGACTGATGGGGTAATGAGGTAGATGTTCGACACCCATCACGGTGGGGCCCACGCAGCTCGACCTCATGGGACGTTCCCATTAGCTGAGCGCATAGTACCTTTTTATATATATATATATATATATATATATATATATATATATATATATATGTATGTATGTATGTTATGGGAAGATCCAAGTCTGCATAAGATCCGAAGATAAAGTACCGAGCCGAGTCGACTAGCGAGATCAGCATCCGAGGCCTAACCCGTCCGCCCTGATATGAGCATTCCAGAGAGACATGACATTCAGAATACCTTCACCACGGCCGCGGGTCGGGGCGGTATCCGTAATCCGAGCGGATGCAAAAACTGCATACTCCGCTCCTCACGAGAACTATTCGCTCGCCAACTTCACCTCAGCAAAACCTTTGCCTCGGAGCCCCATTCGAGATATCGGCTCGGACCTACGTATCGTCCGAGTTCAACAGAATATGCATCAAGACAACTGCACGGGTAAATGACTTTTGGCTGAGCCGAGCCAAGTAGATATTAAAGTCCCGTTTGCCAAATGAGGAAACTGTCATAACCGGACGTGGCCGAAAACTTCGTCCGATTATACGTATTACGCTCTTAACACGCTACACGATCTGCAGATTACGTGCAATATCTCCACGATTTAGGAATCCCCCTGATCGTGTCGAGATTGTCGAACCCGGACAGCTCAACCATCAGGTATAAGTAGTTCATCACTTCGTTGCCACAGGGATGGAACATCTTGCACTCTCCCTCTATCTTCCAACTTAGACCCCAATTCTCTTGACCTGACTTAGGTATCGGAGGGTCCCCCGGCCTAGCCAGGTCTCCCTTGCTTACTTTTTGTGCAGGATCAAGGTCCATCCGAGGAGTGGAGGGCGATCCAGATTTTGACATCAACAATATATATAATCCACATCCTACATTTAGAGCATGAGCCAATTAATGAGTGAGATCCAAAGCTCGAGTGTACCCCATAACCAAAAACAGTGGGGAGAGTGACACCCACTATTAAAATTTTCTATCTAGTTGATATTTGTTTTTGTATCTTCTTTCCTGACTTTGTCAACTCGTGAGCCACATGAACCTTATCATAAACCTTAGGAAGGTTTCAACTCTCGGGGTCACTCTTTTCCCTGTTTTTATTTATTTATTTATTTATGGGATGGCTAATACAAATTTGGATCTGTCCCATTATTAGGTACAATTCCTGAATTATTCCCTCCGTATCGATAGACGGTGTGGATGCAACAAATACATAACGGTCGGGCTCACGTAACTTCATTAGCTAGTATCACTACTCAAGTTGTAGTAGCTAATCCCGAGAGCATCTGCAACTTTTTCTGGAAGCGGATTGACTGTGGTGTGGTGGCTGCTGTAGGTACTCGTGCGAAGATGAACTGACGTTCCTCCACCTCCGAGATGTACGAACGGTTCAAAGGAGATCAAAGTTACATGCCCCACGGTGATGTATTTATTATATCTATTATATCTACACTGTTTATCTAATTTCAGAAATCATTTTAGAGCATTATCCAAAAAATAAATTATATTGAAAGATCATCTGGACCACACCACAAATAGCATTTGAGATAATGATTTTCACCGTTAAACAATTTGTAGGGCCCACCATAACATTAATTTTCCATCTAATCTGTTCGTAAGATCACAAAGACCTGAATGAAGAGTAAAAAGAAATTTCATATTGATCGAAAACTTCTTTAACTCCAAAAAGGGTTTCAATGATAGCCGTTCAATCCCCCACTGCTTTTTTCAGTGTGGTCCACTTGATAGTTAGATATATCTTATTTTTCGTCTCAAGCCTTAAGACCAGCTCGCCAAATGGATGGACGGTTTGGATATAATACATACCTCATTTTAAGACCCCCAGAATTTGCCGACGTTAATACAGCAGCTATATAGGTGGTGTGAGGTACACTTAGCCAAATCCGCTTCCCCTTTTTCGCGAGTTGAATTTAAGTTGCTTGAACGATACGTTTGCAATTCCTAGGAGCCTGCGTGTCATCCATCAGACCCAGCCAGAGTTTCAAAGTTCGCTGTCCTCCATCTCTCTCTGTAATGGACCGCCGGCGGAGAAGCACCCCGAAAGTGCTCGAGCACTGCCGAGTCGCTCCCCCACCCGACTCAGTCCAACCAACCGCTCTCCGACTCACCTTCTTTGACATCATATGGATGCAGATCCCACCAGTCCAACGGCTCTTCTTCTACAATTTCTCCGATCCCAACACCACCACGCTCCTCTCCAACCTCAAGCGCTCCCTCTCCCTTGCACTCCAGATCTTCTACCCCCTCGCCGGAAACCTGACCCACTCTCCTGAAACCGGCCACCACGAGATCCTCTACGCCGACGGCGACTCGGTCCTGCTCACCATTGCCGAATCTGACTCCGATTTCGAACATCTTATCGGGTCCCATCCACGAGACGTAACGGATTTCCATCCTTTCGCGCCTCACCTGCCCGGTTCCGATTCGCTCCCCGCGCCCGTCCTGTCCTTGCAGGTAACTCTCTTCCCCAACTCGGGCTTCTGCATCGGCATCTCCGTGCACCACGCGGCAGCGGATGGGTGGACCTCGACACACTTCATGAAATCCTGGGCGTCGATTTGTAGAACTGGAGATGCTTCGTCGATCAAGCAGCTCCCGATTTACGACAGGACCGTCACCAACGGTATGGATTGGCTCACCACAAAGCACTTTCTCGAGATGGAGAAAGTCAAAGCCAAGGAATGCCTCGATGCTCTCGACGTGAATAGCCAACCCCACGCGGTACGAGCCACCTACTTGCTGAGTCGAGCCCACATCGAGCGACTACGGAGCTGGGTCGCGACTCGACGAGTCAATGGGAGCGAGAAAGATTCCCGTCTCTCGTCCTTCGTCCTAACGATCGCATACGTGTGGGTGCGCGTCATCATGGCACGTGGACCTGAGGATGATGAGAAGATGGCCCACCTCGTCTTCGCAGTGGATTATCGGGCTCGGCTGGACCCGCCGCCACCCGCGGCGTATTTTGGGAACTGCATTGGAGCGTGCTTCGCGCATGCGAAGGTGGGCGAGTTGACTCAGGAGAATGGGGTGGTTGTTGCAGCCGAGTCAATTGGGAGAGCAATTCGCGGGTTGGAAGGAGACGGGGTTTTGAAAGGTGCCGAGAGTTGGATTCGGAGGGCAATGGAGTTAGCGAGCGATCGGGTCTTCTCTATTGCCGGGTCGCCCCGGTTCCGAATCTACGATACGGATTTTGGGTGGGAGAGGCCTAAGAAGGTGGAGGTGCTTTCAATAGAAGGAACGGGGGCGATGTCGCTTGCCGAGAGCAGAGATGAAGAAGGTGGGGTTGAGATCGGTCTGGCACTACTCGATTACGAAATGAACGTTTTTGATTCGCTGTTCAAGGAGGGCCTGGAAAGTCTTTCTTAATTTCCAAACGTCCGTCACCTTGTTGATTGGTGAAAGGGCGGGAATAAACGGATGGTAAATCTAAATCCTTCTCTCCACAGGACAGATGGCAGAGTGATATTGATAGGTCCACACTCGGACAGATGGAATCAGCTTGGATTTATATCTATATAAGCTACGATATTAATCGGCTACGTACCAGGATGGAGTCTCTCTCTCTTTTCAGCAAAGGGATTATTTCACAAAAAGGGGTTAGCTGCTCGGGTGGGCGCTACTAGCTGATATTTCACAGGTAAAGCCTCTCTCACTCTTCAAACTGTTTTTCCTAGTGTGGTACCTTTGAATATGGATGAACCTAATTTTAAGTTTTAGTATGGCATTTAATAGTTGGAGTAGATTTCATATAATCAATGGTAGACATCTATTTTCCAATTATTTCTCTTGATGTGGCTCACCTAAATCACAAGCTTGTCTAATTTTTTGATCTAATCTAAACATGGGATTAAACATCTAATGGTTGAAATGGATCTCACATGCACATCATGGTGGGCCTTATAAAAAAAACATAAGGGCACGTCCAGTGAATAAGAAGTGAGCTGGTAGATAACTTCCAACGTGTGTATGCTAGCCAACGCATTTCATGAGTTGGCGAGCATTGCCTTCTCTTCGCTCCACCTTGTACAGCCAAAGCCTTTTTGACTGAGTAAATGGAAAATGGTAAGCACCTGGTCCTTAGGACCTTAGCTGGATACCTGCCTAAAGTTACTCTCTAATGCAGAGGAAGGACTTAAAATACATCCACCTTGCACATATCTCTTGATCCAACGTCAATATCACGTGGGTCACGTGGTAATGGATCAGTCTTGAGAATGGCCCAAACGGTAATATCCATGGTCTATGAAGGTAAATTATGTGATGAAAATAACTTCAAAAGTATTTTATTATTTTTATAACTTTTTGGCTTCTCTCCCTCCTCCTCACCTCTTCACTCGATGGATGGTCCATACCAAGTAGTCCTCACATGATGGGTGGTCCACATCAAGAGTAAGTCCCACACGATGGATGTTCTACATTGAAGGTGGCCCTCACATTATGGATGACTCGTATTGACATGGGCCCACATAACAGATGGTCCACATCCAAAGTCAGCCGCCAATGATCTATATCCAAGGTGACACATGTATGATGGACAACTTACATTTAAGATGGGGCCACACAATTGATAGTCCACATTAAAGTTGGGCCCCACAGGATGGGCAGTGGACATTGGAGGTTGGCCCCACATGATGGATTACCCACATCAAGGTGGCCCCCTATAATAAATGGTCCACATAAATGGCTGGCCCACATCAAAAGTGGGCTCCATATGATCAGCGGTGGATCGATATTGAAGTTGATCCGCATATGGTGGATGCTAACATTAATGACAGGCTCCACATGATAGATGCTAACGTTGATGGTAGACCCCACATGATGGATGATACATACTGAGGGCAGATCACATTAAGGACTTCTAATGATGAATGATCCACATTCAAGTCAAGACTCCATATAATGGACAATCCACTTCAAAGTTAGGCCCTTATGATGGACAGTCCATATTAAAGGTGGCCCTGCATGATGGACGACCCACATCCACTCTCTGACATGATGGACGGCTTACATCCTAGGTGGCCCTACATGATGGATTGCCCACATCAAATGTGGGCCTCTCAAGGTAGATGGTTGACATTGAAGGTTGGCCTTACACTGTGGATGGCTCACATTGATGATAGAATCAAGGTGGGCCCAACATAAATGAATAGCCCACGTCAAAGGTTGGCAAACATGATGGAGGTGGGTATTAAGAGTGGACTGAAAAAAACTGAGGGATAAGTACTTACGTTGATTGGAAACCAAGCACACTTTTATACTTTTTAACTGAGAAGTATACTGTACGTATCTTGGTTGTATAAGTAGCTTATAAACATAACTTACCATTCAAACGCCTCTAGAAGAATATTAACGGCTAGAATTCAACTCTAAAAAATCAAAAGACTGGATAATCAGTCAAGAATGATCATGAGATAATAGACGAATTTAAGCAACTGAATTTTAAAATAAGATTGTTAACAGCTAGCATTCAAACTTTTGCGTGTAAGATGGGGTTCATCTCGCGTGTACAAGCGTGTGCAAGGTCAAGGCCATCCATACCGTCGATAATCAATGAAAATAGTTTGAGAATCCCATAAAGCTGTGATGTCTTATCACAATCATGGTCCATCTCCACCGTTCTCTATGTTTGGTCTACTTAAGTTTAGATTAGCCTGATTTTTAAGGTCATATTTTTTAAGATATGAAGAAATTATCGTGTGGCCCATGTTACACACTTTTTGCTACAGGTGTTGTAGGAAATCTAACTACTAATTGTGGTTATAAAATCTTGCGCATCGGTTTACTCTCAAAGTACACATGTAACCCACTTGATGATTGCTTATGGGGCTCTGTGGGACGCGGTCCACGCGGATTGCGTCTTACCCCCGCCCGGACGGTCAGGGATCTGTGGGGCCCACCGTGATGTAAGTGTTTTATCCATGCCGTTCATCGCTTTTCTCAGATCATTTTAAATTATGATCTAAAAAATGAGTTAGGTCAACAGCTCCAATGGACCACACCGCTGCAGTGATAATTAATGACACCCACCATTGAAACCTTTCTATGGGCCAACGCTATGTTTTTCTTACAATCCAACCTATTCATAAGGTCATGTAGACAGGGATGAAGTGAAAACACAAATATCAGCTTGATATGAATCTTCTCCAGCTCCGAAGAAGTTTTTAATGGTGGACGTTCAATTCCCATTTTGTTGTCCAATTAAGCCTTGGACCTTCCTCATTTTTAAATCATTTCTTAAAATGATCTGAGAAAAGCGTGGATAAAACACTTACATCACGGTGGGCCCCACCGAAATCCGTCCGGGTGGGGGTAGGACGCAATCCGCGTCCGACTCTATGGGTGGAGAGGTCAGTGGCACCACCCAATCCACGTCCATTTTCCAGGTAAAGTCGGACATCTTTGGGGGATTTTTGTTGGCTCTGTGATTGGGTAACCTATATATAATATCTGTGTATCTATGATTGTGGGGCCTACCGTGATGTGTGCTTTATATTCACTTCATCCATTCCTCTTATTTTGGGGCGTAACCAAAATTTAGGTAGACCACACCACATAAAATAATAGTGATAGAATGTCCACCATTAAAAACTTAATAAGACCCACCATAATGTTTCTTTGTCATTCAACTTATTGGTAAAGTTACATAGATCTGAAATAAAGGGAAAACATAAATATTAACTTGATACAAAACTTTTGTAGCCCTCAAAAAATTTTAATGGTAACCATTTAATCATATATTGTTTCTTGCCGTGTGGTCTGCCTTAAATTAATTTTGCTTCATTTGTAGGTTTGTGCCTTGAAATGAACTAAAAACACATACATCATAGTGGGTAGAGGTGTACATTGAGTCGATTTGAGTTGAGCTGGCCTCAGCTCGGCTCGGCTCGCCACTTGTTGACATCAGCTCGAACTCGGCTTGATGCGGTCCTCGAGCTTGATTGGCCAGCTCGGCTCGGTTAGCAGCTCGGGCCAGTTTGAGTTGAGCTCAAGCGAAGATCGAGCCGAGTTTGCCATTGCAGCATTTTCACAAACACCTAGAATGCACGTTCAAAATCTCATGGTATTTGAGACAACGGCAATGGTTTTACAAGTATTTTATCAAACACCTTTTAAGCAACATAAAAATCAAGAAAAAAAAAAGGTGTCGGTTTGATATACATACCTTCCTTGCCACCGGCCACACTTCTATGAGTCATTTCATCAAACACTTTGTGAGTAACATCAATATCAAAGTAACCGAGTCACCGAACTGGTTCGATCCGAGTTGGATTCGAGCTGGGGCCAGCTTGAACTCGACTCGAACTCATTATCAAGCTCAAAAAATCAGCTCGACTCGGCTCAAACTCAACTTCAAACTGAGTCGAATTGAGCTTTTTCGAGTCAAGTCGAGCGAGCTAACTGAACTAGCTCGGTTCGTGTACACCCCTAATAGTAGGCCCACAAATATCAACTTGATCTAGAACTTTTGTGGCCTTCAAAAATATTTAATGGTAGGCATTCAATAAAAATATTGTTTCTTGTCCCGTGGTCCACCTAAATTTGATTTTGCTTCATTTTTATGTTTGTGGCCAGAAATGAGCTGAAAGCACATACATCATATTAGGCCCCACAGTGACGAATGTCCGCCGATTAGAAGTACGATTGCTCAACCAATCTAATTTTAGGACCGTTGCTTAAGATCGTGGATTCCTCAGTTTAGTCGGTATAGTTTACAACTTACGATTACCAGAGTATTATTAGTCATACTCTGCCAGAGTATTAAATAACTGACTGTTGTCCCAATTTTACGAAAGACCATCTTAAATCAATATATGGTCGACGTTCGTTAGAGAATGTGCAGAAAATGTAAATAAATTGAAGCGGATTAAGTGCAGCCCCTGCCTCACCGAAGACCGTTTGCCCTTACTGTGGTGCCCGCCTTAATGTATGTATTCTATATCTACACCGTTGATCTGGTTTGTTAGATCATTTTAAGGCACAAGCCCAAAAATGAAGCAGATCCAGTTCTCAGGTGGACCATACCATAAGAAATAGCAGTGATTGATCATTAATGGGCCATAAAAGTTTTGGAAAGTTGATAATTTTTTATCTTCATCCAGGCTTATGTGACCTTATCAATATGTTGGATGGATACTAAACATTATAAAAACATTACAGTGGGCCCTAGGAAGTCTTTAATGGTATGGCATTCAATCACCACCGTTTTCAATAGTATAGTCCACCTAGAATTTGGATATCTCCTTTTTGGACTCGTGCCTTAAAAAAGATCTAGAAAAATCAATTGATGGCGTGGATATAGAATGAATACATCAAGGGAGACACCACAGTAAGGTTGAACGCGGATTGCATACTATCTCGCAGGTCTCTAGCATGAACAAGCAGATATATGTGGGGCCACCATGATGTATCTGTTTATCCACACCGTCCATCCCATTTCTCATATCATTTTAAGGTATGAACCCAAAAACGGGGCTGATTCAATGCTCAAGTGGACCACACCACAGTTGATTTTTGCTATGAATGCAACTTGCATTTACTCAAGTGTTGGATTTGTATCATTTTTGGGCGCATACTTTAAAATGACACCAGAAAAGGGATGAATGTGAGTGAGGCACCAATTGTCATTGCATAGTGACCCAACACCAACTCTGGAGTATGTGTAGCTCACCCTAATTTGTGTTTTATCCACGTTGTCTAACCGATTTGCCAATTCATTTTTGGACATATCCAAGGCTCAAGTGGACCACACCACATGAAACTGTGATGTTCATCTATCATCCAACCTGTTAGTAAGGGCACACAGCCAGGATAAAGGGAAAAAATAAATATCAGCTTCATTCAAAACTTCCATAGCCTTTAAGGAGTTTTCACAGTAAGCATTCAATCTCCATTATTTCACGTGGTGTGGTCTACTTAAATCTTTGGATATGCTTTCACTTCGGAGCTCATGAACTAAATTGAGATGATATATATCCGTCCACCATGGAGTTCGACGGTGGAGAGCTACCACGCGATCTGCGTCTCACCAGAGTCAATCTTGATTGCTCTGTCATCTCTCCACAGCTCCATTCGAGCTGGAATCATCTAAAAGACCTGTGATAGGAAACAAGTGCAACATCAGGCCCTGTATGACACCTTTTCAAAAAGTTTTTCAACCAGTCCGCAATAATTAATGTAATTATCATTGGATACCTTCCCATCAAAAAATTTAAAATAAGTTGGGTTGCATGGTACGAGCAAGGTGTTGTGGCTTAGGTAGGCTCCATCACGATGTTTATGTGAAATCCACCGGTGGCAATCTTACATGTTTAGGTTAGCTCTCCTGTGCTAATTTTTTCAGGGTAAATTTTTTGTATTTTCACTTCATCCCTATGTTAATGACCTTATAAACAGTTTTGATGGCATTTAAACATCAAGGTGTAGCCCAGGTAGGTTTTAACGGTAGGTATTTCTTTCTCTAATTTTCCCTCTCGTGTGGCCCACTTTAGTTTTGGGTCCACCTCATTTTTGGGTGATTTTCCTAAAATAAGCCAAACGGATGAATGGAGTATATTTCTTAAAAACATGGTGGTGGGCCCCACCACGCAGGAACTTCCTGCGGAAGGCTTTCACGGGAGATCAAATCTGCCCCTAATTACGCACGCGATTTGCTAAGTTAGTTGGAAATCTAGGTGGGACCAACCATGATATTTTAGAGAAATCTAACCCGTCCATCCATTTTTCCTTATCATTTCAAGGTATTATCCCAAAACTGAGGCAGATCCAAATCTCAAGTGGACCACACCACAGGAAGTAGCAGTGATAATGATTCTCACCGTTAAATATTTTTTAGGGCCCACCGTGATATTTATTTGACATCCAACCTATAGATTAGGTCATACAGACTTGGATGATGGAAAAAAAAAAAAAAAGCAAATATCATCTTGATCCAAAAATTTGGTAGCCCCGGGAAATTTTTAATGGTGAGAGTTCAATCAACACTGTGTGGCCCACTTGAGAATTTGATCTACCTCAGTTTTGGGTTCATACCATAAAATTATTTTTAAAAATGTATGGATGGCGTGGATTTATCACTAACATTTTGGTGGGACACACCTAGCATCCTAGCGGAAGAATTTTATGTGAAAAGGCTTTTGCTGCATCCTTCGGAGAGTGGGTGAAGAGGCATGCGAGAGAAGGAAACTCATTTTTTTAAGCTCGCGCTAAGGTCGCCTTCATCCAGACCATCTACCTTATCTGACGGTTGATAGGAAGGTTCGCACGTAATGACATGCGAACTGGTGCGTAGCTGAGCGTTCCTCTATATGTGTGTGTGTGTGTGTGTGTGTGTGTGTGTGTGTGTGTGTGTGTGTGTGTGTGTGTGTGTGTGTGTGTGTGTGTGTGTGTGCACGCACACCATGTCAATGATAGGTCAACCAGTTGTTTTTGGCATGAGGCCATACATAAAACTACAAATCTATAATAGTTAGAATATGGAGAGAAAGAGATAAGGTCCTCTTGATTGAATTATATATGGGAAATGGTACTACAAGGTCGACCTCATCGGAATGTCCCAATAATAAAATAAATAAATATTATGTTGACATATGATTCCGGTGGTCCATACCAAATGAAATAGTTGGGAGAGTAACGTCTACCCTTGATTTTTATTGGGCTCATAATTATTCAACATTCAATATCATGATTAAATTCCACAAAAACCAAAAAACAAAAATAAAGCGTATGGCTGGAAGAGTCGTACCAATTTGTGATTCAATTGGGCACACTAATAGGAAAAGTTTGGAGGGCAAGCATAAACTTATACAATATTTCCAATCATACGATCCACGTTAATTGTAAATGGAGTTAATTTTGAGCCATTTTGCTAACACAGGGTTGAGTACATCTAACATAAATATTATGGTGGGCCCACCCGTTCCACTACTTACAGGGGTAGCGGAGTGATAATTATATCAAATAATGATGTACTGTTTGAAAACTTTTTTCTAAAAAGGTAATAAAATATTCCATATTAGTTAACTATTTTTTTAATTATCTATTATAAAGTTAAATTATTGCGGACGATCGATAGTTGACTTGCATTTGCCGCCAGAGCTCTCCTGCAACAGTTATAGTAGAGGCTTCTACCCTATGAGTAGACTTAGCTGCCATCCCGCCATAACCTGCAATATGGCTGGGAACCTGACCGTGGGGGGCATCTAGATGTATGCATTGTATATCCATGCCATCCATCCGTTCTGGGCATGATTCAAAAATGAAGCAGATATAAAATTTTGGATGGACCACACCACAGAAACCAGTGGTTATTATTACCCACTAAAAAACATTTTGTGGGCCACGAAAATTTGGATGTTGCTGATGTTTGCGTTTTGCCTTCATCCAGGTTTATGTGATGTTATCAACCAGTTGGATGGCTAATGAACATTATACTCTAGTAAGTTTTTCATCCAGCATTTTTATCATGAGTTTCATGTCTAGATAGACGGTCAGGATTGACTATCCATTGGGCATTCACTGCGTGATAAACGAGGACTTTCCCAGAAATGTCACGTACAACACGTCAACGTTAGATGGAACGGTATCGTTACTCTCTTTTTCAAGTGTGAGCTATTTCCTAACAGTAGCCGGATGCATCTTTTTCCTAACAACAGCTGCATGCGAGCGACACTTGGTTTCGATTCCGAAGCAACCATGTGGGTGAGACCTTGACCGCAGGGCCCACCTTGATGTTTGAACTGTATTTCTACACCCTTTATCAGTATTTTCAGCTTATTTTACAGTATAGTCCCAAATTTGAAGCAGACAAAAATTTTAGGTAGACCAAACACAGAAAACAGTGGTTAGCTATTAATAACCTTTTATGAGCTAAAGAAAAGTTTTATATCAAGCTGGTTTTTGTTTTCTCCTTTCACTCAATTTTTGTTGACCTTATCAATAGGTTGGATGATAAATACTCATTACTATAGAAATTAAAAAGTTTTTTTAATAGCAGGTGTTCGATAACTATGGCTTCCTGTGAATTTTGTATCTACTTCGTTATTGGGACTATCCTTAAAATAACTGGAAAAAACAAATGAATGAAATGGATATATAATAAATATACTGAGGTGGACCCAACGGTCAGGGTCTCACCCACATCACTAGTCATGGGGCTGCGGGTAAGTTTCGTTCATGGATGCTGCTTGCCATAGTGAGTGGATTAGGTATTATCAGTGGAGCGGGACTTTTTTGAGACCTGAACCAGCGATGTGGGTGGGACCCTAACCAGTGCCCATAAAGATGTATGAATTTGTATATCTTTTTCCTTTTATTAGTTTTTTCTGTTTATTTTCAACTATATATGGTCCCAAATTGAAGTATATACATATTTTAAGTGGACCATACCATAGGAAACAGTGGCTATTGACCTTTATAAACCTTTCACAGGCCGTAAGAGTTTTGGATCAAGCTGATATTTGTTTTTTTTTTTTTTTTCTTCTTCTTTTATCTAGGTGCATGACCTTATCAATAGGTTGAATGGTTAATAAAAATTATGGTGGACCCTACGACGCTTTGAATGGTGCATGTTCTTTGACCACTCTTTCCCATGGTGTAGTTCATTTAAAACTTTTATCCGCTTCATTTTTTGGATACATAGCTTAAAATAGTCCTTAAAAAATAGATAAACGACATGGTATCCAATTCATACAATAGGGTGGCCCTACGCTCAGGGTTCACACTCATCTGCGGGGGTCATAACGATGTCTCAGTCTACACGAGTAACACAAACCAGGTGTTAACCCCACGTGGAAGGGTTCCTGCATGAGGGACACAGATTTTCTGTAAAAGCCTTTCGCATGAAGGTCCTGCATGAGGATGTTGGGTGGGGCCACCGAGATGTTTTTCAGAAATCCACCTCGTACATCCGTTTTGCAAGCTCATTTTTTGGTCGAACATTTTAGGACGTTCAACCAAAAATTAGGCATATCCACCACTCAAGTGGCCACACGAGAGGAAACAGTGGAAATTCAGTGAGCACCATTGAAGTATTCTTATGGGCATGAAAGTTTTGTATTGGGCTATCTTTATGGATTTTTATCACTTCATCCCATTAGGAATGACCTTATAAATGGTTTGGATAGCATATAAACATTAAGGGGGAGCCCAGGAATGTTTTAACGGTAGGAATTTCTTTTCCCAATTTTTCCTCTTGTGTGACCCACTTGAATTTTTTATCCACCTCATTTTTGGTCACAAGTCCTAAATGATCTCGTAAAATGGATGGACGGAATGGATTTCTCACATACATTGCAATGGGCCCCACCCAGCATTCTTAAGCAAGAACTTCATGCAAAACGCTTTCCCAAGAAATTCGCGTCGGAATAGAGGGGACGTGGATTAGCTATTGAAAGACCTATACACAAACTGAGTTAACTCGGTTAACTCACTCGACTCGACTTGAAAAAGCTTGATTCGACTCGGTTCGAAATTGAGTTCAAGATGAGTCGAGGTGATTTTTAAAGCCCGAAAAAATTTCAAGTCTAGTTCTAGCTTGGCCGAGCTCAAATCGACTCGGATCTAATCTCAACTCGAATCGAACCAGTTCGGTGACTTAGTTATTTTGATATTGATGTTACTCACCGAGTGTTTGAAGAAATGACTCAACGAAGTGTTGCTTCGGGTGCATATATTCTCCATGGGATCAGCTGGTGGCGAGAAATGTATGGATCGATATGAAACAAATCACTATAAAAAAATATTACATGATAAAACTACCTTTGAATTTTGATTTTGATGTTGTCTATTGAGTGTTCAATGAACTACCTGAAAATTACTGCTACTGTGTTGCAAACTGTAAGAAATCGAAGGTGCACTCCATGTGTTTGAGAAAATGACGCACAGGCTCGAACTAGCCCGAGCTGCTGGCTGAACCGAGCCAGGCTAACCAATCAGGCTCAAGGACCGAGCCGAGCTGAGCTGAGTTCGAGTTGGTGTCGGCTAGTGGCCGAGCCGAGTTGAGTTGTGCCAAGCTTGACTCGGTTCGACTCGTGTACATCTCTAGCTACTGACAGGTTGGCCAACAAGACTCCCTACCGAAGTGAAGTCACCAAGTTTTCTGGGCCTCACCATGATGTATGTTTATATATATATATATATATATATATATATATATATATATATATTATATATATATATATATATATATATATGTGTGTGTGTGTGTGTGGGAAAAGGTACTATGCGCTTTAGCTGATGGGAACGTCCCATGAGGTCGAGCTGTGTGGGCCCCACCGTGATGCGTTTCGAACATCTACCCCATCAGTCAGATGGACCATTCCATTGTGGGCCTAGGTCTCAAAAATCAAGTCAACCCGTGACTTGTGTGGGCCACACCACATACAGAAGTTGAGAGGGCCCGTGCACCATTAAAACATTCATAACCATTTTTTGGGCCCACCAAGATGTGGTTTGCAAATCCAGCCCATCCATTATGTGTGTCCCATTTGGATGAGGGTTCAGACCAAGTTTCAACAACATTCAAAACTCAGGTGGGCCCCACCAAGTGCTTTTATATGTTTTTGGCATGTCTTCACATGATTTTAGGTGGTATGGCCCACTTGAGTTCCGTATACGGCTGATTTTTGGGATATCCCATAATTTAAAGGAGACCCATCAAATGCATAGTGTTGATGGTTGACACGCATCACGGTGGGGCCCGCACAGCTCAACCTCATGGGAGCTCAACCTCATGGGAGCTATATATATTATATATAGGTATATATCGCATATATATATATTTATATATACACACACACACACACACACACACATCATGGTGAGGCCCAGAAATAAGGTAAATCCAAAGCTGAAGTGGACCCCACCATAGAAAAATAGTGGTAAGAGTGATGCCCACCGTTGGAACCTTCCTAAGGTCCACATTGATTTTTACTTGAGATCCAAACTTGTTCATGTGTTAACACACACATGAAAGAAGGGAAAACACAAATATTAGCTTGATTATGAACTTTTATGGCCCTTAGAAGTTTTTAATGGTAAGCGTCACTCTCCCCATTGTTTTATGTGGTAGGGTCCACTTGAGATTTGGATATGACTAATTCTTTAACTCATGCCTTCATATGATCGCAAAGCATTTATTCAACGGGCTTATTATAACCATTGTGTCAAACATTACATAGGTCACTACTTAGAAATGTTAAAATTAATTTCGTAATTAAATTCAAACCCCGGTAAATATATCATGCATAGCTACATTTGGATTAAAGTTGATTACCAATCCAAGGTGCCAAACACAATAGAAGGATTTCAAATCCACACTCCCAAACAGGCCCTTAACCTATGTCAGTGGCTAATCCGCATCGTTATATACTGCGTGCTGACCCACACTCCCAAACAGACCCTTAACCCATGTCAGTGGCTAATCGGCATCGATATATACTGCGTGCTGACCCGCCAGTTCTGACATTGGTGCCCTGTGGATATGAGTTTGAAAACTATGTCCATTCATTTATTTTATCCACACCGTTCATCCGTTTAGAAAGATCATTTTAGAGCATGGATGGTTGATGTCATGCTAACGAGTTTGAAATCAACCATCTATTGCTAACACCACTCGGTACCGTTGCATGCAACGTTCTGGTTACCTGACTCTCTTTTGGAAGTGTCTGCGTTTTTCCTAGCAATGGCCGGATGTTCCTTGCCTTCAATCCGGGAAATAAGACCCCTGCCACGTTCTGCTTGAGCTTTGTGGGCCCCGCCATGGTGTATTCCGTAGCCCTACAATGATGTATGTGTTTTATCAACCACCGTCTATTATTTTATTTTATTTTATTTTCAGCTCATTTTAAATCATGAGCCTAAAAATGAGGGAGATCCAAATATCAGGTGAACCACACTACAACAAACATGGTGATAGAACACTGACAAATAAAAATTTCCCAAAGCCCGCTATAATGGTTATTGTCATCCAACTTGTTCATTAGGTCACACTAACCAAGATGAAAGGAAAATGCAAACATCACCTTGATCCAAAACTTTCGGTGCCTGGAGAACTTTTTAATGGTGGGGTTCAATCACTACTCTTTCATGTGGGTGGTCTACTTGAGATTTGGACCTGCCTCATTTTTGTGCTCATGTCTTAAAATAAGTAGTAAAAGTGGAGGAATGCATCAATAAAATACACACACACATATATATATATATAGAGAGAGAGAGAGAAAGAGAGAGAGAGAGTAATAGTGAGAGAGAGAGAGAGAGAGAGAGAGAGAGAGAGAGTAATAGTGGACACAGCTTTCCATCACTGACTAGCACCAAGGGCCAAATCCACAGGGAAGAATGCCTTTTAACAGTGAGCTCTGGTCGCGGGACATAATGTGGAAGAATGCCTCTTAACCTAAGCTCCGTGAAAAATGAGGAAGAAGATGGATAAATTTTATGGGGCCCACGGTGATGTATTTGTCTGATCCACATTATCTATCTGTTTTATCAGCTCAGGAGCCAAAAAATAAGACAAATTCAAAGTGCATTTGGACCACACCATAGGTTATAATGAGAATTCAATGCCTATGGTTGAAAACTTCTTACAGACTAAAAAAAAAGTTTTGGATCAAGATGATAATACTATTTTATGCTTCATCCATATCTTTCCAACCTTATGAACAGGTTGGATGACAGATACACATCACTCTAGCTAGGTGATACATAAACTTCTACTTTTAATGATGGATATCATCATCTCATCTGCTCTTATGGTGTGGTTCACTCCAGCTTATAATCTACTTCATTTTTGTGCTCATGCCCCAAAATGAGAGCTGTTACAATGGACGGAAGGTGTGGATCACACACACATCATTTCGTGACCCACAGGTTTTACTTAGCACCAACATCCAATGCAATCTTGGATTCTTGGTGATGGAGGTATAATTACTTCTGTGTTTTCCCTTCAATCTAAATACGAATAAAAAGTAATCTTGTGTGTTTACCAGCATTTACTGTCTAAATGGTAAGCTAAGCCGTCTCTCAAGTACCAATATAGGGCTCTGAGGGAATACTGATGTGTTGGGTTTTATCTATATTGTGGGCCTCTGAGGGGTCACTGTGATGTGTGGGTTTTATGTACATATATTGTGGGGCTCTGAGGGGCCACTATATATGATGTGTGGGCTTTATCCACATGCTCCATCTATTTTGCCATATCATTTTAGGGTATAAGACCAAAATTGAGCAGATTCAAGGATTAAGTGTACCACATAATGGGGTTCAAACACCTGCCATAGAAAACTTTACATGGGCTACAGAAGTTCTGGATCAAGCTGATATTTATGTTTTTACCTTTGTCTAGTTCTATGTAATCTTATGAATAGGTAGGATGACAAATAAATATCATGGAAGGTCCTTGCAGGGTTTCATTGGTGGGCATTATTATCACCGCTATTTCCTATGGTGTGGGCCACTTGAACCTTAGATCTGCCTCATTTTTGTAATTATACACTAAAATAATATATACGAAAAAATTGAGATAGTGTACATAAAACCCATACACCACGACGGGCCCTCGGATCCCCAGCCTATGGCTAGCTAGCTTTGGATAGGTGGGCTTAGTGCCCAATCCGCATCATCCCTGGTAGGTACACTGCTAGCCCTATGCGTGTTTGATTCATGCCATCCAACCATTTTGCCAGCTCATTTGCAGATCCAAATCTTAAGTGGATCACAACACAGCAAACAGGGGTGATTGAACGCCTCCCATTATATTATTTATTTACCATATATTATGTTGATTAGGATAAATGGAAGAAACAAATATTTGCTTGATCCATAACTTTTGTGCCTCCCAATAAGTTTTTAATAATTACCCCTCTTTTCTTTGGTGTGATGCACCTGATATTTGGTTTTACACAAAATGGATGGACCACGTGGATAAAGGATGCACATACATATTGATGGAGCCATAGAACTTTTCCAGCACTAACAGTACCGGAGAGGTTGCGGTGGAATAGAAACACAAACCCTCGCAAACTTCTTATGACTTGCCGTAATGTTTATATCCTATAAAATCCGTCCATAATTAGGTGATTTCTGGTGGGATGAAGGAAAAACACAAATATCAGCATATAATCTAGAACTTCCGAACTTCCATATCTCCATGAAGATTTAAATTAAAAGATGTGCGCTCGGCTGCTGTTTGTTGTGATGTGGCTCACCCAAGCCTAATTTTAAGATCACATCCTAAGTTGCTTACATCTCGGTGCATCATTGATGTAGAATGGTTCACGGACAATTCCATGACCAGGATGGACCAGAGAAGGCTTGATCGGAGGTGGAAGTGATCCAGACTATCAAAATCTTAAAACAGACATATCTCACAAATCAGAATGAGTTATTCAATGTAACATTTATGATTTTGGAGTATGAGAAGCTACCTTAGCCAGCCAACAAATCTGTGAGATTTCATCGGATCGACGGTCAAAAATTCATTTTATTTTCATTTTTACTATTTATAGTACATTTTAGTTTGATCATAACTTTTGATCCATTCATTTTTAAGAGTCATGCCCAACCTAAAAAGGGCTTAAAAAAAATAGGGGAATAACATGGTTAGGCCAAATTGGATGCTTAACATTTTTGGCCGAATATCATGAAGTCTAGTAGAAATCATGATCGTTTACAAATAGTAAGTCACAATTTTAGAGAGTTTGAGTTGATTTCGAATTTGAAACTTCTTCCTACGTTTGGTATCACTATTCAAAAGATTGAAAACTCATGTTTATTATCAATTAATTTATTTTAGAAATTATTAAAAATTATTATTATCATTATTATTATTTCTCAGGTGGATTCAAGAAATCTCTGTGAGGAATCAAAGAAATTCCATGAATTCAGAGTAGTTATCCTAAGACAATATTCCTTATCATCACATCCATCCCTCCGTCATTCGTAGGCTAGTAGTGCTGAAGTTGGTGGTTCATCCATTAGTTTCATGGTAGGAAGAGAGTCCAAAATTGAGGATGATAACATACATGAGTGGGCACGGTAGGAAACATTGGGTTTTGTATTTATCTCATTTTTGGCTATTCTTTTAGATACGAGTGACGAAACACTGGATTTTATATTTATGTCATTTGTTTAAAAAACTTCTGTTTTAAGTATAAAATTGATTTCACACCAACGTCAGGTAACTCATATGGCTTGGTAGCCCAGGAATCGCATCATGAAAATAGAGTTGGACCTAACTGAAACATATGATGAATGGACTCTATGGGGGCAACTATGATATATGTATTATCCACAGTACCGTTCATCCGTTTTTCCAGATTATTTCTGTGCATGTACTCAAAATTGAATCATATCCAAAGCTCAAACAGACCACATCAACAATGGGAATGTAACAGTTACGGTTGAAAACTTTCCGAGGGCCACAGAAGTTGTGGATCAATCTGTATTTGTATTTTCCCTTTATCCAGGGCTGTGTTACCATACGAAGATGTTGGATGACAAAAAAATATATATCATTGTGATGACGTGGACGTCATTATTCCCACTGTTTGTGTGGTTTAGTTCACTTGAGATTTGAATTTTTATCTATTTCTTGCTCATGCACTAAAAATATATGGGCATCTCGGTTCACCACGCAGCAGCCGATGGTTGGACCTCACACACTTCATGAAACCTATGGAGAAGTTTTTGAATAAAAGGAAACAGATTCTGTCTTAAATTATGTATGATGGAAGATTAGATGCGAGGAATCTACCTGAATCAGTCTAGGGAGATTCGAATCAAAGAATCTTAAAACCGAACCATGTTGGAAGCTTCAAACCTTATAAAATGATGCGACTGAGGAATTTTCCACAGCGATCTACGATTTCTATAGACAATGATTATATCAAAAAATAAAAACAGTTTTCAAATCAACAGTTATAGATTCGAAATATTTTGGATTCAAACAATCCAATGGTCCAACACAACTCTGTACACAAGTCTTATGCACTTTGGAAATCCTTAGGCTTTAGGAAAAAAAAAAAAAAAAAAAACTAACTAACTAACAAAACAAAATTCAACTTATATATATATATGGACCAACCGTCTCATCAATGCGATTTTCATAGGTTAGCCTGAAATATATGATGGATCTAACAATCTGGATTGATGTTCAAGGCCTTAGAAGATCCAATGCACAAATTAACAAAAGATTAGATTCAAACTCCGGATGTTAGGAACTGGCTTGCAAGGATCCAGCTGGCCACAAAGGCACAAGCAATAGATCAAGTTCAATCAGAAAAACCCACATGATAGAAACATAGGACTGGCTATAACTAATGTTGGAGAAAAGGGGTTTGATGAGTGTAGATGAAAAGTGGCAATAAGTTGCAAGGAGGGATTGATGATGCAAATGGATCTTGATTGAGAAATTACAGACAGAATCTGAAGGCGGATCGTATTTCATGGACTATGGAATACCAAGTACTAAACTAAGAGAGGAAATGATCTAACATCCATTTCTTCCATTGGGAAGCAGATCTGGCTAGCATGCAGCAATGAGCTATAGTAGAGGAGCTGAATGGTAAGGATGCGAGACAGCGCTGGTTGGTGATGGGTTCCGTGTGGAAGATGATGGCGGCCATGTGATATGTGTTGGGTTTTTGGGTCCAAATGCAACAAAAACTTGGTATAATCTGAAGATCCAGTTCCATATTCATTCAAGAACCCTTATTTTATCCTTTGACCCTTATTTTATCCTTTGATGATTTTGTCGATTTCTATCCATTGACAGAAGAGGTTTCTCCTGAGTGTATCTCAAATGGAAGAGGTGAGAAAACTGCGGCCGTACCTATAATAGGAGCTAAGTAAGATGCACACAATTCACTAGATGGACCACACAAATCCAACCTGTACAAGAGAAGAATGAAGGGATTATAGGAGTATGAACTTTCTTTCTTTTCTTACTGTCAAGGGGGCGAGCATCCCGTATAGTCCAACTACTGTGGGCTGTCAAGGGGGTGGAACATGAATGTAGATCTTTCTTCATGAAAATCTTTAAACTCTCCTTTGACATATGATCTTAAATAAGGAGGTTTACAATTTAAGTTGTACACACAAATATGGTATGGCACCATCCTACAAAACTTCTTTTTACTCTATTGTGAAGAAAGTCCATTAAACTACCTTATCCATGTATATAATTATGACTAATCCTTTTACAATCTAGGCTATCTAGTATAGATTTAGATTATATATTAATTAAGTAGTAGACCATCTGATTTGGACTGTTGTATCATCATCAAGTGTGATCAATGTAATTTTAACGGTTAAAATAAATGTTTAATAGTTAAAAATTATCTTAAAACTAATTTTTTTTAAAAAAAATTAGTAAGATTAATATTAAAATCACATGATGAATCCATGATCTAAATAGATGTAGTTATAAAAAAAATTCATAAGTAAAAACCTAGTGGATCCCATATTGACTCGTACAAGAATCAATAAATCCTTACAAACATACCTAGCATTATCCATTTTCAATGGCCTCTAGGAAAATCTCATAAAGTGAGTCAAAGCCGCTAATCAATTATCCTTACTTGTCCTTAGGGCTAAAGATTAATTTCTTTTTTTGTTGGAGGTAACGTCCTAAATTAAAACCCGATGTGCGCCATATTCACTGGTCAAGTAGCTGTGATATAGCTGATCTGACCTACTGATCCCGATGATCATAAATCTTATTTGGACATACGTTATATGCATTAGGCATATTTAGTGTTGCATTAATGTTATATTTATCGGGTTGAGTACTGAGAAATCCATGATACATAATCTAGTTATAGGAAACTTGATATTAGATATGCAATGGTCGGTATTGATGGGAGAGAATTGTGTTCCTTAGATCTCAATATTTAGATGAGCTATAACCTGCAGCATGTTAGGTCCTTAAGATTTATGCGCAAGAAAATCAGATACAAGATAATTTTATTCATGGAACCCGTCCCATGATACTCCAATTACAATAATATCATATGCCTATTTTTTAAAATGTGAGCCCTACATATATATATATATATATAAAAGATGGCCAATCACATCTTTATTCATGCCCTGATGTGAGGACCACCCTAAAAATGATTCATGGTTGACGTTTAGTGTAGTGAAGTGCAAAAAATGGATGGTTCGGGTATCTAAAAAAATGTATGACTCTAAATCATGGTCCATCCACAACAATGCCAATTGCACTGCCATCTGTAAGGTGGATAGATGGCTCCACTACATTCCAATTATATGGCCAGTGCATTTGCATGCAATCAAGATGCGTGAGTCACGCTTTTCCAAGTATTAAATAAATCACCTATCTTTGTCAAGATGTACATATACCAGTCGGGCTCGGATTGCTTGGTGACTCCAATGTCATGTAACTAGGCAGTGTCAAGACTTGTGGGGTCCACTGTAATGTATGTGTTGTATCCATGCTATCCATTCATTGTACGAACTCATTTTAAGCCATGACCTTAAAATTAAAGCATATCTAAAGCTAGTGTGAACCACAGTACAAGAAATCGGGGATATGAACATTAACAAGAAATAAGGAATATTGACGTTAACAGTAACCTTACTAGTGCATGCAGTGAGTATGTTTATTGGTCATCTAACCTGTTTGCAGGACCACACAGACCTGGACGAAGGAGAACCACTCCTATTTACAAGACCACACGGACCCGGATGAAGAAAACACAAATTTCAGATTGATCCAAAACTTCTGTCACCTTAAGAAAGTTGAATGGTAGATTTTCAATTCTCATTGTTTCCTATGGTGTGGTCCACTTGAGTTTTGTATATGATTTAGTTCTGAGCTCATCACCTAAAATGAATGGACAGATGTAGATAAAATACATACATATCATAATGAGCCCCATAGAGTCCTGACACCATATAGATCCATGGTGTTGGGATCACCACACAATCCGTGTGGATGAGAATCAATCTTGTTTACACGTCCCATGTATATCATCTTTACCGTTCCATTTGGGCTGGAATCATCTAAAAGGCCTAGGGCAGAAAACACGTTTGAAGACATCTGGCTAGGGTTATATGACATCCACTCTATACATTAGTTGAATTAATTCATATAGATTTTAATAATAATAATAATAATTATTATTATTATTATTATTGTTAATGTCAAAATCTGGATCACCCTCCACCAAGCCCTGCGCGTTCAGACCAGACCCTGGGAATGCCCGTCTTGGACTTGATCTTTGGCCTCCAGGCCGAAGATAGGGTTTGGGACTCCGAGCCAAGGCCGTAGTTCGGAAGCATGATCGGCCCTGATGTAGCACTACTCTTTCGAGGCTTCACTCGTCGGTCTGGTTTGCCCGAGTCAGCCCTTATCGATTTGGCTCATATTTTCCCATAACAGAAGCCCCCTACTCTCTTGGTCCGATCTCGGACTTAGAAAGTAAATGCCTGGGGAAATGAGATACTGCCTTCACTCATGATGACGAATCGGGGAAATCGAAGCGTAATCGTCGTGATGATTATGCTTTGAGATCCGTACGTGGTATGGCGGTGACAACTTTTTAACCTCTGACTTTTAGATGGTGGACGGGTGGTGACGGTTAGAGATTCTAATCGACAGGGCGAGCGAGACGATGCCACGTGCTCATAGGGAGGTGAGAGGCCTCTTATACCATAAATGTCATTCAATGTTGACGGCGCTCGGCTCTGAGTTCGTCGACCTGTACGTATAGCTTGATTCCACGTGTCCCCATAAGCTCGGTGTCGAGCAGCTCTAGCTTTGGAAAAAGTTGTCCGCAATGATGGCGTTTGGCTGGCAAAGGTTATATAAACCCTCCCCCCCCCCCCCCCCGCGTCTCTCCTATATTTGCGCTCTCGTTTCTTTAAGTATTTTCGCAGCGAGGAGCCTTCCGGGGGTCCATTTCCTATGAATTTTCCTTCCTGCTTTCCTTTTTCATTTCTGTTTCTAGAATATGTCGAATAACTCAAACGAAGTCCAAGAGGTCTGATGACTGGATGAGGATTTTGTGATGATATACCATTTTATATGTCGATGGTTGAATGATGATCAATTTTGTTGAGTTTATTATGTTGTCGAATGGAGAGCCGACCTCTCCCTTTAAAGGGTCAGCTCATTGAAGGACTTCATTTCTACATGTGAGAAATGGCCCTTTGAAGCATACTCAGATGATGAGGTTATTGTTGAATGACGAGCCGACCCCTTCTTTAAGGGGTTAGCTCGTCGAAGGATCTCACTTCTGCACATGAGAAATGGCCCTCCGTCGCGTATTCGGATGGCGGAGCGATCATTTAGTAGATAATCTGAAGTAGAAAATAGACAACATTTTATTAAAAGCCGAAACGGAAAGTAGATCCGACCCATACATTGTTTTTCCCCTTCAGGGGTAGTAGATTCTCAAGTGCTTGGCATTTTAGGGGTGGGGTAGCGGACGACCTTCCAAAATCTTCCAGGCTTTAGGATCCTGGCTTTGCCAAGCCGACTACCCTATAGGGTCCCTCCTAGTTCGGGGCTAGGGACCCTCCTCCAAGTTCTGTGGTATTCTAGAAGATTCGACGAAGGACTAGGTCTCCTCGTCGGAACCACCTCGTTTGGACTCTGAAATTGTAGAAACGGGCGACTTGCTGATGCCGAGCTGTGACTCGAAGTTTGGCGATGTCTCTCATCTCCTCAAGCAGGTCAAGGTTCACCGCAATCTGCTCGGCATTCTGGTCTTCTAGATAGTTCCTCACTCGCGTAGTGGGGAGTCCTATTTCAACTGGGACGACGGCCTCTGAACCGTAAGATAATGAAAAGGGAGTTTCCCCCATGGATGACTGAGTTATGGTCCTGTAGGCCCAGAGAATGAACAAGAGCTCATCAGCCTAGTTGCCCTTAGCTTTCTCCAGCTTTGTCTTGAGATGATGCTTGATGACCTTATTCACAGCTTCCACATATCCATTGGACTATGGGTGACGAGGCGAAGAGTAAGCGTTGGTAATGCCGAGCTCCCGACACATGCCTTGGAACTAGTCGTTGTTGAACTACTTCCCATTATCAGACACGATGGTACGCGGGGTTCTGAGCCGATAGATGATGTTCTTCCACGAAATCTATCACCTTCTACTCGGTAATCTTGGCCACCAGCTCGGCCTCAGCCCATTTGGTGAAGTAATCGACTATCAAAATCGCGAACTTGATCTGCCCCTTCCCAAGAGGCAGATGCCCAATAATGTTGATCCCCCACTGAACGAACGGCCATGGCCCGCTTATGGGAGTTAACTCTTCTGCAGCTGCCTCGGCACGGTAGCAAATCTCTGATACTTGTCACACATCTGGACAAAGTTCTTAGAATCTTCTCAGATCGTCTGCCAAAGTATCCTTGACGAAGTATCTTCTAAGCCAAGTCGCGACTTCCGGAATGATTACCACAAATCCCTTCGTGGATTTCTCGAATCACATAGTCCGCTTCATCGGGTCGGAGACACCTGATGTAACAAACCTAAATTTTGGTGCATTAAAAAAATTAAAATAAATATTTAAAGATTTTATTTTTAAATAAAAATAAAAACAAGTTAATAGTTGAGTTAGTAGAGATATTCTTAGTTGATGGAGAGGTTTAGAGATCGATTCTTGGAGTAGTAATAATAATTTTTTTATCAAATGTCATAAAAAAATTCAAATTCGGGATAAGGGAGGATGTGCTCATCCTATCTTATTAAGAAAAGCTTCTTAAAAAAAAAAGATACAGATAGGTTTTTGCTTAATAGAAAAAAATAGGAAGCTCTAGAGAATAAGGGAGAGGAGATTCTAAGATGGCTCGATCAGGTAAGTTATAATCGTTAGATCTTTTTAATTTTTTATTATGTTGTTAATTTCTTCTTGATCTATACAATGGATGGTATGGATCATCCACATGATCATTGTATAGGTGTGCAGAGTCAATTTTAATAAAGTGATGTTTTTATGATTTCAGATCTGGTTAGTAATATTTTAGGAATAAATTGAATGGATAGAATCTGATTGTATTAAAATAAATCTGTACGGATCATATGATCCTAAGACCAAAATATACAAGGGCCCTAATTTTCAGATCAATTTGACCATTGGATGGGCCACATTAGTCAGATCTAGAAGTGTTTAATAAAGAAATTTTAGATTTTTGCGCAAGTGTTGGTATCACTTGGCGTAAAAGGTCGAGATGAGTCATTGGTGTATGTGTGGTTAGATCCACACCATCCATCTAATGTGTAGAGGCAAACATAATAATACCTCAAGAATCTGGATTATCTAATCATCCGGTGGGTCACCCTGAATAATTATTTGACATTCAATTTTAGGATCTTAAAAAGAAAATCTAAATCTTGATAATTAAATTTAAATAAACATATAACTTTAATTATTTGATCATTTAGGGTTTGGCCACTTAGGATTTATATTAGATAATTATTCACTAACCAAATAGAAACCGCCCATGATCTCACGAATTTATATAAGCCCCACCATGTAAAATAATAAGATGAATAATAATGTTGTTAATATAACTGATAGGATCTCTGAATTCAAATCAACTTAATTACCTTGTGGATTCTACACTACCAGACTTAAGTGAGTAACCCAACTTGTTTCGTGATTCATTAAAATCAAAATAAATCATTTGTGATTATTTAATTGATTGATATACTGATTTGAGTTTTTGTTATGATAATTGTACGCTAAATTCATATGCGAATATTTTGATCAAGACAACTATGCTAAATATGAAAAATATGCATTTACATATCAACCATCATTCATTACATTTAGATATTAATACATGATCGATCCTAGGAGCCCTCCCTAGAAGAAATGTCGATCCTGGTAGAGCGTTACCAGATGCGGGCTATGTCCAAGCCTACCGAAAGGTGAAAGCCTACCCAACGGGTGGATGCGGGTTGACGACCTTTAACCCAAGCAGATGGACGATCATCCCATCTGATGCATTCATATCATTGTACATATATTTTTATGTTATTTTAATTGTTATAATTATAAACCATGCTGGGTTATTTCACTAAGCCTGACCAGCTTACCTTTTTTATTGATGAAAAAACCGTACAAATGAGCCATTAGCAGATGATGTGGCTCAAGAACCGGAAGAATTTACTGTACCTGAATACGATTCATGTGAAACATGGCCATACTTATCTGAAGATAAAGTAGCGGTATTAAACCATTTCTGATTACTTGCTAGCATAGTTTGATTAACGTAAAATGCATATCAGTATTGATTTTTCAGATTTTATGAAATTATTTAGATTTATTTCATTGAAACAATGTTAGTATGGAATAAACATAATTATAGTATGATGATATAATAAATGAATGATTTTAAGGATTATTTTATTTTAAGAGGTTTCAAGATTTATATATGTCTAATTGATTGGTGCTAAGTGTTATGTATTTGTGATTGAAATTATGGTGAAAGTTAGACTAAATATAATTATCATCCCTGATTAAACCAATTAAGGAAATATATTAGTACACTTTATGTACGAGTTACGAACTGAAACTCGGGTCTGAGGGTGCACACTTTGTACCTAGATTTCAGGGCGTGACACCTGAGGTATGGTTGGGAATACCCTTTCTTGTACAATGTCTCGTTTAGAATCATGTACGGCACTGCTCTAACCTTCAAACGCCGAGCCTCCAACCTGTCTTGGGGGACTTCGCCGATGGTGAGGTACTTTACAATCGGGTCCATCTAGCTCAGAGTTACTTACACTAGATTAACCATCTCCTGGTCAGCTCGGTCAGCTTGGTCGATGCTCGGGTTATCCACGAATTTCATGGGAACAACCCTCGGGATCTTTCCCTCAGTAGCCGAGGCCAGCTTTGCAAGGGCGTCAGCCTAATAGTTTTCAGATCTGGGGATCTGATTGATGATGCAGTCTTTGAACTTCTCAGTTAGCTTCCGAGCCTCAGCCAAATAAGCTATCATCTGTGCCTCCATAGCCTCGTACTCTATCGAAATGTGGTTTACGACGAACTGAGAGTCGCATCGTACATCGAGGACCTGAACTCCCATACTAGTGGCTAGTCTGAGTCCAACCAGCAGAGCTTCGCATTCCGCTTCGTTATTGGAGGCCTTGAAGCCGAGCCTAATTGCGTACTAGATGGTGGTTGAATCGGGTGCGACCAGGACGATCCCTGCCCCAGCTCGTTTCGAATTAGATGACCCATCCACGAAGAGGGTCCATCTGTTACTCCCTCCTGACTCCACGCTTTCGAGGAGGGGAAGTGTCGGGGAAGCGGCAGGGACTGCCTCACGATCTCTGAACCAGTATCTCCGACCTCAAAACTCGGAGCTGTGAACTCTGTTATAAAGTCAGTAACAGCCTGACCTTTGATCGAGGTCCCCGGCCGATACTGGATATCGAACTCCCCGAGTTCTACCACCCACTTGGTCAGACGCCTAGATACTTCCGGCTTCTAGAGGACTTGTCGGAGAGGTGAATCTATGATAACTATAATGGAATACGCCTGAAAGTATGGACGTAACCTCCGAGTAGAGACGACTAGGCCGAGGGCTAACTTCTCCATGCTCGGGTACCTAGTATCGGCTGGGACCATTGCCTTGCTGGTGTAGTAGATAGGGCGTTGTCTACCTTCCACTTCTCGGATGAGCACCGAGCTGATGGCTGAGGTTGAGACCGTCAAGTAAAGAAATAGTGGTTCGCCCTCCTCGGGCTTAGATAGCAGAGGTGGGGACCTCAGGTAATGCTTCAATTGTTGAAAGGTCTACTCATAGTCCGAGGTCCACTCTGCTTTCTTGTGACCCTTCAACTGCTGGAAGAAAGGGAGGCATCTGTCAGTGGCTCTAGTATGAACTATCCAAGCGTTGCGACTCTTCCAGTGAGACACTGGATTTCCTTCATCAGCTGAGGCGTGCTCATATCGAGCAAGGCTTTAATTTTATCGAGGTTTACCTCGATACCCCTTTGGCTGACCTGAAATCTAAGGAACTTATCCGAACCCACACCAAAGTCACACTTAGCAGGGTTCAGCTTCATTCGATATTCTCGGAGGATCGAGAAGGTCTCCCCGAGATCAGCGATGTGATCGTAGGCTTTGATACTCTCGACGAGCATATCGTTGACATAAACTTCCATGGTCCGACCAATCTGTTAAGCAAATATCTGGTTCACCAGCCTCTGATATGTCGCCCCACTGTTCTTCAGGATAAAGGGCATGACCCGGTAATAGTAGAGTCCCTTGTCGGTGACAAAGGTCGTCTTCTACCTGTCTGGGGGGTGCATTGTGATCTGATTGTACCCGGAGTATCCATCCAAGAAGCTAAGTAGCTCGTGCCCAGCTGTGCTGTCAACCAACTGGTCGATCCGAAGTAAGGAAAACCTGTCCTTGGGGCAGGCTTTGTTCAAATCCGAGTAGTCCATACAAACCCGCCAATTCTCATTGGCTTTCTTCATGAGGACTACATTAGTGATCCAGTCCAAGTAGTGAACTTCCTCAATGAACCCGACACTGAGGAACTTCGACACCTCGTTGGCTATGGCCATATATCTCTCGAGCTCGAACGCTCTCCTCTTCTGCTTCACCGGCTTGTGCTTTAGGTCCACATTCAGCTTATGGACTATAATTTCTAGAGAGATGCCCGACATATCCTGATGCGTCCACGCGAAGACGTCCTTTTGTTGTCGTAAGAAAGTCAGCATCTGGGCTTGTTACTCGAAATTCAGCGACGACCCGAGCTGAACTGTCCTGCTCGGATCGGCTTCCTCGAGCAGGACAATCATGAGTTTTTCGGTGGAGTCCTCTGTAAGGTCTTCCCTGGGGTCAAGTACATTTATTATGAGGGCCTGCTTTGCTGAGCCCTTTCTTACTGCCACCGAATAACACCTCTGTGCCTCACGTTAGTCTCCTCGAACATATCTGACCCCTCCTTCGGCCGAGAACTTCATCATCAAATGGTAAGTGGATACAACCGCCCTCATCGCGTTAAGGGACGGCCGACCCATCATAACATTGTGCACTGATGGCACATTCACCACCAGGAAATCCACCAGCAGAGTCACCTGATTCCGTCCTTCTCCTGTTATAACTGGGAGGGAAAAAACGCCCTCGGAGATCACTTTATCTCCAGCAAATCCATGCAATTGGGTCTTCACTGGTCAAAGGCGCGACCTGTCTATCCCCATCTTGTCAAATGCCTCGGAGTAGATTATATGGGTCGAGCTCCCTGTGTAGACCAGGATACTGTAAACCTTGTGATTGGCTATTGTCATTGCAACCACCAAGGTATCGTCGTGTGGGTGTTGAATACCCCACGCATCATCCTCTGTAAACGTGAGGCTGTAGGGGCTTACTCAGAGTTCTTTCCTCGGCCTTTTAGCCGAGTAAATGTAGTGCTTGGGATCTGTGCTCCTAGAGTGAGCCTTACGAGCCCAGTTCGAATCTCCGCCTCTGGACGGGCCACCATAGATCGTCCGGATCTCTGTGGCTTCCTCTGTGACTTTATGGGGCTGGTCGTCCTGCTCAGCCTATCTCTCTTCCTTCATATATTGATGTAGATGACCCTTGTAGATGAGGGTTTCAATTTCATCCTTCAGATTGACGCAGTCACTGATGTTGTGGTTGTGGTCGCGATGGAAGTGACAGTATTTACGTTTGTCACACTGACTGGCATCTGTCTTCATGCAACTCAGCCAATATAATAGCCTATAGTCTCGGATATCCAGTAGGATATGCTCCGGAGACGTGTTGAGAGGAGTGTACGAGCTAAACTTCCTCTCAGGCTTCCGGCTCGGCCTCCTGTCCCGAGAGGCGCTGTCATCCGACTTCCTCTTGTCTAAGTGTTGCGGTACTTCATCCCTCCGCCTCTTACCCTTAGACGAGGACTTGGAGTTTTGGTTGCTCTTGCATGAGCCGAAGAATTCCTCAGCATTAGTGTACTTCTGTGCACGACTGATGAGCTTGCTAAGAGTTTAAGGCGGGTTCTTCCCGATCGAGAACAGGAATCTTCCCTCCTTGAGCCCGCTAATCATTGCGAACAATGTCATTTTATCGTCGTAGTCGTCTACTTGCAGAGCCTCTTCATTAAAACGGGAGATATAGTCTTTCAACGACTCTCCGCTCCTCTGTTTAAGGGTCAGCAAGTGGGTGAACGACTTTTGGCTCTTCTTGCCAACGATAAACTGAGTCAAGAACGATCTGCTGAGCTCGGCAAAGGTGCTGATCGATCTCGGCATGAGCTGTTGTTGAGGGTCAAATATTGCATATTAGACCCCATTTATTATATGATCTTATGAACACGATACCATTTAACACCTTATTTTAATCGTGTTTGTGAAGCAAGGTGAATTTACGAGCATGGACTGAAAAGGATGCTAAAAGCATGGATTTAATGCTCAGGAATTACCAAGGCAAGGGACGGACTCCAGGGGACCGAGATCGATGATTTTACACGGCCGAGATTCAAGAAAATCATGTGTGTCACGCTAAAGAGGCCTGAAAGTCATCCTAAATGCAAGATCACAGGGTTCTCACCATCCGTTTGGCTCAAAACTTTAGATATGGCATGAGAACCCTAAATTAACTATACGCATCGAATTTCAACCCTCGGATCCTTGTGGAAGTGGCCTAACGGATAGATCAGCCCTTGAATCTCTGATTCGGGGCCCCACCTGAGATCTGAATATGCTTCAAATTTGATCTCAACCCATTATATGATGAGCCAAGACAGATGGACGGAGAGGATTTCTCATAAACATCACATGTGGACCCAAATGGCAGTGCCAGTGCACAGTGCACAAGTGCACTCAATGTGCATTGGACCAAACCGTGTGGTCAAAGTCGGTTTGACCGACTTTCCAAAAGCGGGAGAGGATTTCTCTCTCTCCATCGTTCGTCCGTCCGCAAGTCATCCCGCTGGGATGATGCGTGGCCCATCTTCATCCCTCGAACGGATGATCCGAGCCATCCAATGCACTCAGAAGATAAATTTGACCATAACCTGGTCGATTCCAGGCTTCCATACACACATTCAAGACTGCAACAGTAAGGAAAACGCTGCTACATCTATTGATGGCGTGGCCCATCCAAAACACGGATTCACTCCAAATTTGGGCCCGTGATCAGGCATGAATGCAGAAGCTCGAAGAATGGTTTGATGCACCATAAAGTCAGCCGATGTGGACCCTCGCCCACCATAGTGCGAATGCGTAAGCTCTGTTTCTTAAACAGAGCCTGCGGACGAATCTTTGGGCCACCACCGTGCTTCATCGGTCTGATCTAGACCGTACATCAGAAGCCCACGCTCCCTCTCATCCATGCCTAGATGACGGAATTGCAGGAAGCAAGCAACGAAGAGTTACGCGGGCCACACCAAATCCGACCCAAATCAATCCATATCTGACCGAAATTCTGACGTAAATCCACTGGACGAAGTGGATTTTCTTGCCAGCATTAAATATGGGCTCACCAATCATCACAGATGCGTAAAGAGCTTTACAGGAATCTCTGTTGTGTAAACAGTTGTCCACCGACTCCAGCAAGGTCAGTTCTACATCGACAGTTCTCCACCGTCCTCTCCTGCTATAAAAGAAAGAGAAGAAAGAGAGAGACGCATTCAAGCATCCAACAGCTGGGACATCAGGGGAGCAAGAAAGAGAGTTTTGTTTGAGTTTTTTTTTTTTTCGTTTAATTACTTTTTTTTTATGATTATTTTTTAGAGATCTAGTCCCATCATGTTGGGCTAAACCTCTTAGCTAGGGCTAAGAGGTGAAGCTTGTGGCGTGATGGGTGATCCCTACGGCTTTGGTTCATATTGAACTTGATATTGATGCTAGTTTGATTTTAAAGAAATGCCTTTAATTTTTAATGGTTTGTTGTAACTTATATTACAATAGATCTGCGATGGCTTTGAGTATTTCCTTTTCCTTTTTATGATTATGAAGTCAGGAAGCCCTGTTGTTCACCATCGCCCCTTGGACATGGTTGGATGATGGAATCCTTCCTAACATTCATACATCTTCTGATTGGTTGTGGATTGGTTTAGTTCTGTTGTTTACTTTGTCTCATGGGCATGGTTTTGTGATTAAATCGACTCTAATTCTCATACCTTTCATCTCTTTGAAAACTAGATCAAAGGAAGTTCAGATCGAACTTTAGTGATATATCTTCCAACTGAATGAAGATGGGACTCAAAGTCTAGTTAAGTTCATGAATCAAGCGTAGATCTCCCTGATCTCTATAAGTGGATCCTCTGAATCCCTAGTTTTCCACCTTTGAATTCTACAAGTTTTAGATTACTATTTCATAATTATTCCCTCACATTTACTTCGTTTAGATTTCGTCTTATTCTAGTTCTAGTTTTGGTTATTTTCAAATTACGTGCAAGGTTCAGTCCCTATGGATTCGACCTCGGTCTTACCGAGATTATTACTACATCACAACCTTATACTTGGGGTGTGAACAGTTGTCGATACCAATTCCTCGCAGTCCTAGTAAGGGTTATCGAGAAGGCTCGACATATCATTACATCCGAGGCAGATTGAATCTGCATCCATGAATGGTAAGACTCCACGTGCTCTGTTGGGTCGCCTGACCCGGAATATTGAGCGACGGGAGGCATCCTGAACCTCAGAGGCATTTCTGCGCTCATGACCACATTGGTGAAGGGAGGTTCAGTTTCTTCCATCATCACTTCCACTACAGTCGAAGCCGAAGTCTGCTGGTTCCGCTGCAGAGTCTTAATCTAATTTCGGAGCTCATCAAACTGAGCTTCCCACGGGTTTCGATTCTTTGCCACGGTTTCCCGAGGAACCTCTGCCTCAGGAGTTTTGCCCCTTCTCCTCTTCTTCAGCTAGTGTCGGAGGTCGGTTGGGGCTAGCGCTGAGATCGCAGATATGTAAGTCGGTTATGCATGTCTCAAGGGATCCGAGGCTCAAGCAAATTGGTTCTGAGATGTTCTAGCATGGGAGCTCACGAGCAGTGGCTCCTCCTCAGCTATCGGGGGCACCTCTTTTGGATTGAGAGGTACCTATCGTTCCTTCATTCAATTGATCTCGTTCTTTAGCATCTGCACTTCGTTCTGTAATGCCCTGTATTTACCTCCTCGGCTCCGGGTCCGTTGAGACGGTCCGGTCGGAGCTGACTCGGTATGGAGTAGTGAGGACGAGTGATGTTGCCCACTCGGCTCAGGCTCCGCGGTCGCTATTGAGAGTGTTTTCTTCTTTCCTCTTGCCATTTCTGGTAATGCTTTTTGGTCTTTTTGTATCTTTTTGGTCTTTTTGTATCTCTTCCCAAAATGTTAATGTCAAAATCTGGATCACCCTCCACCAAACCCTACATGTTCAGAGCGGGCCTTGGTCCTGCACAGCATAATAAACAAAGGAAACCCTAGCTCAAGCAGGGGACCCTCTGATGCCAAAGTCAGGCTAGGGAAACCGGGTCTAAGTAGTGTAGAGTAGAGTGAGGGTGTAAGATGTTGCGTACATGTTGCAATGGATTTCTATGCTATTTATACATGTAGATCGAAGGGGTCGTTGCCGTTAAACTCGGCACGATCTGTTCCATCAAGCGGGCGTTACGTGCGCGCACACGTTGGCCGTTACCCTTAGATCGTGCACCAGATTATTTTCCCATATGTCTTATTGGGATGTATCTCTAAACGTGGTCTTTGGCCACATTCCTACCTGGGCCAATCCTGCAACTCGGTTCTCCAAGCCCCTGGTGGGACTAACCTAGTTTGGAACTCAGACTTAACATATCCGAGCTTGTGGTCAAATCTCATGGTTAGACTCCATGGTCAGACTCCCTGGGATTGCCCGTCTTGGACTTGATCTTCGGCCACATTCCTACCCGGCCCAATCCTACAACTCGGTTCTCGGAGCCCCTGGTGGGACTAACCTAGTTCGGAACTCAGACTTAACATATCCGAGCTCGTGGTCAAATCTCATGGTTAGACTCTATGGTCAGACTCCCTGGGATTGCCCGTCTTGGACTTGATCTTTGGCCTCCAAGCCAAAGATAGGGTTCGAGACTCCGAGCCAGGGACGTAGTTCGGAAGCATGATCGGCCCTGATGTGGCACTACTCTTCCGAGGCTCCGCTCATTGGTTCGGTTTGCCTGAGTCCGCCCTTATCGGTTCAGCTTTACCATGACAATAATAATAATAATAATAATAATGATAATAATAGTGAGACTAATACTCTTAAAGAGGGTAATAAAGGTAACAACATCTAACAGAGACACGAATTTCCTGTAATAAGGGTGACAAGAATCTCCTTTAACTCTTGGTACGGCCATTTAAAAAGCACTAGGCCTCATTGAAAAGGGTAAAAAAGTCATTTCATTTAAGAGAATAATTTACTTTTCATGATGAGTTCCAACTTGGGCATGCACTTGTAATTATTCATGATGCCATATCATGATTAGGGGACCATAGTTTTAAACTATTTCTCCCAAACGGCTCATCATTCACATACAAAGAATACTTGGATTCTGTAGTCACCCCCTCCAGTTTAGCTTGATGGGTCCCACCTTGATGTATGCGTTTTTTCCATGTCTTATTTGAACTGTTTGCATGGGCAGTGGGAAAATGGCAATTCTGCTCTCCTGGTAAGTGAATGACCACCGTCCTCTTGTGAGAGTGGGCCCACCTCGAATCCACCCCGTCCATAAATTTGGCCAGATCATTTTATTTGGGAGACTGAAATATGAGCTAGATACAGTGCACAAGTTTGCCACAAACCAAGAAAGTGTGGACCGTTGAAGGCAACAACTTGACATTTCCTTGCTACAGGACTCAGTCTTCAAAATATTTAAATCAAAATGCCTCACGTTTGCGGAGAAAATACTGCAATGACTGGGGCAAGATTCCATACGGCTCGTCGTCCATTAGTTTTTTCATATCATTTTCTTGCTAAAAGCCCAGTTTATCTCTACGCCTTTGGAGTTTCAGCATGCGGGAAGATTCCATACGGCTTGTCGTCCATTAGTTTTTTCATATCATTTCAAGCTGTGAACTTAAAAATTACATAAATCTGAATTGCAGGTTGGCCCTAGTAACATTTCAACTGTGGGCAATCTTTAAACCTTAAAATGGATTAGTCAACTTAAGCATTTGATTTACTTCATTTTTTGGGGTTATGCCCTAAGTACACATGTAGAACCATTTTACAAGGGCGACCCGGGTTTGCACAGCTAGAGCACCGTTCTCAAGTAATGAAAACCGTGACAATGTCAGTGTCAATGCCAATGCACTTGATCTTCTCCATAATAACATTTGGGATTCGGGATCCAAGCCTCCATAGTTATATGCCATATTTCCAGTGCATTACAACAGCCTTATCAGTAGGGTCCACCTTCATACATGTATGGCATGGGTCCACCTTCATACATGTATGGCATATCTATACTATCCGTATGTTTTTACAGCTCAATTTAGAGCACGATCAGCCCAAAAAATAAGAGATCCATATCTAAAGAGGGCCTCACCATATATAGGAAATAGTGGTGATTGAACACCGACCGTTAAAAAATCCCCAGGGCTCACTTAATGTTTATTTACAATCTATTGTATTGATAAAATCACACGGACCTAGATGAAGGGAAAAAACAAATATTAGCTTGATCCAAAAAAATTTATGGCTTACAAGAAGTTTTCCCATCATTTGATGCCCACCTGGGATTTGGCACTGCTTCATTTTTAGGACCATGCCCTACAATGATTTGCAAAAAATGGATGGACGGCATGGATATATAATACGTATATCAAGGTGGGCCCATGTTCCGGGCGCAACTAATCCACTCCCTTTTGACGTTTGAATAACATGACTGTCACTTGCCCTACTGCAAGCGGAGGCATTGTAATGTTTGTAGGAAATCCACATCATTTATCTGTTTTGGCAGCTCCTGTTAAGATGTGAGACCAAAAATTATGCTGATCCAAAACTCAAGTGAACGACATGACTACAAAAAATGAAAATGAGCTACTTATTATTCAAACCTTTTTAGGTTCCACTGTATTGCTTATATGTAATCCAAACTATTAATAAAGTGGATAGACAGTTCATAAGGTGATTCCAATTGGGATGAACCGAGAGAAGAAAAAAATTAGCTTAATCCAAACCTTTTGTGGTCCCATCAATGTTACAACAGTAGGTGTATAATCTTCACTCGCGTCTGTTGTGTGGTCCACTTGAGCTTTGGATCTGCCTCATTTTTAGATTTATGACGTGACATGATCTGAAGTACCCCTGGAAGTGGTTCCATTTCAAATGGAAAACAGTTGTCTTTTTATTAATACGGCCATATAACCAAAATGGGATTCCACGTCCGGCATCCAAATGATTGAGCAGTTTGCATTAAATATTTTAGGCGTTTTACAAGAAATAGCACAAAAGGAAGATGGCTACATGTCAAAAATCCTTTAAATTCACGGTGAAAATATAAGTGGGGATTTAGATAAATAATTAATAGGTAACATATTTTGGTCCATCAGTCAAAGTAGGCGTGGCTGATGGTAAAAATTCCTTTTAACTGCACTTGCATCGAATATTGGAATCCCGGAGTCAACCCCACCTGATTAGATATCGAGTGGAGCAGAGTTCTCTGTGTTTCGAAACCATATATGCTACCAGAACTGATGTACGGAATGGATATCAGACACACGACGGTTTGGTCCCACATAGCTCTTCCTACAGCAGTTGTTGTAGATGCTTCTGCTCGCCCGACTCCGCTATTCTACCTAGTAATCATCCACGGTAATCCTTACCGTAGATCCCTGGGCCACTCACATACCATTGCCGAGAAATGTTCGTATTTTCACCCTATTAATTCCATTGAACAGCATCTAAATGGACGTGGACATGATAAGGTTTGATCTACGTATGAGTGGCTAGTTCATGTCCAAAGATCATTCCAGATTGGATGATTTTGTCCTTCGGATCCATGCCTTTTAATCATCCGTTTTCCCCATCAGTTGTGGGTTTGCATGGATCTCACGTGGACAACACCACAGGAAACAAGGGTAACTGAATACCTACAATTTAAAAACTTCCTAAGGACCACGGCAATATTTATTTGTCCTCCAGCCTCTTGATAAGTTCACGTGTTTCCTGTGGGTTTGTATAGATCTCACGTCAATCACTGTTGTTTCCCATCATGTGGTCGACGTGAGAATTGGATTTTCTCCATTCTTCGGTAGATGTACCAAATGATCAGCCCAAAACGGATTGCGAGCCCCATGGATATATAATAAATACATCCATGTATACACTACAGTCAGGGCCTGATAGGATGTAGAGAGGGTCGCAGACACTTTCATGTCCAAAAGATGGACGACAAAAGGTCCGAGATGTAAGGCAGAAGTCTTCAAGACGGTCAGAACCTTAAAACAAACAAATCAGAACCTTAAAACAAACATATCTCGTAAATCGGAATGAGTTACTCGACATACCATATATGATTTTAGGGTAGGACGAGCTACTTTAGCCCATGCCAAATTTGCGAGATTCCATCATATCAACGGTCAAATTTCAAATTTATTTCCGTTTTTACTATTTTTAGTAAGTTTTGGTTTGATTATAACTCTTCATCTGTTGGACTTTAGGAGTTGTGTCTGTTATGGGGAAATCTGAACAAGGATAATCAAGGTTGGTCTAAGCTACCCGAGTCAGTTATTAAAGCCTCAGAAGAAGAATATCACATCAAGCCTCGAAAGAAGAATATCACATCAAGCCTCAAAAGGAGAATATTGCATCAAGTGTGAGCCGACCTCTGAGTTACAACTATTAACAGGCCGAGGCAAGTTCTCATCCTCGTCCTCGTCCCCGTCTGAGGACGACATCCCATGAACTCCGACCCTGAGCATTCCTACAGTAAACTCCGACTGCTCGGTCTCAGGCTTAGACAAGACGAAGTCAAGCCTGGGCTGACACTCTGAATAATAGCACTCGGCCTCGGGTCAGGACAGGTTGAGACCGAGCCCTGGTGAGGACACTCTGTGTGCCGAGCATGGAGACTAACCTAAATGCGGACATGACCAAAGATCTCGTACAAGGATACACACCCTTAAGATACGATACGCTACACGACCCAAAGATTACAGATAATATCTCCACGATTACAATATCTGCGAGATTGACTAAATCATACCGAGATTAATAGACGTGATCCTTTCTACCCACAAGTATAAATATCGGGGGATCCTATTACCACAGGTACGTAATATCTTACACCCTCTCTCTACATTACTCGACTTAAACCCAGATTCCCTACCCTTACTCAGGCATCGGAGGGTCCCCTGGCTGAGTCAGGGTCTCCTTTGCTCACCCCTTTGTGTAGGACCAGGGTTCGTTTGAGGTTCGCAGCATTGAGTAGGGTGGTCCAAATTTTGACCTCAACATTTTTTGGCGCCGTCAGTGGGAAACGCAAAAAAAAAAAAAAAAAAAAAAAAAAAAAGCTAGGAAGTTTATTAGATATGGCGAGAGGGAAGAAAAAGATGACAGCGGTGGAGCCTGAACTTAGTGGACAACATCAGTCTTCTTTGTTGTTGCATACTGAGTCAGCTCCAATAGAGTTATCTCCCTCCCTGCAATAGCAAGGGAAGGGCAACATCAAGTCACACTCTTGGTGAACTTCCTTGTGATGAATGTGCCATCAGTGCACAACGTGATTCTGGGCCGACCTTCCCTTAATGCGATGCGGGCGGTCGTGTCCATTTATCACCTTATGATGAAGTTTCTCACTGAGGGAGGGGTCGGATACCTCCAAGGGGATCAGCGTGAAACTTGGAGGTGTTACGCAATAGCTGTAAGAAAGGGTTCAGTGAAGCAGACCCTCACTATTAACGCCCTCAACCCTGAAGCTCATGCAGAAGACTCCTCCATGGAGGATTTGGTGACGTCGCACTCGAGGAAGCCAACCTGAGAAGAACGATTTTGCTTGGATTGTTGCTGAATTTTGAGCATCGGTCTCAAATGCCGGGTTACTTACAACAGCACAAAGATGTCATTGCATTGTCGTATGAGAATATGTCAGGGATTTCCCCTGATGTTATGGTCCACAGGCTGAATGTGGATCCGAATCACAAGCCAGTAAAATATAACAGAAGAGTGTTCGACGCCGAGAGGTACTCGGCCATAGCAGATGAAGTGTTGAAGCTTCCTAGCGTTGGATTCATTGAGGATGTACATTTTCCAGACTGGATCGCTAACATAGTCCTCATGAAGAAAGCCACAGAAAGTGGTGGGCTGTTTAGATTATTCGAATTCGGACCTGAACAAGGCTTGCCCCAAGGACAGCTTCTCTCTGCCTCGGATTGATCAACTGGTGGACAACAAAACTGGGCATGAACAGCTCTCCTTCCTGGACGCTTACTCTGGGTGTAACCAGATCGTCATGCATCCTCTAGACAGGCAGAAGACGACCTTCATCACGGATAAAATTTTCTACTGTTACCAGGTCATGCCCTTTGGCCTGAAGAACGCTAGAGCAACATATTAAAGGTTAGTGAACCAGATGTTTGCCAAGTAGATTACTCGGACCATGGAAGTCTATATCGACGACATGCTGGTGAAGAGCGTAAGGGCGTCCGACCACATCGCAGACCTCAGAGAGACCTTCTCATTCTTCCGAGAGTACCGTATGAAGCTGAATCCTGCCAAGTGTGCCTTTAGAGTCGGCTCAGATAAGTTCCTTAGTTTTTAAGTCAACCATAGGGGCATCGAGGCAAATCCTGAGAAGATTAAGGCGCTACCGACATGAGCTCGCCTCGGACTATGAAGTAAATCTAATGCCTCACTGGTCGGGTAGCAGTGCTCGGTCGATTTATATCCCGAGCCACAGATAAGTGTCTCCCCTTCTTCGAGCAGTTAAAGGGTCATAAGAAGGTCGAGTGGACCCCGAAATGTGAGCAAGTCTTCCAGTAATTCAAGCAATACTTGCGTTCACCTCCCCTGCTATCTGAGCCGGAAGAGGGTGAGCCTCTATTCCTATATCTGGCGGTCTCTGCCTCGGCTGTTAGTTTTACACTCGTCAGGGAAGTGGGGACCAAGCAGCACCCCGTCTATTATGTAAGCAAGGCAATGCTACCCCCCGAGACCAGATACTCGAGTATGGAGAAGCTAGTACTCAATTTAGTCTTCTCAACGCGGAAATTGTGTTCATACTTCCAGGCATATACCATTGTCATCCTGACTGACTCCCCTCTCAGGCAAGTCTTACAAAAACCTAAAGTTTCAGGTCAGCTGACTAAATGGCCGATAGAACTCAGAGAGTTCTACATCCAATATATCGTTCAAGGACCGCAATTAAGGGTAAGGTTATGGTCGACTTCATAGTAGAATTCATCACTCCGGACACAGAAATGACAAGCGCAAACACGGAGGAAGTCCCCGCAACCTTGCCAGCTCCTCGCTTGTCCAGGATGCGGCGTCAGACGAGGAGAGCAGATGGATCCTTTATATAGACAACTCGTCTAACTCCAAACGTGCGGGGGCAGGGATCATCTTGGTGGCACCCGATTCGACTTCCATTCAATACATGATTAGGCTCGATTTCAAAGCCTCCAACAATGAAGCAGAATACAAGGCTTTATTGGCTAGACTCAGGCTAGCAGCCTTCTGGGGGTTCAGTCTCTCGAGGTGCGGTGTGATTCCCAACTCGTCGTGAACCATATCTCCACCGAGTATGAAGCCGATGAGGCAAGGATGGTGTCTTACTTGGCCGAGGCCGGAAAGCTGATAGAAAGGTTTTGGATCTGCTTCATCACTCAGATTCCGAGGACGGAGAACACTTGGGCCAACATCCTTACAAGGTTAGCCTCAGCCGCTGAAGGAAAGATCCCCCGGATCATCCTTGTGGAATTTTTGGATAGTCCGAGCATCAACCAGACTAATCAAGAGATTGTCAATCCAGTGGAGACCACTCTGAGTTGGATGGACCAGATCTATAACTACCTCACATCTGGTGAGGCCCCCCAAGACAGGCTAGAGGCTTGACGCCTGAAGATCAGAGCTGCATGATACGTGGTCTTGGATGGAGTCCTATACAAGAAGGGGCATTCACAACCCTACCTCAGGTGTCTCCGACCTAATGAAGTAGACTACGTGATCCGAGAGACCCACGAGGGAATCTGCGGAAATCATTTCGGTGGTCGTGCCTTAGCTATGAAAGTACTCCGACAAGGGTACTTTTGGCCGACCATTCAGGAAGACTCCAAAAGCTATGTCCAGAAATGTGATAGATGTTAGAGGTTTGTCGTTGTGCCGAGGCAGCCTGTCGAAGAGATGACCTCCATGAGTGGACCGTGTCCGTTTACTCAGTGGGGAATTGACATCATCGGACCTCTGTCCACTGGGAAAGGACAGGTTAAGTTTGCTATCGTAGTGGTTGACTATTTCACCAAGTAGGCCGAGGCCGAATCAGTGGCGAAAATTACATAACAGAAGGTGATCGACTTCATCTGAAAGAATATTATCTGTCGATTCGGAATCCCACGCACCATCATCTCTGACAAAGAAAAGCAGTTTGATAACGATAAATTTCAAGGCATGTGCAGGGGGCTCGGTATCTCGAATGCATATTCCTCGCTACAACACCCGCATTCCAATAAACAGGTCGAAGCCGTAAACAAGGTCATCAAGCATTATCTCAAGACCAAGTTAGAAAAAGCAAAAGGCAACTGGGCAGAGGAGCTCCCATTCGTCCTTTGAGCCTACAGGACTACTGCTTAGTCATTTACCTGGGAGACCCCATTTTCGCTATCCTATGGCTCGGAGGCGATCGTCCCAGTAGAAATCGGCCTCCCAATAGCTCGGGTCAGAAGCTACCAAGAGGATCAGAATGCAAAGCATATCGTAGCAAACTTTGACTTGCTCGAGGAAGCTAGAGACGTCGCCAGACTCTGAGTCTCCGATCGGCATCAGCAAGTGGCGCGGTTCTACAAATCCAGGGTCAAAATGAGGCAGTTCCTACTAGGAGACCTGGTCCTCCGCCGCGTCTTCCAAAATACAGTAGAGTCGGGGGCTGAGACACTCGGACCAAACTGGGAAGGGCCCTATCGCGTGGTCAGGTTGACTAAGCCAGGCTCGTACCATTTAGAAAATCTCGAAGGGTGTCGGCTTCCCCACCCCTAGAACATCGATCACCTAAAGATCTACAATCTATGAGGATCTATAAGCCATTGAAGGCTTTCAAATAAATGTATGGCTCGGAGCTATTTGCCTTTTAAGGCTCTTAATAAAAGTTTCTTTCTACATGATCTACTCATACAGTCTATCTATAAATAGAAAAAGCTACCCCTCATAAGCAGAGGCGAGCTCAACAGATCGATCCCTTAAAGAATGGGTTGGCTCATTAATCCATAAAAATCTACAAGGGGTCCTCTCATATACAGATAAAAAAACCCGGAGGTGAATCGATCCCTTAAAACAAGGGGTCAGCTCATCATATGTTAAAAGATATACAAAAATAATTGAGGGCCGTGCGCCATTCGTGGGGGGTTGACCCCTTTAGGGGTCAGCTATTAACATATAAAAATTATCGCAGTAATCAACACATGAGAATATGCCCTCTACTAAGGGATTAAAAGATCATCATTCATCCAAAAAGTTATCATCAAAAAATTATTATCCATGACATGTAAAAAAAAATAATAATAATCTCACTCCCTCCGAGTAGAGGGACCAGCCGTCGAGCTGGGGGGCTGAGTATCAGGGGCAACTTTGGCGACAGGAGGGGCACTCTCAGGCTCATCTGCTACGACCGGTTCAGTGTCCTCAGCCTCATCCATAGCGAGAGCGTCGAGGTCGATGGCCAGATGAAGATTTCGGACCTCAATAAGGCAAGCTTCGAAGCCGGTATTGTAGCCAAAGAAATACAGCTTATCTAATTCCGTGGCCCTCTCCGCCGACTCCTTATACGCTGCTATTGCCACGGCAGCTTGTGAGGTCACTCGAGCCGCGAGCTCCCCACGTAGCCTTTCTTGATCCATATCTAAAGAGGGCCACACCATATATAGGAAATAGTGGTGATTGAACACCCACCATTAAAAAATCCCCATGGTTCACTTAATGTTTATTTACAATCTATCTTATTGATAAAGTCACATGGACCTAGATGAAGGGGAAAAACAAATATTAGCTTGATCCAAAAAAATTTATGGCCTACAAGAAGTTTTACCATCATTTGATGTCCACCTGAGATTAGGCACGGCTTCATTTTTAGGACCATGCCCTACAATGATTTGCAAAAAATGGATGGCCGGCATGGATATATAATACATATATCAAGGTGGGCCCAAGTTCCAGGCCGCACCTAATCCACTCCCTTTTGACGTTTGAATGACATGACTGTCACTTACCCTACTGTAAGCGGAGCCATTGTAATGTTTGTAGGAAATCCACCTCATTTATTTGTTTTGGCAGCTCATGTTAAGACATGAGACAAAAAATTAGGCCAATCCAAAACTCAAGTGAGCCACACGACTACAAACAATTTAAATGAGCCGCTTATTGTTCAAACCTTTTTAGGTTCCACTGTATTGCTTATATGTAATCCAAACTATTAATAAAGCGGATAGACAGTTCATAAGGTGATTCCAATTGGGATGAACCGAGAGAAGAAAAAAATTAGCTTAATCCAAAGCTAGCTTAATCCAAAGCTTTTGTGGTCCCATCAATGTTACAACAGTACTGGGTGTATAATCTTCACTCCTTGCTGTTGTGTGGTCCACTTGAGCTTTGGATCTGCCTCACTTTTGGATTTATGTCATGACATGATCCGAAGTACCCCCGGAAGCTGCTAGGTCCCTATACGCTCATGGTTCCGTTTCAAATGGAAAACAGTTGTCTTTTTATTAATACGGCCATATAACCAAAATGGGATACTACGTCCAGCATCCAAATGATTAAGCAGTTTGCATTAAATATTTTCAAAGCAGGCGTTTTTCAAGAAATAGCACAAAAGGAAGATGGCTACATGGAAAAAATCCTTTAAATTCACGGTGAAAATATAGGTTGTTTTAGATAAATATTTAATAAGCAACTTATTTCGGTCCATAAGCCAAAGTAGAGGCGGCTGATGGTAAATATTCCTTTTAACTGCACTTGCATCGAATAATTGAATCCTGGAGCCGACCCCACCTGATTGGATATCGAGTGGAGCAGAGTTCTCTGCGTTTCTAAACCATATATGCTACCAGAACCGGTGTATCAGACACACGACAGCTTAGTCCAGACACACGACAGCTTAGTCCCACATAGCTCTTCCTACAACAGTGGTTGTAGTAGCTTCTGCTCGCCCGACTGCCGCTATTCTACCCAGTAATCATCCACGGTAATCCTTACTGTAGATCCCCTGGGCCACTCACATACCATTGCTGAGAAATGTTTGTATTTTCGCCCTATTAATTCCATTGAACAACATGTAAATGGACGTGGAGATGATAAGGTTTGATCAACGTATGAGTGGCTAGTTCATGTCAAAAGATCATTCCAGATTGGATGAATGATTTTGTCCTTCGAATCAATGCCTTTTAATCCTGCCTTTTCCCCCATCAGTCGTGGGTTTGTATAGATGGACGGTCAAGATAGCCTATCAAATCTCAAGTGGACAACACCACAGGAAACACGGGTAACTGAATAAATACCATTAAACAACCTCCTAAGGTCCACCCTAATATGTATTTGTCCTCCAGCCCCTTGATAAGTTCACACAAAGTTAGACAAAGGTAAAACACAAATATCAACTTACATATCCAAGACTTTTGTAGCTAACAGTAAGTTTTAAATGGTCAATCACTGCTGTTTCCCATCAGTGGTCCACGTGAGATTTGGATTTTCCTCATCATTGGGTGGATGTACCAAATGATCAGCCAAAAACGGATTGGGAGCGCCATGGATATATAATATATACATCTATGTATGCCCTACAGTCAGTCACGGCCTGATATGATGTAGAGTGGGTGGCAGACACTTTCATGTCCAAAGATGGACCAGAGAAGGTCCTACAGACAGCAAAAGTCATCAAGACTCTCGGAACCTTAAAACAAACATATCTCATATATAAATTGGAATGAGTTACTCGACATACCATATATGACTTAAAACAAACATATCTCATAAATTGGAATGAGTTACTTGACGTACCATATATGATTTTGGGGTAGGACGAGCTACTTTAGCCGATGCTGAATTTGCAAGATTCTATCACATCGATGGTCAAATTTCATGTTTATTTCCATTTTTACTATTTTTAGTAAGTTATGGTTTGATTATAACTCTTCATCCCTTGGACTTTAGGAGTTGTGTCCAACATGAAAAGTGTTTGGAAATTTTAAGAAAATAATATGGTTAAGCCACATAGGACACTTACTATAAATAGTAAATTTATTATTTTTAGTAAGTTACAAATATTAAAAAGTTTTAGTTGTAGCTTAATTCTTAAATTTCTTCTAAAGCTTTGTATCCCTATTTAAAGGGTTGTAAATTTGTTTTTAATGATCTATCAATCAAATTACAAATTTTATAGAATTTATTTCTATCTTTTTTACTTTTTCCTCATGGAATTGAGAAGTATCTGTGAAGAGTCTAGAGAAGCTCGTAAATTACCCCCACCAGTACCTACCTAAAATCGTATGGTGGTGTTAGGTGCTCTGTGGTCCCATCATGATAGATGCGTTTTATTCAAGCCATCTATCCATTTTGAAATATCGTTTTAGTATACGAGAGATTGAATACTTGAGTGGTCCATACCATATAAGTCATGGTGACAATGACCTCCGTAGTGAAATCCCCCTAGTGCCTACCATGAGTTTTAGTTTTCATCAATTTATTCATAAGGTCATGTAGACCGGGGCAAAAGTGGCGCCTAAGGGGTTTTCTGTTGTAAAACAGATGTCTTAAATCTATTTACTGCGTTGCTCGACCAGTCAAGGGGTTGGCTCGACTAGTCGAAGGTCCCTTCGACTGGTCAAAGCCCACTTAACTCGAAGTCCAGCGACGGTGTATTTTGAAACTTCGAGATACTCGACCAGTCGAGGGACTAGCTCGACTGGTCGAAGCCCTCCTTCGACTAGTCGAGAGTTATGCAGACGATGTGCGGTTTATACGCGGACTGCGTAAATTTAAGGCGGTTTCTAGGGAGGTGCGTAAGTAGGGTTTCCCCATCTATAAATAGGAGTCCTTAGGACCATTCTCATGAATGTTAAGCCTTTCTAAAGGGGTTCCAATGGTTCATAAAAGGGTTTTAGGGTTTCTAAGGGGTGTAGCAAGGATGAGATTCGAGGTTGTTCGAATCGGGTAAGTCTTTTCTCTTTGTAATTTATGCTTTCATAGTAGAATTCTGTCGCTTTGTGCCGTGGTTTTTTCTGAAAGGGTTTTCCACGTTAAATCTGTGTTCTCTTGTGTTTGCTTGGCGCCATTGGATTGATATCCTAGATTCATATTTGTGTAATTCCGCAACACAAATCCCAACAAGTGATATCAAAGCAATCATTGGGGCACAGATCTAAATCTAAGGGATAAGCAATAATGGTAAGCACTAGGTATAATATTGAGAAGTACTCAGGAAAAAATAATTTTGAGTTAAGGAAGATCAAGATGATCAGTTCTTTTATCAAGCAAGGCGAAGATGGTGCTCTTGATGAGTGAAAGTCTACCATGACTGATGATGATTGGAATATTCTTGATAAGAAAGCCTTATCATCGATCCGTTTATGTCTCACGGATGAGGTTTTCTCCAATGTCATGAGGGAAAAAACTGCGGCTAAGCTATGGGCAAAGTTAGAGGATGTTTATGCGAAAAAAATTTTTGAAAATCGCCAACACTTGAAGCGGCAGTGGTATAATGACGCAGGGGAGGACGTGAGGTCGAGCACCGTCTTTCTCAAGAGGATAAGTATTCCGAATCCACGGAACTTCTCTGGACTCCTCACAGAGACTTCTCGAATCCACGAGGAGAGAAAGCATAAAATAGAAATAAATTCTAATAAATTCAAAATTGATTAATGAATTAATAAAAACTAGTTCACAACCCTTTAAATAGGGGTACCAAGCAATGGGAAAGAAATTAGAATCAAACTATAACTAAAACTCCTAAAAATTGCAACTTACTATAAATAGTAAACTTACTATTTATAGACGGTCGTGATGTCTACTAGTGCGCAAGGTTTTCGGCCAAAAATAGTAAGTGTCCTATTTGTCTTCACCAAACCGTTCTCCTAATTATTCTAAGCTCTTTTCATGTTGGGCGCAACTCCTAAAGCCCGACGGATGAAGAGTTATAATCAAACTAAAACTTACTATTTATAGTAAAAATGAAATTAAAACAAGGAGACGACTGTCGATCCAGGGGTTTTTCACAATTTCGGGCATCGCAACCTGGCGTAGCTGGATTGGTTGGCTAAAGTAGCTCGTTCTACCCCAAAATCATATATTTTACGTCAGCTAACTCATTCCGAATTGTGAGATACGCCCGATTTAAGGTCTTATGGTCTGGATCATTTCTGTCGCCGACCGGGCCTTTTCTGATCCATCTTGGCCATGAAACTGTCCACGACCCGCTCTACATCAGTCCCCTCCACTTCGAAAGAACTTGTCCTCGAGTTCTCATCCTGTGTTGGTTCATGATACTCAGTCAGGTCAGCGACGTTGAAAGTTCGTGAGATCGCCATGTCATCTGGAAGATCAACAACATAAGCATTGTCATTGATCTTTCGGATGATTAGTACTTGTCTAATCTTTTTATTCTTCAACTTATTGTACGTTCTGGTCGGAAATCGTTCTTTGCGCAGATGGACCATTACTTGATCGCCCACCTTGAACACTTTTTGTCGCCGATGCTTGTCCGCATGCTCCTTGTACTTTTCGTTCGAGGCATGTAGCTTGGTTTGTACCTCCGCATGAATGCCCATGATCTTGTCAGCCATATGTTCTGCTGCAATGCTTATGCCTGGGAGCTTTGGCAAAGGGACCAAGTCTAGTGTGTAGCGAGGTACTCGTCCGTAAATAACCTGGAATGGGGATTTCTCTGTTCAGCGGTTCACCATGTTGTTGAATGCAAACTCCGCTTGAGACAAAGTCAAATCCCACTGCTTCAATTTTTCTCCTGAAATACATCGAAGGAGGTTTTCCAACATGCGATTCACAACCTCAGTTTGACCGTCAGTCTATAGGTGGTAGGCGCTGCTAAACTGAAGTCGTGTATCAAATCGAGTCCACAAAGTCCACCAAAAGTGGCTTATGAACTTCGTGTCACGATCAGAAGTAATAGTCTTAGGAACCCCATGTAGCCACACAATTTCTCTGAAGAATAGATTCGCCACGTGTGTTGCATCGAGAGTCTTCTTGCATGGAATAAAGAGCGCCATCTTGGAGAAACGATCTACTACCACGAACACTGAATCCATGCCGCGTTGTGTTCGTGGGAGACCAAGCACAAAGTCCATAGATAAATCCTCCCAAGGGCCGTCAGGCACAGGTAACGGGGTGTAGAGGCCCGTATTATGAGATTGCCCCTTGGCGGTCTGACAAATATAATAACGTTGGACTGCCTTTCCCACATCATGTACCAATTGTGGCCAGTAATACCGTTCTTCCACAAGAGCCCGCGTCTTGTCTCGCCTAAGGTGTCCACTAAGGCCACCTCCATGTAGCTCTTGGATTATCTGTTCTCTTAGTGAACTGTTCGGAATGCACAGTCGATTTCCCTTGAAAAGGAACCCGTCTTGCATATGTAAGTCGCCGGGGCGACCTTCTTGGCATCTAACCCATGCGTCCTTGAAGTCTCGTCATCGGCATATATGTCTTTGAGGTGCTCGAACCCGACAACCTCATTGCTCATAGTGACTAACAAAGTTGCACGGCGACTCAGTGCATCAGCTACTTTGTTCTGTTGCCCTGACTTATGTTTTAGTACAAACGTGAATTCCTGCAAAAACGAGATCCATCTAGCATGCAGACGGTTAATGTTAGCTTGACTATTAATGAATTTGAGAGCTTGATGGTCCGTGTAAAGTATGAATTCCCTTTGAATCAAATAATGTCGCCAATGTCGTAGTGCCTGAACCACCGCGTATAACTCGATCTCATATGTAGACCACTTCTTGCGTGCATCGCTAAGTTTCTCACTGTAGAAGGCTACCGTCCTACCTTCTTGAGACAAAACTCCCCCAATTCCGACATATGAGTCATCACATTCGACTTCAAACAGTTTGTCGAAGTTGGGAAGTACAAGAACCGGGGTCGTGGATAATCTACGCTTGATTTCGGCAAAGCTCCTGTCGGCTTCGTCAGTCCACTGAAACTATCCTTTCTTCATGCAATTTATGATTCGTGACACAATGGTACTGAAATTTTTCATGAACCGACGATAGAATGTCGTTAGTCCATGAAAACTTCGCACTTCGTGAATATTTGTGGGAACCAACCATTCTCTGATTGCCTTCACCTTTTCCTCATCCACCCGAATGTCCGTGGATGTTACGACAAAACCCAGAAATAATAGGCTATCAATCATGAAGCTGCACTTTTTTAAATTGAGATACAATTTATTTTTTAGTGAGCACTTGAAGGGCCTTCTTGAGGTGTTCTATATGGGTGGTTTCGTCTTGACTGTATATCAAAATATCATCGAAATAAACCACAATGAACCGCCCAATGAAAGGTTTCTGAACTTGGTTCATCAATCTCATAAATGTGCTAGGCGCATTCTAAAGACCGAATGGCAAAACCATCCATTCGTATAATCCTTCCTTGATCTTAAAGGCCGTTTTCCACTCATCACCCGGGCCATATTTGAATCTGATGATAGCCGCTCCTTAGGTCTAATTTAGATAATATTTTTGCACCCTCTAACATGCCCAGCATATCGTCCAACCATGGTATAGGAAACCTGTATTTTATGGTGATTTTGTTGATGGCTCAGCTGTCGACACACATGCACCAACTCCCATCTTTCTTTGAAGTTAATAGAGCTGGTACAGCACATGGACTCACAGCACATGGACTCATGCTTTCTCGAATAAGACCCTTACGGATCAACTCCTCTACTTGTCCCTGCAGAATCTCGCACTCATTCGGACTCATTCGATAATGAGGACGATTAGGTAAACTGGACCCAGGGACAAAGTCGATATGGTGTTAGATATCCCGCATGGGGGGTAACCCATCAGGAAGGTCATCGGACCAGATTTCTTTGAATTCATGTAGCATGGGCCTTAGTCTTTCAGGGATGATGATAGGCTCGAGTTCTTCCCCTTTTACAATTAACGCATAAGCCTGTCCTGTTTCTTTAGATTCTTCCACGAAGTCTCGTATGGTTAAGAGAAAATGACCCTCCACTTTAGAAGTTTCAGGTAGTCTCTCTGGATTCATAGGGGCCAATATGGTCTTCCGGCCGTCCTTGACGAAAATATATATGTTATCTCGCTCTTTATGAGTGGCGTCACAGTCATATTGCCAAGGCCGACCGAATAGTATGTGACATGCTTCCATGTCAACCACATCGCATACTACTTCATCCTTATAATGTTTGCCAATTGAAAAGGATATGGTGCACCGTTCAGTTACCTTTGTTTCGCTGACCTTCTTGATCCAACTGATTGTATATGGAGAGGGATGACGCTCCGTTTTCAATTGCAATTTTTCCACCATGACCTTGGATACGATGTTCTCGCTGCTCCCACTGTCAATGATCACGTCACAAACCTTTCGATTCACCGTACACCTAGTGCGGAAGATGTTATGCCGCTGTGGTTGTACTTCTTTTCTTGGCGCATATAATAGTCGCTTCACGACGAGCGACTCTCTATGATCTTGCTAAACCCAACCTGAATCATCTGCCTCATCCTCGGTGGTATGCTCATGTTCTTCAATATCTGGATCTTCATAAGCGTTATCAGCACTACCATCATTGATGGCGAGATTTGCTACTTTTCACTGGGGACAAGTATTTGATAGGTGGCCCGGTTGGCTACAACGATAGCAGTTGTCGGGCCTTAGCCGAGCATAGGGGTTCAGAATTCTACTTGGACCAGGAGCAGTCGATATGCCCCTTTGGGGTCTAGCCTGATCTCGGTTCCCAAACGTAGGAGGTTGAGTACGTGCTCTTACGAGCTTCTTCCCCTTGGGCTGTGCAGTTCCCTGGGGCGGACCTGCCACAGGGATCCTTGCTGTAGGATAGGTCCGTGTGTTAGGACGTTCAAGTTGCACTTCTACCCGAGTAGACAACTTGATCGCATCATTCATCATCTAGATGGACTGCATCTGGACCGGATCCTAGATAGCCATACGCAACCCACCATTGAATCGGGCGACTTGCTGCGATTCAGTCTCGACTAAATCATTACGCGCCGCCAGGCGGTAAAATTCTTCTGCGTATTCTCTCATCGACCGACTACCCTGTCTACAATTTTGGTATTGTTGGAATAATACCTGATCGTAATCGTTAAGGAGGAATCGGGCACATAGTAGCTGCTTCATTCGCTGCCAGGTGCGGATTGGTGCTTTTGTCTGCCTGGTTTGCGCAAGTTGCAGTTGTTCTCACCAAGCTGAAGCTCCTCCTTTCAGCTTGTAGGCCACAAGCTTGACCTTCTTTGCTTCAGAGATGTCCATATAGTCAAAAAATTGCTCAACTTCAGAAAGCCAATCGAGAAAATCCTCAATGTGTAGTTGGCCATTGAAGCTAGGAATATCAACCCGCATCTTGAATTCTCGATCCGTTCGATCTACTCGATCGCCGCCATGTCTGGGGTGTTGGAAGATTATGTCGTCGATTTCCTCCTCACTGGAGCCCCCTTCCTCAGGAATGACCCTTGGATGCACTGCCGATACTATCCTGCGATCAGGGCGATTACGAGTTTCAGCAATTGGCGGTGGAGGATTACCACCAGGAACACGGAGTTACCTTAGGTTTTCTGCCAAGAGATTTGCTATGCGGTCGATGGAAGCCTGTAGCCCTTGCATGGCTTGTCGATTCTCTTGTTGTGCTACTTCTAAAGCTGCCACCGTTGAAGGTAAATTCCCTAAAGCACCGCCCAGGGGATTGTTGCCTGACCCGTCGTTAGAAGCCATCGATCCGAGGAGAAACTTCGCTTTGATACCAAATTGACGCAGGGGAGGACACGAGGTCGAGCACCGTCTTCCTCAAGAGGATAAGTATTCCGAATCCACGGAACTTCTCTAGACTCTTCACAGAGACTTCTCGAATCCATGAGGAGAGAAAGCATAAAATAGAAATAAATTCTAATAAATTCGAAATTGATTAATGAATCAATAAAAATGAGTTCACAACCCTTTAAATAGGGGTACCAAGCAATGGGAAAGAAATCAGAATCAAACTACAACTAAAACTCCTAGAAATCGCGACTTACTATAAATAGTAAACTTACTATTTATAGACGGCCGTGATGTCTACTAATGCGCAAGGTTTTTGGCCAAAAATATTAAGTGTCCTATTTGGCTTCACCAAACCGTTCTCCTAATTATTCTAAGCTCTTTTCATGTTGGGCGCAACTCCTAAAGCCCGATGGATGAAGAGTTATAATTAAACTAAAACTTACTATTTATAGTAAAAACGAAATTAAAACAGGGAGACGACTATCGATCCAGGGGTTTTTCACAATTCCGGGTGTTACAACCCGGCATAGTGGGGTTGGTTGGCTAAAGTAGCTCGTTTTACCCCAAAATCATATATTTTACTTCAGCTAACTCATTCTGGATTGTGAGATACGCTCGATTTAAGGTCCAATGGTCTGGATCACTTTTGTCGCCGACCGGGCCTTTTCTGATCCATCTTGGCCATGAAACTGTCCGCGACCCGCTTTACATCATATAACTTCAAGATGCCAGAGGGTGGAGATCTGGAGGCTCACATCAGCAACTTTAATAAATTAGTTTACAAATTGCTGGATACGGAGAAAGTGATGAAAGATGAGGAACAAGCATGTATGTTGCTGAATTCTCTTCCAGTATCGTATGAGTCATTCAAGGACACAATGTGCACCACAAATAAAACTTTGAGTGTCAACATCGTTATCTTAGCCCTTCAAGGGAAGGCCATGCGAAAGTTAAACGGCGACATGGAGACATCTTCTGATGCACTGCTTACAAGGGACAAGAATTCTGAGAAAGATACGGAGTCTTTGAGGTTAAGTCCAAATCCAAGGGCAGGGGGCAAAGGAAAGTTAAAGTGCTGGAATTGTGCGATGAGAGGACATGTGAAGAAGGATTGTACAAATCCTAAATCTAAGAGATAAGATTCTAAGGCTTTATATCGGAAGGCCAACGCTGCCACGTCGGATGGAACGAGTGGATGCGATGGTGATGTTTTGTCTGTGTCTACAATCAGATACTTTTACGATGATAATAAGGGCGAGTGGATTCTAGACACAGGGGCATCTTTTCACATGACTCCTTATTGGAGTTATTTCGCCAACTACAGGGAGTACGATGGTGGACAGGTATTTATGGTCAATGGCATTGCATGTAATATTGTGGTTGTTGGTACGGTGTGCATCAAGATGTTTGATGGGGTGGAGCGTACCTTGACTGATGTCAGGCAAGTTCTTGATTTGAAGAAGAATCTGATTTCTCTTGGTGTACTTGACACAATGGGTTGCAAGTATACAGGTATTGATGATGCCCTTAAGGTATCTAAGGGGGAAGGGCATCTAAGGGGGCACAGGTAATCATGAAAGCGTAACAACTCGATAATGTTTACAAGTTGATTGGGAGCACTTCAAAAGGTGGAGCTGCAGTGGATGTAACGGATTCTACCTCTGCGCGTGTGTGGCATGTTAGGCATGGCTACATGAGTGGGTAGGGGATGAAGGCTGAGACGCACGGACAGAGATATAGAGAAGGTGGAGTAGCCACCTGTGAGAAGAATCATACAACATAATTGTAGGATATCGGCGAGGCATATAGACGACTCCAATATCGCAGGGGATCCGTCGTCGATTCAGATGACTCTAAGTGAATCTGGTGCTAAGAAGCAGAATGTGACTACAGACGATGTGATGGACTCATTATAATAGATCGACACATGGGAAGTGGTGAAGCCTTCAATGGACCGGAAAGCGGTTGGATACAGGTGGATCTTCAGGATGATACAACATATATTTAGAGCGAGGTTAGTAGCGAAGGGTTATGCTCAGAGAGAATGGATTGGCTTCTAAGAGATATTCGCGACGACGGTATAGCAAGTATCTATTAGATTCATGATTGGCATTGGTTGGCCAATACGATCTTGAGATGGAAAGGATGGATGTGGAGTTTGAACTTCTGTAAGGGAAATTGGAGGAATAGATTTACATGAGGCAACTATAGGGCTTCGAAATTAAAAGGACCTGAGAAAAAAGTTTACAGGAGGTCGTGGTACTACCTATCGCCTAGACAATGGTTTGATTCCTTCATGGTGAGTCAGGAATTGTATGTTGATGACATGTAGATCGATAATTATAACATGTCTGAAATCAATGTACCGAAGACTCGATTAAGTAGGACATTTAGGATGAAGGATCGGGGGCTGCAAAGATGGTTCTTGGCATTGAGACTGGAAGAGGAGTAGGTTTTGGTAATCACGGGCAGAATACCTTGTGTAGGTATTGATCAAGGATGTGATAGACCAGGCAAAGCCGGAGAGCGTTCCCTACGCATCTCTTCTCGAGTTTTCCTTAGGATATGTCCCAAAACAGATGTGGAAAAGTAGGATATATCTCATGAGATTTATTCAAATGTGGTTGACAATGTATACCATGGTCTGTATTAGACCGGTTATTTCACAGGTTATCGGTATTGTCAACAAATACCTTGGCAAGCAATATTAAGCGGCGGTGAGATGGTAAGAAGACTGCATCTTTACTTTTGGGAAGACAGGGACAAAGTTGGCTAGGTATGTGGATTCAGATTACGTAGGCAGTGTGGATTCCAAAAGGTCAACTTCATGTTATTCATTTGTATTAATGGGTGGAGCAATTAGTTGGATGTCCATGTTATCCGACAGGTGCTTTGAATGAGGCGTAATACTGGAGAAGATTCACACCAGCGTGAATCCGGAAAATATGATCACCAAGGTTGTTCCTGTAGAGAAGTTTAAGTTCTGTGCAACTTCTCTGGGCTTGGTAATGGTGTAAAAGAAGGACGGAGTGTGTGCGAGAAGCTATGATTGATGCAGAGATAAGAGAAGATGTCAAAAAGTTACACAGTTAAAGATTGAAGACATGGTGAAGATTATTGTAAAACAGACGTTTTAACTTTGTTCACTGCGCTACTCGACCAGTCGAGGGGTTGGCTCGACTAGTCGAAGGTCCCTTCGACTGGTTGAAGTCCACTCAACTCGAAGTCTAGCGACGGTATATTTTGAAACTCCGGGATGCTCGACCAGTCGAGGGACTGGCTCGACTAGTCGAAGGTCCCTTCGACTAGTCAAGAGTTATGCAGACAGTGCGCGGTTTATGCATAGACTGCGTAAATTTGAGACAATTTCTAAGGAGGTGTGTAAGTGGGGTTTCTCCATTTATAAATAGGAGTCCCTAGGCCATTCTCAAGAATGCTAAAGCTTTCTAAAGGGGTTCCAAGGGTTCCTAAAATGGTTTTAAAGTTTCTAAAGGGTGTAGCAAGGGTAAGATTCGAGGTTGTTCGAATTGGGTAAATCCTTTCTCTTTGTAATTTATACTTTTATTGTGGAATTTTGTCACTTTGTGCTGTGATTTTTTTTCTGAAAGAATTTTCCACATTAAATTTATGTGTTCTCTTTTGTTTGCTTGGCGCCATTAGATTACTATCGATGTGATTTTGCAGCACAAATCCCTACATTTTCAGCCGCAAGCATTCAATCCTTACTGTTTCTTGTGGTGCTATACACTCAAGCAATTGATCTGCCTTCTTTTCGGTCTCATGCCCTGAAATGATATTTTAAAATGACTTTACGTATGGGACAAAAACACATATGTTACATTTGGGCTACGCACAGCTCCTGACCGGACCGCCCCACTCTGGGCATGTCCTCGTGGGGTGGTACCCAATCCGCGCTTATCGGTGTTACCTGGACGTGGATTGCATGTGCCCCATGCCAAATCCACTGTCTCGGTTGGAAGTTGTGTGGAACACAGAGATGCCCGTGAAAAATCCATTCCGTCTCGGTTTCTATATATCACGATAGGACAGGATTACAAAAACCAGGCAGATCCAAAAGTCAGATGGGCCACACCAGACGAAAAAGCAGGGATTGAATGCCTCCCATTGTAAAATTTGAGGGCCACAGAAGTTTTGTATAGGTATGGTATGTGTTCATAGAGTTTTTCTGAGTGGTAATAACCCTTTGAACGGTTCGGAAGGCATATAAACATCAACGTCAGCTCCAGGAAAGTTTCAACGGTGAATGTTTCCGTCTTCACTGTTTCAAGTGAGATGGCCCGCCTGAATTTTTGACCTACATGAATTGTACGATTTTATCCTATTGTGATCTTTCAAAACTGATGGACGGAGTGGATTTATCATACGACCTTACCGGGAGCGAATTAGGTTCCGCCCGGCCTCGCCCAACACAATGCGGCCGTGGTCGTGGGCCCACCTTGAGGTATGTACTGAATATCATGCTCGTCAAGGATCCACAGCTTAGGAAAAAGTAGCGAAAGTTTTTAATTATTAATGGATACTGTTTTTTGCTGTGTGGTCCACCTTAGTTTTATCTCTTCATCTTTTGGCTCATGTCGAGCTGGCAAAACGTATGGACGGCGTGGATATACAATACATACATCAATGTAGGCTCCACGGTCATGTCAGTATCCTATTAGGTGGGGCCAGGCCGCACCTAACCCGCTAGCGTGGTAAACGAGTACCTGCTGAAAATATCAGATGCAGCGAGCTGGCATCTGGAATATTAGATACAGCGTGTCGCCTTGAGTTACGGATTAGGTACGGACGCGCTCTCACGGAAACGAATTGGCTACTCCCCCTCCCACCAGCCCCGTGGCTAGTGGTCGGTGCTCTGTGGGCCCCACCATGATGTATTGTTTCATCCATTCCATTCATCCATTTTTAAATATCATTTTAGGGATTCATCCCAAAAATGAGAGGGATATAAATATCAGTTGGAACACACCACAGGAAAACAATAGTGATTGGATATCTACATTTAAATCTTCTTCAGGCCCACTGTGATGTTTATTTGACATCCAATCAGTTGATTAGGTCATACAGACCCAGATGAAGGGAAAAAATAAAGATCATCTTGATCCGAAACTTTTATGGCCCCCAAAACTTTTTTAATGGTCGACGTTCAATCAACATTGTTTCCTGTAATGTGGTCCATTTGAGATTGGGACATAAGTTATTTTTTTGACTCACACTATAAAATTATCTATAAAAATAGATGGACGGCATGGATGAAACACATACATCGTGGTGGGCCCACAGAAAATCGACCACCGGCCATTGGCTGGTGGCGGGGGAGAAGCCAATCCGTTTCCCGCTCACACTCAAAAGAGTGCAATCGGGGCCATGTTGATGTACGTGTTCTGTATCCATGCCGTACATCCGTATTTCTAGATTATTTTAATGAAAAAAAAAAATCTAAATTTAAGGCGACCACATTATAGGAAAAGGTGGTGATTGAATGCCTCACCATTAAAATTTACCCATGGCTTAAAATAGCGTTTTTTATTTATTATTATAATGGTTATTTGTCATCCAACCGGTTAATAACATCACAAAAATCAGAATTAATAGAAAAAAGAAATATAAGACCTATATAAAACTTATCCGGCCCACAAGAAGTATTTAATATCAATCGCTACTCTTTGGCAAGGCCTACAGAGATGTCAGTGAGTAATCCACTCTGTCCATCAGATTTTTAAGCGCACAATAGGACTAGGGTGTAAAAATAAAGATGATTCTAAACTACGGTGAATTACGTCCATAGCAAACAGTGGGGATCAAATACCCAACGTTGTAAACTTTGTGGGGGCCGCAGAAGTTTTAGAACAGAATGGTATTTCTGTCTTCAATTTATAGCAGTGATAATAACCTTACGAACCGTTTGGATGACATATAAGCATCTTGGTCAGCTCAAGAAAGGTTAGAACCGTGTACGTTTCCATTCTCAACTTTTCCTTGCGCATGGCACACGTGACTTTTGAATCTGCCCAATTTTTTTGCCCTCAGTCATTTTTGTGGGTCCCAAATAGATTTGACCCAAGGAGGTTCTGGAAGCGGATTGGCTGATGTACCACACATCACCGACCAGGCTGGTGTGTTGATGCTACCAAGTTCCGTGGGTCCCATCATTAGGTACGTCTTGTATTCAAATCGTCCATCGTAGGGCTATACACGAACCTAGTTATCTTGGTTATTTTGCTCGCTCGACTCGACTCGACTCAAAAAAGCTCAATTCGCGACCATTCGAAGTTGAGTTTGAGCAGAGTTGAGCTGATTTTTTTAGCTAAACAAAATTTCAAACCGAGTTCAAGCTTGGCCAAGCTCGAATCAACTCAAATCGAACTCCAACTCGAATCAAACTCAGATCGAATCAGTTCGGTGACTCGGTTACTTTAATATTAATGTTGCTCACCAAGTGTTTGATGAAATGACTAGGTGAAATGTCAGCTGATGCAAGGTATGTATATGAAAGAAACACATTTTTTCTTGATTTTGACATCGCTTACAAGGTGTTTGATAAAATACCTGTGAAATTGTTATTGTTATTTTACATAAAGTGAGAATTTGAATGTGTGGTTCATGTGTTTGGGAAAATGATGTATAGGTGAACTTGGCTCGATCTTGGGTTGAACTGGCTCGAGTTGTTGAACGAACCGAGCCGAGTTGACCAGCCAAGCTTGAGGACCGAGCTAATAAGCTGAGTTTGAGTTGGATCAGCTAGTGGCCGAGCTGAGTCGAGCTTGGCACAAGCTCGACTTCATGTACGCCTCTAGTCCATCCATTCAGCGATCTTGTGGTAAGGCTTGAGCCGAAAAATAAGACAAAACCAAGGATCAAGTGGACCACACTGCAAAAGGCAATGGGGGATTGAATGTCTACCATTGAAACCTTTTTGTTTCCTCTTCTTCCAGGTTTGAACATTATAGTGGGCCTTATGAATGTTTTAGAGGTAAGAATCATTTTCCATCCAACCTAATGAGAAGTCACATAAACCTAAATGAAGGGAAATCACAGGTATCAACTTCATTAAAACTTGCTCACAAGAAATTTTTATTGGCAAGAATTCAATCCCCACTGTGTGGTCCACTTAAACTTTGGATTTGCTCATTTTTGACTTATACCCTTAAATGACATGGTAAAATAGATAAAACACATGCATGATATGGACCATACATCGCCCAATCCAGCCCGAGTTGACTTATTTAAAATCCTTTTCAAAGAGGTATGAGAATGTAATATATTAAAGAGTGTAATATATTAAGTAGGTTGTGTTTTGTAAAATTTCCCAAAAAAAAAATAAAAAATAAAAAAATACCAAATTAATATAAAGGTTAGTAGTTTTTTTGGAATTGACATCCACTACTTTCTTTAGTGGCAGCCATGGGACAAATAGCTCGGCCGGCCCGGTTAACCTACTGTGAACTTTATGTAAAATCCCCATTAGGTGCATCACCATATGTTAGGTTATAGGCCCAAAGCTTAGGTCCATCTGTGATTAAAGTAAACTACATGATTGGAATGAGTGTACATGGCAATGCCAACCCTAGCTCGGTGCTGTTTCCAATATTGTGGTGCATGTGAAATGCTCATGGGTATGATTTTTAGGGCAGAGAGATGAATTTTTGTGTAGAATCTAATTATTGGAGAGGATTTTAGATAATTGGCACTGAAGACTCTCTAAAAATAGAGCTCGAAGTCTCCCACCCAACTATTTCCTCTGGTGTGGTTGTGGCTAACTGTAATCATCACAACCGAGCCTAATGGCTGTGTTTGTTACTTTTTCTACTCACCTCACTGCATAACTAACTTAATTGTGTGAAAGATACCTCGTTTCAACACTCAGGTCTTGGCATCGGTCCCTAGTGGGGGTGGTTAACAGTGAAGTGTGAAGGGTGTACTAACAAAAAAAAAAAAAAAACCCTTAACTGAGATAAATAAGTTTGGTTTTTGATAAGTTATAAGTAATTTTTTTTTTTATATTTAAAGTTATTTGATCACTTCAATTTGTAAAAATCAAGATGAGCTATTTAAGGCATAAATAACTTAAGTAATTTAAGATTCAAAACACCCCTAAATATCTAATGGTTGGGGAGAATTGTCACGCCCCAGACTCGGTAACCGGACTCACAAGGAACCCGATGGCCGGTTCTGACCGCAACAGCCTCCGTAGTACCCCATTCTCGGCTCCTGAGGCAGGTTCCGATCCTGGGATCCTATAAGGAGGATTTTCATAACAGTATAATCATTACCAATACGAGCATACCCAAGATCACAGCAAGTACATCCAGGAAGTAACAAAGGATACATATCACAAAATTCACTAAGAATTTGAACTTTTACAAGCTTACATCAGGTTCAAAAGGACATACATAAGATAATGGGAAAAGAGAGAAAAGAGTCAGCAACACTGAAGTCCTCAAGCTCAACTCTACTCCACGCTCTCGCTGCTACGATGCACCGCTTAGGATCTCTCGCACGCATCAATCGTGCATAAGCTTATAGAAAGCTTAGAGGGTGGTGAAAGTGGGTGATAATAGTGCTCAGAAGAAGATAGAGAATGCAGAAGGGAGTCATGATCAATACCAATACCACTAGCCTTACCAAGGCTATCATGAATGCAAGAAACTATACCAAGGCGACGATCATGCGTAGAAGCCATACCAAGGCTATATAATGCAATGAGTACTGTAACACAATGAGTACTGTAATGCCATGAGTACTGTAATGCGATGAGCACTGTAATGCAATGAGTACTGTAATGTAATATGAGGCTTACACAGCCGATGCAAATGCAATGCGTAGTAATGTTAGTGCTCATATCCAATCCACATATCAAATATATTTCCATCATAAGGAAATCACCGGGGTCCATTACACTGCTGGATGACTGCCGCTCTACAGACCCCGCACAGTCAAACGAGCGTAAGAGACCTCACTACCCTGCCTGCGGACAGCCAATCACCAGCAAGGCCTGAAAGTAGCGGACCCATTTACGAGTGGTCGGACTCAGCCCCTAGCAACGCCTCCTCACACACCAGCGGTAAGGCCACACCCCTATCCAACCGACTACACGACAGTGGGAGACGCGGCCTAATGGTATAAGGCCCTCGTGCGCTCATATATTCCACCCGGTCACGGCGTTGGAGCAGATCCTTGGTACCATGGAAGTTTTGGGAATTTCACCCATGGGCATCCTATGCACCGGTATGCTCAACTAATATTTCAGGTGTCCACACATACGGACCATCCACGAATACCCCTGTGGAGGCAAGCAAGGCCGATGAAGTAAGGGCGGATATCCATAAGCTATGCAATGCCAAATGCATGAATCACACAATCACCCATGCATCAATCCCAAGCATCCATCTCTTGGGAGATACCAACATGTCCTATACAATGACATAACCATGGCCAATCATGCCTCAACCAAGCATGCATATGATGCGTATGGGAGTGGGCCATGAAGATGAATAGGGGTGCCAATGAGGTGAAGATGAACTCTCTACCTAACCATGAAGGGTCTAGGTACTTAACCAATTCCTCATAAGGAATACAACCTCTAGTGGGGGCCCATATACAGGGTAGCCCATGAGATTAAGGAGAACAATGATATGGGCCCAAATAGATGAAACGAGCCTAGCAAGGGTCTATGGTGGGCCTTTAACCACCCATAGAAGCCCATGGGCTTACCTTAGGGCCACCAATGTGGACATCTAACCACAATTGGTCCCCAAGAGGTAGCCCATCTCTAATTGATTACGGATCAAGGCCCAAGGCCCACACAACATTAGAAATAAGAAATGGACAAACCATTACATACCACATACATTCATGTTGGGCTTGAAAAGGCGGCCCAAGGCCTATCCAAAACATGGGTCCATGGGGAACACACATAGCCCAACCCATATATACCACTATGGGCCTGAAGGAAAGGTTAGGGCCCAACATAAAGGCTACTAATCCCATATATTGTTGTGGCCTAGTGGGCGCCCATTACTCAAATCACATAGGCAAATGTCATGTTCTTAGTCAAGTAAGTTGGGCCTACAACCCGGCCCAAGTATAAAGTTGATTTGGTGGGCAATCAAGGGCCCATATACTTGTGTAATCTGGCCCACTAATCCAACACAATAGTATGGTAAAAATGGCCCAAGAGTTCAATGGGCCACGCTAGAAAGTTCAGCCCAATTGGGCTCAAAGAGTTCAACAACTAGCCACATTCATGGACCCAATTAAATTCAACTGTGGTGGGCCTCAAAAGTGTATTTATTAGGCCCAACATTTAAGGAACTAAATGTATAAATTATTACCTCTAAGATTCTTCACAATGTGTTGGGCCCCACTCCTCAAAATTTCAGCCCAAAGGCCAAACATAATTATAACATGTTGCTGTCCTAAATTTGGGCACTCCATTGGAGTGGGCCCAGGGCCATTAAAACTCTGAAATTGAGGGCCAAGGCCCCTCATTATGCATACAATGAGAGAAAACCCAAAAAGGTGGCCCACCATCAGAGGAAATATTTTTAAATTATGGTTTTTATCAAGGCACATTGCTGGACTGCACAGCAGAAAAATCTGGCAGTCCAACTATTTTGGCCCATTCTTTTGGATGCCCAAACAGGGTCAGTTGGGGCTGAAATTTTTAGAGTGATACTTCAATAGGTAGGACATACCCCCACAAAATTTCAGAATTTTTGGATATCCCTAAGTATTTTAACTAATTTAAACAAGACAGTCTGTCCAGAAAATCGGACAGACCTGGACATCCCAATGTGGTGGGCCAGTCCGGCCCTCGCCACGATGTGCACAGGGGTCCATTGGCCCTGAAAGTTGGTAGGTAGGTCCCAACATGGGTGGACCACAACTTCACAAAATTTTAGAATTTATGGACACCTAAAAATATTTTAGTTTATTTAAAGAAATCAATCTGTCCTGAAAATCGGACTGATCTGGACACCATATTGTAATGGGCCAGTCCGCCACCACCATGGTGTGTACAGGTTTCCATTGGCCCCAAAATTTTGTAGGTTGGTCCCACCATGAGTGGACCACCTTCCTGTAAATTTTTATAATTTTTAGACACCCAAAAATATTTTAATAATTTTTGGAATTCCAACCTGTCCAGGGTGGAATATTGCTGGAATAGTGCAGAAAATCCAGACTGTCCACCTCATTTGGACCACACCTTTGGGACCCCATTGAAGGTCAGATGGGGCTGAAATTTGGTATGGTTGTAGATGGGTCATAAGGCTACAAGAATCACATATTATTTTGTTTCATTATTCCCACCAAAGACCCATAAGTCAGGCCCCAAAGTGGCCCAAAAATTCTGTCCAGGCAGATTTGGACAGCAATATGTAATAGAAATGATTAAAATATAAACATGGTTTTTCATGGGATTTAACCCTAGGAATTTGTGTAGTGGACCATCCCAGTGGGCCCCACAAATGTCCAGACCTTCCCCATCATCAAATACCCCTTGCATGTGTCCCATTTAGGTAGATTTTAGGGCCACATGTCTAAGGATGGACTCGCTATGGGTGTCCAAGCTCCATGGTTGGTCTGGATTTTTGTTGGCCTACAAGGTGGGCCACACATGCAAGATCAGAATTTATCATAAAGAAAAAAATAAAATAAATTAAAATAAATGAAGAATCGGCCACAAGAGGAGGGCTCCGCCACATTGAGGCCCTCCCCTTCATCAATCACACCATACATTCCTTTTATTCATAGGTTACAACAAAGATCTACCACATGCATGTTATAGATTCAAGATCAATGGTTGGGATGCCATCCCAACCATGATTCTAGGTCTAGATGACCCATCATACTATAAACTCTAAGTAATTCTCCATGATGGGGGCCTATAGAAGGAAACCCCATGCATGGACATGCATGCATCAAAAAGGCCATTTGGCCACAACTAAGGGATGATGTAAGATCTCCACCATGGATTGGTGGGTCCTACACTTCCCACAAAAGAAATCTAAGTACATGAAAATAGAAATCCTAATTTCTAGGATTACACCCACCTTAGATTCTCCAAATTTGGACCTCCTAGCTCCTAGTGCATCAAGGATCCATCTCAATGGGTGAGATTGGATTTAGATGGTTGGATTTGGAAGATTAAAGGGGAAATGGGGCTGGAGAAGAGAGGGAGATGGGAGAGAAGTTGCTGGAGAAGAAGAGAAGAGAGAGAGAGAAATGAGAGGGAAAGAGAGGAAAATCTTTTAAGGGAAGTAATAATAACCTATGGTGACAATAACAATGTTCTAGGGTAGGTTAGGTATGGGTAGTGTTTAGGGTGGGTAGTGTTTATTCCATGCAATAGTGTAGTGTGTGTGTGTGGTGTGCATGGGAAATTGTGCCATGGAGGTGGTCCACATGCTTTTGTACAAAAGTGGGCCACATGATGAAATGCTCATAACTTTTGATCCATAGGTCGGATTGACGCACAAGACGCGTCGTTGGAACCGCAACGACGATACGAACGAGATGACATAGGTCTTGGGTCGATCCAGTCGGGTCTACGTGACTGAACTCAAAGTGACCATAAACACAATTTGAAGGTCGCGGTCGCCGGAATTCGACCGGTAAGACCGCGAGACCATGATGAACAAGATGCATACTCACACACATACATGTAAACATGGAAACTAGGGTCGGGTCTCACAATCCTCCCCACCAACAAAGAAATTTCGTCCTCGAAATTGACCAATCCAGGACAAAAGAAAAAAATAAAACACCACCATCATATAACAATCATCTTACAAGAAAGGTAATACAAATCATCTTACAAGAAGCGTAATCCACCATCAGAACCAATCTGCCAGAGTTGCGTCGTGATCTAATGACCGAGGCACACCGATCGAGACTTACTATCCACCCGGGCTCCACGAAGATGTATCGTGATATGAGGAGGCAGTACTTCTGGCAGGGGATGAAGCGTCAGATTGCAAGTTTTGTGGCCGAGTGTGACACATGCCAGCGTGTCAAGGCCGACCATCAGAGACCCCTTGGTCCCTTGCAGCCGTTGAAATTCCAGAGTGGAAGTGGGAGCACGTATCGATGGACTTTATTGCGGGGTTGCCGAGGACTCGGCGCCTGGTCATGATACCATCCGGGTTATCGTCGATCGTTTAACAAAGCTCGGCTCATTTCATTCCGTGCGTGCTTTCCGGTCATGGACCGGTTAGCGAGGATATTCATTGAGGAGATAGTGAGGCGCACGGCGTCCCGGTTTCGATCGTTTGACCGAGACTCCAGTTACGTCTCGGTTTTGGAGGAGTTTCCAGCAGCATTAGGGGTCACTTTGCGCCTCAAGACCGCTTATCATCCGCAGATGGATGGGCAGACCAAAAGGGTCAACCAGATCCTTGAGGATATGCTAAGAGGCTATGTCATTGACTTTGCGGGCAGTTGGGACGAGCATTTGCGCCTCGCTAAGTTCGTGTACAACAATAGCTATCAGGCGACTATCAGCATGGCTCCTTTTGAGGCCCTATATGGTAGACCGTGCAATTCTCCTAGCTGTTGGACCAAGGTTGGATAGCGTCGTCTCCTAGGTCCCGAGCTTGTGCCGCACGTCCGAGGCTATTGATGTTATCGCAGCAAAGGATGCGCACCGCTGCTCGAGCCGGCAGAAGAGCTTTGCCGATCGTCGGCGTCGACCCCTCGAGTTCATGTTGGGGACATGGTATATCTCAAGGTCTCCCTATGAAGGGTGTGGTACGCTTTGGTGTGAAGGGCAAGCTCGCCCAAGATTTATTGGACCTTTTGAGATTACCAAGCGCATAGGCGCTGTGGCCTATAGGCTTGCCTTACCTCCTGAGTTGTCCGCGATCCACAATGTATTCCATGTTTCTATGTTGCGGAAATGTGGGTTGGACACTATTCCCGTGATTGATTGGCAGCCACTTGAGGTCCGTGAGGATGCTTCCTACATTGAGCAGCCTATTCGTATTCTCGATCGGAAGGAGCAAGTCCTCAGGACCAAGGTCATTCCCTTGGTGAAGGTGCAATGGGGTCATCATTCGGAGACCGAGGCGTCTTGGGAACGCGAGGCCGAGATTAGAGAGCGTTATCCCCATTTGTTTGATGATTGATAGATATATGATTATTTGTATTACCTTTCTTGTAAGATGATTGTTATATGATGGTGGTGTTTTATTTTTTCTTTTGTCCTGGATTGGTCAATTTCGAGGACGAAATTTCTTTGTTGGTGGGGAGGATTGTGAGACCCGACCCTAGTTCCCATGTTTACATGTATGTGTGTGAGTATGCATCTTGTTCATCATGGTCTCTGTGCGGTCTTACGGCCGAATGGTCAGCGACCCGCGACCTTCAAATTGTGTTTATGGTCACTTTGAGTTCAGTCACGTAGACCCGACTCGGATCGACCCAAGACCTATGTCATCTCGTTAAATCATCGTCGTTATGTTCCAACGACGCGTCTTGTGCGTCAATCCGACCTATGGATCAAAAGTTATGAGCATTTCATCATGTGGCCCACTTTTGTACAAAAGCATGTGGACCACCTCCATGGCACAATTTCCCATGCACACCACACACACACACTACACTATTGCATGGAATAAACACTACCCACCCTAAACACTACCCATACCTAACCTACCCTAGCAACATTGTTATTGTCACCATAGGTTATTATTACTTCCTTAAAAAGATTTTTTCCTCTCTTTCCCTCTCATTTCTCTCTCTCTCTTCTCTTCTTCTCCAGCAACTTCTCTCCCATCTCCTCTCTTCTCCAGCCCCATTTCCCTTTAATCTTCCAAATCAACCATCTAAATCCAATCTCACCCATTGAGATGGATCCTTGGTGCTAGAGCTAGAGGTCCAAATTTGGAGAATCTAAGGTGGGTGTAATCCTAGAAATTAGGATTTCTATTTTCATGTACTTAGATTTCTTTTGTGGGAAGTGTAGGACCCACCAATCCATGGTGGAGATCTTACATCATCCCTTAGTTGTGGCCAAATGGCCTTTTGATGCATGCATGTCCATGCATGGGGTTTCCCTCTATAGGCCCCCATCATGGAGAATTACTTAGAGTTTATAGTATGATGGGTCATCTAGACCCTAGAATCATGGTTGGGATGGCATCCCAACCATTGATCTTGAATCTATAACATGCATGTGGTAGATCTTTGTTGTAACCTATGAATAAAAGGAATGTATGGTGTGATTGATGATGGGAGGGCCTCAATGTATGGAGCCCCTCCTCTTGTGGCCGATTCTTCATTTATTTTAATTTATTTTATTTTTTTTCTTTATGATAGAATTCTGATCTTGCATGTGTGGCCCACCTTGTAGGCCAACAAAAATCCAGACTAACCATGGAGCTTGACACCCATAGCAAGTCCATCCTTAGACATGTGGCCCTAAAATCTACCTAAATGGGACACATGCAAGGGTATTTGATGATGGGGAAGGTCTGGACATTTGTGGGGCCCACTGGGATGGTCCACTACACAAATTCCTAGGGTTAAATCCCATGAAAAACCATGTTTATATTTTAATCATTTCTATTACATATTGCTGTCCAAATCTGCCTGGACAGATTTTTGGGCCACTTTGGGGCCTGACTTATGGGTCTTTGGTGGAATAATGAAACAAAATAATATGTGATTCTTGTAGCCTTATGACCCATCTACAACCATACCAAATTTCAGCCCCATCTGACCTTCAATGGGGTCCCAAAGGTGTGGTCCAAATGAGGTGGACAGTCTGGATTTTCTGCACTATTCCAGCAATATTCCACCCTGGACAGGTTGGAATTCAAAAATTATTAAAATATTTTTGGGTGTCTAAAAATTATAAAAATTTACAGGAAGGTGGTCCACTCATGGTGGGACCAACCTACAAAATTTTGGGGCCAATGGAAACCTGTACACACCATGGTGGTGGCTGGACTGGCCCATTACAATATGGTGTCCAGATCAGTCCGATTTTCAGGACAGATTGATTTCTTTAAATAAACTAAAATATTTTTAGGTGTCCATAAATTCTAAAATTTTGTGAAGTTGTGGTCCACCCATGTTGGGACCTACCTACCAACTTTCAGGGCCAATGGACCCCTGTGCACATCGTGGGCGAGGGCCGGACTGGCCCACCACATTGGGATGTCCAGGTCTGTCCGATTTTCTGGACAGACTGTCTTGTTTAAATTAGTTAAAATACTTAGGGATATCCAAAAATTCTGAAATTTTGTGGGGGTATGTCCTACCTATTGAAGTATCACTCTAAAAAATTTCAGCCCCAACTGACCCTGTTTGGGCATCCAAAAGAATGGGCCAAAATAGTTGGACTGCCAGATTTTTCTGCTGTGCAGTCCAGCAATGTGCCTTGATAAAACCATAATTCAAAAATATTTCTCGATGGTGGGCCACCTTTTTGGGTTTTCTCTCATTGTATGCATAATGAGGGGCCTTGGCCCTCAATTTCCAGAGTTTTAATGGCCCTGGGCCCACTCCAATGGAGTGCCCAAATTTAGGACAGCAACATGTTATAATTATGTTTGGCCTTTGGGCTGAAATTTTGAGGAGTGGGGCCCAACACATTGTGAAGAATCTTAGAGGTAATAATTTATACATTTAGTTCCTTAAATGTTGGGCCTAATAAATACACTTTTGAGGCCCACCACAGTTGAATTTAATTGGGTCCATGAATGTGGCTAGTTGTTGAACTCTTTGAGCCCAATTGGGCTGAACTTTCTAGTAGGCCCATTGAACTCTTGGGCCATTTTTACCATACTATTGTGTTGGATTAGTGGGCCAGATTACACAAGTATATGGGCCCTTGATTGCCCACCAAATCAACTTTATACTTGGGCCGGGTTGTAGGCCCAACTTACTTGACTAAGAACATGACATTTGCCTATGTGATTTGAGTAATGGGTTGCCCACTAGGCCACAACAATATATGGGATTAGTAGCCTTTATGTTGGGCCCTAACCTTTCCCCGTGGGCCCATAGTGGTATATATGGGTTGGGCTATGTGTGTTCCCATGGACCCATGTTTTGATAGGCCTTGGGCCGCTTTCTCAAGCCCAACATGAATGTATGTGGTATGTAAATGGTCATCCATTTCTTATTTCTAATGTTGTGTGGGCCTTGGGCCTTGATCCGTAATCATTAGAGATGGGCTACCTCTTGGGACCAATTGTGGTTAGATGTCCACATTGGTGGCCCTAAGGTAGGCCCATGGGCTTCTATGGGTGGTTAAAGGCCCACCATAGACCCTTGCTTTGGCTCGTTTCATCTATTTGGGCCCATATCATTGTTCTCCTTAATCTCATGGGCTACCCTATGTATATGGGCCCCACTAGAGGTTGTATTCCTTATGAGGAATTGGTTAAGTACCTAGACCCTTCATGGTTAGGTAGAGAGTTCATCTTCACCTCATTGGCACCCCTATTCATCTTCATGGCCCACTCCCATACGCATCATATGCATGCTTGGTTGAGGTATGATTGGCCATGGTTATGTCATTGTATAGGACATGTTGGTATCTCCCAAGAGATGGATGCTTGGGATTGATGCATGGGTGATTGTGTGATTCATGCATTTGGCATCGCATAGCTTATGGATATCCGCCCTTACTTCATCGTGGCCTTGCCTCCATAGGGGTATTCGTGGATGGTCGATGTGTGACACCCGAAATATTAGTTGAGCATACCGGTGCATAGGATGCCCATGGGTGAAATTCCAAAACTTCCATGGTACCAAGGATCTGCTCCAACGCCGTGACCGGTGGAATATATGAGCGCACGAGGGCCTTATACCATTAGGCCGCGTCTCCCAGCCGTCGTGTGTGACTGGATAGGGTGTGGCCTCACCGCCCGGTGTGAGGAGGAGTTGCTTAAGGCCGAGTCCGACCTAATCGTAAATGGGTCCGCTACCTTGTGCCTTGATTGGTGATTGGCCGCAAGTAGTGAGGTCTCTTACGCTCGTTTGACCGTAATGGTCTCAGAGAGCAAAAAAGCCAAATGTAACAGACCCCGTGATTTCCTTATGATTGGAAATGTGCATGACTTGTGGTTTGGATATGAGTACTCGACATTACTTGCATTGCATTAGACATTGGTTGTACAAGCTCCTTCATGCATTGCCTTGGCATGACACCCGCAGACTCATTGCATCTTATTCATGATAAGCCCTGGGTAAGGCTAGTGTTATCCTCATTGACCATGCTTCTCTCCTGTATCTCCTACTACCCTTCATTGCACCATTATCACACACCTACACCACCCTCTAAGCTTCTATAAGCTTATGCACGATTGATGCGTGCAGGATACTCTAAAGTGCAAAGCGACACAAATGAGCAGAGCACGGAGTAGTGAGCATTTGAGGACTCTCAGTGTTGCTTGACCTTTCTCTCTTTTCCTTTTATCTCATGTATGTCCTTTGGGCCTTATGGATGATTGTAAAAGTTCAAATTTATAGTGGATTTTGCGATGTGTGCCTTTGTTATTCTCAGATGTTCTTGCTATGATCTTGGGTATGCTCGTATTGGAATGATTATCTTGTTATGAAAATCCTCCTTGTAGGATCCCAGGATCGGAACCCGCTCTAGGGGCCGAGAATGGGGTACTATGGAGGCTGTTGCATTCAGAACCGGTCATCGGAATCCTTGTGAGTCCGATTACTGAGTCTGGGGCGTGACAGGATTTGGCCACAACTAAGGGATGATGTAAGATCTCCACCATGGATTGGTGGGTCCTACACTTCCCACAAAAGAAATCTAAGTACATGAAAATAGAAATCCTAATTTCTAGGATTACACCCACCTTAGATTCTCCAAATTTGGACCTCCTAGCTCCTAGTGCACCAAGGGATCCATCTCAATGGGTGAGAATGGATTTAGATGGTTGGATTTGGAAGATTAAAGGGGAAATGGGGCTGGAGAAGAGAGGGAGATGGGAGAGAAGTTGTTGGAGAAGAAGAGAAGAGAGAGAGAGAAATGAGAGGGAAAGAGAGGGAAAATCTTTTTAAGGGAAGTAATAATAACCTATGGTGACAATAACAATGTTGCTAGGGTAGGTTAGGTATGGGTAGTGTTTAGGGTGGGTAGTGTTTATTCCATGCAATAGTGTAGTGTGTGTGTGGTGTGCATGGGAAATTGTGCCATGGAGGTGGTCCACATGCTTTTGTACAAAAGTGGGCCACATGATGAAATGCTCATAACTTTTGATCCATAGGTCGGATTGACGCACAAGACGCATCGTTGGAACCGCAACGACGATACGAACGAGATGACATAGGTCTTGGGTCGATCCGAGTCGGGTCTACGTGACTGAACTCAAAGTGACCATAAACACAATTTGAAGGTCGCGGGTCACCGGTAAGACCGCGAGACCATGATGAACAAGATGCATACTCACACACATACATGTAAACATGGGAACTAGGGTCGGGTCTCACAAGAATCTTGCATGATTATCGTGGTGGGCCATCAAATTCAAGTTGACTTGTGATTTAGGTGGGTCATGCTAAAGGAAACAGTTGTGACAAAAAGTACACCCTTGATTTTTATTTTTTTATAAAGGGCACTATGAGGATTATATGAAATTCATTCTAATCATTAGATGTTACACTAAAATTGAGGCCTGGGGATTAAAATTGAGGCTAATAGTGGTTCAGGTGGGCCATACCATATGAAATAGTTTGGAGGGTGATCATTGTTCTATACACTCTTGTTCATCCCCATTATCACTACGCCCATCAACAACCAATCAAGAGGAGTTGTGTGATTTGTATGAATACGCATGGTGTATTCAAAGATTTGTAGATATGTATGGAGAGATTTCTCAATAAGTGTAGTTAGAATGTATCAGGCGGTGCCATGTGTTGCTTGAGCAGTCGATTAAGAAACAATCGTGCATGAGCGGTTACATGATAGGTAGCAAGAGAAGAAGCAGTCACAACCAGAAGTGGAAAGCATCCAGAAAGCAGTAATGGAGAACGATTATGGAAACTGTTGGAATGTGAGAATGATACATATGATCGGATCAAAGATATAAATAGCAAAGCAAAGCAGCAAAGAAGAGGGTCCCATACTAACCCAAACAAACCGAATCTATCTTTCAAATTATCATATCAGTTTACATTCGATAGTGTAATTTTTACTTTCCTTATTAAGCGATTTACAATTTATAATATAATATTTACTTTCCAAGCTTGCTGGTTTACATTCTGTAGTGTAACTCGTATTAATAATTGAGTAGCCAGTAATCTTTAGTTGTAATTTGAGTCTGAGCTCCTGCACTGGATTTGGTTCATTCGTTGGAAAGGTGTTCCGCAGCTATACTTCGCGACCGATTGTAAGAATCTCTTCTCTCATTCTATACGTCTGTATTGAAAAGCCATTAACCCATCATCAAAGGATGAACTCCACTCTCTGTATATCGTCTAATCTGATTTTACACATTGAGTAAATGGTTGAATAGGTGACTGATCTCTTTGGATCTTAATCATACATTATGAGTTTACCTATCTTGGTGCTCTGGGTCACTTTCGTTCGGTCTAAATTGAAGCCGCAATTTCAATTTTGACACGCACACACACCTAGTGCAAAAAAACTACAACAAAACAATTATTTTCAATCATGAATGAGGGTGATTTTTAGGCCCACCTAAGATATAGCGACACATATTACGGTAGAGCCCAGCCAAGCAACTGACACATTTGCTCACACGCCCACCAGACCAGCCGTTTAAAATATTCCAACGCAAGGTGGTGGAATGACAACACATTCGGTTGATGGGATAGTTTTCTAAAAACATTTCTAAATAGGATACCTGAATGTTAATTCCATGTCAAATAGGTAGTTGTATGTAAAATTTCTAAAAATGGTTGTGTGAGGTGGAAGTTCCGGCGCGGATTGTGCCATACCCGCCGTACCCCTGCCCGGACGGTGGCAGGGATCTGTGAGGCCCACAGTAGTGTTAGTATTTTATCCACACCGTTCATCGCTTTTCTGAGATCATTTTATGGCATGATTTTAAAAATACAGCAGGTCCACAGATCCAGTGGACCACACAAAAGGAAGATGCAGTGATAATGACACCCACCGTTGAAACCTTTCTAAGGGCCACCGTGATGATTTTTTTACCATCCAACATATTCATAAGGTCACGTAGACGTGGATGAAGTGAAAACACAAATATCAGCTTGATCCGAATTTCTCCAGCTCCCAAAAAGTTTTTAATGGTGGAGTTTCAATCCCAACACTGTGGTCTACTTAAGAAATGTTCCTACCTCATGTTTTGGATAATAACTTAAAATAATCTGAGAAAAACGATGAACGGCGTGGATAAAATACTTACATCAGGGTGGGCCCCACAGAGCCTTGCCCGAACGGATCACCGTCCGGGCGAGGGTAGGAAATCTGCGTCCGGAAGTTCCCAAGCAGCCCCATACATGTGGCGTCCTTTCGTCTGTTCTTTTCTCAATAAATTCACAACGTACTCTCTCTCTCTCTCTCTCTCGCTCTCGCTCTCACTCTGCAATGGAAGACCAGAGGAACTCCCCCACACTGAAGGTGCTCGAGACCTGCCGAGTCGCTCCCCCGCCCGACTCAGTCCCACGAACTGCTCTCCCACTCACCTTCTTCGATGCCCAATGGCTGGATATCCCACCAGTCCAACGGCTCTACTTCTACCATTTCTCCGACCCCAGCACCACCACTCTCCTCTCCAACCTCAAGACCTCTCTCTCCCTCGCCCTCCAGATTTTCTACCCCCTAGCAGGAAATCTGACCCTTTCTCCCGAAACAGGCAAGCACGAGATCGTCTACGCTAACGGTGACTCGATACTGCTCACCATCGCCAAATCCGACTATGATTTCCACCATCTAGTCGGATCCCACCCCCGAGAAGTTTCCGATTTCCATCATCTCGCGCCTGATCTGCAAACTGATACCGATAAGCTCCCCGTGCCACTCCTGACATTGCAGGTAACTCTCTTCCCCAATTCGGGTTTCTGCATCGGCATCTCTGTGAACCACGTGGCAGCCGATGGGTGGACCTCGACACAATTCATGAAATCCTGGGGGTCGATTTGTAAATCCGGAGACGCTGCGTCGATCAAGCCGCTCCCGATCTACGATAGGACCCAGACCAGCGCCCTGGATTGGCTCACCAAAGCCCACTTCATCGAGATGGGGAAAATCAAACCCAAGGAAAAACTCGAGGAGAATAGCGTTACGAGCAAGCCCCGCGCGGTCCGATCAACCTTCGTACTGAGTCGCGCCCGCATGGAGCGGCTCAGAGACTGGATCGCGTCCCGACGACTTGAGGGGAGCGAGAAAGATTCCCGCATCTCGTCGTTCGTGCTAACGTGCGCATACGTGTGGGTCTGTCTTCTCAAGGCGCGTGGACCCGTGGATGGTGAGAAGACGGCCCACTTCGTCTTTGCCGTTGATTGTCGGGCTCGGATGGACCCGCCGCTGCCTGTCGAGTATTTCGGGAATTGCATCGGCGCGTGCTTCGTGCAGGCGAAGCTGAGCGAGTTGACTCAGGAAGGTGGAGTGGTCGTCGCGGCCGAGTCGATTGGGAGAGGAATTCGCGGGTTGGCAGGAGATGGGTTTTTGAAAGGCGCGGAGGGGTGGTTCCGGAGGTACTTGGAGTTAGCGAGCGAGCGGATCTTCTCGGTGGCCGGGTCTCCTCGGTTCCGGGTCTACGATACCGATTTCGGATGGGGGAAGCCTAAAAAGGTGGAGATTCTTTCAATAGCAGGGTCTGGGGCCATGTCTCTTGCCGAGAACACAGATGAAGAAGGTGGGGTTGAGATTGGTATGGCACTCCCCGATTTCGAAATGAAAGGTTTTGATCATGTGTTCAATGAGGGTCTGGAAGGTCTTGCTTGAGTTTTAACCGTCCATTACCTCGTTTAGGGATGAATGGGCTTTCTAGATATTTTCTTTTAATAAATTGTGTAATTCTGCTCTTAACACTGTATTGTCTCCTAGTTGTTGCATGATCAGTAGAACTTTTGAATGTTATTTCTACCTTTTGGGCATCAACTGTTTCCTGTTGATTCATCCGTTGAAATATTCCAATTAATTGTATGAACGGTAATAGATTTAATTGGCAATCTGGATTGATGTCCAAAACTTCAAAAGATCCAATCCACAAACATAAAAGGTTAGATCCAAAAGTCAGATGTTGGGAATTGGCAATTATGCCGAAAGGGTTTGGAAATATCAGTGGCCAAATTTGTTTTTGGTGCATAACGTGTTGGTCAGCTTGAGCGTTGGATCTGTTTCATTTTTGGGCTCATGATTTAAAATGATCCAGAAAAGGGATGGACGGCGTGGATAAACAGATGCATCACGATGGGCCTCCACATAGATCTGCCCGTTTCTGGGTAGAGACCGCAGGGGTAGGATGCGAATCTTAGAGGTGGGCATCGAGCCGAGTCGGACCGAGTTAGGGCTGACTCGATCCGACTCAATACCGAGTCCAGCATGCCTGACTCAATCCGAGTCCAGTTTGGCCAGGATTGATCCGGACCTAGTTCAATCCGATCAGAAGTATCGAGTTAGCACCGAGTCGAATTGAGAGATGAGGGACAGATAGACATAGAGAGTGGAGAGGAGAGACGAGGAGGAGGAGGGTGGTGGTGGTGGGTGGTTACTAGGCTTAGAAGATGAGGAGGATGAGGGAGGGAAAGAGAGCGAGAGCCTTTAGGATCTGGTTGAGGTAAGGTGCAGCAGATAGGGTAATAAATGATAGAAATTATGTTATATATCAAGTTGAGTTAACTGAGTTTCAGGTCGAGTTACTAAGCAGCTCGAACTCAACTTGGTTTGAGTTCAAATTGGGCGAAGCCTACTCGTTAAGGATTGGCTCACCCATTCGGTTCGGGTGGAGCCGGACGAGTCGAGTTAGCCGAATTGAGTCATTCCATGCCCACCTCTAGATGCAATCAGGGGCGGATTAGTTGTCACCTGACTAAACAACTTAGCTGGTGTTACCCTTACCGTGTGGGGCCCACCTTCAAGAATATGTTTCATATCCATGCTGCCCGTTCATTTTTTAAGCTCAATTACGGACGTTATCCCGGTATCCGAATCTAAGGTGTACCATACCACTGGAAAAAAGTGGTGAATGACCCGTAAAAACTTTTTGTAGGCCACGAAGTTTTTGGATCAAGACAATCTTTTTATTTTCTCTTCATCCATTCCTAGATGACCTTATCAACAGTTTGGATGACAAATAAATGTTATGTATCTGCTTACAGTGGGTCTTGGGAAGTTTTTAGTGTCAATCCTTCAATCATCACTGTTTCTTGTGGTGGGGTCCACCTGAGATTTTTATCTGCTTAATTTTTTGCAAGGCCTCCTAAAATGGGCTGGAAAAACAATGGACGGAGTGGATATACAACATATCATGAAGGTGGGCCCTACGGTACTAAGCTGTAACCCGGGCAACACCTAATCTGCGCCCGATGAAATCGGCTGCCGGTGCACAGTAGTTAGGATTTTTAGATCTGGTCTAACCAATGAAAATCGAATGTCAGATCCAGTCCAAACTGAATCACAGACAAGAAAATGATATTGGTAAACGACAAACGATATTAGATTTTATTAAAATTAGAAGGTGGAGAAAAACGGGGTAGGTTAAAAAAGCTCGACATAGCAAAAGACCCTGTGAAAGAGATTAGTTATTAGAATAGTCGAGTTAAGAGGCTCGACACGGGAAGGATCCAGCCAGAAAAGTCCAAACAATAGATCAAGTCCTGCTAGAAAAACTGGTTTGATAGAAATAGGTTCGGCAATAACTAGTGTTAGAAAAGGTTAGTGACAAAGGTAGACGAAGGTGTTAATAAGATGCGAGAAGGGATTGATGAAGCAAGATGAGTCTTGATTGAGAAATTGTCAGCAAGATTGAAAATATTATGAGCTCATTTGTAAGTATTATTGAAACATGCCCTAAGACTAGCAAGCACACCTCACTTTCAACCCTGAATGAACAACCTCGTAATTCATGTTCCAATCTAAGGCCCACTTAAGATTATTAAATTATAGGCCCTTGATTAAAGGGTTCTACTCTTCCAAGTTGGATATTGTTTCATCGCCTATAATAGAGCCCATGCAATAGAAAAGCTCTACAAGGCTTATGACAATCCTGATATATATGCGACATCCATTCCATTCATAGATTGTGCTTAGGGGTGTACACCTCGACTCAGCTTGGCCACTAGCTAACCCCAGCTCGAACTCGGCTCCGTCCTCGAGCCTGATTAGTCAGCTCGGCTCAGTTCGGTCAGCATCTTGGGCCAGTTTGAGTCGAGTTCGAACCAAGATCGGGTTGAGTTCGCCTGTGCAGCATTTTCACAAACACATGGACTGCACCTTTAAAATCTCACTATATGTAAAACAACAGTATTAATTTTATAGGTATTTCATCAAACACCTTCTAAGCAACATAAAAATTAAGAAAAAAATGGTATTTGTTTCATATACATACCTTCCTTACCACCAACCACACTTCGTTGAGTCATTTCATCAAATAATTGGTGAGCAACATCAATAACAAAGTAACCGAGTCACCGAACTGGTTCGATCCGAGTTCGATTCGAGTTGGGTTCGAGTCGAGTCAAGCTCGGGCAAGCTCTAACTCGGTTTGAAATTTTTTTCGAGGTAAAAAAATCAGCTCAAACTCAGCTTCAAACCGAGTCAAATCGAGCTTTTTCGAGTCGAGTCGAGCTAGCTCGGTTCGTGTACACCACTAATTGTGCGAACTCATGTTAGAATATGAGTCTAAAAGTAAGCTGACCCAAGGCCCATTGTGATGTTTATAAGCTATCCAATCTCTTGGAATGAAAGAAAAACCAATATAAGCCATGTGAAACCTCAATAAGACAGTGAGGGTTCAACAGTAGGCATTTCAATCACCATTGTTTCATATGCTTAGGGGTGATAGTGGGCCAGGTGAAGGCCTAAGCCCTACCCCAAATAGGCCCCGACCCTAGCCCTTGCCTTAGAGGACTCAGCGGATGAATTAAAGATAAGTTACAAATATGCTCTGTTTACAATTGGTGAGTTGTCTGTGAACCATCAATGCCTTTTAGAGATTCAAATGCTTTTTTTTTTTCCAACCTTCTTTATTTATTTATTTTGGAATATGTGTGGAATAAAGTCATTTATCAATTAAGCATATGCCCCACCCAATTATCCATACATGGACTTTAAAATATACATTAATACATCGCTCACTATCTAATTGAAGTTCTTCATAATTACCACATGTGCTAGTAGGAACTCTCTTAAGTTATGTCCTGTCTAGCATAAGCTAACAAAGTGGGCTGGGCTGGGCTGAGTGGGCCAGCTTATTTATTATTGGTTTTAGCCTAGTGCAGCCCTGAGCCTAGCCAAGTCCTAAGACCAAGCCAAGCCCTTTAGGGCCAGGTCACCCAGCTGAGACAAGCAGCCGCCCGCCCCATGCTAGCTGGACTTGGATTGGGTACTACCCAACTAGGACCTAGCTAGAGACGAACGGTCCTCACAAGGGCTCTGTAGAGCACCCTGTGATATATTTGTTTTATTCATGCTGTCTATCTAAATGTGAAATAGAGTTTTAGGTCACGAGCCCAAAAAAGAAATAGATAGAAGGCTCATGTGGACCATAATACTGGAAGCCATGGGTATTAAATGTCTTGTCTACCCTTGAAAACTTATTAGGGCCATGGAAGTTCTTGATCAAGCTAAAATTTATGTTTTTTTTTTTTTAAAGTGACCTTATGAACAAGTTGGATGGCAAATAAACATCAGTGGGTGTCATTGTCACCACTGTTTCTTGTGGTGTCGATTCTTTTTAAGCTCATGCCATAAAATGGCATGCAAAAATGGATGGATGACATGAATAAAACACATACACCAAAGTGGTTCCCACAGATCTCCTGCCAGGATAGTCTGTCTCTCGCTAGGTCGTGGTGGGGGTAGTACCCAATCTGCGTCCCCCAAGACCACCCTAACATGGTATGGCCCATTCTATTTTTAGATTGACCTAATTTTTGAGCTCACTATCCTACATGAGACAACCGATCAGGGAGTGGATGTCACATGAATCAGGGTGGGCCTCAAAGAGATTATTACTCCAGGAAATTGGCATGTCTTTGAGAGAGTGGATTAGTTGTTACCTGGGTAATACCCCAACTATATGAGTCCCACCTTGATGTATTTTTGTATATCATATGCTATACATTTGTTTTTCCATCTCACTTTAGGATGTGATTCCAAATCTTAGGTGAACCCCACCACTAGAAACAGTAATGAATGACAATTAAAAACTTATATTTTTATATCTTACGTTGTCCATCTGTTTTTCCATATCATAGATTCCAAACCTTAAAAAGATTAACCGTATGGGGCCCACCTTGATGTATTTTTGTATATCCTACACCATCCATCTGTTTTTTCATATCATTTTAGGATGAGATTCTAAATTTTAAGATCCAAATCTCAGGCGAACCGTACCATTAAAAACGGTGATGAACAATGACCGTTAAAAACATTTTGTGGGGCATAAAATATTTTGATCAAGATGAGCCTTGCCTTTTTCCCTTCATCTAGTTCTTCTTGACATTATCAATGGGTTGGATGGAAAATAAACATTACAAAAATGTTACATGGGTCCTTTGAATTTCTTAATGGTGAGATACTCAATCATCAGTGTTTCGTGTGATGTGGTTCACTTAAGATTTTAGATTTACTGAATTTTTCGGATCACGTCTTAAAATGAGATGGAAATGGATATATGAAGTGGATATACAACACATCATCAAGGTGAGCCCCACGGTAAGGGTAACACTCACTAAGGTGTTACCTAAGTTAGGTAACACCTAATCCACTCTTCGTCTTTGAATTCACTACCATCAAATCATGGATTAAAATTGTTGTATCATATTTATGACTATTCTAGAAAAAATCAATAGGGAAGTGACATGTGGCATTACAGGAGAGATAAAAGGTGTATAAAAAGATTTTCTAAAATACTTAAAAGTGTTTTTTGCGGAATCATAACTGGCATTGATTTAATATTGCATGTCATTAGGTGACCGAAAAAGTCGTGCGGTCGAGACATTCAGAAGCAGAACATACTTAAAGAGCACCCATAATTGAAGAAACTAGAACTTGGCCAAGAGAAGAGAAACAATCAAAATGCGAAAGTAACAAGAGAAGAATATAGGTGGTGATGTCTTAGTTGCTATAACCATCCAATAAAGAGAGAAATAATTGAAAAATAGCTATAGAATAAATTTATAAATGAGAGTAAAAATAACAGAGCAACACACACAACTAAATCCAACCAACAAATGAAATCTATTAATTTATCTTACCTTATTCTATTTTAATAGTGATAATCCTATAAAAGTAACTTTTTAATTGTAATCGAAGTTTATGATTATATGCTAAACTAGATCCTTATTCAATATAAATAGATCCTTATTCAATATAAATAGTTCTTTTAGAAGAAACATTCTTATTGTTGTTTTCATTGACCAACTTTAAGCTTTTCCTTTTGTTTGATTGCACCAGCATGCTAAAAATTCCTTGCTTGTGAAAGGCAAGGCACAACGCATCTTTGAAGGAAGAACCATGTTGGGAGACTGCGGAAGCACACAAAGATGAATCTAGGATAGCAATCCAATAGCACCAAGCAAACACAGAGAACATAACGATTTAACATGGAGAAACACTTTTGGGAAAAAACCACAGCACGAAGCGACAGATGATCACTATGAAAGCAGAAATTACAAAGTAAGGAGTTTACCCAATTCGAACAACCTCGAATGTCACCCTTGCTACACCCTTTGAAACCCTTGGACGATTTAGAAATCCTAGAATCCCCTTGATACACTCCCGATTTCGATTGCACTCTAATATATAACCTTTGGAGGAAACACAATCAAAATAAGAAACAAATTCTGCAAATTCATAGTTCCGCGAAAATCTGCACAGAATTTGTCGATGACATCGAAAATAATCATTCGATGGCATCGAAACCATGTCAAGGACATCAAACTAACACATCAATTATCCATAAACAAAATATGATTTTCTGAAAATTCTCAATGGCATCAAAATGTGCCCGGTTAGTCCAGCAACCAACTAAAAAAAATCTGAAAAATATCGATAGGATCAAGAACTATTCAATACCATCGAAGGTGACATCGAGCAAACCGTCGATGGCATCGATACACTACCCCAAAATCGCCAAACCGGTACGGTTGGCATTTTGGTTCAGAAACGGCTTTAAGTCATTTCTGATTTGAAACGGTAGTGAACCATACTCGAATAGTGGCGGTTGTACATTGTTACTTTCACTTTTTTGTTGGTGTGTCCCGATTGATTGCTATATATTCTTATTTCTTATTACTATAGTTTATTGTATTATTTTGAAACAGATGGACAAAATGGATTCTATTAGAACCCTCTAAGGGGACCCCACATGGCCCGAGAGTCACGTTTATGTAAATCTACCGCAGACTACTGGATTATTTTCATCCCCAGAATGCCCTAATCCCTTCAAAACGCCCAAAACGCCTCTCTCTCCCTCCCGATCTCAACCCTCAGTGATGTTCGTGTTTTACAAACATTCATACCCACCAGTTTCGAAAGTTTCCCTCACATTTGCAATCCGCGCATCCAAACGCCTTAAAAAAATGTAGGGTTCCTAATGCCGATCTGTCTCCGATCCTTCAATCGGCCTTACCCAGTATTTGTTGTAGTAGATGTAGGATCTGTAATTAGGGATGCAATCTGCTAGAAACTCTAGTAATTCACTTCATCTACACTCCAAACATTGGAGACGGGATTTTCGAGATCTCATTTTTTTCTTTCTCAGACATGGATCAGTTTCAACAGAAGAAGAAATCATCGGTCGGAGAAGGTCGGTGGAAATCGCTCTTATGATGATTTTTTCACCTTTGGATTTTGGTGTTTTAATGAGGCTGTATGTTGAATTCTAGGGGTTGTAGGGTTTGATTTTGTTTTCTTGTTAAAGATTGTTCGATTCTACTAATAGTGTTTGGAAACTAACCTCTGATTGATTTGATTCCATTTGGGAAAAATTCTGTCTGTGTCAATGTCTTGTGTTTCTGCAAGTTCTAGGGTTTCTGGTGAGATTTATGTGCTGTGTTTTACTGTTTTGGAGTCCTTGGACCTAATATGTGGGGGCTGACTGTGGATGGGTGGTGGGCTAGGAATGCCTTTCATGGAACAATCTCTGCCGCCTGATTGGGGGACTTGGTATGATTAGATGGATGTCGTTTGTCTTCTTTTTCAGCATCACCTGTCCAGAGTAGGGCTGACCACAGGAAGGACCTGGGTAGCTAGAAGTGGTCCACATGCTGTCTCAGACTCTGAATGGGACCACTTCCATCAAATGGGACTGTTCATGTGGTGGCCCCAAATGGATGTCGGTTGTCTTCTTTTTCAGCATCATCAGTAGATCTTATGCTTTTCAAGTGAGTTCGATATTTCCCTGTTTTCTGGGACTGTAGCTCCGACCTGACTTTTGGGCCTCTAGGCTCTAGCCAGACATAAGAGGTGCATTTTCTCCTGTGGTTTTGAGTCATGGATCGATTGGTCTGATTTTGGGCCTGTAGCCAAATACTAAGGAATTCATCATGCAATGGATGGACTAGATTTCACAGACACATCAATGTGGGGCCTACACAACCTGGGAGCGGAGACTACCATAATGAGAGACACGTTTCAAATTGAATTAGAGAGGCTTTAGAAGTCCCAAACATGAACGATCTTGCACATCCACCCTTGGTGAAGCAATTGTCTTCTACATGGGAAATAGAAGTCTGGGATATCCTATCCCCATCTTTCTTCCTCACCCCTACAGTTTGGCATGCCCATTACATAAAGTTTAAAAGCCTGCCTTATCCATGCACCTAAATTGATTAGATCTGTTCACTTGTCGTGGTCACTATCCTTGACAAATTCTCATGCCAATTTAAGAGATAGATCATTAAGTTTCGACCTCAATCTTCCATTAAGCACAATCAAGACATTTTAATAGTTGAAATAAAAAGATCAATGGTTAAAATCAGGTGATTAAATATGCTAAACATTCAAAACAAGCTAGCCAGCTTAAAACCACTTAATGGATGGTTCACACATCAAGATCAGTCTACTATGAGTATTCCAAATTACCAATAGAATCCATAGTCTTTTTCTTTCCTGAGTATATAGTCTTCTTATACTGCATCCCATGTTCGATAATACGCTATGTTCTTATGCTTTTCAAGTGAGTTCGATAATACACTATGTTCTTATGCTTTGAATATGTCATCAGTAGATCTTGGTTATTTTTCACTCAAATGTACTCAAATTTTAGCTCTTTATTTATATTTTCAGATACACAATTTTCTGGTTGTTGCTTCTGTGTTGCAAATTGGCATTCAGCTTTTACATCCAAGTAAATTTTTGTTGAATCCCTTGGAAATATAAGCAGTAATTCTATTTGCTGTTGTTTCTTAATCTAGTGCAGATAAAATCTTTGGTGAAGTCAACCAAAGACATAATGAAAGTTCGTGGATATGCTTGACATGAGTTTTTTCCTGGGGGTACTCATCTTCCTCTTGGTCCATGATATCCTGGCTTTTTGTCATTTCATTCCTATAATTTTTTTGTATTTTATATTTCTCAGAAGTGTGATATAATATATATATATATATATATATATATATATATATATATTCCATGATTATTTCATTGTATTTAATCATGTAGATGGTTAGTCTTTGTTTTGACATTGATTGAAATGCTGTCAAAAATCATATTGCTCTATTATTCTTGCTTGGTTGTTGCAATAACTGGTATTTGGTTCTTAAAACTTATCATTTTTCATGTTTTAAATGCACTTAGGGTGGATTCACAAAATATCATTTAAGCTCAAGATGGCTACAAGTATTTAAAAGTGATCGAGATTTATTATTTATTTTGTCGACTGATAGAAAGGAAAAATATATATTTGTTAGCTATATTCCCATCTCTCTAAGCTGTTGGAGTAACTTCTTGTAGCCATCGCAGGTCCCAGTTCTTGAGAATATTTACTGGAAGGACCTCAACTTTCTTGTCTTTGTCTGGATTGCATTCCTTGCACTACAGATTGCCAAGGTGAGCTTTCTACTATGCCTCATTTTCATGTTAGCTTATACAATGGTAGAAGAGTGATCGCTAGTTTTGAATGTGTTGACACATTGCTGGATAGCGGCCTTGATCAAGTGAACCCCTCATCTTTCATTGTTCCATACCTTAAATCCGGTTTGGATGGTGAGTACTCAAATATGCTGCTGTGTATACTTCCACCTCTCAAAAAAAAAAAAAAACATTTATTCTTCCCATGATTGGCATGGGAGTTGCTTATCTACTATTCCCATGTTTAATTAACACGATGCTATTGTTTGTCAGATGTTGTCTTAAAGCTTATCATCCTGAATGGGTGGGCAAGGTTTCCACATTCTTGGAGACGGGCGATCAATGGACTTGTAGTAAGCCTCCTCCTACTCCATATGCTTGCTTCCTTTGGATGGATTCATTTTAAGTTTGATTTTGTACAAACCTGACACTCATTTTCTTTCACTTGCCTCCTAAAACCCATATTGTTTTCACCTCTCTCTTTTCGAGCTTATTCAAACACAGGCCTTTTGAGGGTATATAATCTCTGTTTGTTTAATAGATTCAATTACTTTCAATTTCGATTGTATATTTACATACTCGATTTTCTTATTAATACTCAAACTAATAATACTATCTTGTTGTTGGCTTTCCACAGGGAGAGCTGGATGAAAAGGCAAAAAATCATACATGAGGATTTGACCAATCACTACCTTGATTCCCTTTGAGAAACTGTGACAATTATGTCTCTTCATTTCTCATTAGCTGCAAAATTTTGGTTTCATAGATTGAAGCAAGCCACAGTAGGATTGAATTTTCTCATGTTAAGATAGTAAATTTCGTTGATCAGTTGCCTTACTTCAAATGTTCGATTAGGAAGTAATCTTCTTATGCCATTCAAAAATTAAAAATAGAAATAAAAGACGTAATGGGTTATTCTTAGTAGGAATGTTCTCTGTCGAGTTGCCTATTTAAAGCTGAAGATTTGTTTTCCTATTGGATTCGATCTATATTCTCAAGTTAACTTATCAATCTCCATAAAAGTGTAGGTATCATCAACAATATCTTTTTCAAAACCACCTTCTAAATTGAGACAAGATTGTTTTGTTTTGTTTTTTGTTTTTTGTTTTTTGTTTTTGTTTTGTTTTTTGTTTTTTGTTTTGTTTTGTTTTTTAGTAACTTCTTTTGATTGGTTTGTTTGCAGCTATTTTGACAGTTATGGGATTATATGGGATGTAATGCCAGCCTTTTTGTGCCTACTCTATAGGACTGAAATTAATGGCTTACTCGATGCTGCAACTAATGTAACAAGGACATTAATCTACCTAGTTGCCTATACTTTGTACGCTAGTTAATGCCTAGTGCATTTTCATTTATATTAATGCGCTTCTATATTTTGCGATTTGGGTTATCGGGTTCTTTGCCTCAGGGCATTGTGAAATCGACATCTGACATGAAGCTGAAGCTTCTGTGGGAGAACTCAAGGTTAAAAGTAACTATTCTGTCCCACTTATTATTCTTTTGAATGTTGTAGACTAGTTGTTGCAGCTGACCAACTCCTTGCTGTGTGAAATTGCTTGTTGGGTTATGTTATAAAGATTCTCAAAAGTCGTATCTGGTGGCTTACGCTTTTTCTTTTTCTTTTTTTCAAAAAATGAGGAACGTTGCATGTGAACTTTCACATCCACCACTTTACCGAATCCACTAAGGTGACCTATGATGGTGATGTTGTTATTGAGGGGGTTGCATATTCTTCTCTCAATAACATGTGAAGGCTAAGGTCCTTTTGAATAAACAAAATCCTTTGCTAACAAACAGAGCTTCTTCTCCTCTTTCACTTAAGATTTTGTTACTGTTTTTTATTTGTTTGTTTTTGAGCACATATTCTTCATATGTGTAGACTTCTGTAGCTGACTGTTTGATTTCATCAATGCAGAGACGATATCAAAGTTCGGCTCAGGACTGTTTCTTCTTGTACAAGTTATTCTGCTGTTGGATTTTGTACATGGATGGAATGAAAATTGGGTTAGCAAAGATGAACAGTTCTGGTTGGTTGAGCTATCTTTTTACTCTCTTTTTTTATTTTCCTCTCTTGATGCTCTAGCTGCATGGCCTTTGGACTTTTTTTTCACATCCTTGATATGGTTCTCTTGTTTCAATTTGTGGATCAGCATGTGTATACTTCTTTCTTTCTTTTATGTAAATTTCCTGATGAGTAAGACTTTCTTTAAAATTTCTAATGTTTTTTTATGCTGAATCTAGGTACATGGCGTTGTTTGTTGTCTCGCTTGTTTGTTATGTGGAAACATTTTCCTTCTCGGGGCTGCTCTTCCACTGGTTTACTCCCTCAGGACATGATTGTGGTCTTAACACCTTTATCGTTATGACTTTGATTCTGGTTTTCATTTTTGCTATTGTGGCGCTGCATCCAGCTGTAAGTTGTTACCTGTTTTATCTAAATCATATGGAACATTCTTTTTACCTATTAGAAAGGCAGGCACTAGCTTTTAGGGTCTCACGCGAACTAGTTTGGGAGTCGTATGGATGAAAATGCATGACAAAACAGTGTGAATACAGTTTGAATTTATCTTCAATCATTTGCTCAAGGCCCGAATATTCATAAGTAAAATGTGATGGATAGCCATATTTACATGATTTTGCTTTCGAGTGTAATTGGTGTGTTCAAGCTTCTTAATGTGTAGACTATTTATACGCGCATCATCTTCATCTGAAATTGTTTCATTTACATTTATTGAGCTGTTGGTTGTTTATTTGTGTGATGGGATTGGATGAAATTGAGTAGTGTTGGTTTAAAAGAACAAATACTAATCTAGTTTTTTAGCAGTCCGAAGAGGAATGTGAGTATCCAATCAAACTTGCCAAGCCTCACATGGCAAAGTCGACAGTTGTTGATAGCACAACTGGTCGGACTAAAGACAGAACTGCTTCTGGTGAAGTCATTCTTTAATGAATTTTTGGCTGGTTGGATGACTCGATCAAAGCATTAGAGAAGTTCAGATGTGTCATTTAGGGCAGTTCAGATTCTTTGGGATCAAAGTCTTTGCATATTGTATCTACACTGTATCATTTGAATGGTAGTCCTTCAATTATAAAAAAGAAAAGGCAATAGAAAGTTATCCTGCATTCTTAAAGATCGCTGCTGATCTATGAATTACTTTTTGAGTTTGATATTCGTAAGAACCTCAATTTGTTCCGAGTGTTATTCAATTGGAGTTCTTCCTACAAAATAGCTTACAACAGAGCATCTTACTGAAGTGAACTAAGTATAACACCAATCCTGGTCATTTTTTAGTTGTATGTGTAGTGTTGTTGTATTCCTCTTCTCAACTATTATGTTGAGGCCACAATTTGAATGGTTGGGTTGTTCTATTGAGGAGGTTCCTGGGTCACAGTTCATCCACGTTGGGGCCCAACATACCAATGGTCAGGATTATTGAACAATGGATGAGGATCAAGTAATTCCTAGTAATATAAATATGTTCACATGTAGTCCCAAAATGCAAACTGTTATAAAATAGTGTTTCTGTTACCATTGTTATGTAGTAGGGAAAAATTGCTAATATTTGTTTTGTGGGTTCAGGTTGGTCTATTGAAGAGTAAGTTTGGGTTTGATGATGCTTTCAACTACAAGGAAGAACCTGACTTGACTGTAGCTTTAAAAAGGTAAGTATTCGTGTTAGCATATGAGAATCTCAAACACCATTGATTTAATTATCTTCAAAACATCGTTGTTTATTTGTCCACAAGCCCTTGCACATAGCTAAACAAACACACCGTCCATGTGTTGACATATAAGCTGCACATCAGCTGGGTCACACGATGTAAATGATGTGGCCTCATAATCAAGTTGGCCCACCCAATAGGCAAGCCACACATGTTGAAGTTGCTTTAGAAAGAATTACCAAAATCTCACATTCTACATGTGCGATGTCCACTTGTTGATTGGACAACTTGATTATTTAGACAGGTCATCTACCCAGACCTTTGCACATGAATGTGGGCTTAGCAAAGCTCTGCACTGTGGTTGGCAATTTCAATTTTCAAAACAAAGAAAATGGTATATGGGTGTCTCGTTTCCTAGTTTATACAAATGTTTGGAATTTATTGTCAGGCATTTTCCTGAGGGCATCGACATTTACTTTGAGAGTGTGGGCGGCAAAATGCTTGATGCAGTACTAGCGAACATGAAGTACCATGGTCGCATTGCAGTGTGCGGTATGTTCTCTCAATACAACCTCGAGAAACCTGATGGTGTGCACAACTTGATGTATCTCATCAAGATGTGCATCCGAACTTGTGCTTGATTGGGGAGAATCCAGCTCAGCTGCATTGTCCAGGATAATTTCGATGACCATTGATCAGGGACAGGGGACCCACCATACACATGGTCAGCATGTTTCTGATGACCATTGATCTCATGGGCCACCATGTGGCTGGGTCAGAAGCCAAAAGGTCAAAAACCACTGGACATTTAAGCTACTCTGCTCAGTTCAAATATAGCAACTTCTAAACTCAACCATAGAGAACATCAACCATAGAAACCACATCTTCTTTCTTCTTTTTCTTTTGCCTTTTTCTTTTTCTATTTGACTCAGCAATGACAAAGGAAGCACCCACATTTCAGTAATCTAAACTGTTCATCTGTTGAGCCCACCATGGGATGGGCCTTGATCCACCATCTCTCCTATCAGATGATTGTGACCATTCATGGTTTGCAAGTGTAACTTCATGGAATGGACTTTTCAAGCCCAGTTCACTTTGTTTCTTGTGATCAGATGGGGGAGATTTTCTGCATTTCTCCCACTCACTGTACAGTTGTGGGGCTGAGCAAATTGCTCTGTCAATTTCAGATTATTTACCATTTAAGAAACTGAACTTTCACTATCATCTAATTGAATTAATAGATAATGGATGTAAGAATGCTAACGATGGTAAGTATCTCGTGCACATAGGAAAGCTCTATGCATAGAACCAGATAAAAACAAGCAATGCAATCTGGCCATTTGCTTGATGCAGACAGGAAGAATTTCAGAAGCAAAATCTCTCCTTGAAAGGATCCAACCTTCATCTTCGGACTCAGACAAGCGTGGCCCGGATTCGTATATGAAATCCTTTGAACGTGCATGTGAAATGCTAGGTCTCAAGTGTCAGTTGATGAATGGAGCGATAGGAACAAAAATCCAAAGATCTTCTGCTTCCTCTATTACGGAAATCTTGAATTCCCCAGGTTCTGGTGAGGCAAAGAAGAACTGTAGACTGCAAGTCCAGAAGGAGTTGACGGTAGCAGAAATGCATGATAGGGCTGTGGATATATGCAAATGGGTGAGGTCCAGTCATTCAGTTGGGCCCCACAAGGGCTAAAAATCAATGGTAGGATCGAGTCATCTGAATGCAGAGTCAAATTTCAGTTGGGAATGAATGGTCTGTTTAAGCGTGTTCTGTTTTTTTTTTTTTTTTTTTTTTTTTAAAGGCTGTGTAAGAAATTTTTCTTTCTTTGCTCATAATAATTGGCTTGTTCCAATAATGGGTGTGGTCCATTCATCAGGTGTGCCCCCAGCATGTGCTGTTTGATGATGTTGCTCCCTAGTGCATGGACAGGGCAATCCTATTTCAAAGAATGTGGAAACAGCTTCAAATTTTAGATGAGATTCTGAAGTAGTTCTGTATTCTTTCTCTGTTCATAAAATTCAATCAGAAATTACTTGGTTGTATGCTGGTCCATTCATCAGGTGGACCACACTCAGATGTTTTTGCCACCTGATGAGTGGAGCTGGTCCTGTTTCTCAATGAATGTGGAAAACAGCTTCAGTTTCTGTTTGTATTAGTAATGGGGCTGAGCTTGTGGAGCTGGTCCTGTTTCAATGAAGGTGGAAACAGCTTTAGTTTTTGTTTGTATTAGTAATGGGTTTAAAACAGTTGGCAACATTAATCAGGGTTTAAAACCGTTTTAAAAATTTCGTTCCTCAAATGTGACCGTTGGCACCAGAACGGTTTAAAATGATTCCTAAAATTCCGTTTCTAAAAATTAAAATGGTTCTGAACCGTTCCTGATTTTCTGCTATGCCTCAACTCTTCGAAACGGTATTAAACTGTTCCTGAAGCATTTAGGAACAGTTTAAAACCGTTCCTAAATGACGATTTTGGCTCCGGCAATTTAAGACATCTATTACAACAAACCTTACCTCCAATTATCACATGCTTATTAACATATTTTGCGAGTGACTTAGCAGCCGATTAATCTCCTCATAGACCTCACGATAAGCCCTCACCTCCAATTATCACATGCTTATTAAAATATTTTGCGAGTGACTTAGCAGCCGATTAATCTCCTCATAGACCTCACGATAAGCCCTCGTGAGGTCGAGCTGTGTGGGCCCCACCGTGATGCGTTTTGACCATCAACACCATGCATTCAATGGGTACCCTTTAAAATATGGGATATCCCAAAAATCAGCCGTATACAGAACTCAGGTGGGCCATACCATCTAAAATTATGTGAAGACACCGTTAAAACATATAAAAGCACTTGGTGGGGCTCACCTAAGTTTTGCATGCGCCTGAAACTTGGTCCGAACCCTCATTCAAGTGGGATACACATAATGGATGGGTTGGATTTGCAAACCATATCTCGGTGGGCCTTCAAAAATGGTTATGAATGTTTTAATGGTGCACGGCCCCTCTCCACTTTTGTATGTGATGTGGCCCACACAAGTCACGGATTGACTTGATTTTTGAGACCTAGGCCCACGATGGAATGGTGCATCTGACTGATGGGGTAGATGTTCGAAACGCATCACGGTGGGGCCCACACAACTCGACCTCATGGGACGGACTCGCGAGGTCGAGTGCATAGTACCTTTTTACATATATATATATATATATATATATATATATATATATATATATATATATATATATATATATATATATATATATATATATATATATATATATATATATATATGCTCACACACAGCTAGCTGGACAAATCATATTGGTCCAACTAGCCGTGTATTTAATAGCAAAAAATTACTTTTCTATAAGTAATATACCACATGTGAGGATCCATGATATCAAGTTTTACGTAAGTATGATAGGAATTATATGTCAAAGATCTGGCATATCCATTAAATAGGGCCTACTAATTATATTTTATCTGCTAAAATTTAATAAACGATCATCATCAATGAAGCTGCACATACAAGTTAAATATGTACGGCTAAAATAAATTTTTAGTAGCCCATTTTCTTGTAAATAAATATCATACCATTAATCGTTCAAAATAATAATTTATGTCCTTCACATGTTTAAAAGAAATCCTATCTAATTAACGGACCCGATTTCATTTAAATTTGCTGCACAGCACAAATACATCACATGTGTGCAGCTTCCTAATTCATCCCATTTTCTCTTGAAATCCATTGTCTAATTTAGATATCAACTAATGTTAATGAATGCTCTTGTGCGAAGAGAAGCTGCTCGAGGTTACTTTGCAAAAGGAGTACCCAACTTGGGTGGGCCTCATTGTGGTTTTAAAGTGAAATCCACCCCAACCATCAGGTGAGTCACTGTCTGTTTGACCTAGGGCCAATTATTTCAGTTGGGCCACACTTATTGGAGAATTTTTATGGGAAAATTTGACCCTCTACACTGTTCCCTAAATGCGACCCACTTAAATCACACGTGAGCTTTATTTTTTAGCCTTTAAGCCAATCTTTTGGTTTCGCATCTAATGGGTGTAATCGATTTTATATACACATTATAGTGGGCCCTGTAAAAATTGAGGGTGGACGTCTCTCTCAACTATTTTCCTTTGTGTGCCTTAAATTAATAATGTATCATCCTGATGTTTTGGCTACTAGCCTATCATAGGATTCCACATCTAATGGTCGGATTTCATCTCACATACACATCAACGCGTGGCCTATTAAAATATTTCTGCTGGAGATCCCTCCCGCACCGGTTCCCAGAAAATATTCTAGTTATAAGGAAAGATCAATATCTACCGGAAGGGAGTTAGATTTAGGGGTGGGCAAAATAGATCCGATCCGGTGGATCCGACCTGACCAGACCCGATCAAACCCGAACCGACGGTCTGGATCGGCTCAAGTAATTCGGATCCGAACGAATTTCGGATCAAATTCGAGTATGGGTGGATCCGGACCGACGAACCGACCCGATCCGAAATCAGGTATTATATAAGGAAATTTTACATTTAACCCTAATCTAAAAACGCCCGATCCCTCTCTCTCTCTCTCTCTCTCTCTCTCTCTCTCTCTCTCAACGCTTACCCCCGCCGATTCCCTCTCCCAAACCCTCACCCCCCTCTCTCTCTCTCTCTCTCTCAACGCTCATCCCCGCCGATTCCCTCTCCCAAACCCTCACCACCGACTCTTTTTCTCTCTCTCTCTCTCTCTAAGCTCCAACTCCTGTCTCCTATGCCGATGCGTGTAACGCCGTTTGGAAGGTGACCCCGCACCGGCTACAAGCCATTTGGAAGGCGACCCAACACCGGCCAGCTAGCTGGCGTCAAAGCTTTCTGGTCCACCATGATGTATTTTTAAATCCATGCCGTTCAAAGCTCTCACGCACCATCAGGCATCACGTATCTCTCTCCCATTCTCTCTCTATCTCTCATTCTCTCAAGTGCAGAAATTGGAGAGCTAGGGCTTCTAATTTTGGAAGTTTTAAGGCCACAGATTTAGGGTTTTTATGGTTATGGAATCCATCATTTAATAGTAATTTTAGGGTTTTGAGATAGAATTTAGAGCTTTCTTTAGAATTTTAGGGCCATAGATTTAGGGTTTTGAAATAGAATTTAGTACTACAGATATAGAGTTTTCTTTTCTTCTTTTCTACTTATTCTTCTTCTTCTTCTCTCTGTCTGTGATTTTAGGGTTTTGAGATAGGATTTTAGTTGTACTCAGATCGGATCAGCTCATACATATTCCGGATCTGTTCGAATTAGGTGACCCAGACTCGGTTCCGGATTGGAACGAGTTCTCGTCAGGTTATCGAGATTTTGGATCTGGTCGAGTTGGACCCAATCCGATGCGACTCAGTCCGATGCCCAGCTCTAGTTAGATTTTGTACCGTACCACATGGCATGGGTGTCAAGCAAAGATATGTGTGGCTCACCATGATGTATTTGTTTTATCTACACCGTCCATCCATTTTCTCATATTACTTGAAAGCATGGCCCCAGAACTGAGGATGATCCAAAGCTCAAGTGAACCCCACCAAAAGAAACAGTGGGAACAATGATGCTCGGTGTTGACATCCTCCTAGGGCCTACCATGATGTTTATTTTCCATCCAACATATTCATAAAGTCATATAGACCAGGATGAAGAAGGGAAAATACAAATATCAGCTTGATCCAAAACTTCTGTGAAACCCAAGAAGTTTTTGAAGGTAGGCCTTCAATCTCCACTTTTTCTTGTGGTGTGGTCCACTTGAACGTTAGATCTACCTCATTTTTGGGATCATATCCTAAAATGATTTGAAAATATGTATGGACGGCATGGATGGATAAAACGTATAAATCATGTTGGGACTAATTTTAATTCCCTTTATCTAACATTGGGTGATCCACTTGACGGTGGAAGTGGATTTCAAATTAACACCATAGCAGGCCCATCTGACTGACCTTTGTAACTTGAAATCACTCATCTCTGGTGGTATTCATCCATGTAATCAAGTGGTGCCGCAGCGTGGATAACCACCCTCCTATTTTTACAGGCCCACCATGATGTATAAGTAAATTCACTCCAATCATTAGATGCGTAATCCCATTATGGGTCTAGAGCCAAAAAAAAAATCATGCTAACCTTTGATTCAATTCAGCCACAGCTATGGAAACACTAGGAGAGACGTCCACCCTTGATTTTTACCACGCTCAACATGACAAGCATGTGAAATCCACTCCAACCATTAAGATGACACACTAAAAATCTATGCCTAATGTCCAAAAATCAGCGGCATACATGATTCAGGTGGGCCAAACCAATGAAAATAGTTTGGAGAGTGAGTTTTCCTTGTACACTGTTTTCAATCATGTGGTCCACTTGAACCATAGATGAGGCTGATTTTTTAATCCACGGTTCTAATATGGGGTGACTCATCCGATGGTTGGGGTGGATTTCAGTTTAACACTATAGTGGGACCACCACCACTGGCCACTTCTCCTCTTAAAATAACTTTTCTGTCTTCGTATCAAGTAGAATCTATTTGGACGAAAATGCAATCTCCAACTAGTTGTGTGTGAGCATTTCTCTCTCTCTCACACACACACACTATATATATACACACACACACACACACATGGAAATGCTCACCTGCGGACCAGTTCGTACGTAATTTGTACGAACTTTTTTGAGAACCCACCATACGTGATTTGGATCTAAAATCTGAACCGTTCATGTGAAGCAGCACCTCGGGAAACATCCCGGGCTCAAGTTTTACATTGATCTAAAACTTTGATAGGCCATGAAAAATGAAAACAGTTTCCTCCCTTGATTTGCATTTCTCTTTGTATATATATATATATATATATATATATATATATATATATATATATATATATATATATATATATATATATATGTCTATTTTGTCTATTTTATCACTTGGGGAAAAGTTCAATTGATTTAATTTGATCCGTTTGATTTAAGCAGCTATATACTTCCAGTAAGCCCCCACACCGCAAGTTGTAGAAAACAAAAGTGATGGGTTATTTTGACCCATCTTCGACTGTGGATAAACAATAAGAGAAATAGAGAAAACGTAGAGATCTAACCGATTACGAGGACATAGAAGCGCCGAATATAGATTGCATAGTAGAGAACCTCCACGAGCAGAACCTCCCTTCTATAATCTTCCTCTCTCTCTTTCTCCCTCTCTCTCACCTTGATAGCCCTAAACCCTTTAGCAAATCCCTTGCAAAGCTTTAGGAAACCCTCTTGATATTTTCTGTGATACCTAGAAAAACTCTAGGCAACCCCTTTTATAGTTTTGGGAAACTCCTTTCCGCATCCCAGTTGCGAAAGGACTCAAATCCGCAGTTTCGCGCAAAATTGCGGAACAAACTGCATAACCTTCGACTAGTCCCTCCTGCGTGAGTGAAGAAGATTGTAACGTTCTACTTCATAGTGGATTGTTGATCTGGACGAGGTCTCGTGGTTTTTACCTCTTTGAGGGTTTTCCACGTAAAAATCTCTTATGTGGTGTGTGATTGATGCTTTGATTTATTTCATTGCTTTATTATCCATAATTCTGGTTTGTTTCGGGAGGCTAGATCCTAAGGTTTGTGCAAGGCATCCCAACAAAGTGGTATCAAAGCTAAGTTCATTGAACAGGTAGGATCGGTTTTGAATTATGGAAGGTGGCTCAAGGATGATCAGCCTCAATGGTTCTAACTGGACCATATGGAAGGCTAAGATGGAGGACTTGTTTTATTGCAAGGATCTATATTCTCCAATCTCAGGCATATCAGCAAAATCCAAGGATATGACTGATGATGACTGGAAGAAGATGGACCGAAAGGCGGCGGGGTTTATTAGACAATGGTTGGATGATTCTGTGTTCCACCATGTGTCTACGGAAACCTCAGTCGAAAGCCTATGGCTAAAATTACAAGGGTTGTATGAGAGGAAGACAGCCGGTAATAAGATATTTCTGATAAGGCGACTTGTAAATCTCAAGTTCAAGGATGGTGGTTCTATGGCCGAGCACATGAATGAGGTCAGCAATATAGTGAACCAACTCACCTCTATGAAGATGGTCCTGGATGATGAATTGCAAGCTTTACTATTGCTTGGTTCATTGCTCGATTACTTGGGAGACATTGGTGGTGTCTCTAAGTAACTCCGCGCCAGACGGAAAGATATCCATGGAACAGTAACCGTTGTCTCTTTAATGAGGAGACAAGGAGGAAGTCTCATGGGTCTACCAAGAAGAGGCTCTTGTGACGCAGGAACGGGGAGAGGAAAGAACAGGAAGGGCGGGAAGGCTCGAGATAAATCAAGAGGCAAGTCGAGTAACAGAAAAGAGGTTGAATGCTGGAATTGTGGCAAGAAGGGCCACTACAAGCATGAATGTCGTGGTAAGAAAAACGACAAGAAAGGAAAAGGGAAGGAAGATGAATCAGATTCCACTGCGGTCGCTTCAGATGACGACATGGTAGTTATTCTTTCTACAGATTACGATGTATGTCTCACGGCTACGAGTCAGGGCACCGACTGAGTGATAGACTCGGGAGCTTCTTTTCATGCGACTCCACACAGGGACTCCCTCACAAGCTACAAGTCAGGTGACTATGGGACTGTGAAGATGGAAAATTCTGGCGTATCAAAGATCGTGGAAGTTGGTGATATTTGTGTGAAAACTGATGTGGGCTGCACATTGGTTCTCAGGGATGTGAAGCATATCCCAGACCTTCGCCTCAACTTGATGTCGACGGGAAAGCTGGATGATGATGGCTATAAAATCTTTGGTGGGCGATGGAAGCTCATCAAGGGTTCGTTGATCATGGCTAGAGGAAAGAAGTGTTGCACCCTGTACAAGGCAAGTGTCAGTGTGTGCAAGGGTAGATTGAAGGCAGCGGAAGATTCAGCTATTGACATGTGGCACAGGCGTCTAGGCCACATGAGTGAAAAAGGGCTTCAACTACTTGCGAGGAAGCAGCTCCTTCCAGACGTGACAGGTATGCCTCTCAAAACCTGTCTTGATTGTTTATTAGGGAAACAACATAGAGTTTCATTTATTAAAACTGCTTCTCATGTTAATAAAGTGCATGCATTAGATTTGGTTTATTCTGATGTTTGTGGTCCTATGAGGATAAAAACCTTGGGTGGAGTATTGTATTTTGTTACTTTTATAGATGATGCATCTAGGAAGGTTTCGGTTTATGCTTTGAAATCCAAGGACGAGGTCTTTGGTGTGTTTAAATTGTTTCATGCTATGGTCGAGAGAGAGACAGGTAGATCATTGAAGTGCATCCGCACTGACAATGGTGGTGAATACATTGGCGACTTTCATGAGTACTGCAAGTCCCAGGGTATACGGCATGAACAGACGGTTCCCAAGACCCCCCAACATAATGGTGTAGCTGAGCGAATGAATCGCATCATTGTTGAGAGAATCAGATGCATGTTATCCCATGCGAAGTTGCCCAAGACGTTCTGGGGAGAAGCAATGCACACGGCAGTGTATTTGATAAACAAGTCTCCATCAGCCCCGTTGAATGGAGAAGTACGAGAAGGTGTGGACCTGGACAGATCCATTGTATAAGTCATCTCGGGAGGTGTTTGGATGCTGGGGCATCCATTCACGTACCAAAGGACGAGAGGTCCAAGCTCTCAAAGTGTGTGTTCTTAAGGTACGGTGATGAAAAATTCGGTTATAGATTGTGGGATCCGACCGAGAAGAAGCTCGTCAGGAGCAGAGATGTGGTTTTCTTTGAAGATCAGTGTATAAAAGACATTGGTAAGCCAGAGAAGAACCAGCCTAGTTCAGGTGAGCTAGAGGACATGGATCCGATTACTCCTCCCGTGGTGTCTGATGACGGGGGAGTACAGCAAGGTGCAGAGGACGAGGGAGTTCGTTCAAAAGATGGACCAGGGGAGCAGCCCCCACTTGATCCACTTGTTGAGCCACAGGTGAGGAGGTCATCTAGGGACAGACAGCCGTCTAAGAGGTACTCGCCGCATGAGTACATTATGCTAACAGATGGGGAGAGCCGGGAAGATTATTCGAGGCCCAGCAAACGACGAGCATAAGGGGGAGTGGTTGAAAGCTATGCAAGAGGAGATGGAATCTTTGCATAAGAACCACACCTATGACATGGTGAAATTGCCTAAGGGCAAGAAAGCTTTGAGCAACAAGTGGGTGTTCAGAAAGAAGATTGAGCAGAAGAATTACAGACGAGGTTCAAGGCCAGACTTGTGGTGAAAGGGTTTGGTCAGAGGAAAGGTATAGACTTCGAAGAGATATTCTCACCAGTAGTGAAGATGACATCCATACGGGTGTTGCTTGGGTTGGCGGCTAGCATGGATCTGGAGATAGAGTAGTTAGATGTTAAAACCGCCTTTCTCCATGGTGACCTAGAAGAAGAGATCTACATGCACCAACCAGAAGGGTTCTAAGTCAAGGGCAAGGAGCATATGGTGTGTAGGCTGAGGAAGAGCTTGTATGGGCTGAAACAAGCTCCACGACAATGGTACAAGAAGTTCGACTCGTTTATGTTGAAACATGGGTATGAGTAATGTGACGGAGTTGGACCACCTGTGTGTTCACGCGCAAGTTCTCGATGGTGATTTCTTAGATTCATGTTATATGTTGATGACATGCTCATCATGAGAAAAGACATCAAGAAGGCTGAAACAGAGTTGGGCAAGTCTTTTGCGATGAAAGACTTGGGTTCTAATATCCTAGGAATGGAGATAACTCATCCGGAAGTTTTGGCATCACACAAGAGCGGTATATTGAGAAAGTCCAGAGCGGTTCAATATGAATGCGCCGAAACTATAGTGGGATCCACGGATGGTCACTTCGGATTAAGCATGTGCGGTGTCCCAAGACGAAGGCAGAGGTGGAAGAGATGCAGAAAATACCCTACGCATCAGCTGTAGGAAGTTTGATGTATGCTATGGTGTATACACGCCCAGACATAGCATATGCGGTTGATGTAGTCAGCCGGTATCTTGCCAATCCTGGCAAAGAGCATTGGGCAGCGGTGAAATGGATACTACAGTATCTAAGAGGCTCATCCAGGGTTGAGCCTATGCTATGGTGACGGAAAACCTGTGTTAGAGGGCTACGGAGATGCAGATATTTGTGACATAGACTCTAATGAAGTCTACATCGGGGTTCATGTTCACGTTTGCAGGGGGAGTTGAGCAAGCTGAAGTGTTGTAGCATTGTCGAAGGCCATACATGCACACGAACATGTAAAGAGATGCTTTGGATGAAAAGATTACAAGAATAAAGCGGGAGGAGTACGTGGTCTATATATATATATGAGCAAGAATCCAAGTCAACATTCCAAGTCGAAACACATTGAGATACGGTATCACTTTGGATCGGGGATGGAAGGTGTTACAGCTTGAGAAAGTCCACACGGACAATAATGGGTCAGATATGATGACCAAGGCTTTGCTCAAGGGCAAATTTGAGGTTTGTAGAAACCTGGCTGGCTTGAAGAAGGTGGATCCCTCCTGGGTCAAAAAGGAGGAGATTTGATGGGTTATTTTGACCCATTTTCGACCGGCCGAGAGCCCCCCGACCGGTACGGTGGTCGACTGTCGAAGTTCGAGTCGAGAACTTCGACTTAAAGTCCGGCCGAGTAATTTTGTTGTTTTTACTCGTAGTCGATCGGTCGAAAAAGCCACGATATTGGTCGAAGGTGGGCTACGACGGCCGAAGACTAGCTAGGACTAGTCAATTTGTTTTTGCGCGAAAGATTTGAGTCTGGGATGCGGAAAGGAGTTTCCCAAAACTATAAAAGGGATTGCCTAGGGTTTTTCTAGGTAAAAATAGAAAGAGGGTTTCCTAAAGCTTGAAGGATTTGCTAAAGGGTTTAGGGCTATTTGCATGAAGGGAGGTTCTGCTCTTGGAGGTTCTCTACTATTCAATCTATATATGTCCTATCGGTTAGATCTCTATTTTCTATTTCTCTTATGTTTATCACCTGAGTGAAGAAGATTGTAATTATTTAGTGGATTTGATCCGTCTCGTGGATTTGAACGTAAAAATCTCTTATGTGGTGTGTGATTGATGCTTTGATTTATTTCATTGCTTTATTATCCATAATTCTGGTTTGTTTCGGGAGGCTAGATCCTAAGGTTTGTGCAAGGCATCCCAACAAAAAGTGCCAATAAGGATCATCAGTCTGTATCCTAAAATCTCCAAATTGTGTGGTTAGATTCAACCGCGGCCAGGAAAATACCCTATATAAGTCATCTTCACGAGCGATCGTCCCACGTGTCAAATTCATATTGCTCCAAAACGGAAACGGATTGGCTACTCCCCCTGACACCAACCCCAGGGCTAGTGGTCGGTGCTCTGTGGGCCCCACCATGATGTATATTTTTCATCCATTCCGTTCATCCATTTTTACAGATCATTTTATGGCTTGATCCCAAAAATGAGAGGTATATAAATCTCATGTGGACCACACCACATGAAAACAATAGTGGTTGGATATCCATCATTAAAATCCTCCTGAGGCCCGCTGTACAGTTTATTTGACATCTAATATGTTTATTAGGTCATACAGGCCCAGATTAAGGGAAAAAACAAAAATCATCTTGATCCGAAACTTTTATGGCCACAAAATGTTTTTTAATGGTCAATGCTCATTCAACACTGTTTCATGTAATGTGGTCCAATTAAGACTGGGGTATAACTCATTTTTGGTCTCATACCGTAAATTGATCCCTAAAAATAGATGTACGGCATGGATGAAACACATACATCATGGTGGGTCCCACGGAGCACCGACCACCAGGAGTAGCCTATCCGCGTCCAAAACGCCTCCAAAACATGAGGCTGTCTATTCTTCAACTAGCAGATAAGCAATCTGATTTCAGATCAATCCTAGCCTTTCAAAGTCAAGCAGAGAGAAAAAGCAGAAAAGATAAGTTGCTTCCTCTCCACCATCCGATCATTCAACCTCTGTAATCACCACCGTCGATTCCCATCGGAAGAACCTCTTCTCTCTCTCCAAAAACCCTAAAATCCCCCTTTCTCCTCCCGAAATAAAATAAAATAATAAAAAATGGCCGCTCTCCAGCAATCTCCGGTCGCGTTCCACCCCAAATCCCCGCCGGCGGCACGCATCCGCGCAAAATCCCTCTCCCAAATCCCCCTCCGCTCTTCATTTGCCGGCAATCTCCGGCACCTCAGACTTGCCGGAAAATCCGGCGTGAAACATAGACCCTCCCGCCATGGCGGCGCCGCCGGCGCCAAGATGATGGACACGGCCTCCACCAGCTACGCCTCGGCCCTAGCCGACGTGGCGAAATCCAATGGCACGCTGGACGCGACGAGCGCGGACCTGGAGAAGGTGGAGAAGATCTTCTCCGAGCAGCAGATCTTCAATTTCTTCGTGAGTCCAATCATCGCTGTGGAGAAAAAGCGAGAAGTGATCGACGACATCGCGAGCTCGTCGAAGCTACAGCCGCACGTAGCGAATTTCCTGAACATCTTGATAGATATGAGGAGGATCGATCTGATAAACGAGATCGTGAAGGAGTTCGAGATCTTCTACAACAAGATGACGGACACGGAGATGGCGGTCGTGTCGTCGGTGGTGAAGCTGGATTCGCAGCACCTGGCGCAGATTGCGCAGGGCGTGCAGAAACTGACGGGAGCGAAGAACGTCAGGATCAAGACCGTCATCAACCCGTCGCTCGTTGCGGGTTTCACGATCCGGTACGGAAGCTCCGGGTCGAAACTGATCGATATGAGCGTGAAGAAACAGCTGGATGAGATTGCGACCCAGCTCGATTTCAGCGATATAGTCGGATCTCTCGCAACTTGAGATCCTTCCGTGGCAGATTTCGTATCGGGTTGTGTCGGATCGGATCGGGCAGTGAGTCTTTCTTCCTTCTTTTTTCGTGTGTATTCTTCTTCAAGCGAGGGTGAAATAGTCTTTTTACGATGATGTATTTTACGGTGTCGGAGCCCGTAGGATGTAAGAAACGGGCTGGAATCCTCCACAAAAATGCGTAAAATAACCAAGTCTGTGGGGCCCACCATGTTGTATATGTAAAATCCACTCCGTCTATCAGGTTCTGTCCATGGAATTAGTCCTTAGGGCCAAAAATCAGCTAGATCGACACTCATATGGACCGCAGGACATGGAACAATGGAGAGTTGGGATGCCAGCCATAGGTTTTTGTGTGGGGCTACCATGGTGCATGTCTTTCATCACAACTGTTAATCAGGTCTAAGTTAACCCACCAGGATGAAGAGAAGCCACAAAAATCATCTTGATGGTGTGGCCCATACAATGAGGATTTGAGAGCACTGTAATTTTACGTTGTTCCCATTGGTGTGGCCCATACGACTGGATTGAATCTAATGGACGGCTCAGATAAGTGTCATGGAAGCCAAGTAGATAAAATGCAACTTAGCGTACACTGGGCCCACTAGATAATCTGCCCTTTGTTAATACATGGAAATGTGGGGGTGTAATTTCTTGAGTAGTCTCGCAGCTTATTTAAGTTTTCGTTTATGATAAGGCTAGGTCGGTCTGACTCGTCCGAGTCAGGATTGAATGGGTTGACTCGTGGTGTCGAACTGGATCGGGTCCCACCGAGTCCGAGTAAACTCGCACGATCTTAAAACCACGCCTGCAACGCTTGATGCTGGAGCAGTGCAATAAAAAGGTTCGTGGGACCTGCTTTGATGTACATATGACATCTACTCCGTCCATCTGTTGAGCTAATATTAGTAGTTAAGTCCAAATATCAGGCAGATTCAAGTACTCAAGTGGGCCACACTTCAAGAAATAGTAGGATTGGAATGCCCATCATTGAAAACTTAGAGCCCAGAGAAGTTTTGGATCAGGCTGATATTTGTGCATTCCCTTCATCCTGGTGTGAATCACTTATGAACGGGTTCCAACGCATATAAACCTCACAATGGGCTTTTCAAAGTTTTTAATGGTGGACGATTTCCATCTTACCATTTCCTGTGATGTGGCCCACTTGAGTTGTGGATCTGCCTCATTTCTCAGTCACGTCCAAACATTAGCCGAGGAAACTAATGGACAGAATGGACGTCAAACAGACATTGCGGTGGTCCACCAAAGAAATTTTGATGCACAGGTTCCCTTGTGTTAATGGAAATTTGCCTATCTGTTGGAAAATGACCCTTGGATATTTTCATTTTTAACCGATTAATTAATGTCCACCAATCCAATATTCAGACAATCCTAAGGATGATTTTTGGGGAAACGGATTGGCTACTGACCCTGCCATAGCCAATGACGTGATGTATATGTTTCATCCATGCCATCTACCCATTCTTCCACGACATGAGCCCAGAAATGAGGTCGAGCTGTGTGGGCCCCACCATGATGCCTTTGGAAAATCAACACCGTCCACCAGATGCCATCCACCCATTCTTCCACGACTTGAGCTCATTGTACCTTTTCCATATATATATATATATATATATATATATATATATATATATATATGTGTGTGTATATGGGGGGGGGGGAAGGTTCAATGTGATCGAGTTCATAGGAACTTTCCATGAGGTCGAGCTGTGTGGGCCCCACTGTGATGCGTGTCAAAAATCTACCCCATCAGTCAGATGCACCATTCCATGATGGGCCTCGGGCTTAAAAATCAAGTTAATCCATGACTTGTGTGGACCACACCACATACAAAAGTTGAGAGGGGTTATCCTCCCATTAAAACATTCATAATCCCTTTTTGGGCCTACCGAGATGTGGTTCACAAATCCAGCCCATCTATTATGTGTGTCCCACTTGGATGAGGGGTAAGACCAAGTTTCAGAGGCATCCAAATTTCAGGTAGGCCCCACCAAGTGCTTTTATATGTTTTAGTCATGTCTTCACATGGTTTTAGATAGTATGGCCCACCTGAGTTCTGTGTACGGGCTGATTTTTTAGATATTTCTTAATTTAAAGGGTACCCATCAGGTGCACGGTGTCGATGTTCGACATGCAAAACGGTGGGGCCCACACAGCTGGACCCTCATATACCCTTCATATCCAAGCCTGTATATGACCTAATCAACGGGTTATATATCAAATAACCATTACAGTGGGCCTTCAGAGGTTTTTAATAGTAGACATTCAATCACTACTGTTTTCCCATAGTGTGGTCCACCTGAGATTTAGATCTACCTCATTTTTGAGTCTAAGCCCTAAAATTATCTTTCAAAATGGATTGACGGCATGGATAAAACACATACATAATGGTGGGGTCCACATAGCACCTACCACTAGCCACCTGGCTGGTGGCAGCGTCACTAGCCAAACCGCGTGATACATCCGATGTGGGAACCATAACTGCGACAATTTAATTTGAATTAATTGAAACCACGCATTTTATTTCTAAGTAATCGATTGAGCGCCTGAGTATCATCCATCACACTCTGCCAAGCTATCAAAAAAATTTTCATTCAAATTTCGAATTTCAAATCCTGTGGCCGTTGGTCTTGAGCTGACGACTGTAAACTAACGTTCACCGGAGATTCAGTTGGGAACACGGCCAGAAAGGCAGTGGGTCCAACCCCTGTCTCCTGTTCAGGACTTGAATTCAGTACTGACCCCTTCAATACCAGATCTCGGTACTGGTTGGTGCTGTGGGCCCCACCATGATGTTTGTGTTCTATCCATGCAGACCTTCCATTTTTCCATCTCATTTCAGGGCTTAATCCCAAAAATGAGGCAGATCCAAATCCCAATTAGGCCACACCACAGAAAACAGTGGTGATTAAGTGCCCACAATTTAAAACTTCTCAGGGCCTGATCTGAACCGTTCATATTATGAGACACGTAATGGATGGGCAAATACACACAGAGAGAGGTCTCCAATCCAACTGCTTGGACTATAAGCTAGAGTGCATGCAGCAAATAACTTCCAACCTTTCATGAGGATCAACTCTTACAAAAATCTGCCAAATTCACTCAGCATGTGGGACCACACTGGTTTTTTGCTACTTATCAATGGCTACACTTCGTTTAAAAGAACCATTGGACCAAGACATTATACAAGAATCACACCGATTGGTTGATCCAAACTGATTGATGGTCCAAGTTTGTTACAACCATCTATGCTTCACAAGCCGTAGATCACATGGTTAAAATTATCAAACCAAAGTATTACTTTGGAATCATAAACAATACAAAGTGAGATCTACTCAACATATATTTCAAAATGAAGATTAGACCTCTTTTATTTCTCTAATTAATCTTGATTGTCCATTTTCCATGCCACTTAATGAAATGATCCTATCAACTGGATTCTTGCACTGTAGCTTACTCTGGTTGATTGATTCTTACACCATCGCTTCCTCCTAGTTGTATGAATGAATCAACAACAATAAATCACTTCCCATAGCGTTTGAAAGCATTGAGGAAATTGCTAATATCTCATGAACTAGATCATCCTTTTATGCAACTAGGGACAAGACATAATATGAAAATTGTGCAAGTCGGACGTAAGGATTCAATCAATTGCATGGAAAATATATTTTCAAGATAAGTGGAGAAATAAAATAGGTCCTATCAAGGTCTTGAATCATCCATAGATCTCACCGTGTTGTTTTTTTATTTCCAAGTAGCACTCTGGTTTGATAATCCTAATCATACTATCTATAACTTGTAAAAAATAGATAGAAAATATTGGCATTATTCACAGGGTCAGAATCATCAAATTGGAGTCATTCTTACACCTTGACTTGCACCGGAAGGTATTATTAAATATGTGGTTTGAATTTAGGATTGGATATTCCACCTATAAATTAGAAAGTTTGGGTCTTACTAACATCCCCGCCTTCACGTAACCTTAACAATGTCCCAAATCTTATAAATAACACATGAGGTGACCTATCATTGATCTTAGTTGTTCATTCATTCATACAACTAGGAGAAAGCCATGGTACTAGTGGAAACTGTGGTGATTGATGATTGGGCATGCATGTGTCGTTCAAAAGGTTTGGAAATATGGAAATGTCATGTATGTGCGTCTCTGTGTGCGCATATATACACACACACGCACAACATATAGACTAATTGATTGGAAATAGTGTACAGGACAAAACTCACCCTCCAAACTATTTTTCTTAGTATAGCCCAAATTTGCGCCTTAGACCTAAGTCAGGGATTAGCCTGATTTTTAAGCCCATGACCCATCACGGGAGGGTGCATCTAATTGATTGTGTAGATATATGACACACATCATGGTGGCCCACATCATGGGAGCTTCACATGAGGCTAGCCTCATAAAGCCTTTTCTCACACGGGCGGGAATACAGAAATTTCTCGGTATTAGACGGGATTAGGTGGGATGGTATTGCATTTGGTCCTGTGCTAATTTCACTCAATGTTAGGGAAAAATGGAAAAGCTTGGAATTAGATTATATGGAATTGAAAGGGGTATCGTGCCAATTCCACTCAATGTTAGCAAGTTGTGTAGGTCCATGATGTGTGGGCTATATCCACACCGTCCACCCATTTTTTGAGATCATTTTAGAGCATTGGCCGAAAAATCAGGTAGATCTAAAGCTCAAGTGGACCCCACCATAGAAAACAGTGGGGATTGAATACCTACCGTTGAAAACTTCTTTGCGGTCACATAAGTTTTGGATTTGCCTCATTTTTAGGCTCATGCCATAAAATGAGGTTACAAAACAAATGAACGGTTTGGATATAACACATGTGTTATTCTCAATAGTTTCAAATGGTGGTGGGTATATTCATTCAATGTACCACCATATTACAAACATAACATGAAATTAAGCTTATCCGGTGGTGGTATCAGGGGACAATCCCTACCATGTGTAATAATTATGTTTTTTGAATTTCATCCCATCTAATCCTTCCCAATGTCATGCGTCAAACACCCCCTTTGAGAATCCTTTGAGAACTCATTTCACATTGTGTGTATATGCAATTTTGACCGTACTGGTTCTCAATCTAGCTTGGCTGAAGGTTGGGCAAAAATCGCTCCGTTTTGTTACTCAAGTGGGCTGCGATGAAAATCAAAGGTGGGCATTCTTTCGAACTTTGCCATGGCCCATTTGAATTTTAGATTAGATTGATTTCCGGTCCTTACGGGTTTCATGAGATGACTCACCTAATGGAGGCCTTTACGTGGGAAAAGTGGGTGGGCTCGGTCAGGTGGTGGGCCTCCTCATAATGTGCACTTGAAATCTACTTTGGCCATTATGGGGCTCACGGCGATGTTCATGTGAAATCCACTCAAAATCAAACTTTATACATAGTTCCCAAAAATTAAGCCCGTATGTGATTCATGCAGGCCATATCAAGTGAAATAATTTGGATGGTAGGCATCTCCCAACATTGTTTTCACTATGTAGCCCACCTGAATCATGAATGTAGCTGATTTTTTAGCATTATAACTGTTGGGGGCCTTGCACAAAACCTTAGGATCTAGCCCTCCAAAACAAACTAGAATTATGGATAATAAAGCAATGAAAACAATCAATGCATCAATCACACACCACACAAGAGATTTTTATGTGGAAAACTCTCAAAGAGGTAAAAACCACGGGACCTCGTCCAGATCAACAATCCACTATGAAGTACAACATTACAAACTTCTTCAATCACGCGGGAGTGGATAAACAATAAGAGAAATAGAGAAAACAGAGAGATCTAACCGATTACGAGGACATAGAAGCGCTGAGATATAGATTGCACAGTAGATAACCTCCACGAGCAGAACCTCCCTTTTATAAGCTTCCTCTCTCTCTTTCTCCCTCTCTCTCACCTTTGATAGCCCTAAACCCTTTAGCAAATCCATTATAAAGCTTTATGAAACCGTCTTGTCATTCCTAGAAAACCGTAGGAACTCATTTTTATAGTTTTAGGAAACTCCCTTCCGCATCCTAGTTGCGAAAGGACTTGCGACACAAAATCCGCGCAAAATCGTGGAATGAATCTGTATAACCTCGACTGGTCGAACCGAGTCCACGACCGGTCAAGAGCCACCTTCAACCGGTCAAGCACCTCCTTCGATTGGTCGAGCACCCCGGAGAAAAACAGTCCACAGTCGCTAGACATTGAGTCGTGCCACGACTCGTCTTCCACGACTGGTCGACCACAGCCTTCGACCGGTCAAGCAGGGCTCACGACCAGTCGACGACGGGTCAAAAAATCCATCAAATCTCTCCCTTTTTTACCCAGGAGGGATCCACCTTCTTCAAGCTAGGCAGGTTTCTACAAACCTCAAACTTGCCCTTGAGAAGAACCTTGGTCATCATGTCTGACCCATTATCATCCGTGTGGACCTTTTCAAGCTATAACAACTTCTGTTCCAAAGTATCCCTGATCTAGTGATACTGAATCTCTATGTGCTTCGACTTGGAATGCTGACTTGGATTCTTGCTCAAGTGTATAGCACTTTGACTATCATAATAAACCACGTGCTCCTCCTGCTTCAGGTTAAGTTCATGTAGGAACCTTTTCATCTGAAGCATCTCTTTACATGCCTCTATGATTGCAATGTATTCGGCCTCTGTCGTCGACAACGTTACGACCTTCTGTAGCTTGTTCTGCCAGGAAACCGCCCCCCCTGCAAATCTGAACATGAACCCTGATGTAGACTTCCTTGAGTCTATGTCACCTGCCATATCTGCATCTATGTAGTCCTCTTACACAGGTTTACCGTCACTATAACATAGGCTTAACCTGGATGAACCTTTTAGATACCGCAGTATCTACTTCAGTTGCCCAATGCTCTTTGTCAGGATTGGCAAGATACCGGCTGACAACACCAACCGCATATGCTATGTCTGGGCGTGTACACACCATAGCATACATCAAACTTCCTACCGCTGACGCGTTGGGTATCTTCTACATTTTTTCCACCTCTGCCTTCATCTTGGGACACTGACTGTCGCTCAATCTGAAGTGACCATCTAGTGGAGTACTGACCGATTTCGCTGCATTCATATTGAACCGCTCTAGGACTTTCTCAGTATACCGCTCTTGTGACAGCCAGAGCTTCCTGCTGTTCTGTCACGGGTTATCTCCATTCCTAGGATCTGTTTAGTCGGGCCCAAGTCTTTCATCGCAAAAAAATTTTCCAACTCCTGTTTCAGCCTGTCGATCTTCTTGATGTCTTTTCCTATGATGAGTATGTCATCAATGTATAAGAACAGAACTAAGAAATCATCATATGAGAACTTGCGCTGAACACACAGTGGTCCGACTCCGTTCTGTCATACCCATGTTTTAATATTAACGAGTTGAACTTTTTGTACCATTGTCGTGTAGCTCGTTTCAGCCCATACAAGCTCTTCCTCAGTCTACACAGCATATGCTCCTTGCCCTTGACTTCGAACCCCTCTGGTTGGTGCATGTAGATCTTTTCTTCCAGGTCACCATGAAGAAAGACAGTTTTAACATCTAACTACTCTATCTCCAGATCCATGCTAGCTGCCAACCTAAGTAACACCCGTATGGATGTCATCTTCACCACTGGTGAGAATATCTCCTCGAAGTTTATGCCTTTCCTCTAACCAAACCCTTTTACCACAAGTCTAGCCTTGAATCTCGTCTGTGAATTCTTCTGCTCAATCTTCTTTTTGAACACCCACTTGTTGCTCAAAGCTTTTTTGCCCTTAGGCAATTTCACCATATCATAGGTGTGGTTCTTATGCAAGGATTCCATCTCCTCTTGCATAGCTTTCAACCACTTCCCTTTATGCTCGTCGGCTAGGGCCTCAGAATAATCTTCTGGCTCTCTCCCATCAGTCAACATAATGTACTTATGTAGCGAGTACCTCTTGGACGACTGTCTGTCCCTAGATGACCTCCTTACCTGTGTCTCAACAGGTGGATCAAGTGGGGGCTGTTCCTCTGGTCCATCTTCTGAAGGAACTCCCTCGTCCTCTACACCTTGCTGTACTCCCCTGTCATCAGGCATCACGGGAGGAGTAACCGGATCCATGTCTTCTAGCTCACCTGAACTAGGCTGGTTCTTCTTTGGCTTACCAATGTCTTCTATACACTGATCTTCAAAGAAAACCACATCTCTGCTCCTGACGAGCTTCCTTTCGGTCGGATCCCACAATCTGTAACCGAATTTTTCATCACCGTACCCTAAGAACACATACTACCTGATCTTCACATCGAGTTTGGACCTTTTGTCCTTTGGTACGTGAATGGATGCCCTGCATCCAAACACCCTGAGATGACTGTACGATGGATCATGTCTAGTCCACACCTTCTCAGGCACTTCTCCATTCAACGGGGCTGATGGAGACCTGTTTATCAAATACACCGCTGCGTGCATTGCTTCTCCCCAGAACGTCTTGGGCAATTTCGCATGGGATAACATTCATCTGATTCTCTCTACAATAGTGCGATTCATTCGCTCAGCTACACCATTATGCTCGGGGGTCTTGGGAACAGTCTGTTCATGCTGTATACCCAGGGACTTGCAGTACTCATGAAAGTCGCCAATGTATTCACCACCATTGTCAGTGCAGATGCACTTCAATGGTCTACCTGTCTCTCTCTCGACCATAACATGAAATAATTTAAACACACCAAAGACCTCGTCCCTGGATTTCAAAGCATAAACCCAAACTCTCCTAGATACATTATCTATAAAAGTAACAAAATACAATGCCCCACCCAAGGTTTTTGTCCTCATAGGACCACAAACATCAGAATAAACCAAATTTAATGCATGCACTTTATTAACATGAGAAGCAAATTTAACAAATGAAACTCATGCTATTTCTCTGATAAACAATCAAGAAAGGTTTTGAGAGGTGTACCTGTCATGTCTGGAAGGAGCCGCTTCCTCACTAGTAGCTGAAGCCCTTTTTCACTCATGTGGCTTAGACGCCTGTGCCACATGTCAATAGCTGAATCTTCCGCTGCGTTCAATTCACCCTTGCACATACTGACACTTGCCTTGTAAAGGGTACACCACTTCTTTCCTTTGGCCACGATCAATGAACCCTTGATGAGTTTCCATCGCCCACCAGCAAACTGGCTTTCATAGTCATCATCATCCAACCTTCCCATCGACATCAAGTTGAGGCGAAAGTCTGGGATATGCCTCACATCCCTGAGAACCAATATGCAGCCCACATCAGTCTTCACACAAATATTACCGACTCCCATGATTTTTGAATTTTCCATCTTCACAGTCCCATAGTTACCTGACTTGTAGCTTATGAAGGAGTCCCTGCGTGGAGTCGCATGAAAAGAAGCTCCCGAGTCTATCACCCAGTCGGTGTCTTGACTCGTAGCCGTAAGACATACATCATGATCTGCAGAAAGAATAACTACAACGTCGCCATCTAAAGTGACCGCAGTGGAATCTGATTCATCTTCCTTCCCTTTTCCTTTCTTATCGTTCTTCTTACCACGACATTCATGCTTATAGTGGCCCTTCTTGCCACAATTCCAGCAATCAACATCTTTTCTGTTACTTGACTTGCCTCTTGATTTATCTCGGGCCTTTCCGCCCTTCCTGTTCTTTCCTCTCCCCCGTTCTTGTGTTACAAGGGCCTCTTGCTGAGTAGACTCCTGAGACTTTCTCATTGTCTCCTCATTGAAGAGACAATTAGTTACCTGTTTTATGGATATCTTTCCGTCTGGCGCGGAGTTACTTAGAGACACCACTAATGTCTCCCAACTGTTAGGCAATGAACTAAGCAATAGTAAAGCCTGCAATTCATTATCCTGGACCATCTTCATAGAGGAGAGTTGGTTCACTATATTGCTGACCTCATTCATGTGCTCGGCCACAGAACCACCATCCTTGAACTTGAGATTCATAAGTCGCCTTATCAGAAAAATCTTATTATCGGCTGTCTTTCTCTCATACAGCCCTTGTGATTTTAGCCATAGGCTAGCGACTGAGGTTTCCGTAGACACATGGTGGAACACTGAATTATCCAACCATTGTCTAACAAACCCTACCGCCTTTCGGTCCAACTTCTTCCAATCATCATCAGTCATATCCTTGGATTTTGCTGATATGCTTAAAATTGGAGAATATAGGTCCTTGCAATAAAGCAAGTTCTCCATCTTAGCCTTCCATATGGTCCAGTTAGAACCATTGATGTTGATCATCCTTGATGAGTCACCTTTCATAATTCAAAATCGATCCTACCCGTTCAATGAGCTTAGCTCTGATACCACTTTATTGGGAGCCTTGCACAAAACCTTAGGATCTAGCCCTCCAGAACAAACCAGAATTATGGATAATAAAGTAAAAAACAATCAATGCATCAATCACACACCACACAAGAGATTTTTACGTGGAAAACCCTCAAAGAAGTAAAAACCATAGGACCTCATCCAGATCAACAATCCACTATGAAGTAGAACGTTACAAACTTCTTCACTCATGCAGGAGTGGATAAACAATAAGAGAAATAGAGAAAATGGAGAGATTTAACCGATTACGAGGACATATAAGCGCTGAGATATAGATTGCACAGTAGATAACCTCCACGAGGAGAACCTCCCTTCTATAAGCTTCCTCTCTCTCTTTCTCCCCCTCTCTCACCTTTGATAGCCCTAAACCCTTTAGCAAATCCCTTGTAAAGCTTTAGAAAACCCTCTTGTCATTCCTAGAAAACCCTAGGAACTCCTTTTTATAGTTTTAGGAAACTCCCTTCCGCATCCCAGTTGCGAAAGGACTTGCGACATGAAATCCGTGCAAAATCGCGGAACGAATTTGCGTAACATCGACTGGTCGAACCGAGTCCACGACCGGTCGAGAGCCACCTTCGACTGGTCGAGCACCCCGGAGAAAAACAGTCCACAGTCGCTGGACTTTGAGTCATGCCACAACTCATCTTCCACGACTGGTCGACCACAGCCTTCGACCAGTCAAGCAGGGCTCACGACCGGTCGACAACGGGTCAAAAAACCCATCAACAACTAAATAATTGTCACATACCTTATGGTTGAAGTGGATTGCACATAGACATCACATTGAAGCCCACCCCTAGCCCTCCCCTTCTTGGTTTGACTTTTAGGAGTGAAATTCACTTCAACCATTTAGCTGTAGGGCTCGAAAATCAGCCAAATTCACAACTTAGTGGGCCACGACCAAAACTAGTATTAGGATGGCCATCATCCAAACGGTTTCACTTGATATATGACCCGTGTAAATCACATATGAACTTAATTTTGGAATTCATACATAACATTTAACAAGGCAGTTAATGGTTAGAGTGGATTTCACATAAACATCATAGTGAGCCCTATAAAAATCAAAGATAGAGGCTGCTATTTCTCTTTTACATCCCACTTAAACCATAAATCTACCTGGTTTTTGAGCCCTATGTCTAAATTTTCATCACACACATAATAGCGGGAGTGGATTTCGCATCCACGTTATGGTGGGGCCTACCCGAGCCCGAGCCTCTCTCTCGTATTAGGGAAATGGTACTATGAGATTGTCGAGTTGTGTGGGCCCCACCATGATGTGTGTCGAACATCAACACCATGCATTTGATGTGCCCCCTTTAGGTTATGGGGTATCCTAAAAATCCACTGTATATGGAACTCAGGTGGGCATAAAAGCACTTTGTGGTGCTCACCTGATCTTTGGATGCGGTTGAAACTTGGTCTGACCCCTCATCCAAGTGGGACACATACAGTGGGCGCTGGATTTGCAAACCACATCTCAGTAGACCTAATAAATGATTATGAATTTTTTAATAGGAGGATAACCCCTCACAACTGTTGTATGTGGTGTGGCCCATCCAAGCCATGGATTGACTTTATTTTTAAGCCTGTGGTCCACCATGGAATGGTGCATCTGGCTAATGGGGTAGATGTTTGACACACATCACGGTGCATTTGATGGTCCCCATTAGGCCATGGGGTATCTCAAAAATCATCCTTATATATATAAAAGCACATAAAAGATAAGCAATCCACATTCAACGTAGAGTGACCCTTGATAAGGGGACCACGACCACATATTCACCTCTAGCAGACACGTGCAGGGGCAAAAGGGGGAAAGAAGGACAGAGAAAGTTACCGCATGGTCCGCATCCACGCATAAACAACTTCATTCAAGTCCAAAGCTCTTGCCCCTCACGCTTATGACAGGCCTTTTAATCCCTATCTGATCAATCTGGCCCCACAAGTAAAGGTTCCTGCACGTGAATTCCCTCATACCAGCCTCACCCATGAATCTCTCTCTCCCTCTCTCCTTACTTTGCGGGGATCACACACAGCAAGTCATGTGAACACCCCTAGCACTCGACGTGGATCATGTGATGTGTACCAGAGATCTCAGCCCTTCATTTATATCACCCACTTTCAAATCTCAACATATATAATAACCATGCCCCTGCCGTATCCCATACACGTCCTTAAGATACTGCATGCTATCATATTCCATTTCTACGTCTGTTTATTTCCTTCTTTATTGTTTTGTTGTTTTGGAATTCTAGAACTTGGGTTGCTACTGAAAATGAACAAGTTCCTCTGTTTAATGGTCCACATGACCCTTTTCGTGGCTGCCATTTTCCTATCATTTCTCATTGCATGTGAGAGTCTTCGGTCACCCCCAGGTGGGTTGTTTTCCCAATTTTATTTAATATCTATTTTTCCTATTTTCATTTGATTATATCACTTTTTAAAAATATTTTGCAGATATTCATATGGACTTGAATGATAGGGTCAGCTTGCATGCACAAAAGAACTATGTAATCCCTAAGGTTTGTTTTTATTTTTCCTTTTTCCATCTCCTGGGAGATTTTGGCTTTATTATTTATTTATTTCTGTAAATAGGCGCATTGCTAACGACGAGACCGATGATCTAATGGGTCCATTAAAAGAAAAAAAAAAAATTTTAAAAATACATATTTCATACTCTATCAAAAAACGGTGAAGTGTAACAATTCACATTCGCAGGTTGATTAATCCAGACAGTCCAAATTGCGGGGCCTAACTACAGGTGATGCTCAACACAAAAAAAAAAAATCACGCTGATTGGACGGGCCTCAATTTATGATTGATGTACAACATATGGACGGTTGAAAGAAGTAAAATGGCAACTGTCGAAAATTTATAAAGAAAAATGAAATGGTTGAGAATGAATGAGTTATAGGATCTGCTGATTCCAATTGGGGCCCTCGTTTTGGACAGTCGAGATTAACGGACATGCATTTAAAGCATACATTCGATGTGCGTGAGTATGATATATCACAGTTTAAGAGAGTATGATACTCTTCGAGTTCATGAATGCATACACCTGCCATTCCCATGAATACATTTATTCCCCCCATGAGCGATATCAAAACCCTTCTGTTTTTTGTGCATAGATATCATTTTCTGTTTCTTGGAGTGGGGGTTTTATTATTCCTCCGAACACTCAATCCTCGTGACTCTGCCTGTGGGGCCCACCGCTACGTTCGTTTTCCACCCACCCACTATGTCCATTGATTTCAACGTCTTATTTTAATTAGGTTAGGGCCCGAAAAGAGGCCGTTCCAATTTCCAAAAACTCAAGTGGGCCCCACCAAAGAAAAATGTGCGGATGGATGGGGCGCGTCTTATGTGGATGAAAGGATTCACCCCTGATTGTGGTTCTCACTGCGACGGACGTACGTTTCCTTACATTCGGCCATCCATCGGTTTTTAAAGATCATTTTAGAGCGTGATGCCAAAAATAAGATCTAAATCTTAGGTGGACCATACCACACGAAACAGTCATGATTCAATATCCACCGTTAAAAACTACTTTGGAGCCTCCGAAATGTTTATTTGCCATCCAACCTGTTGATAAGATCACAAAGACCTGGACGAAGGGTCCACACCAATATCATCTTGATTCAAAACTATTATGACCGACAAGAAATTTTAATGGTTAATCAACACTTTTTCCTGTTGTGTGGTCCAGCTGAGATTTGGATCTACTTCATTTTCTAAATCATTTCATAAAATGTGGTGTAAAAACGGATTGACGGCATAGATTTAAGTAAAATACATCAAGCTGGTCCGTACAATCATAGATCCACCCCCCTCGGTGGATAAGCCGCGCACGGATGGATTTCAAGTTTCATTTTGAAAACCCTTACACCGTACGTTTTAGATGAGAGCCCGAGTTCTTTATTAACGAGCAGTAGAAAACTCCACTGTTGCACCCTAAGTTCATGCATGTGAGGCTCATTTTTGGGTCATCATCCATACCATTGATTTGATGGCCCATCACAGATGTACCGTTGAATTTATTTTGTATCTTTGTGCGTGTAGGAACGATTACAAGAAGAGCCTGGAATGGAAATCTACCCCACTGGTTCAAGCTTACCAGACTGCTCCCATGCATGTGGGCCATGCTTCCCATGCAAGCGAGTGATGGTCAGCTTCCAGTGCTCCATCGCTGAGTCCTGCCCCATCGTCTACCGTTGCATGTGTAAGGGGAGATATTTCCACGTCCCTTCCAATTGATGCTTTCGATCACACCTGTTTGTTGAAGCGCGCGGCCCATTTTCAAGTTTCCTCTGAAGATCAAGGGCTATGATTTCTGATCCGAGATCACCTATTTCTGGGTGTCTCTTACATACATATTGTTGCTACATTTCCTGTTTTGTCTTGTATTTGTACGGTCGAAATTTCAGAAAAAAAGAATAAAGAAAAGAAAAGAAAAGATTAGTAGGTTGAGGCATTACGTAAATATATAGTAGTAACGGTTAGATTGTATCTGACTTTGAATATGTCAGGATTCCCGTTTTGAGTGTGTTTGTTTGTAACAATGGCCTCTGATTTTTAGTAGATTAGAATAAGAATCTCCTCCAAAGATCAAGCCAAATAAAAAATCTGGTATCCCAAACACCAATCTGAACTTTCCACTAGGCTCTGAACACAACTCATGGCCCACCAGGTGAAAATCATGCCGATCGCAGGATTCTATCAATCCAAACAATGACCTAAGGAAAAGACGGTTGAGATCATTTGAGAGAAAATAGGCATGACGAGATTTGAGCGATCTACTTGTTCCGGCCCATCATGGATTACGAGTAGTTCTGAAGAATTAGCCGTCCCATCCATGGGATGAAAAATGGATGGTTATAAAAAAAACGAGGATAAAATGTGGATGGATCGGATCATGGTTTGGGTGATTTTTCAGTTGCAGCACACATTAAAAGAAAATAAAAATAAAAATAAAAACTTCATCCTTTTAAGTGGGCCACGACCATGCATAAAATCTTGACCGTTGGTCAATTTTCAGGGTGAAGCCTGATAAGCGGACCAGCCAATTTTGGCGCAGGGGAACGGATTGCGTAGTGAGTAAACTCTGTGGGACCCACCGTGATTTATGTATTTTATCCACTCCGTCCATCCATTGTACTAGATAATTTTAGGTCTTTTGCCCAAAAATGAAGCACATCCAAAGTTCAAGTGGACCACACTACAGGAAACAGAAGATTTTCCTACATCCGTATCTTTTTAATCTTACGAACAGGTTGGATGACAAATAAACATTGGTGGGCCTTAGGAAAGTTTCAACGGTAGAAATCATTATTCCCACTCTTTCCTGTGATATGGTCCATTTGAGCTTTGGATATGCTTCAATTTTGGGCTCAACCCGTCAAATGAGCTGGAAAAACGGATGGACGGCCTGGATAAGCCACATACATTCACGATGGGCCAAACAGAGAGTAACTCAGTACGCAATCCGATTTCTTGGCGCAACGTATCTTACTGGATGTGGCCCACCCTGAGAACCTTGATGCCACGTGCGGAGATGATGACAGGAGCACGTGCATTCATGCTTCAGATAACTGAAGGAGACCACCAAATTAGTTACTCACGCGGGCTCCAATATTTGAAAAGAATAGTCCCGCGCATGGACCACCTGTCAAAGAGATAAGCACGAGCACTCTGACACGGAGCGTGATGAATGATACGCAGGCGCTTAGAAATTACTTATAGATCGCATAACTTTTCAAATTAATTTAAATTTAACTATCCACATTGGGCACAGCTTAGTTGTATCATGAACCAATAAGTGCGCTTATCTGATTACTTTTATTAGATTGGTGGACATTTATTGGACGGCTAAAAATAGAAAAGGATTTAACGGTCCTGCTTCCACAATCAAGTGTCCAAGAATCAGGGATTAAGATTGTTCAGACCATTTGATTTTGCCACTAGGACTTACGATACGGTGGTTTACACAGTTTTATCGGTCCAGTTTGGGTCACTGTAATCCACATGTATAATTCCTAACTGCCTGAGTATCAAGTGCCATACGCTTCTGCCGAAGCATCCTATGACGACACCAGAGCTTCGGCAGTCAGACGCGGGTTAGGTGGTGTTGACAACGCCATCCCCCGAGGTTGGTTATACAAAACTAATGGTTGGTTTTCCATTCCCAATCGTTTTCTATGGTATAGCCGATTGGAGTCTTGGATTATAGTTACTTTTGGATTTAATGGTTAAAATAAGGCATTGTGCCTGATGGACGTGGTGGATCTCATAAAAAATCCACCCGGGTGGTTCTTGGTTTGTGAAAGTAACGCGGTAGGTACCTCCCGCGGTTCCAAGCTACATCTCCGCCACGTTTTCCGCATGTTCGAAATATAGCCGTCCACCGAGCTACATCTCCGCCACTTTTTCCGTAAGTTCGAAATATACAGCCGTCCACGTGGGCCTTTTTTAACCCTACCGTGTTCTCGCCTGCGCCCGCGGGTTGGGCCTTTGATTCAGTAGGGGAGGCTGAAATAGTGTCAGAGATCCGTGCATAAGGAACACGTGCTAAATATCTGGTCCATTCATCAAGTAGGGTCTCTTACGAACATGCCATTGACTAAAAATAATATCGGCCCATTAATCAGGCATGTCAAACTTGATTAAAAAAATAAAGAAGAAGAAGGATGGGGCAGTTAAAAAAATGTTCAACGGTGAAATTTCAACATATGTGCGTGCTTCACTTGATAAGTTTGCTACCCTAATTTTTGGTACATAGCATATTCACTGTACATCCTACATTATGAATGGCACGGATATCAGATACATGTGTCTGTACAGACAAAAATCTGAGATACTAAATCATTATACACATTGCATGTTGCCAAAACAATCCTATTATCAAGTGCAACAGTAAAATCGCAACAATAAAGTGGTTGAGATACATTCAAACCTGAGAAATTTACATTCAAACCTGAGAAATTTACGACTGTGGACCCACCTATATTCTTGAAACAATACAAACTTAACATATGCACTTGGACCTCTTTGTACGGACGACAAATTCCAGGACGAAAATACCCCTCCTTTTCACGGAAACGAATTGGGTACGCTTCCTGCCACCCGCCAATGGCGGATCGTCAGTGGTATGTGGGCCCCACCATGATGTTTGCTTTTCATCCATGCCGTCCATATATTTTTTCAGATCATTTTATGGTATGAGACCAAAAATGAGGTATATCCAAGTCTCAAGTGTAGCACATTACAGGAAACAGTGTTGAATGAGTGTCAATCATTATAAACTCAGGTGGAGCCCACTGTGATGTTTGTGAGAAATCCTCCCCGCCTAAGGTCATTCATAGGGTCACAAAGACCTGGATGAAGAGAAAAAACAAATTTCATAATGATCCAAAACTTCTGTAACCCCTAAAAGGGTTTCAATGGTAGACGTTCAATTCCCCACTGCCTTTTACAGTGTGGTCCACTTGATAGTTAGATCTATCTTATTTTTCGTCTCAACCCTTAATATGAGCTCGTAAAATAGATGGACAGTTTGGATATAACACCGACCTCATGATGGGACCCACAAAAGCAACATAGTAAAAAAAAAAAAAAAAACACAGACGGCCGCGGCACTGCCTATCGGGCAGTCTGGATACGGTTATAGCTACGGTTAGAATCCGTAGCTAAAGTGTATCGAAAACTCCATTTTTTTAAAGGCAAACTCACTAGACAGTTCTAGACTTTTTCGATAATATCGAAAGACCTTCGATATATCGACGTAACTATAGCTACGATTATAATCCGTAGCTAAAGTGTATCGAAAATCGCAGGATTTTTTAGGCAAACTTGCTGGACAGTTCGGGACTTTTTCGATAATATCGAAAGATATTCAATATATCGATACAATTATGGCTACGGTTATAATCCGTAGCTATAGGGTCCCACTGACCCTGACTCACTAGCTTCTTCTTTTTTTCATTGTAATCCCCACGGCATTTTGTGGGTCCCATTATGAGGTATGTGTTATATCCAAACCGTCCATCTATTTGACGAGCTCGTATTAAGGCTTGAGATGAAAAATAAGACAGATCTAGCTATCACCCAGATCCATAGCTCAACTGGCAGACTAAGTGGAAATACCTCGTTTCAACACTTAAGGTCTTAGTATCGATCCCAAGAGCGGGGCAAGCATAAAAAAGAGCGTGGCAAATATGAAAATGAGCAAGGTAAGCATGAAAAAGAGCGGAGCAAATTGAAGTATGAGCGGGGGAAACATGAAAAACAGTGGGACAAACTAGAAAAACAGTAGGGGAAACATGAAAAACAGCGGGGGAAACATGAAAAACAGTGGAGGAAACTAGAAAAACAGCGGGGCAAACTTGAAAAACAGTGGGGCAAACTAGAAAAACAGTGGGGGAAACTAGAAAAACAATGGGAAAACTAGAAAACAGGGGGAAACTATGAAAAACAATGGGGAAACTAGAAAAACAAATTGGGGAAACATAGAAAAACAATGGGAAACTAGAAAAACAATTTGGACAAACTAGAAAAAAATGAGGGCAAACTTGAAAAAACAATGGGAAACATGAAAAACAAATGAGAAACTAGAAAACAATGGGACAAACTAGAAAAAAACAATGGGCAAACATGAAAATAATGGGGCAAACTAGAAAAAAATAGCAGGAAAACATGAAAAACAATGGGAAACTACTAAAAAAAAGCAATGGGAAAACATGAAAAAAAGCAATGGGCAAACTTGAAGAACAGCGGGACAAACTAGAAAAATAGCGGGGGAAACATGAAAAACAGCAGGGCAAACTAGAAAAACAGCGGGGGAAACATGAAAAACAGTAGGACAAACTAGAAAAACAGCTGAAGAAACATGAAAAACAGCGGGGGAAACATGAAAAACAGCGGGGCAAACTAAAAAACAGCGAATTCGGACCACTCCTGAAATGCGTCAATCATAGAGAACATCTCTTGCTTTCGGTGCTGACTGGTGCCTATCTCTTTATATTGTTTGAAACAATATCTCACCATGTTTTTCTTTAATCAAAAAATAATTTAAAAATAAAACGAAAGAAAACTACATACTCGGCCCAACTCCCCTATTGACCCATCCAGATCGAGGACTCGACGGTAGGGAAACCTAAGAGCTAAGAGGGTCCTTATGCCTTGGGTGGACATAATCTATTTTCTCTTTTTTTTTTTTTTGGGCATGTGTGGAGTGGTGGGCCTTGCCCCATAAACCCAAAAATCAATGGCTAGGATCATCTGATCGATCCAATTTTGAACCACGGCGATCCATGTTGGGATGGGAACGAGGATTCGGTGGATCTAAGGAATCACTCATGTCTGTGGATCAGTGACTGTGGGGCCTAGCTTGATGTATTTGTTTTATATCCATGCCGTCCATCCCTTTCGTAGGCTCAAATCATGGACTGTGGCTCGTGTGGCATTATATTGACAAAATAAAAAAATAAACCCAAATATCAGGTGAACCATAACATAAGAAAATATAATAAGAAAAATGGATGATTGAACACCCATCATGGACTGTGGCTCAAATCATGTACATAGTTTTTCATGTTTCTCCCGCTGTTTTTCTAGTTTGCCCCGCTAGTTTTTATGTTTACCCCACTGTTTTTCATGTTTCTCCTGCTGTTTTTCATGTTTCCCCCGCAATGTTTTGGAAGAGGATGCAACGTTTTGGAAGAGGATTCTTTAATTTTGGAAGATGGAGTTTAAAGAAATGGAGATATGGAGGGTAATAAAGATTGGTAGGTGAAAGCAGTTAATGCAGTTTGAAGGTGTCATCGATGATATCGACAACCTGTCGATATATCGATGTTTGAACAACGATACATTGACAAGTTGTAGATATATCGAGAATGAATTTGAAGGTCAACTTGGTGGACAGTTACAACGTGGTGTCGATATGTCGAGATCATGTCGATATATCGCTAAAACATTTAATTTTACTCGTCCGTCGCTGGACAATAACAGCCATGATTCGATATTATCCACAACCTATTGATATATCGATAGATCGATATATCGACAAACTATCGATATATCAATATTACATGAAAAGTCATCAACGCTTACTGGATAATTGTATTCCAGTTTCGATATTATCGACACATTGTCGATATAATCGATGACTTACGTCGATTATATCGATGATATGTCGATTATATCGATCACTTATGACGATTAGATCGATGATATGTCGATCTAATCAACTTTACATATATGGTTGATGTTTACGTATGTATTATCGACATGTCGTCGATGTGATCGATAACTTGTCGATATATCGACAAAATATGGAATTTGAGGGCTTCGTTGCTGGACACTAACAGCCATAATTCGATGATATCGACAACCTGTCGATATATCGATATATCGATATATCGACATTATATGAAAATTCATTGATGGTTGCTAGACAAATGTCAGCCAGTTTCGATGATATCGACAACCTATCGATAAATTGTCGATATATCGACATTATATGAAAATTCATCGATGCTTGCTGGACAAATGTCAACCAATTTCAATATTATCGACACATTGTCGATATAATCAATGACTTACGTCGATTATATCGATGATATGTCGATCATATCGATAACTTACGACGATGACATCTATGATATGTCGATATAATCGACGTTACATACATATTTGTAATTTTATTTTTTGTAGTTTTTTTTTTTCCCGGTTAGCTTGTTGTACACACCCGTGTCAGTAAACACCCTCCATGTTAGCCATCCCCACTAGGGATCGATACGAAGATGAATAAATTCCTTCCTTTTTACAAGTATCTGAAATTTTATTATGGTGGAGAAGTTGGAGTTGTATTGTAGCACAACGGATCGATACGATGGTGAATAAATTTCGTCCTTGTTTTTATTGCTTTTATTTTTTAGCAACTAGCCAAGGAAAACGTACCTAAATAAGACTTTAATTTCCATAATCACCTACTATGAGACATGCCAATTCGAGTGAGTTGTGTTGTGTTGACTGAGTAGGCCCGTCAGCTCGACTTGAGCCAGACTTCTCAGCAGTTTCTTAGTGACTCCGTGATGTACGTTGGCACATGTGGTGTATGTCTGCATGACAGGTTCGGAGAATGTCGTTGGAAATATATTAAATTTACCAAGATTTCAGAATTAGACTTCAAATTTCAGTGGGGTATTTACAATTCAGATTTCAGTGTGCTTGTCCACAATAGTAAGGGCCATTAGCTGAACTGTTTGATTCATTTTTCACTGATATTGCAAACTGTACATTAGAGCAGTGATGAGCCGAGATCGGTTCGTTGCTGTAGAATTAGCGAAAAAACTGGACTTCGTACGTAGGAAATGTTGAAAGTTCTTTTAGAGTTGCTGATGTTATTGTTGAAGGAGAGGTAATAAACAAATAGCGGGACAAACATGAAAATGAGCGGGGGACACTACAAAATCAGCGGAGGAAACTAGAATATCTGCGGGGCAAACTATCAAATCAGCGGGGGAAACTTTAAAATCGGCGGGGGAAACTAGAAAATCGGCGGGGGAAACTAGAAAATCAGCAGGGGAAACTAGATCAGGTTCTTTGGCCCAGAACTCAGGGCAATCGGCTGGGTTGTGACCCGGTCGACCCCATTTAGGTAAATTTTACTTAAATGGGGCCGACCGGGTCACAACCCGGTCGACTGGGTGACTGTTCAGCAAGTTAGGGTCGACCGGGTAAGTCCCGGTCAACCTCGACTATTTTTTATGGTGATGGCATTCATTCTCCACTGTTTTCTATCACGTGGCCCACTTGAGCTTCTTATTTTGAAGCGGATTTGGAGACATCATTTTCATCAATAGAGAAAAGGCCACTTTCATCATCTGGTGGAGTCTCTGGTATGGGTTTAGAGGATGCGTAAGGTTTGGAATAATACACTCTAAAAGAATATGCACTCTTACGGCATCTTTTAACATAAACATCCTGATGAACATCAAGTTGTTTCTGTGTTTCACTAGAACATCGTTCCACAAATGAGAATCAAAGGAGACCCATGAATGTTAGCCAAATGAGCTCCATCGTGGATGATCCATGCCCGAAAAAATACAAATAGGCTGATCACGAACCTTATGACCGTTGTGGGCCTAAGATTGGTTAATTAGGATCATCCGTTGTAGGTAAAATTTGGTTCAGCCACAAAGACCAACCCTAAGACCATTTAACATTCTAACATTCTATTGACACCAATATGCATTATCATGCATGCATCCTGTTGGGAAATGGATTTTGCTGTTCGTTTATGATATTTGTAGTTATACAGGTTGTAACATGGACAATAAACAGTTTTAGATCACGATTCAATCTTTTGGGTCTGCATTACTACATGCAAAATCTTCTTTAAAGCAGTTTCCTTGGGTCTTGAGCTCGTACCAGTGGAGGTTATGGTCTTATGATATAGAATGTTAGCCAGATGGGCTCCATTGTGGATGATCCATGCCCGCAAAAATATAAATAGGATGATCACGAACCTACAATTAGTCTTCAAGTTTTACTGTTGGCTATGAGTTTCATGCGTCACAGTTGAATAAAATCAAGACCCGAGAGTAAATTTTATATTATCTTGTCAACGATTATATCATTCCTCTCCAAGTTTTACTGTTGGCCTCATCCTTTTCATGTTTATTTAAATAGGTAGGAAACCATTATATATGAACTCACAATCATACGGTTGATAGAAAAGGTAAAAGCAATGAAGCAAATTAGAGAAAATGAAATATGAGCGGAGCAAACTGATATATGCGGGACAAACTAGAAAAACAGCGGGGCAAACTAGGAAATCAGCGGGGCAAACTATAAAATCGGCGAGGGAAACATGAAAATGAGCAGGGCAAACTAGAAAAACAGCGAGGTAAACTAAAATATCAGCGGGGCAAACTAGAAAAATAGCGAGGCAAACTGAAATATCAGTGGGGCAAACTAGAAAAACAGTGAAGCAAACTGAAATATCAGCGGGGCAAATTAGAAAAACAGTGAGGCAAACTGAAATATCAGCGGGGCAAACTAGAAACAGCGAGGTAAACTGAAATATCAGTGGGGCAAACTAGAAAAACAGCGAGGCAAACTGAAATATCAGTGGGGCAAACTAGAAAAACAGCGAGGCAAACTGAAATATCAGCAGGACAAATTAGAAAAACAGCGAGACAAACTGAAATATTAGCGGGGCAAACTAGAAAAACAGCGGGGCAAACTAGAAAAACAGCGAGGCAAACTGAAATATCAGTGGGGTAAACTAGAAAAAACAGCAAGGTAAACTAAATTACGAGTGGGGCAAACTAGAAAAATAGCGGGGCAAACATGAAATTGAGCGGGGCAAGCTAGAAAGTCAGCAGGGCAAACTAGAAAATCAGCGGGGCAAGCATGAAATTGAGCGGGGCAAACTAGATATCAGCGGAGCAAACTAGAAATTCAGTGAGGCAAACTGGAAAATCATTATAACTGTTGTTTCCTGTGGTATGGTCCACTTGATCTTTTGATATGCTTCAATTTGGGGCTCAACGCCGTGTGTGTGTGTGTGTGTATACACACACATGCGGGCATGCATGCACATGTGTCGTGTGTATATATACGTCTGTGTGGGAAAAGGTTCTATATGGTCGAGCTCATGTGAACTACCAATGAGGTCGAGCTGTGTGGGCCCTATCATGAAGTATGTCAAACATCTACCCCATCAGTCAGATACACCATTCCATGGTGGGCCTAGAGCTTAAAAATCAAGTTAATTCGTGACTTTTGTAGGCCACACCACATACAAAACTTGAGAGGGGTTACCTTCCATTAAAACATTCATATTTATTTTTTGGGCCCACCGAGATGTTTTTCACAAATCCAACCCATCCATAATGTGTGTCCCACTTGAATGAGGGGTCAGACCAAGTTTTAGACACATCCAAATTTCAGGTGGGCCCCACCAAGTAATTTTATATGTTTTAGGCATGTCTTCACATGATTTTAAATGGTATGGCCCACCTGAGTTCCGTATACGGCTGATTTTTCTACTATCCCATAATTTAAAGGGGACCCATCAAGTTCACGGTGTTGATGTTCGACATACATCATGGTGGGGCCCACACAGCTCGACCTTAGGGGGAGTTCCCATGAGCTCGATCGTATACAACCTTTTCCTCTAGTAAAAAAGGAACTACGTACATTCAATGTGGGGCCAACTGAGTTTAAAATATACCTTTGTTGCGTGCTTTCTTCTCTAGACCGACCATTTTGAGAAGAAGAGAAAATACGATTGAGGGGGGCCCACAAAAAGGGTTTTTTGGGGTCTTTCTACCGAAAACACAGTGAGGAAAGGGGGTGAAAGCAACGGCAGTGAAAGCAACAGTGAAAAGGGAGAGGAAAAGCAAGCAGTGGAAATAGGAGAGGAAAAAAGCAAGCAGTGGAAATGGGAGAGGAAAACCCACATCCGTGAAAGGAGGGGTATTTTCGTCTTGAAATTCTGAGTCTGTATGAGGATGTCCAAGTGCATATTCTAAGTTTGTATTGCTTCAAAAAAACCGTTGGATAAAAGGTGGGGTCCACAGTCGTAAATTTCTCTTCAAACCTTGGACATTAAAATGGATTGTTAAAAAATATACATGAGTCACTTCTTTTTAATCCTTGCAATATATATATATATATATATAGGGGATATAAAAGTTGAATTAGTCATCAAATTTAGATAGTGTGAATATATTGAATAATTGTAATACACTCCAAATACAAGCTGTCAAACAGAAGATTTAGATTTCACTACATTTCAACCAAACACAACTAAGGATTTAGAATCACTTGATTCGAATCAAGGTAATTGTGATTTAAACTCCAATGAATTTCAAATCTAAGCCCCAAAGGAGTCCTTAAGGATTTATAGCCCTGAATTTACTATTTCATTTTTTTAGAGGATGAAAATACCCATCCGTCGCAGCTACATCTTGTACGGTGGGCCCTTTTCTTGAAAAGAGAATGGTCCATTTAAAAAGGACGTAGGTCCCATCCCAAATTAAAATTTGGCTCATCCTTTCATCGATCTGATCCGTTCATTTCAATTGCACAGCCGTGAATTAACATAAGGATTTTTTCAGTTCTATATTTGAAGCTATCTGTGACCCACAACTACACTAGCATTGTATATTAAATCTGAAATGTTTTCTCTAGTGTGGTCCATATATAATTAGTTTTACCCTCAAACTTGAACCGACAACATGAAATTAAAACTCCATACATGCAGACACGATGGATTTGCTTGAAGAGAACCAAGTGAGCTCCATATAAGATATGGATATGTTCAAAACGTGAGGGCCCTTCCACACGAGGGTCATTTGATAATTTCCTTCTTCCTTAATTTTTTTCATGGAAGAGGAAGATGGTGGAACAACCTTTTTTTTTTTTGTGGGAACTAACCCCACCGTTCGCTTGCATGTGGCCCACCTGAGTTTTGGATCAACCTCATTTTTGGCCTTATATCTTTTCTTGGTCTGGCCAAGATGATGGACGGAGTAGATTTATATTATCGTTAGTGGGACCCACCATATCTTAAAAATTATATCTTCCACTGAACCCTCCCACTAAATGAAACCGTCCCATAATCCCCTCTCTTCCATTCCATTATGCACTCCTATATATATATATATATATATATATATATATATATATATATATATATATATATATATATATATATATATATATATAAAGAGAAAGAAACGAAGAAAACAATCAAATCAAAAATAGAGAGGGGGAGAGAAAGAGAGCATTGTAGATCAAGAGAGAGAGAGAGAGAGATTAAAGCGAGGCCGGATCATCAGACTTTTAAGGTAGGTGATCTTATCTTGAGGTTTATCATTTTCAGTTAATTATTATATTTATTTATTCCAAAATTTTGATAGGAATATTATTGTCAGTTGATTATTATATATGGAATCCTACTCATTTATAAATTTCTATTTTATATATTTCTGATATTTAATGTTGAAATAAATTATATATATATATATTTATATATAAATAAATAAAATAAATTTACCGAATAAAATAAACAATTTATCTAAGTTTTTATTTTAATTTAGAAATTCTATGTATAAAAAATATTTGTTAATATTAAAATTAAAATGAGTTATTCCTAAATTTTAAAATTCATTTATATAAAGGTAAATTATTAAAAATAGAATATGTTCAAATTAAGTTATGAATTTTTAAGTCAGATGTAATATAGTATATGCAAATAGATTTTATTATTTTATATTAGAATTGTTGAATTTAACTCAGAATTCTTTTTAGTAAAAAAATAGAATTAATAACTTAAATTAAATTGTAAATTTAAGCCTTATTTAATATATGTACTTAATTTCATAAGTAATAATTAATTTAATTTAATTAATCTAGATCAAGTGAAATTTCAGATATTAAAATGATTTGTTATTTTAATTTAAAGTAAAGTGGTTACAATTAAATTGTTAACAAGCAGTTAAATGAATTTTTTTTTTTTTTTTTTGAGTTTGAGAATTAATATTAATTATACTAATTGGGAATTAAAAATTATTATTATTATTATTATTGCAAGAATTAAATTAATGTAAATCTAAATTTAAGGTGACTTAGAAGGTTTTAAAAATAATTAATTATAATTCAAAATTTTAATTATTTGGTAAGTATTATGAACTCTAAGTTGTATGATTTCTTAAATTAATTAAGTTGAAATTTAATATGATATTAATTCAAACTTCTAACTATTATTCTAATTTAAACTCTAGTTTAAGTTATAAAAATAAAATAATAATAATTTAAATATAAAGTACAACTAAACTTTTATAAATTAACAAATAGGAATTTAAATTTCGAATAAAATAAATTATTTACATTGCAAAAAAGTAAATAAATTGAAAATTCAAATTTTGAGACAAAAATTGATATTTAAGTATTTTTAGGAGTTCTTGTAAATTTTCAAACACCATTACAAAAATCAACAATTTCAGAAACTAAATTTTAATAACATTGAATTTATGCACCTCGTATAAAACCTGCATTATAGTGTAGAAATTTGATTTATTAAATTATTATTTATTTATTTTTGTTGATTTTAGAATTGTTTATGTTATTCATGCTTCTCTATTGATTATTTAATTGTGAGAAAAAAAAAATAACTGTATCGGTAAGTAGGGCGATTGTGTCCCTTGGGTGAAAGACCCTAAAGCTAGCAAGTAGTGCAATCGTGTCCCTTAGGTTAGAGACCCTAAAGCCAACAAGTATGGCAATTGTGTCCCTTGGGTGAAAGACTCTAGAACCCACTGGATCCTTTGGAGTCTTCTTTGTGTATGGCGTATAAGTGCAATTGTGTGTGCGGACATACGTCAGAGGTACAACTGGAGTAGTAGTCTGACCAGTTAACGTATAAATGGGTCTATCACCATGAGGTACCAGTGTGTGGACATTAATACAACGTGACCATATACTTGGGTACTGTAACGTCCCATCTAACCGTCAGTGTCCTGGGGCATCCACGTAGGATTTGCCGCAGGACCATTCGTTTAAACTACTAGTGGTGAGGTTCCACAAGTAAATTAATCAAGGATTAGCCAACTAAGTAGACCAGACGGGTCATGATAGGACCTAGTGTGGGGCGCCAAGCCAAATGGTTGTTTACACTAAGCAACAGCCCGTGCGGGCTATACCGCAACGCGGGAAGGTCATAAAATTATGAAAATTTAGTGAAGCATAGATCTCACTGGGCTTGTGGTCCTTCGCGGACAACGAACCTAGTAAACGTCCAGAAGTCAATTATCCATACCGACCCAGCGGCACTTGTAAAGTGCGGTTCACCTCAGCCCACTAGTCTCAGAATTTGACACTCTTAATTGAAACTGAGATATAAGACATTCAGTAGTCTGATTTCTTCTAAATTTATGGTGGAGGTCTAATATATTTTTCTACCCCCGACCACCAAATCTGGGACCCGATCGTGGAACGGTGACCGTTGATCGCAAATCAGACCAGTACGATCAAACTCTATATCCGATCGTTCCCAAATTTTGCATGGCCTTTCATCGGGACATGGATCACCTCTCCTGTAAGTTTTATGGTCAGATAGCTACCAGAATCTTTTCAATCACCGGAATGAACCCCACAAGACCATTTAAAGATAGAAACCGTATGATCAAAACCTCATATTCGCTCATTCGTTTGTTCTCAAACTTTGCATAGCCTCTCATCGGACCATGAGTCACCTACACACCAAATTTGGTGGCTAGAGGGGTGTTAGGGCCGCCCCAACACCAATAGGGAGTCCTAAAGGGCTATTTTAAAAATTTGTGGATATTTAAGGCCAAATGATCCATGTCTAGGAAATAAACCCTAACTTTCTCATAACTCCCTCCTTTCCTACAACCACTAAGGAGTAAAGAGAGAGCAAGAGAGTAAAGAGAGAAGAGGGTGAGAGAGAGAAGAAGAGCAAGGGTGGACCTTAGATTGAGGTGGGACCCAAGGGAATCAACCCTTTCAACTCCCTACCTCTTCTCCAAGAAGAAACCCTCTACCACGACCGCCCATTCGTCCCATCGATCGCCTAGGTAAATCCCTCATCCATTCTTCTTGAAACCCATGTGTTGAGAAGGGTTTGACATAAATCTCTAACATGCAATTGCTTGCTTTAGGGATTCCGACCGATCAACCTCAAAGCCCTCATTCCTAGGTCATTTTCCAAGCCTCCAACGATCCATAGGTGTAGACTATTGTTCTTAGGTGGCCTAGCACCAAATTTATTACGAATCTAATAATTTTGTTTGCTTGGATGATGTATTTAAAGAATCTAGAGAAACCCTAGGAATTGCATGCTTGTTGAAATTGTATGGAATTGTATGTTTGGTTCTCATATGATGTTGTTCTTGCTGCTCACACGATTTTGTGTATGGATGATTACGTACTCATGCCTTATTTGAATTTCCCATATGGTGTTACTTCATAGTATGTATGATTCATTTCTCTTACGCATATGATTCTTTAAGATGAAGGAAGTGCTTAACTTGCTCACAAACCCACACAACTCACATGCACTTTGTTTCATGATAATGATAGCTTGCTTGTTAGGAGTATCTGTTTTGTATGATTGAGATGTATGAAAACGTGATATTGATATGCTAGTTGATATCCTGGTTAGTTGGTATGTTATAAATCACCATCACACCCTTGGGTTGGTCAGGAACATGAGGAGAGACGGTAGTCCCATCGGTAGAACTATGCTAGGACTTGACCAGTGGGTTTGGGTGGGTGTGTACGAGTGACAGTAGTTTGACTATATGGGTCCCTTGTGCCCGATGTCACTCGTCACGTGCTCACCTAATTCGTGCGGTCTAGCCTAGTTACTGACCAACCTTGTTTGTTACCCTTGTTTGCTCACATATGTATGGAACCTAGAACACCCTACAATCGTTGTAGCTCATTGCTAACTATTTGAAACTGATCCACTGCCTTGTGAGCCGGGCATGGTGGAATGTGACACTATGTCCGAACTGTCGGCCTACGCTGGGGTGACACGCCTCCCTGTAATGACTGCGAGCGATCCCTTTTTCTGAGCACTCCCCATGTGCTTGAAGTCGGGGATGGGGAACCCAACGGGATCAAGGATCGTGGGGTCTTGGCCTCACACGTTGGGAGGTCTTAGCCTCGCAACCAGTTGAGGACATTGATACGTAGGGTGTATCAGATTCTCCAACCTGCTGGATGAATGGACTTAACTAAGAGCTCGGCTAACACGATCGCATTACATCGCACTGGGTAGGGTGGCGACTCGGCAGTCGAGGTCGCTCTGAGGGAGTGTTGGTCATACGCGATCGTTAGATGGAGTCGCTCGAGGGAGTGTTGTGGCAATGACATGCATCATATCATTCATCATGCATGCGCATTAATAAGATTAGTCAGGTGTTTGTAAATGATTATTTTTCATTAAATTCAAAACTTAAGACTAATAGCACCCACTGAGTTGATCACTCACTCCCACTCTGGGACTGTTTTAAAACACCAACTAGACTCTTCAATAGCTGCAGGTAGCGATGAGTTCGAGGAGCCTGACGGCGCGAGCCTTAGCGAGGAGGAGGACGAGTTCTCCTACTTTCAGCTGATGAGCGAGTCTTCTTCGGATCCGCAGATAGAGCGTTGGATCGCTAAGTAGTGGACTCAACCCATTCTTTTAGATATACTATTCTTTTTGGTGATTTTGTTAGGCAACGCCATGGGCGATCCATTTATATTCTTTTGGACCTATATATATACCTGGTCTCTTTCATTTCAGTAGACTTGTGCGGTTATGGTTCATGTCCTAGGAAATTTCAGGTTGCGCATTTAAATCTGATTAAACGCACATTAATGAAAATCGGTTATAAGTGACCCCGGGAACTCGAGAGTCGAGTGTATGTACGACCCTCGATTTTCAGGGCGTTACAGGTACAGTGTTATAAGAAATGATAAAAATGTTATGAGCATTCATGGAAATATCACATGCATCGCATTTTCACAATTTTGTTGTTAAATTTCATTATCTGTGTTCTATTTTCCTTCATTGTTATAAAAGTGATATTATCTGAACAGGTTAAATTTTGGGGAAGAAATGACCTTAATGGGTTGTTATGCTCATCCTACTAAAAAAATGCACAGGTGCAGAGCTGGAATACTACGAGTAGGCGGGCGTCTACTATCAGTTTTATTTTCTAAAAAATTTGGTTTAGTGTTAATTCAATTCAGTTTTTCTTTTGTTATTTAGGTTTAGTTTATATTCGAATTTCGATGTAGAAAGTGAAAACTATCAAGAGATTTGAATTTAATAAACATTTAATTTTGTAATTTCTTTTAGACGACGTTGAATATTTATTGAATTTGTTTGAATCACGTGGATTGCAATAAATATTATTATATTATAATTCATGAACCTTGGGATTCGAATCCAGAAGACCTTATTCAGGTACCTGAATTTCGGGGGCATGACAAATGGTGTTTTTCAACTCCCTTATGAATCTTTATTATGAATTCATGGTTGTTCGATTAAAATAAATAGATTAAATCAGCTAAGAGGTATGATAAATTTCAGTTTTGGATGGGGCCATGTCCTTTTTAACAGGATAGTTCTCTTTTTGCACAATTGGAGGTGCAACTTTAATAAATGGGCATTCTTGTCCTCCAAAAGTTAAAAAGTGATATCAAGCCTACAAACTTAAGTCTGATCCATACGAGATCTTGACACGACAACATCATAGTATAGGGTCATATAGACCAAAAACCTTCTCCATTAAAGAAAAGGGTAAATATGGATGTCAGTGTTTTGATAGGTTCTTCCGCAGCGCGTCCTTATTCACGCGGGGCTTTTGTTCGAGCGAGCCGGCGGAGGAAGTTCGGCCGTCCAATCGGGGTCTTGAAGATCATGTCCGGTAAGTAGTTATAAATCATATGCCTGCTTCCTCACATGAGATGGACGGCGTGGCATGGCTCATGAGTGTGAGATCTGGTCCATTCATGAGGTAAAGATCAGAATGGTCCACTCCACAACCTGGCCACACTTGTATTGAATATGGGCCTTTGCTCTTACTTTTTTTTTTTTTTTTTTTCCAACCGTCGATTTTTCTAATTCAAGTTTGGCCTTCCTCATGCGTCGATAGCTATTTATTTTTGAGGCAGGGCATGCCGACGATGGCCCTTCCCTGATGGATGGTCTGTGCACTCGTGTCATGTTCGCATGTATGCCATCAAGCCCGTCCATCTCACCGTCAGGGAGCACGATGAGCATGGATACTCTCCACTCGTGCCACGGTTACGTGTGAGATCCACGCCGTTCATCTTGTGGAGACAGACGTCTCTACAATTTAGTCTTTTTTATTCTGCCGGCTCATGATTTGCGCTAGAGAATCAAATAACTGGGAGCGGATGAGGTTAGCTAACACAGTGGTGGGTGTTTCCGTGACTGTGGGGCCAACGTTGATGTATTTGTTGTAAATCCACGCCGTCCATCAGTTTTTGCAGCTCATTTTAAGACATGGTGCATAAAACGGATTAGATTTAAATCTCATGCGGACCACACCACAGGAAACATGAGTTATTGGACGTCCACCATTAAAAGTTTCCTATGGGTCATTGAACGACCACCGTAAATTTTATTAGCCATCTAACCTGTTGATAAGGAGTCACAGATCTGGATGAAGGGAAAACACAAATATCAGCTTAATCCAAAGCTTTTGTGGCCCCTGGGAAGCTTTTAATGGTCAATCATCACTGTTTCCAGTGGTGTGGTCCACCTGAAATTTGGATCTGCTTAACCTCTAAACACAAAACTAAAATGGTGTGGAGAAACGGATGGACGGTGTGGATATACAACATATATCAAGGTGGGTCCCACAGTAAGGGAAACACCAACTACGGTGCTACCCGTGTAACACCTGATATACTCCCCAGATTAATGTCCCAGCGTATGGGCGGTTTAGATCCCAGACACGTGCAACAATGGCTCATGGGGTGGCGCGTGGATGAGATGCCTCAGCCACGGATGCGGTTTATCAAAGCTCTGTCCGTGACCACCGACAGATATAATCTTACCCATCATATCAGGAGCGCTGTTTATGTGGATCCCCGTATACAGCGAGGTCGGTGGATCCCTAACTCTGAGCCCACTTTGATGTAAGCGCCTTACATCCACACCGTCCATCGATTTTAACCGCTCACTTTAAGGCATGATCCCAAAACTGAAGCAGATCCAAGTGGACCATATCATAAGAAACCGTCTTGATTGAATCCCCACCATTAAAAACTTAATAACGGCCACATAATTTTTATATTCCATTGAACCTGTTGATAAGGTGACAAAGACGTGGATGATTGGACGAAGAAGCCACACTAATATCAGCTTCATCGGTCCTAACTCTTGCTCCGGTGGTAGACTATCAGGAGTTTCAACACCTAGTCAAGGGTTCGAGTACCCAAAGGTGGTGAAGTGCTACTACGGGGTGAGTGTGTGGGGGAATAAAAATAATAAAAAATAAAAATAATAAATAAGCTTCATCTAAAACTTTTGTGACACATGATCAATTTTTAATGGTTTCATGTATTATGGTCCACTTGATATTTGGATATGCTTTATTTTCCTATTCATGTTCTAAAATTAGTTTTTAAAACCAATGAAGTGTACTGATGGGATATAAGGCACATACATCAAAGTGGGCCCACGATCAGTGTTGGGGGCCTTGCACAAAACCTTAGGATCTAACCCTCCAGAACAAACCAGAATTATGGATAATAAAGCAATGAAAACAATCAATGCATCAATCACACACCACACAAGAGATTTTTACGTGGAAAACCCTTAAAGAGGTAAAAAAACACGGGACCCCGTCCAGATCAACAATCCACTATGAAGTAGAACATTACGACCTTCTTCACTCACGCAGGAGTGGATAAACAATAAGAGAAATAGAGAAAACGGAGAGATCTAACCGATTACGAGGACATAGAAGCGCTGAGATATAAATTGCACAGTAGATAACCTCCACGAATAGAACCTCCCTTCTATAAGCTTCATCTCTCTCTCTCTCTCTCACTTTTTGATAGCCCTAAACCATTTAGCAAATCTCTTGTAAAGCTTTAGGAAACCCTCTTGTTATTCCCTAGAAAATCCTAGGCAACCCCTTTTATAGTTTAGGAAACTTTCCTTTTGCATCCCAGTTGCGAAAGGACTCAAATCCGCAGTTTCGCGCAAAATCGCGGAACAAACCGCGTAACTTACGATTAGTCCTGAAAATTTCAGGATTGGTCTTAGCCTCATTCGACAGGTCGAAGCTCTCCTACGACTGGTCGAAGCCCACCTTCGATTGGTCGAAGCTCACCTACGACTGGTCGAAGACCACGGAGAAAAATAGTCCGAACTCGCTGGACTTTGAGTTGTACCACGACTCGAACCCACAACTAGTCGAACACCAGTCCACGACCGATCGAGCAGGGCTCACGACCGGTCAAAGACGGACCAAAAAAATTCATCAAATCTCCCATTTTTTAACCCAGGAGGGATCCACCTTTTTCAAGCCAACCAGGTTTCTACAAACCTCATACTTGCCCTTGAGTAAAGCCTTGGTTATCATGTCTGACCCGTTATCGTCTGTGTGAACCTTCTCAAGTTGTAACACCTTCTGTTCCAAAATATTCCTGACCCAGTGATACCGAACTTCTATGTGCTTCGACTTGGAAGGCTGACTTGGATTCTTGCTCAAGTGTATAACACTCTGACTATCGCAATAGACCACGTGCTCCTCCTGCTTTAGGCTAAGTTCCTGTAGGAACCTTTTCATCCAAAGCATCTCTTTACATGCCTCTGTGACTGCAATGTATTCGGCCTCTGTTGTCGACAATGCTACGACCTTCTGTAGCGTAATCTGCCAAGAAACCGCTCCCCCTACAAATGTGAACATGAACCTCGATATAGACTTCCTGGAGTCTATGTCACCTGCCATATCTGCATCTGTGTAGTACTCTAACACAGGTTTACCGTCACCATAGCATAGGCTCAACCTGGATGAGCCTCTTAGATACCGTAGTATCCATTTCACCGCTGCCCAATGCTCTTTGCCAGAATTGACAAGATACCGGCTGACAACACCAACCGTATATGCTATGTCTGGGCGTGTACACACCATAACATACATCAAACTTCCTACCGTTGACGCGTACGGTATCTTCTGCATCTCTTCCACTTCTGCCTTCGTCTTGGGACACTGCCTGTCACTTAATCTGAAGTGACCATCTAGTGGAGTATTGACCAACTTCGCTGCATTCATATTGAACCGCTATAGGACTTTTTCAATATACCGCTCTTATGACAGTCAGAGCTTCCTGCTGCTTCTGTCACGGGTTATCTTCATTCTTAAGATCTGTCTAGCCGGGCCCAAGTCTTTCATCGCAAAAGACTTGCCCAACTCCTGTTTCAACCTGTCGATCTTCTTGATGTCTTTTCCCATGATGAGCATGTCATCAACGTATAAGAGCAGTACTAGGAAATCACCATCTGAGAACTTGCGCGTAAACACACAGTGGTCCGACTCCGTTCTGTCATACACATGTTTCAATATAAACGAGTCGAACTTCTTGTACCATTGCCGTGGAGCTTGTTTTAGCCCATACAAGCTCTTCCTCAGCCTACACACCATATGCTCATTGCCCTTGACTTCGAACCCCTCTGGTTGGTGCATGTAGATCTCTTCTTCCAGGTCACCATGGAGAAAGGCAGTTTTAACATCTAACTGTTCTATCTCCAGTTCCATGTTAGCCGCCAACCCAAGCAACACCTGTATGGATGTCATCTTCATCACTGGTGAGAATATCTCCTCGAAGTCTATGCCTTTCCTCTGATCAAACCCTTTCACCACAAGTCTGGCCTTGAACCTCGTCTGTGAATTCTTCTGCTCAATCTTCTTTCCGAACACGTACTTGTTGCTCAAAGCTTTCTTGCCCTTAAGCAATTTCACCATATCATAGGTGTGGTTCTTATGTAAGGATATCATCTCCTCTTGCATAGCTTTCAACCACTCCCTCTTATGCTCGTCGGCTAGGACCTCAGAATAATCTTCTGGCTCTCCCCCATCAGTCAACATAATGTACTCATGTGGCGAGTACCTTTTGGACGGCTGTCTGTCCCTAAATGACCTCCTCACCTGTGGCTCAACAGGTGGATCAAGTGGGGGCTGCTCCCCTGGTCCATCTTCTGAAGGAACTCCCTGATCCTCTGCACCTTGTTGTACTCCCCCGTCATCAGGCACCACAGGAGGAGTAACCAGATCCATGTCCTCTAACTCACCTGAACTAGGTTGGTTCTTCTCTGGCTTACCAATGTCTTCTATACACTAATCTTCAAAGAAAACCACATCTCTGCTCCTGACGAGCTTCCTCTCGGTCGGATCCCACAATTTGTAACCGAATTTTTCATCACCGTACCCTAAGAACATACACTGTCTGATCTTCATATCGAGCTTGGACCTCTCGTCCTTTGGTACGTGAACTGATGTCCTGCATCCAAACACCCTGAGATGACTGTACGATGGATCATGTCCAGTTCACACCTTCTCAGGTACTTCTCCATTCAACGGGGCTGATGAAGACCTGTTTATCAAATACACCGCCATGTGCATTGCTTCTCCTCAGAACGTCTTGGGCAATTTCACATGGGATAACATGTATCTGATTCTCTCAACAATGGTGCGATTTATTTGCTCAGCTACACCATTATGCTGGGGGGTCTTGGGAACCATCTGTTCATGCCGTATACCCAGGGACTTACAGTACTCGTGAAAGTCGCCAATGTATTCACCACCATTGTCAGTGTGGATGCACTTCAATGATCTACTTGTCTCTCTCTCGACCATAGCATGAAACAATTTAAACACACCAAAGACCTCGTTCTTGGATTTCAAAGCACAAGCCCAAACCCTCCTAGATGCATCATCTATAAAAGTAACAAAATACAATGCCCCACCTAAGGTTTTTGTCCTCATAGGACCACAAACATCAGAATAAACCAAATCTAATGCATGCACTTTATTAACATGAGAAACAGATTTAACAAATGAAACTCTATGTTGTTTCCCTGATAAACAATCAAGACAGGTTTTGAAAGGTGTACCTGTCACGTCTGGAAGAAGCCACTTCTTTGCTAGTATCTGAAGCCCTTTTTCACTCATGTGGCCTAGATGCCTGTGCCACATGTCAATAGTTGAATCTTTCGCTGCGTTCAACCCACCCTTGCACATATTGACACTTGCCTTATACAGGGTGCAACACTTCTTTCCTTTGGCCACGATCAACGAACCCTTGATGAGCTTCCATCGCCCACCAGCAAACTGGCTTTCATAGCCTTCATCATCCAGCCTTCCCGTCGACATCAAGTTGAGGCGAAGGTCTAGAATATGCCTCACATCCTTGAGAACCAATATGTAGCCCACATCAGTTTTCACACAAATATCACCGACTCCCACGATTTTTGATACGCTAGAATTTCTCATCTTCATAGTCCCATAGTCACCTGACTTGTAGCTTATGAAGGAGTCCCTGTGTGGAGTCGTATGAAAAGAAGCTCCCGAGTCTATCACCCAGTCGATGTCCTGACTCATAGTCGTGAGACATACGTCAGGATCTACTGAAAGAATAACTACCATGTCACCATCTGAAGTGACTGCCGTGGAATTTGATTCATTTTCCTTCCATTTTCCTTTCTTGTCGTTTTTCTTATCACGACATTCATGCTTGTAGTGGCCATTCTTCCCACAATTCCAGCAATCAACATCTTTCCTTTTACTCGACTTGCCTCTTAATTTATCTCGGGCCTTCCTTCTTACTGTTCTTTTCTCTCCCCCGTTCCTGTGTTACAAGGGCCTCTTGCTGAGTAGACCCCTGAGACTTCCTCCTTGTCTCCTCATTGAAGAGACAACTGGTTACCTATTTCATGGATATCTTTCCATCTGGCGCGGAGTTACTTAGAGACACCACCAATGTCTCCCAACTGTCAGGCAATAAACTAAGCAAAAGTAAAGCCTGCAATTTATCATATAGGACCATCTTCATAGAGGTGAGTTGGTTCACTATATTGCTGACCTCATTCATGTGCTCAGCCACAGAACCACCATCCTTGAATTTGAGATTCACAAGTCGCCTTATCAGAAAAATTTTATTACCGGCTGTCTTCCTCTCATACAACCCTTGTAATTTCAGTCATAGGCTAGCGGCTGAGGTTTCCGTAGACACATGGTGGAACACAGAATCATCCAACCATTGTCTAATAAACCCCACCGCCTTTCGGTCTATCTTCTTCCAATCATCATCAGTCATATCCTTGAATTTTGCTGATATGCCTAAAATTGGAGAATATAGGTCCTTGTAATAAAGCAAGTCCTCCATCTTAGCCTTCCATATGGTCCAGTTAGAACCATTGAGGCTGATCGTCCTTGATGAGCCACCTTCCATAATTCAAAACCGATCCTACCCGTTCAATGAACTTAGCTCTGATATTACTTTGTTGAGGGCCTTGCACAAAACCTTGGGATCTAGCCCTTCAGAACAAAACAAAATTATGGATAATAAAGCAATGAAAATAATCAATGCATCAATCACACACCACACAAGAGATTTTTACGTGGAAAACCCTCAAAGAGGTAAAAACCACGGGACCTCGTCTAGATCAACAATCCACTATGAAGTAGAACGTTACAACCTTTTTCACTCACTCAGAAGTGGATAAACAATAAGAGAAATAGAGAAAACAGAGAGATTTAACTAATTACGAGGACATAGAAGCGCTGAGATATAAATTGCACAGTAGATAACCTCCACGAGCAGAACCTCCCTTCTATAAGCTTCCTCTCTCTCTCTCTCTCTCTCTCACCTTTTGATAGCCCTAAACCCTTTAGCAAATCTCTTGTAAAGCTTTAGGAAACCCTCTTGTCATTCCCTAGAAAACCCTAGGCAACCCCTTTTATAGTCTAGGAAACTTCCATTTCGCATCCCAGTTGCGAAAGGACTCAAATCCGCAATTTCGCGCAAAATCGCGGAACAAACTGCATAACCTACGACTAGTCCTGGAAATTCCAGGACTGGTCTTAGCCTCCTTCGACTGGTTGAAGCTCTCCTACGACTGGTCGAAGCCCACATTCGACTGGTCGAAACTCACCTACGACTGGTCGAAGACCACGGAGAAAAATAGTCCGAACTCGCTGGACTTTGAGTCGTACCACGACTCGAACCCACGACTGGTCGAACACCAGTCCACGACCGGTCGAACAGGGCTCACGACCGGTCGAAGACAGGTAAAAAAAAACCCATCAGTCAGATATCCCACCCACCTATCAAAGCCGCCTCCGCATCAGCATCTTAAAAAGTAAAGAAAGAAAAAACGATAAAAAGAAGAGCGGTAATGCCCACAGATTCGCTATCCGTGTTGCAGATATAGACGCGTATTTACTGGTAAAAGCTTTCGCAGTAAGTTCATGCCATGGGAGAAATTCACTCCGTTTTACTGGTATTTGTGTTTAAGATACAGACGCGTATTTAAGATACAGACGCGTATTTAAGATGCATGGGAGCTGTATCCGTGTTTAAGATACAGACGCGTATTTACTGGTAAAAGCTTTCGCAGTAAGTTCATGCTATGGGAGAAATTCACTCCGTTTATATGTTTAAGATAAATTCGCAGTAAGTTCATGCCATGGGAGAAATTCACTCCGTTTTACTGGTACGCTTGTTTAAGATAAGACGCGTATTTAAGATACAGACGCGTATTTAAGATGCATGGGAGCTGTATCCGTGTTTATGATACAGACGCGTATTTACTGGTAAAAGCTTTCGCAGTAAGTTCATGCCATGGGAGAAATTCACTCCGTTTATATGTTTGGGATGCTAGGTGGGGGCTACCGTGATGTTTGGGAGAAATTCACTCCGTCTATATGTTTTCTAAGATCATTTTAGGACCAGAGACCAAAATTCAGGTGGATCCAAAACAGTCGAGATTTCCTAACCACCGTTGAAAATTTTGTATGGCAGACTTAACTTTTAGTGTTTTCACTTATCCCAGTGGAAATGACCTTATAAACAGTTTGGATGGCACCTAAACATGAAGGTGGAGCTCAGATAGGTTTCAACATTAGAAAACTCTTTCCCTGATTTTTCTTATTGTATGGCTTCCTTGAGTTCTGGATCCATGTTATTTTCGTCTCTTGCACTAAAATGATACGAAAAAACAGATGGACGGTTAACAAATATCAAGGTGAGCCCCACATAGCATACCAGCGCATAAACCTTTCGCAGGAAATCCGCGTCCCTCTTTCCAGCACGGGGATTGGGCCACCACGTACGCTATCCGTGTTATAATGACACGTGTCTTCTTTTTCCAGTGCGGGCATTGCCACCACATATGCCACCATAGTGTGCATGTCACATTCAATCCGTCCACTTGAGTTAGCCCATGTAAAGCGAGGCGGCTTCGGTGGATCCCTGTGGGGCCCACCGTGATTTACGTGTCGTATATCCACGCCGTCCATCCATTTTTTCCATTAGGACGTGGACAAAAATCAACAGAACTAGACCTCAGGTGGACCACACTACATGAAACAAACAGTGTTGATTGACCATTAAAAACTTGTCGTAGGCCTTAAAAGTTTTGGATAAAGCTGATATTTCTGTTCACGCTTCGTCCAGTCTGTATTGCTAGTAATAAAGTCCATTGATATATATTGATATACCACACTCTGACAGATTAAAAGCTTTTGGAGTGAATGGTTGTTTGACATGTATGACATATCAAACGTTTTGATGGCAAATAAATATTACGCTGGGTATAGTTGCACGATAGTGTTTTTGTCGAACTAGTGCATAAATATCCACGTGTCAAGTGCAAACAACATCCAACCCATCCAAATGGTCGGTCCCACCACAAGGAACTCCTGATACAAAAATCAGAGGAATCCACTCATCCTGTGGGCCACAAGATGGAGAACAGTCGACATATGTGGACCTGCTGATGACTCTATCAGTCTAATTTTCGAGTCAACTCAAAATCCGAACGAGTCGAGTTTTTCGAGTTACCATGTTCAGTTCATCACTAAGCTGACTCCAAATAGCTAGGACAAGGCAATTCATGACTTAGATCAATGGTTGTCGTTGCAGCTCCCTTGATGTTGTGGCCCACCATTGCACTCATCGTGCTGTTGTCTCTGCCCAATTCAAGTCTTTCTAGTTTGAATGACTTGAACACAAATAGACGTGAGCAAGTTGTAGCTAAAGATGGAGCGGTTGCAACGGATGATGGACGGTGTTCGAGAATTGGGAGAGACGTTCTTCGTGAAGGAGGCCATGCCGTTGATGCAGCAATCGCAGCCACTCTTTGCTTGGGGGTCGTAAGCCCGGCATCGAGTGGCATTGGAGGAGGTGCTTTCATGCTGGTCAGATCAGCAGCTGGAATTTCAGAAGCCTTTGATATGAGAGAAACTGCTCCATTGCTTGCTTCTCAGGTACTTAGATTTCTGTTACATTTTTTAAAATTGAAACACTAAAACATCTGTAGTAAAGTGATACTTGCACATGATCAGGACCACTGGGTTGGTGGGCCATATGCCAAAAGGCAATGGAGAATAATAGAGATTAGACTCTGGTAGCCATTCAATTAGGACTCCAATAGCATCTTTATACTCCCACTCAATATAAGCTAGGCCTAGAGTTCTTTGATCAACAATGTAGATATGATGGGCCCCACCACCAATTGGGTGTGCCCAAAACATCATCTAGATTGCAATATCATAAACATCCATTAGCATTTTTGGACAATTAATATATATATATATATATATATATATATATATATATATATATATATATATATATATATATTATTTTTGCTTATTGATGGATTAAGATCTTCCAATGGGCATTACCAACACAAGGTGGACCCCATCATATCAATGGTGCAGAATCATCAAATCATGAGCCCCACATTCAGACTATCACATCAAGATCAAGAAATTGCACATTACTGAATTTCAAAAACTGTTTAATCTAAAGTTTCTTTAAGGATGTTTACAGAACATGTATGCCAACAATGCAACCTTAAAAGCAAGTGGTGCACTCTCTGTAGCAGTTCCTGGAGAACTTGCAGGCCTTTACGAAGCGTGGAAGCGACATGGAAGACTTCCATGGAAGAGACTAGTAATGCCGGCTGCCTATCTTGCTCGAAGAGGATTTAGAGTGTCTCCTTATCTACATTTCCAGATGGTTAGAACAGAAGCTGGGATTCTCGCTGATGAGGGACTGAAAGAGATTTTTACGTCAAACAAGAAGCTTTTGAAGATGGGCGATGTCTGTCGCAATAAGAAGTTGGGACGGACACTAGAAGCCATTTCAATACACGGGCCGGCGGCATTTTATAATGGCTCTATTGGGGTCAAGTTGGTTAGAGATGTTCGAAAGTCTGGAGGGGTACTAACAATGAAGGACTTGAAAATGTATCGAGTTAAGGTGAAGGAACCGATCTCTGCCGATATCTTGGGGCTTAAGATACTCGGCATGCCTCCACCTTCATCTGGTGGCGCTGGAATGATACTAGTAAGAATCTTTTCCTTCTTATATTTTTAGCATGTATGCACTGTTACAGTAAAAAAGACTAATCTACATTTGTATTTAGATATTTGTCAGTTGGAGTGTATGAACATTGCATTTTCTACATTGGCTAAGGCTGTGTTTGGATGTTCAATTGAATTGAATTGCAATAATTAGCTCAATAAGGTGAAAATGACTAAAGGAGGTGGAATCCTTGGGAAATCGAGAATTTTCGAATCCAACAGTAATTTCGTTGTTTGGTTATGAGTGCTGTTTTCTATGGGAAATGGTTTAACAGGTTTCTTGGGGAAATGGTTTTACTCTTTTTTGAGGAAATGTTAGATAAAGGACATCGATTTCCCCCCCTTTTTTTACTTTTTACATAAGAGGAATCTGCAGCATTATTCATATAGATGTAAGAGGATATAAATTACAATTAAGTTACTTTAAAGTTGGATTGGAAAGAAACATAACTGCAATTTGCAGCTCACTACATTATCAATACTAGGATCTACGATCTGTTCATTTGCACTTGCAGAAGTGAATTTCCACATTCCAGTTCAGTTGTACATCCAAAGGCGGCATCTGTTTCCGCATAGGGGACTATATTTTCAAGCATCCATGTAACGTTTCTCTCATTTCACATCACAGATTTTAAATATTCTTTCTCGATATGGAGTCCCTTCAGGTGTTTCTGGCTCTCTGGGGCTTCATCGGGTGATCGAAGCATTGAAACACATGATTGCTATGAGGATGAATCTAGGTGATCCGGATTTTGTAAATGTATCCAAAGTTCTTTCTGATATGCTCTCACCCAAGTTTGCCGAGGAGTTGAAGGCTACCATATTCGACAATATGACATTTAATCCTCCTTACTATGGTGGCAAGTAAGGAAAATCATCCTCTGATGCTCGATAATGAAATCAATCATTTTATATGTATGATATTGGTTTTTAGAGAAATCTTCTCCTAGGAACAAGTTCTCATGAGAACCTGTGAGAATCCTTGAACTCATCCCACACAAAACCGTTCCTAGGATGAAATTTCTCTTTTAGTAGTATCAAATTCCGGACGTTTGATTGACATTTGTTTTTCACTGCTTGATTAATGGTTTTCAAAAATCTAACTTTTGGGTTCCTTTTATTTCATCGTAAGAATGTTGTTTACTTGCTTGTTTAGTAATACCCAATATACAAACTGTAACAGAGGACGGATCCATTCGGAACTACCTTGAAAATTGGTACATGTTGCTAATTCAAACAGTCAGTTTTGCTGGTATATATGCAAAACCTTGAGAGAGTCTTGATAACAATAAAAAAATTTAAAAAAAATCATAAATCTCTGTTCTCCAACCTGTCGACATTTTGGACAGTTGTTGTCAATTGTAAAACTGTTGCTGATCTATCTTTAACACCCGACCCTGAATTGCTCGGAGAAGGCTAAGATGATTATGATGATGAAACGTCATGACTGATAATGACCTCATGTGTGCTTTTTTCCATCTCTTTTCTCTCTTCCTTAAGCATGTCGATCCCGTTAAGGCTTCATTTGGATGAAAATCTGAAATGGGCTTGGTGAAAATTCAGTTCAGTACAGATGTTCCACATAAAAGTAATTTAATTACAATTTGGAGATTGGTTCTTAATCTACATACTAGTCACTATTTGGGCATTTCCTCTTTATGTAACTTTCAAAATTCAATTCTAAAGTGCATCCAAACACGTCCTAAGAGTGGATTCAAGCAGTTTAGCAGTCACATGTGAAAATGTCTTGTAGGCAGATTTGTATCGACTGTAATGAGTGTTTTACTTGTAGGTGGAACCAAATTCATGACCACGGCACCAGTCATTTGTGCGTTGTTGATGGTGAGCGGAACGCCGTCTCGATGACCAGCACCATAAATGCATACTTTGGGGCACAGTTTCTGTCGCCAAGTACAGGCATAGTGCTTAACAATGAAATGGATGATTTTTCAATGCCTGGGAACGGTTTGGCCAACGATCTGCCACCAGCCCCTGCAAATTTCGTTAGGCCATCCAAAAGGCCATTATCTTCCATGACACCAACCATCATTGTCAAGGTAACCTGTTTCTCTCCAACCTGAAAATATTGAGGCTGCATTTGGATGACTACTGAATTGAATTGCAGTAATCACTTCATATGAAATGAAGTTCACAAGTTTGTAATTACCTTCCCCAATTTCACTACTGAACTGGTTATTGTAATTCAGTTCAATTGTGTGTCCAAACACATGATGATGACAGTTTCATTGATCAACAGGATGGGCAACTGAAGGCAGTGTTGGGTGCAAGTGGAGGAGCGATGATCATCGCAGGGACGATTGAGGTGTTCTTGAATCATTTTGCGAAGGGAATGGATCCTCTTTGTTCAGTTATGGTTCCAAGAGTGTATCATCAGGTTCGACGAAAATTCCATACACTAATCCTACTTCCAGTTTGATTGTCTTTCCCATTTCTTTTCGGTGAGAAGAGACGGATCAAATTCATTATCATAAGGTCCCAAATCCTGCATACTTCCTACGACTTGGGAGAGGTAGTTTTTCAATTAATGATCAGATGAGAAAATGAAAATTTGCATTTTCTTCATTAGTCCTAAAAACATTTACAAGTTCTGTTTATTGGCGATCGAAGGCTGAGATACAGAGATGCGAAATATATCCGGCGGTCAGCATTGTGGGGTACATCCAAACAGTTCCAAGATCAGCATCCAAGCTTTCAAATTAATGTGTTCTTGTTTTTGCAGCTGATTCCGAATGTGGTGCAGTATGAGAATTGGACAACGGTAAGCGGGGACCACTTTGAAGTTCCTGATGAGATGAGAGCTGCCCTACGCAAGAAGGGCCATGTCCTACAAAGCCTATCTGGTGGGACCATTTGCCAGTTCATAGTGCACAATATAGAGAGTTTGAAGGCCGTTGGAGGCGTTATCTCTGGGGAACTCACCGCCGTAAGTGACCCACGAAAGGGCGGTTTTCCAGCTGGTTTTTGAGCTTGTTAGGCCATCTTTCCAAAACATGGACATTGTTTTTGCGGCAATGATGGAATGGGATTAAACAATTCTAATTTAGCTGAAACTTTATTGAATAAAAATGAAAACATTTAAAAAAAAACAGAACTATCTAGCCCATGGCAATACATGAAGACCACCACCATGAAAGGTATGAAATCATAGGCCCAGATGCTCCTCACCGCAGCAGGACGGCTTCTTCTTCAGCTCTTCTATCAAGGCCTCCTCCGGCAGGACGGAGCTCCGGCATGGGGCATGTGGCTCACTTGTGTTCTAGCCATGTGTCCAAGCAATCCTTGTGAAACACATGCTTGCATTGCAACTCCCTTATCTCCTCCTTGCTCGAATTCGCATAGACAAACTGCACACTAGATCGATTTGGGTCTTGTTCCATCCTCATATATGACCGTCGGATGTTTCTTCTCGACCAACGCCAGATACCAACCCACCGCTGTTGGTTGCAGTGGATTTCTGTTGAGCCCAAGATAGCAAGTGACTGATCTGATCATGAGGACTACTTCATGAAGTAGTAAGGAAAAAACGATGATGGTTACTACATAGAGCTTATATAGGAAGTTTGAGAGCTAAAAAATTCCCATCTTAGTTGGAGAGGATATACAGAGAGAGATGAATCTTAATGAGAATATAGAAGGCATTGATATAGTTGCTGGGTTCCTCGAAAAATTTAAAAAACAAAAAGAAAAAAGAAAAAAAAAGAAAAGACATGGGTCTTTCTATAATATTTGAAGAGATGCTTCATTGCTCTCAGAGCACCGTAGGTTGTAATGCTCCTAGTTGCATTGGGGCACTTGGACTAATCAATCCATTCATCTAGACTGTTCATCAGGTCCGGTGCCTTCATGACAATAGTGCCCCCTTTGAAACTTTAAGAATACGATCAAAGTTAGTAAATTTGTATCCAAATGTATCAAGTGTTCCAAGAGATATTTAAGTTCTTCCTCATATCAGAAATGTGTCTCACCTCAGTCAAGTTACACTCCTTACCATCAAACATATCGATGTGCACCGATCCAACACCTACCACATTACAGGTATTATCATCGATGCATAATCCGACCTGGAGTCATGAATTTGGTGGGGACCCGATAAGTCAGAGCCCTCGCCTCCTCAGCCGGCGCCTCCCAGTCACCCGCGGCCTAGAACCACTTGTTCTTCCAGTCTTTATTTGAAGTCGGAAGATCCAAGACCAGTCCTGACCCCTTACTGCCTCTGGTCGCAAAATAGTACCATGGCTCATTGCTGTCATGCTTAGCCTGGTATAAACTCATCAACTCTGCGGGCATCAGTTCCGAGTTCCCGACTTGGCGCCAGATATTAAAGGCAGAGGTCAACACCCTTCAGGCATTAGGGCCGAACTGTCCAGGTGCCAGCCCCAAGTAAATTGCCAAGGCTCGGATGAAGGGGTGCATGGGGAGGCAGAGCCCACATTGTAAGGCGCATAGGAAGATGGCAATCTCCCCGTCCACGGGGGTGCCAGCAGCATCAGTGGGCTCCGGGGCCCTGATCCGGACGGAGTCAGGAATTTCAAACTCCGAGCGGATCCATTCTATTTGGGACTCTGTTATCATAGAGCCCCCTGGCACTACCTCAGAGGCCCGGCCACTCGGTGGCATCTCTCTGGTTACGGCAACCGCGACCCTAGGGGGTGGTACAGCCCTCTTCTTACGGGCTCGGTGAGTCCGAGCCCCTGCCTCCTTTCGTCTTTGGGGAGGAGGATACAGAGGGACAACATCGAGTGGGCCCTCGGAGGCCCCCCTTTCGCTGACAGGACTCTCTGAATTAGAGTCCCCGTTGAAATCGCGGACCGTCTCCAGGTCAGAAGACATCTTTCAAAGGAAAAGAAGAATGTTGAAGGCGGAACTCACAGAACACTTGCCGAAAATCACTCCCACCAGAAAGTAAGGATCCGTCGGAATCGCTCCAGCCGGAAATCGTCCTCTCCAGTAGCAAGTTAAGCACATAAGGCGAAAATGAGCGATAGTTTTCGAGTGGGGTTTATATAGGCTCCAGAGGATCTTAGCATTAATTGGCGAACATTAATGTCTGCAGCCGAGCCGATACGAGCCGATTTGAGATGTTACGTGGCAAGGTCCCATTGGCCCGGACTCTGCTGGGCGAAACGCCTCCTGCCTCGTTTGTCGTGCATGCGGTGGCCGAAGCGGCGCCCGAGCAAGGAAAGACGTCTTATACACCTGTCCTCGGGCTTAGGTGGCAGTCTCTCATAGGCGAACAGTTATCCGAAATCATAATCGTCGCCACGTGTCTGCTCAAGGACGGTCCGCATGTGCGAAATCCCAAGATGCGACGCTTCGATTTTGAAGACATCATTACTACGATATGGGTGGGAAACCTCTAGCATGATTACTCTCCGAGCTTACAAATAAACTCAAAGAGTAGGGGGCTTCTGTTATGAGAAGATTCGAACCCGCTTAAGGCACGAGCACGGAGTGCCAAACTGATCCGACTAGCATTTTCAACATCCGAGGCCTCACTTGTCCGATTCGACTTAAACGTTCCGTAGAGGCACGACATTCGAAAGACCTCCACCCCGGGACTATAGGTTGGGGTAGAATCTGTTATCCGATCGGACAAGAAACCCAGTCTCATCCACAGCAAAACCTTCACCTCGAAGTCACGTTTGAGGTATCAGTTCAGACCTATGCATCGTCCGAGGCCAATGAAATTTTGACTAAGGATGACAACGTAAGTACTTATGGTTGAGCCGGGCAGAGTAGACGTTAGGGTTTCGTACACTAAATGAGAAAACTGCCATAACTAGACATGGCCGAAAACCTCGATCGGTTATGCCCATTACATGTCAAGTTCGCCGCACGATCTGTAGATCGCGCGCCATATCTTCACGATCCGGGAATCCCCCTGATCGTGCCGAGATTATCGGACCCAGATCACGTGGCCATAAGGTATAAATAACCCATCATCCTCTGTCTACAAGTACGCAATCTCAAATACTCTCCCCTCAACTCTTAAGTTAAACCCAGATTCCAGTGTCCTGACTTAAGCATCGGAGGGTCCCCCAGCCTAGCCGGGATCTCCTTTGTTTTCTGTGAGTACGCAGGTTCAGGGCTCGGTGATAGAACTGAGCGGATACGGCTGGGAGGAGAGCAGACCAAATTTTGACCTCAACAACAGATATTCACTATGGGCCTTCGATCTGATGAAAATAGTCAGAATTCCCTCATTACATGTTCAATTTAGATGATTTTGTACTCGTTGGAAAGGTAATTTGATGAAATTTCAAATAGATTTAGAATTATCTCATTTGAACATAGATTTAGAATCATCTCATTTGAACATCATTTGATTGCCCAAAAATGGGCCCAAAGTTCATCAAGATTATCATGAATCACTGATATTCACTATGGGTCATCGATCTGACGAAAATAGCCATAACCCTCTCATTACAAGTTTGATTTGGGTCATCTTATACTCATTGAAAGCATAATTTGATAAATTTTAAAATGACTTTAGAATCATATTATTCAGATACCATTTGAATGCTTAAAAGTGGGTCTCAGTGAATATTAGTGATCCACAATAAATGATGAATTTTTGGCTCACTTTTTGGCAAGCAAATGGTGTCCAAATGATATGATTTATAAGTCATTTAAGTTTTCATCAAATTACCTTTTCAATGAGTATAAGATCACTCAAATCGGATATGTAACGAGGGAGTTATGGATGTTTTCTTCAGATCGATGGCCCATAGTGAATATCAATAATTCACAGTGATCTTATTGAACTTTGTACCCAATTTTGAAAAATAAAATCATATCCAAATGATATGATTTTCAAGCCATTTGAAAGTTCATCAAATTACCTTTCCAATTAGTATAAAATTACCCAAATTGGACATAACGAGGGAGATATGGCCATTTTCATTAGATAAATGGCCCACAATAAATATTAGCGATCCATAGTTATCTCGATGAACTTTGAGCTCACTTTTGGGGAATCAAATGGTATCCAAATGAGATGATTGTAGATTAATTTGAAAGTTCATCAAATTACATTTTTAACAAGTATAAAATCACTCAAATTAGACATGTAACAAGGGAGTTATGGTCATTTTCGTCAAATTGATTGCCTACTGTGAATATCTGCGATCCACTATAGAAATATTAGCAGCCCACAATGAATATCAGCAGTCCACTTTTAATATTAGTGGTTCACAGTAAATATTAGCAAACCACAGTGAATAACAATAATCTACACTGAATATCGATGATCCATAGTGAAAATATCGATGATCTACGGTGAATATGTGTGATTGATACACCACACAACATTTATCCATTACAATATATTTCCATCTTAGCATTCTTCCATTACAAAAATTCGTTCATTATAACATTTATCAATTACAACCTTCTTTCATTACAAAATTTGTGCATTACAACATTCTTCTTTTACAAAATTCATCAATTACTACATCATTCTATATATATATATATATATATATATAAAACATCATCCATTATAGTATTCTTCCGCACTCTATTCCCTTTTACATACTCCCACTATTCATATTAATTTTTTTTAATAAATAAAAATGAATTATAAAGGAAACCAAGGAAGGAAGAAATAATGAAAGGAATAAAAAAAACATCATCATCCCTTCCTGTTATGGGAAAATATAGCCCGATCACCTTCAAGGACAGCTTGGCCCGACCACCTTTAAGGTCAGTTTGGTCCGACAAATACTTGTCCCCAAAACACTTCACCGAGGAAAATTGGCACGAAGCCAACCCCGCTCCCATGAACATAGCCCTTAGCAGGATGTGATCCCAAGTTCCTGTTCACTCGCACTTACCAGAAACTGAATGACTTGACAAGGCTAAGAGGCCATTGAGAACAACTAGGTCCGACGAGAGATCAGGTCCGAGCTATAGTTCGGAATGATTTAGTCATGATTGGATCAGCTCGAGTCATCTTCGATCGAATAAATAATAGAGCCCGACTTTGATAAGCTCGATCCGAGTTGTCCTCAGCCACACGACAGAGCTCGGTTCAAATGAGCTTGGCTCGGATCATCTTCGGTCGACCAAGGGAGCTTAACCAGATTAGCTTGGCGCAAGACCCCCTCCCAGTAATGCACGACGAAAGTAACCGCCTAATGCACGATTCCGGGGTAACCGCCAACATTCACCACTAGCGCACATCTCGCCTAACAGCTGAGATAGTGCCTGAAATCACGAGCCATGCGGCCCTACAAACACTATAAATATAGGAACCAATGATAAGGACAGGTATGCAAAATCTCTCACCCAAAACCCCTCATATTATCAGACCCGGATTCTTAGCTTGACTTTGGCATCGGAGGGCCCTACTCTAGCCAGGGTCTCCTTTGTTTTCTTCCTGTGCAGGTGCTTAAAGGTCCAGCCATCCAGGGAGGGTAGCCAGATTTTCGCATCAACATGAAAAAAAGAAAAAAAAAAAAAAAAAGGGAAACAACCAAATGACCCTCATGTGAAGGATCCCACATTTTAAACATATTAACATCTTATGTGCAACTCACTAGGTTGTTGTGAAGCAAATCTAACATGTTCATGTCGTTCTAAGTTAGATTGCAAAACTCATCACAAATTAACCACACGAAATAAAACAGTTCAAAATTAATGCACAATGTTTCTGTGGTCATGGGGCGTCATAGAGAACTTCAAAAAAAAAAAAAAATTGAAAAAATTCTATTATGAATTCATGGTTGTTCGATTAAAAAAAATGGATCGAATCAGCTAAAAGAGGTATGCGAAATTTCAATTTTTGGTGGGCCATGTCATTTTTAAAAGGATATTTCTCTTTTCCCACGATAAGAGGTGCAACTCTGATAAATGGGCATTTTTGTCCTCCAAAAAAATAAAAAGTAATATCAAGTCTACAAACTTAAGTTTGATCGGTATGAGATCTTGACACGACAGCACCATAGTATAGGGCCATATAGACCAAAAACCTTCTCCATAAAGAAAAGGGTCAGTGTGGATGTCGGTGTTTTGGTAGGTTCTTCTACAGCGCGTCTTTATTCTCGCGGGGCTTTTGTTCCGGAGCGAGCCGGCGGAGGAAGTTCGGCCGTCCGATCGGGGTCTTCAAGACCATGTCCGGTAAGTAGTTAGAAATCATATGCCTGCTTACTCACGTGAGATGGACGGCGTGGCATGGCTCATGAGTGCGAGATCTGGTCCATTCATGAGGTAAAGATCAGAATGGTCCACTCCACAGCCTGGCCACACTTGTATTGAATATGGGCCGTTGCTCTTCCTTTTTTTTTTTCCAACCGTCGATTTTTCTAATTCAAGTGTGGCCTTCCTAATGCGTCGATTGCTATTTATTTTTGAGGCAGGGCATGCCGACGTTGGCCCTTCCCTGATGGATGGTCTGTGCACTCGTGTCATATTCGCATGTATGCCATCAAGCCCGTCCATCTCACCGCCAGGGAGCACGATGAGCATGGATACTCTCCACACGTGCCACGGTTACATGTGAAATCCACGCCGTTCATCTTTTGGAGACACAGACGTCTCTACAGTTTAGTCTGTTTTATTCTGCTAGCTCATGATCTGCCCAGGTTTGATTTTTGCGCTAGAGAATCATATTAATGGGGAGCGGATGAGGTTAGCTAACACTGTAGTGACACGTGTCTCTTCTAGACAGAAATGCCCATAGCATAAGATTAGCTATCCATGTTGCCGTGACACGTGTCTCCTCTAGACGCGTATGTACTGCTAAAAGCTTTCGCAGTAATTTCATGCGGTGGGATGCTAGGTGGGGGCTACCGTGATGACCGTGATGTTTGGGAGAAATTCACTCCGTTTATATGTTTTCTGAGATAATTTTAGGACCAGAGACCAAAATTCAGGTGGATCCAAAACAGTGGAGATTTCCTAACCACCGTTGAAATTTTTGTATGGCCATAGAAGTTTAATACAAGAATAACTTTTTGTGTTTTCACTTATCCCAATGGAAATGACCTTATAAAGAGTTTGGATGGCACGAAACATTAAGGTGGAGCCCAAATAGGTTTCAACATTAGAAAACTCTTTCCCTGATTTTCCTGATTGTATGGCTGCCTTGAGTTTCCCTGATTTTCCTTATTGTATGGCTGCCTTGAGTTTTGGATCCATGTTATTTTCGTCTCTTGCACTAAAACGATACGAAAAAACAGATGGACGGTTAACAAATATCAAGGTGAGCCCCACATAGCATACCAGCGCATAAACCTTTCGCAGGAAATCCGCGTCCCTCTTTCTAGCACCGGGATTGGGCCACCACGTACGCTATCCGTGTTATAATGACACGTGTCTTCTCTTTCCAGTGCGGGCATTCCCACCACATATGCCACCATAGTGTGCATGTCACATTCAATCCGTCCACTTGAGTTAGCCCATGTAAAGCGAGGCGGCTTCGGTGGATCCCTATGGGGCCCACCGTGATTTACGTGTCGTAAATCCACGCCGTCCATCCATTTTTTCCATTAGGACGTGGACAAAAATCAATAGAACTAGACCTCAGGTGGACCACACTACATGAAACAAACAGTGTTGATTGACCATTAAAAACTTGTTGTAGGCCTTAAAAGTTTTGGATAAAGCTGATATTTACTATTCAATTCATATCAACCGTTTTGATTGCAAATAAATATTACGCTGGGTATAGTTGCACGATAGTGTTTTTGTCGACCTAGTGCATAAATATCCACGTGTCAAGTGCAAACAACATCCAACCCATCCAAATGGTCGGTCCCACCACAAGGAACTCCTAATACAAAAATCAGAGGAATCGACTCATCCTGTGGGCCACAAGATGGAGAATAGTTGACAAACGCCAATATGATCAAAGTACATATGTGGACCTGCAGATGAATGTATCAGTCTAATTTTCCAGTCAACTCAAAATCCGACCAAGTCGAGTTTTTCGAGTTACCATGTTCAGTTCATCACTAAGCTGATTCCAAATAGCTAGGACAAGGCAATTCATGACTTAGATCAATGGTTGTCGTTGCAGCTCCCTTGATGTTGTGGCCCACCATTGCACTCATCGTGCTGTTGTCTCTGCCCAATTCAAGTCTTTCTGGTTTGAATGACTTGATCACGAATAGACGTGAGCAAGTTGTAGCTAAAAATGGAGCGGTTGCAACGGATGATGGACGGTGTTCGAGAATTGGGAGAGACGTTCTTCGTGAAGGAGGCCATGCCGTTGATGCAGCAATCGCAGCCACTCTTTGCTTGGGCGTCGTTAGCCCGGCATCGAGTGGCATTGGAGGAGGTGCTTTCATGCTGGTCAGATCAGCAGCTGGAATTTCAGAAGCCTTTGATATGAGAGAAACTGCTCCATTGCTTGCTTCTCAGGTACTTATATTTCTGTTACATTTTTTAAAATTGAAACACTAAAACATCTGTAGTAAAGTGATACTTGCACATGATCAGGACCACTGGGTTGGTGGGCCATATACCAAAAGGCAATGGAGAATAATAGAGATTAGACTCTGGTAGCCATTCAATTAGGACTCCAATAGCATCTTTATACTCCCACTCAATATAAGCTAGGCCTAGAGTTCTTTGATCAACAATGTAGATATGATGGGCCCCACCACCAATTGGGTGTGCCCAAAACATCATCTAGATTGCAATATCATAAACATCCATTAGCATTTTTGGACAATTAATATTATTTTTTCTTATTGATGGATTAAGATCTTCCAGTGGGCATTACCAACACAAGGTGGACCCCATCATATCAATGGTGCAAAATCATCAAATCATGAGCCCCACATTCAGACTATCACATCAAGATCAAGAAATTGCACATTACTGAATTTCAAAAACTGTCTAATCTAAAGTTTCTTTAAGGATGTTTACAGAACATGTATGCCAACAATGCAACCTTAAAAGCAAGTGGTGCACTCTCTGTAGCAGTTCCTGCAGAACTTGCAGGCCTTCACGAAGCGTGGAAGCGACATGGAAGACTTCCATGGAAGAGACTAGTAATGCCCGCTGCCTATCTTGCTCGAAGAGGATTTAGAGTATCTCCTTACCTACATTTCCAGATGGTTAGAACAGAAGCCGGGATTCTCGCCGATGAGGGACTGAAAGAGATATTTACGTCAAACAAGAAGCTTTTGAAGATGGGCGATGTCTGTCACAATAAGAAGTTGGGACGGACACTAAAAGCCATTTCAATTCACGGGCCAGCGGCATTTTATAATGGCTCTATTGGGGTCAAGTTGGTTAGAGATGTTCGAAAGTCTGGAGGGGTACTAACAATGAAGGACTTGGAAATGTATCAAGTTAAGGTGAAGGAACCGATCTCTGCCGATATCTTGGGGCTTAAGATACTCGGCATGCCTCCACCTTCATCTGGTGGTGCTGGAATGATACTAGTAAGAATCTTTTCCTTCTTATTTTTTTAGCATGTATGCACTCTTACAGTAAAAAAGACTAATCTGCATTTGTATTTAGACATTTGTCAGTTGGAGTGTATGAACATTGCATTTTCTACATTGGCTAAGGCTGTGTTTGGATGTACAATTGAATTGAATTGCAATAATTAGCTCAATAAGGTGAAAATGACTAAAGGAGGTGGAATCCTTGGGAAATCGAGAATTTTCGAATCCAACAGTAATTTCGTTGTTTGGTTATGAGTGCTGTTCTCTATGGGAAATGGTTTAACAGGTTTATTAGGGAAATGGTTTTAGTCTTTTTTGAGGAAATGTTAGATAAAGGACATCGATTTCCCCCCCTTTTTTTAACTTTTTACATAAGAGGAATCCGCAGCATTATTCATATAGATGTAAGAGGATATAAATTACAATTAAGTTACTTTAAAGTTGGATTTGAAAGAAACATAACTGCAATTTGCAGCTTACTACATTATCAATACTAGGATCTACGATCTGTTCATTTGCACTTGCAGAAGTGAATTTCCACATTCCAGTTCAGTTGTACATCCAAAGGCGGCATCTGTTTCCGCATAGGAGACTATATTTTCAAGCATCCATGTAACGTTTCTCTCATTTCACATCACAGATTTTAAATATTCTTTCTCGATATGGAGTCCCTTCAGGTGTTTCTGGCTCTCTGGGGCTTCATCGGGTGATCGAAGCATTGAAACACATGATTGCTATGAGGATGAATCTAGGTGATCCGGATTTTGTAAACGTATCCAAAGTTCTTTCTGATATGCTCTCACCCAAGTTTGCCGAGGAGTTGAAGGCTACCATATTCGACAATATGACATTTAATCCTCCTTACTATGGTGGCAAGTAAGGAAAATCATCCTCTGATGCTCGATAATGAAATCAATCATTTTATATGTATGATATTGGTTTTCAGAGAAATCTTCTCCTAGGAACAAGTTCTCATGAGAACCTGTGAGAATCCTTTGAGAACTCATCCCACGCAAAACCGTTCCTAGGATGAAATTTCTCTTTTAGTACTATCAAATTCGGGACGTTTGATTGACATTTGTTTTTCACTGCTTGATTAATGGTTTTCAAAAATCTAACTTTTGGGTTCCTTTTATTTCATCGTAAGAATGTTGTTTACTTGCTTGTTTAGTAATACCCAATATACAAACTGTAACAGAGAACGGATCCATTCAGAACTACCTTGAAAATTGGTACATGTTGCTAATTCAAGTTTTGCTGGTATATATGCAAAACCTTGAGAGAGTCTTGATAACAAAAAAATTAAAATTTAAAAAAAAATCATAAATCTCTGTTCTTCAACCCGTCGATATTTTGGACAGTTGTCAATTGTAAAACTGTTGCTGATCTATCTTTAACACCCGACCCTGAATTGCTCGGAGAAGGCTAAGATGATTATGATGATGAAATGTCATGACTGATAATGACCTCATGTGTGCTTTTTCCATCTCTTTTCTCTCTTCCTTAAGCATGTCGATCCCGTTAAGGCTTCATTTGGATGAAAATCTGAAATGGACTTGGTGAAAATTCAGTTCAGTACAGATGTTCCACATGAAAGCAATTTAATTACAATTTGGAGATTGGTTCTTAATCTAAATACTAGTCACTATTTGGGCATTTCCTCTTTATGTAACTATATTTTCAAAATTCAATTCTGAAGAGCATCCAAACACGTCCTAAGAGTGGATTCAAGCAGTTTAGCAGTCACATGTGAAAATTTCTTGTACGCAGATTTGTATCGACTGTAATGAGTGTTTTACTTGTAGGTGGAACCAAATTCATGACCATGGCACCAGTCATTTGTGCATTGTTGATGGTGAGCGGAATGCTGTCTCGATGACCAGCACCATAAATGCATACTTTGGGGCACAGTTTCTGTCGCCAAGTACAGGCATAGTGCTTAACAATGAAATGGATGATTTTTCAATCCCCGGGAATGGTTTGGCCAACAATCTGCCGCCAGCCCCTGCAAATTTCATTAGGCCATCCAAAAGGCCACTATCTTCCATGACACCAACCATCATTGTCAAGGTAACCTGTTTCTCTCCATCCTGAAAATATTGAGGCTGCATTTGGATGACTACTGAATTGAATTGCAATAATCACTTCATATGAAATGAAGTTCACAAGCTTGTAATTACCTTCCCAAATTGCACTACTGAACTAGTTATTGTAATTCAGTTCAATTGTGTGTCCAAACACATGATGGTGACAGTTTCATTGATTAACAGGATGGGCAGCTGAAGGCAGTGTTGGGTGCAAGTGGAGGAGGGATGATCATCGCAGGGACGACTGAGGTGTTCTTGAATCATTTTGCGAAGGGAATGGATCCTCTTTCTTCAGTTATGGTTCCAAGGGTGTATCATCAGGTTTGATGAAAATTCCATACGCTAATCCTACTTCCAGTTTGATTGTCTTTCCCATTTCTTTTCGGTGAGAAGAGACGGATCAAATTCATTATCATAAGGTCCCAAATCCTGCATACTTCCTACAACTTAGGAGAGGTAGTTTTTCGATTAATGATCAGATGAGAAAATGAAAATTTGCATTTTCTTCATTAGTACTAAAAACATTCACGAGTTCTGTTTATTGGTCATCGAAGGCTGAGATACAGAGATGCGAAATATATCCAGCAGTCAGCATTGTGGGGTACATCCAAACAGTTCCAAGATCAGCATCCAAGCTTTCAAATTAATGTGTTCTTGTTTTGCAGCTGATTCCGAATGTGGTGCAGTATGAGAATTGGACAACGGTAAGCGGGGACCACTTTGAAGTTCCTGATGAGATGAGAGCTGCCCTACGCAAGAAGGGCCATGTCCTACAAAGCCTATCTGGTGGGACCATTTGCCAGTTCATAGTGCACAATATAGAGAGTTTGAAGGCCGTTGGAGGCGTTATCTCTGGGGAACTCACTGCGGTAAGTGACCCACGAAAGGGCGGTTTTCCAGCTGGTTTTTGAGCTTGTTAGGCCATCTTTCCAAAACATGGACATTTTTTTTTGCGGCATTGATGGAATGGGATTAAACAATTCTAATGTAGCTGAAACTTTATTGAATAAAATGAAAACATTTACAAAAAAACAGAACTATCTAGCCCATGGCAATACATGAAGACCACCACCATGAAAGGAATGAAATCATAGGCCCAGATGCTCCTCACCGCAGCGGGACCGCTTCTTCTTCAGCTCTTCGATCAAGGCCTCGTCCGGCAGGACAGAGCTCTGGCACGGGGCATGTGGGTCACTCGTGTTCTAGCCATGTGTTCAAGCAATCCTTGTGAAACACATGCTTGCATTGCAACTCCCTATCTCTTCTCCTTGCTCAAATTCGCATAGACAAACTGCAGACTCGATGGATTTGGGTCTTGTTCCATCCTCATATATGACAGTTGGATGTTTCTTCTCGACCAACGCCAGATACCAACCCACAGCTGTTGGTTGCAGTGGATTTCTGTTGAGCCCAAAATAGCAAGTGACTGATCTGATCATGAGGACTACTTCATGAAGTAGTAAGGAAAAAACGATGATGGTTACTACATAGAGCTTACATAGGAAGTTTGAGAACTAAAAAAATCCCATCTTAGTTGGTGAGGATATTCAGAGAGAGATGATTCTTAATGAGAATATAGAAGGCATTGATATAGTTGCTGGGTTCCTTGAAAATTTTAACAATAAAAGAAAAAAAGAAAAAAAGACACGGGTCTTTCTATAATATTTGAAGAGAAATGCTCCATTGCTCTCATAGCACCGTAAGTTGTAATACTCCTAGTTGCATTGGGGCACTTGGATTAATCAATCCATTGATTTAGACTGTTCATTAGGTCTAGTGCCTTCATGACAACGAGTTCTCCCTTTGAAACTTTAAAAACACGATCAAAGCTATAAATTTGTACCCAAGCACCTCAAATGCTCCAAGAGATATCAAGTTTTTCTCATATCAGGAATGTGTTTTACCTCGGTCAAGTTACACTCCATACCATCAAGCATCTTGATGCACACTGATCCAACACCTACCACATTACATGTATTATCATTGCCCATAAATACTTAGCCACCATCACACTCTCTATAATTGGTGAACCAACTCCGATGAAGAGTTATGTGATATGATGCCCCAATATCCAAATTCACTCATCCTTACGATAATCGTACAAGTGTCCGACCATGGACATTAACAACATGTCATAACCACTTATACCTACATCAGGCTCTATAGTGTTGGGTTCTTTGGAAAAAGCCTCTGAATTTTTTTTCTTAACCTTAGGATTTGTGCAATCATTATTCATGTGCCTAGACATTTCACAATTCCACCACTTTAACTTCTCTTTGCCTTTACCCTTGGATTTGGTCTTCGGCCAAGAAGATCCACTATCTCGCTTAGAATTATATCTCCTTATAACCAATGCATCAGTAGAGGCACATACGTCACCGATTTTCTTTCTCATCGCCTTTCCTTGAAAGGCCGAGATAACAGTATCGACGCTAATAGTCAATTTAACCGGTGCACAACTAGTCTTTGAATGACTTATACGAAGCAGGAAGAGAATTCAATAGGATGCACATCCAATCCTCATCTTTCATCGTTTCCTTTACATCTATAAATTTACAAATAATCTTATTAAAGTTACTAATATGGGCCTCAACATTAGCCCCATATATCATTTTCAGATTGAACAATTAAAGCTTTAATTACATGTGATTTTCAAGATATTTATTCACGTAGATGTCCTCTAATTTCTCTCATGTACTTACTGTTGTTTTCTTTCTCATAATATTGTAGATGACCTCATCTGTTAGACACAATTGGATAGAAGTTCTTGCTTTCTTATCTATCTTATTTTATTTATCATCTATCATAGTTTTTGGTCGCTTCTCAAGGAGTGCATCATCCAATCTTTGTTGAACTAGGAGACTGGTTATCTTGTCCTTCCATAGTTTAAAATTATTTTTCCCGCAATATTTCTCAACATCGAACTTAGGATTAAAAGCAATGTTGTCAAATAGCATATGCGATCCTGTGCGATTGCACATGCATGTGCGTATATGAGATTACACAATCGCATATGCGGTTACGTTTTTTCAAAAACTTCAAAAAAAAATCAGAAAAATAAAAAAAAAAATCAAAAAAAAATCAGAAAAATCAAAATAAATTATTATATGTCATTGGGACATGAAATACATTTAATTTAAGTAAAAAAAATAAAACCAACCAATTACATACATTTACAAATTACAATGTAGTTAACTTCTTAAATCTTAACAATTAACATTTTATTTTACATTTAACAGTAACAATTATGAAATATGAATATCAAATATCCATATTCAACATTTAACACTACATATACATGATAATAGTGATACAAATACAATATAATACAATACATAATATTAATAATATAATATATCAAGTTATCAATAATCAACACCATCAACAACAACACACTTAGACTTATGAGACAAGCATTAAACAAAATTAAGAAGTTATATATTTATTATTTTATTTATCTAATCATTGTAAATTTGTAATCAGTAATCAATAATCATATACATTGATCTAGCATCCATTGTGGCACATCACCATCAGGTCCACCACCATCACCACCATCATCATCATTATTCGAGTCATCTCCTTCTTCCACATACACTTCTTCTTCTTCCGTTTCTTCATCATCTGTACGTACTAATACTTTATCAACATCCAATGGTGGATGATCTTCAGCTTGATCATCATTATCACCTTCTCCTTCTTCAATTTATTCAATCTCATCAATGGGTTGACGGCTACCACTCGCTATTGGAGTTTTTGGCCTGCGGAATCACACGGATCTAGATCTAGGATAGCAATCCAATGGCACCAAGCACACATAAGAAAAGAGAACACACAGATTTAACGTGGAAAACCCTTGCGGGAAAAAAATCACGGCACAAAGCGACAGATCACCACTATGAAATCATCAATTACAAAGAGAAAGGACTTACCCGATTCAAACAACCTCGAATCTCACCCTTGCTACACCCTTTAGAAACCCTGGAACGAAAGTTTTTGCATACATTACCATTACCTAGAAAAACCTTAGGAACACCTATTTATAGTTTAGGAAACTTCCCTTCTGCATCCCAGTTGTAAAAGGACTCAAATCCGCAGTTTCGCACAAAATCGCGGAACAAACTGCGTAACCTTCGACTAGTCATAACGAGTCTTCGACTGGTCGTAGCCCACCTTCGACCAGCCGTAGCTGACCTTCGACCAGTCCTGGCTACAGTAAAAAACAGTAAAAACTTGCTAGACTTTGAGTCGTACAAGGGCTCGAACCTACAACCGGTCGAGCGTCTCCTACGACCAGTCGAAGCTTCCCACGATCGGTCGAACGACCTCAAAACCTTCCGATTTAAGACTTTTCTAATAATCTCCACCAAGTCTTCAATCTTCAACCGTGTAGCTCCTTGACCTTTTCTCTTATCTTTGCTTCACATCATAGCTCAAGATCACACTTCGTCCTTCATTTCCGCCATCGTTAAGCCCAAAGAAGTTTCACAGAACTTGAACTTCTCTACAGGAATTTCTTGTTGATCATGTCTGCCGGATCTAAATCCATATGCCCAACCACCTTTACTCATGTCTTCACAAAAGAATGACATAGTCTTCTTACCATCTCACTGTTACCCAATATTGCTTGTCAGGGTACTTGCTCACAACACTGATAGCTTGTAAAATAACCGGTCTAAACCAGACCATGGCATACACTGCCCACCGCATTCGAATAAGGCTCATGAGATATCCTGCTTTTCCTCATCTATTTTGGGACATGTCCTAAGGAAAACTTGAAAAGAGATGCGTAGGGAACACTCTCCAGCTTTACTTGGCCCATCACATACTTGATCAATACCTACACACAAGGTATTCCTCCTGTGATTACCAAAGCCTACTTCTCCTTCAGTCTCAACGCCGAGAACCATCTTTGCAGCCCCCCGATCCTCCATCCTGAATGTCCCACCATGAAAGAATCAAACTACTGCCTAGGCGATAGTTCGAACCATGACCTCCTGCAAAGTCTTTTCTCAGCCCCTTTAACTTCGAACCGCTCTGGTTGCTTCATGTACATCTGCTCTTCACTTTCCCTTACAGAAGTGCAAACTCCACATCCATCCTTCAAACTCAAGATCACGTTGGCCAACTAGCGCCAAACACGGATCTAATAAACACCTGCTATACCGTCGGCGTGAATATCTCTAAGAAGCTGATCCCTTCTCTCTGAGCATAACCCTTCACTACCAACATCGCCTTGTATCTATGTTGTATCATCCTGAAGATCCACCTGCATCCAACCGCTCTCTGGCCCACTGGAAGCTCCACCCGTTCCCATATGTCGGTCTGGTACAACGAATCCATCACATCACCTATAGTCACATTCCACTTCTTAGCACCAGGCTCACCTAGAGCCATCTGAATAGAAGATGAATCTCCTGCGATATTGGAGTCGTCCATGTACCTCGCCGATATCCTGCGATCATGCCGTGTAATTCTTCTCACAGGTGGTTACTCCACCTGATTTGTATCTGTGTCCGCATGTCTCAGCCTTCCTGCCATGCCCGCTCATTGTTGAGGGTCAAATATTACATATTGGACCCCAATTATTACATGGATTTATAAAACATTCACAGATTAACAAAACAGTACGTGAGTGTTGGAGTTATCATAATTATGGGCGTGAGGACTATTATCACCCATCAGATGAGAAGAAAATAATGCGTGATTATATTATGAGTGATAATAAGTATTACCAACCATCAGATTCTCCCACCTATGATCCGTATGTCTATAATCAGTGGAAACATCCAAATTGGGGAAATGAACCAACAACAAGTTATAAAGATTATTCTCTTGAATCCCCTACCTTTGAGAGCCCGCAGGATTCAATTCAACATAGCATAGCCTGTCTCCCGGAAATTTAAAAATCGTTGGAAGCGCTTAATTCGCGCCTTGATAAGGTAGAGGAGGCTCGGTCATCCCAGCCACAATTCATTCTAGAAATACAACGTGAGGAAAGTGATCCCAACTCGCTTTTGAAGAATTCTGAAATTTGGAATGAGTTGGATTCCATTAATGAGCATACAGTTCAGCTTTCCGATGAGTCAATCTCGATGACTGTTCAAAAGAATGGTGAAGATACATGGATATCTTTCAAATACAGTGATGATGACACACTCCACTCACATGACATAAAGGACTTCAATGATGAGGTAGAGGTTAGTTTATTCGAACCTCAACCAAATTTAGGAATAGAATGTGAGGAAAGTGATCCCATCCCAAGTGTGTACTGCACTGAATTGGAAGCTGAGAAGTATTGGGATGAGATTCATGAGAGCACAGCGCAAGTTTCATTAGAATCAACTTCAATTATGGTCCAGGAAGGTGATCACGAGGCACAAGAAGTTCTACTCCACCTATTTGACATGGCCAATTTAAACGTGGAGGATGAACCACTTTCACCTAAACCTTCCAACCTTCGTGAGGCATGTTTGGACCACTCCCCTGAATTACATAATGATATGATTCAGGGGATGAACGAGTTACTCGATACAACTCTGGAATTTGAAACCACCCAGTTGAGGCCACCATCTGAACTGTTGAATTTTAACGATTCAATGCCTCTTCTGAGTAGTATCAATGAACAGATCATTACACACTTCAATGTGGAGAATGAGTCACTCTCAGCTGAATGTTCCAACTCTTTAGATGATTGCTTGGCACACTTTGCAGATTCAAACGATCCTATGATAAGAGACATAATGAATGCCTTGCAAGACAACATCTCGATAGTCATCACTGACCGAGAGAGCCCTTACTCTGAAGCTCCTTCTTCCACAGATCCTAAATGTCTACCATTAAAGGAGGAGCTGACAATTGAACCGAAGTCTGATACTTCGGAATGTGTTGAGACTACATCACTTCTTGCGAAGTTTTCTGAACTCTATTTACTTGTAGTCTCTAATTCACCATGGAATACTAACATTGAAACTTCTTCTGTCGCAGGTGAATCGTATATACTCTGGATACCTTAGGCGAATCAGCGATAAATTTTTGATGAGGTACATAAGTTTCTCTGGAATGTCATGCTCCAGGGCATCCAAGCCTATTGCAAAAAGGGCTTTTGGATGATCCTGTTAAGAAACCTACTGAGAAATTTATCATGATACTGGCCAGAAGAGGAACCTTGCGGCATGACTGAGTAGTTTTTCCCTGCTTTCATAGGACTAGGATAGGTTGCTTTATGCTGTTCTAGGTTAGTTTGGTTTTTTTTTTTTTGGTCTGGTTGAAGACATGAAACTTAGCGCTCCTGGGAAGCAACCCAGCCTTTCATTTTATTTCTTTTCCCTAGTTAGTTCAATGTTTGTGGGTAACATTGCTGCAAACCCTCACGAGACTACAACTCGTCCTCTAGGGGCAACCTAGGGGTTTAAAGGCTTGTTGCATACGCTAAATGCAATCAAGAGCACCTGCGAAAGTGGTATAGGTAAGATTTTATTTTTGTTATTTTTGTTTTGCTTTCTCTCTTGTGCTGACTTGCTTTCATGTTGATATCTTTATGGAAAAGCCCCTTGATTCTTTCGTCCAGGTACTATCTCCCCATCACTTATCATTTACTTTCGTTGTCCCATGTGCATTGCATGCTTATACCTTTTACATTGAGGACAATGTAGATTTTAGGTTGGGGGTGGGAGATTAGGTTTCCTAATCAGTATTTTCTTTTTCTTGAGCAAAAATTGTGAAAATTTTTAAAAAATTTTAAAATTTTTCTAGGAATCTCTTGTGAATTCGAAGTGATTTTTGATGGCCATGTTGGTGATGTATGACTCTTGGATTTAGTTCTCGGTTAGATTTCATAGTTAAATTTAAATTGTTAGTCCATGGTTAGAGGTTTTAAACATTGATTGAGTCATGATTTCACATGTCACACCTCGCGTACACATTAAGATTTCAGTTTAATACTGAAGGGTTAATTTGGTGATCAGTAAGCATGGAAGGAACTAGCCTGGAACATTTGCCTAACATGATCGATATGAAAAAAAAAATATATACCTTTGAAAAAAAAGTTAGGTGAAGAATCTTCTTCATAGGTTTGCTCCCTATAGGTGTGGATTTGATTCCCCATGGATAATATGTAAAAAGGTTTGGGTATACAGTCTTCATCATAGGTTTGCTCCCTATAGTTGAGGATTTGATTCTTCTCTTGGTGTTACTTTGAATAGAAAAATCAAAAGACTGGAAGAATGAAAAAAATGATCTGTGAGGCAAGTTTGGTTTAAAGTCTTGGTTATCATGAATTCTCTTGATTGGTTACCAAGGAAATCATGAAAATGAATTGAATCTTAATGTTGATAAGCCGAGATTACACTCTACACTCATGGAACTCAATGTTTAGAATTTTTCCAATTGATGGATTAATATTTTAATCTTGATTATGAAGTCTACCGAGCACTTGAGTATAGGGAATGTAATACCTAACATTCATAAATCTTAGATCTCTAGGATCTGAATTGTTTTTCAAAAATTACCTGAGTTCACAGAAATCGTCCTGTAAATCGCAATTTATTTCTGGCATAATTTGCTCGGGACTAGCAAAATGCTAGTTGGGGGTTGTGTTGAGGGTCAAATATTGCATATTGGACCCCAATTATTACATGGATTTACGAACATGACATTGCTTAATGAAATATTTTAATCATGTTTTTATTGCAGGATGTAATTAGGAGTGTTGACTGAAAAAGGGTATTAAAAGCTTGAATTTGATGCTCTGAAGTCACCAGAGCAAGGGAAGAACTCCAGAGGACCAAGATCAACGAATTCACACGCCAGGGATCGAAGGAGCTGGGAGCTTGGAGCTTTGGTTGGTCGTGGAGCAGGGAGAAAGGGAGAAGTATTTTAGACTTTTTTAATTATTTAATTATTTATTTATTTATGTTATTTTAAGATGTTTAGCCAAATCATGTTTATGGGCTAAACCTCTTAGCTAAGGCTAAGAGGTGAAGCTTGTAGCGTGATGGGATGACTCTTTGCTTGTGCTTTTGTTTAGACTGAACTGATGATGATTTGGGTTTTATTAAGGGAGTGTTTTTAGCCTTTTATGGTCTGTTGTGACTGAAATTATAATGGGTTTGCGATGACTTTGAGCATGTTTCTTTCCCTTTATTTTATGACGTTAGGAAGTCCTGTTGTTCACCATCGTCTTCTGGGCATGGTCGGATGACGGTACCCTTCCTAACCTTTATACATTGTTGATTGGTTGGTAATTAGTTTAATTCTATTGTTTACTTTGTCTCCTGGGCATAGTTTGGTGATGGAATCCATTCTAATTCATATACCTTTCATCTTGTGAAAACTATATCAATGTAAGTTCAGTTAATTTACATGGTTATACCTTTCAACTGGATGAAGATGGACTTTAAGTCCAGTTGAAGTTCCTAAAGCAGGCAAAAGATCTCCCTGATCTATAAAAGTGGATCCTCTGAATCCCTAGTTTCCCTTTTCTGAATTCCTTAAGTTTTAATTTAATATTGCACCATTGTTCCTTAAATTCTATCTGATTTAGATTACATCTTAGTCTAGTTCTAATTCTACGTAGTTTCAGATAACGTACAAGTATCAGTCCTTGTAGATTCGACCTCGGTCTTACCGAGTTTATTACTACATCACAACCCTATACTTGAGGAGTGAACATTCATGTGGCCATGCCCATCATGCCACACGTACAGAGGTGGAATCCACTACATCTACTATAGCTCCACCGTTTGAAGTGCTCCTGATCAACCTGTAAACATGATCGAGTCGTTGCGCTTTCATGATTACCCGTGCCCCCTTGGATACTGTAAGAGCACCATCAATACCTGTGTACTTGCATCCTTTTGCCTCAAGCACACCAAGAGAAATCAAATTCTGCTTCAAATCAGGAACGTGCCTCACATATGTCAAGGTACGCTCCACCCCATCAAACATCTTGATGTATACAGAACTAATAGCCACAACATTACAGGCAATGTCATTGCCCATAAACACCTGTTCACCATCGCACTCCTTATAGCTGGTGAACCAACTCCGATGAGGAGTAATGTGAAAAGATGTCCCTATGTCTAGCATCCACTCATCCTTATGATCATCGTATGACCGTCTGAGTGTAGACACAGATAAAACATCATCATCACATCCATCTGACGTGGCAACATTGGCCTCCCTGCATGAAGCCTCGGAATCTTCTCTCTTCAAATTAGGATTTCCACAATCCTTCTTCACATGTCCTTCCTTTCCACAATTCCAGCACTTTACCTTCCCTTTGCCCTTGCCCTTAGATTTGGATCTAGAACCTCAAGAACCTGTACCTTATTCAGAATTCCTACCCACTGTAAATAGTGCATCAGAAGATGTCCCCATGTCGCTGTTTAGTTGTCTCATAGCCTTCTCTTGAAGAGCTGAGATAACTGTATCGACACTCGGGGTTTTGTTCGTGCTGCACATAGTGTCCTTGAATGCCTCAAAAGACACCGGAGAGAGAATTCAGCAACATACATGTCTATTCTTCATCTTTCATCACTTCCTCCATATCCAGCAATTTGCAAACCAATTTATTAAAGTTGCTGATGTGAGCCTCCAGATCTCCACCCTCTGCCATCTTGAAGTTATACCACTGCCGCTTCAAGTGCAGGCGATTTTCAGAGGAATTCTTCGCATAAACATCCTCTAACTTCGCCCATAACTTAGCCGTAATTTTCTCCCTCATGACGTTGTAGAGAACTTCATCTGTGAGACATAAACTGATCGATGATAATGCCTTCTTATCCAGATTATTCCAATCACCATCAGTCATAGTGGACTTCCGCTCCTCAAGAGCACCATCTTCGCCTTGCTTGATTAAGGAACTCATCATCTTGATCTTCCATAACTCAAAATTATTTTTCCCTGAGTACTTCTCAATATCATACCTAGCGCTTGCCATTATTACTAATCCCTCAGATTCAGATCTGTGCCCCAACCTGGCTTTGATACCACTTGTTGGGGTTTTTAGCCTGCGGAATCACACGGATCTAGATCTAGGATAGCAATCCAATGGCACCAAGCAAACATAAGAAAAGAGAACACACAGATTTAACGTGGAAAACCCTTGCGGGAAAAATCCACGACACAAAGCGACAGATCACCACTATGAAAGCATCAATTACAAAGAGAAAGGACTTACCCGATTCGAACAACCTCGAATCTCACCCTTGCTACACCCTTTAGAAACCCTGGAACCCCTTTAGAAAGTTTTTGCATACATTACCATTACCTAGAAAAACCCTAGAAACACCTATTTATAGTTTAGGAAACTTCCCTTCCGCATCCTAGTTATGAAAGGACTTAAATCCGCAGTTTCGCGCAAAATCGCGGAACAAACTGTGTAACCTTCGACTAGTCGTAGCGAGTCTTCGACTGGTCGTAGCCCACCTTCGACCAGTCGTAGCTGACCTTCGACCAGTCCTGGCTACAGTAAAAAATAGCAAAAACTTGCTGGACTTTGAGTCGTACAAGGGCTCGAACCTACGACCAGTCGAAGCTTCCCACGACCGGTTGAACGACTTCAAAACCTTCTGATTTAAGACTTTTCTCAACACTCGCCCCCTGGCTCCCTCCGTCCTTTGCCTTCGAGTGGTACCTTCACTAGGTGTCGATTCATATACGGTATCTTCAACTTGTGTCATGTCAGCTCCTCTCTAGCAAATACCGGGTCCTCTATTTCTACGAACCACTCGTTTTTTGCATCCAACTCATCTAAGCAGATAGGGTCAAAGAAACCAAAATTTTCTTTCCTACTTTAGAATCATTCTCGCAATTTTTGTTGTATTGAACGAAAACCAAGTCATTGAGCTTTTTTTGCTCAAGACGATTCCTTTTCTTGGTATGAATCTGCAAGAAAGAAAGCGTGTTTGACATTAGATATTTAGGTAATTAATTTAGCTTAGGCTACTAAAAAATTAAAGTTTACAAAAAAATAAAACAATTACTAAATAATAAACAGTCTAAAGTAAACTTGCCTCGAACGTGCTCCAATTGCGCTAGCAACCACTGGTAGAACACGTAAGTCTAAGAACCTTCATAGCCAGCTTCTTTAGAGTTGGATCTTTCCTATTCGGGTTCACTCCATAGGCAGCCCATCAGTCAGCTGAGAAAAATAGTTTAAGTATAAGTAAGAGTCTTATCTTAGTCTCTTAGAGACACTTTGTAGAAAAATTTTTTGTAAGAGTTCAGTACACAGTTAACGGTACACTAACATTCATTCATAAAACTTAGAAGTACAGGTACTTACTGGGTAATTTCATTGTCCGATGTCTTACTACGATATCCCTTGAGAATAGCTCTTCACTTTTTGTGTAGAAGTCCAACAAAGTTAAGATCTTGTTTTGTTCTCCTCTATCTGGAATCATTCTTTCCAAGACATCAATAAATTCAACCATATGCATAGTTAGTGCTTCTGCTGGATCAGTAGAAGCGAATAAACAAGTTAGGTTAAGGATGTAAGCAGCCGAATACAATGGGGATGACATTTGGCTGCCCCTTCTTCTATCTATAGTATCTAAAATTGGTCTGTAATCACGGTCTCTATAGTTAAAATGGTTCATGATCTTATTTTTCGCCCTCTCCATCGTATCATATATGTAGCCCATTGTGAGCTTCTCATCCCCATTGAACAATCGCAACACAGTGACTAAGGGATCGGATGATTTAAGTGCCTTTACCACTTGAGTCCAAAAACTTTGAGAAAAAATTGTTTGTTGGACCTGTTTCCCTTTAGCCTTCTTTGACCAAGGCCCACTTGTAAAATTGGCAGACACTACAAAGTTTCTAAGTTCTGATCTCTTTGCATGTAGCCTTTGTAGTGTTAAAAAGGCTGTAGCGAAATGGGTGACTGCTGGACGTAGCAAGTTACCCCCAATGTGTTTTCTCATTCGACTGAGAAGAATGACATGTTTGTACATAAAGACCGTGATTCTTCTAACCATTGTAATCACATTTATAAATAATCTGCCTATATCTTCTAACATAATATCAATACAATGGGCCGCACAGGGGGTCTAAAATAAACGTTACCTCTTCTTCATAAGAAGACGACCGACCATTAAATATGAGGCTGCGTTGTTTGTAATTACTTGTACAACGTAGCCCTTACCTATTTCTTCAACTACACTATCTAATAAGTTAAACAAATACTCTCCTGTGTGTGATGACCCGACGCATCCACTGACTTCAAGAACATTGTCCCAGTTGGACAATTTACCAAAAAGTTAATGAGAGACCGACTGGATCTATCGGTCCATCCATCGGCCATTAGTGAACAACCATATATTTTCTATGATTCCCTATATTTAGCTATAAAGGATTGTGTATATTCAACTTCAGTTTTTAGGCATGTTTCCCTCATTTCATGGTATGAAGGAGGTTTAAGCCCAGGTCCAAATTGACCTATAGCCTCAATCATTACTTTAAAGCTTTTCGATTTAACGGCGTTGAAAGCAACGCCAGTTTGGTAAAACCACTTAGCAATATATTGAATTGTGGTTTTCCTATCTTTTTATTTATACCGGTTCTCTAAAGTTGTTTGAGCCGACCCTTTCCCTCTACCCCTTTGATCGACCACATCCTCGGGGTGTAGTCTACACCATCTATCTATGGGCCCATGCCCTTGGGCTCTTTTCGAAGGTTGTACTTGTGGTCTAGACCAGCCCGTCGAAGTAGGGGGAGTGAGACTGGCTTCAACATTTATATCTTCATATGCATCTTATTCCATATATTCCTCCTCATGTAGGGCACTATCGCTTTTTTTTTCCATATACTCCACGATCTCCCTTCGGATTTCTGGAGAAATTTTGTTGCATGCTTTTGCATTTGACCCCAGTAAATGTACAAAGTGTTGCTTGTGCCTTGCAATGCCACCGGAACTCACATACTCACATAACTCACATACTATGTGAGTCTTTTCGGTAGCACTACGGTAGTGCCCATACTTCCAACCCGGGTCATTCGACTTGGGCTTCAAAGAGAAAGATTAGGAAGAAGACATTATGATGGTAGATGGTGGTGTGTATTAGCACTAAAAAGTAACTAGCTACTAACTAGAAACTAGAAAGTAAACTACAAAAAAATAATAATAATAATAAAGTAAAGTGAAGTAAAGTAAGAGACTAAGAAGAAGAACTCAGAGTAAGAAGTAAGAAAGAAGTAGATCTAACTTCTAAGAGAGTAAATAAGACTAAAGAGCCTAAAGAGATGGGACTTGGGAGAGAGAGAGAGAGAGAGAGAGAGAGAGAGAGAGAGAGAGAGTTACACTTACAGTTACACACATACACACTTACACACTTATACTTGTAGAAACTAGAAAGGGAGAAGAAGAGGGAGGGAGGGAGAGAGTTGAGTTACACACTTACACTTGTAGAACTAGAAAGGGAGAAGAAGAGGGAAAATAAAATGAGAAAAAGAGAGAGAGTTGAGTTGCATACACTTGTAGAAAGAGAAGGAGAGAGAGAGAGAGAGAGAGAGAGATTTACACACAAATAAAAATAAAAATTACAAATCTAAAAGAGGTTCCCAACTTCCAAATTCTTGTCTAAGTTTGTCTACTTGTCTTCTCTTCACCTTTGCTCCTTCACTTGAATATTGAACTATTGATCTTGAATGCTTGTTGTTGTACACTTGTACTTGTAACTTGTAGTTGTAAGTTGTAAGTTGTAACTTGTAAGATGTAACTTGTACATTGTAACTTGTCAGTTGTAAGTTGTAACTTCAAACTTGTAAGTTGTAACAACTAACAACTAACAAAGACAAAGTAACAAATCAATTAACAAACAAAATATTTTTTTAAAAAATTGATAGAAAGAAGTTATTAAAATTAGAAAGTTAGAAGTTAGAACTTATAAAATTTAGTGGATGGAGATTGGAGAGGAGGAGTGAGGAGTCTCTTAACTCTTGAATCTTGAATATGGACAGTAGATGTATCATCAATCATGTATCTTGGATTCTTGATTTCTTGTAGTACCTTTCCTTGATTCTTGATTCTTGAAAGTTGAAAGAAAAGAAAAAAATATGGAAATGGAATATGAATGGAGAGGAGTGGAAACGTAGAATGTAGATTGTATTGTAGAGTGCTTGGAAGTGTAAGAGAGGATGTAGTAAGAGAAATAGAGAATAGAGAGAGGGTTTGAGCTTTTTTTTTTGTATGTAGGAATGCTTATAATGCATATTTATAGAGAGAAAAAAAAACGGTCAAAAAACGGTCAGAAATCTGACCAGTGGCCATTATGCGATGGCATATGCAGTATGCGATCGCATACATCGCATATGCTGGCACATGTGGCATATGTGATCGCATATGTACATGAGTCGCATATGCCACTACCGCATATGCGATCTCCCCAATTTTATGCGCATATGCGATCACATATTCGCATATGCGATTGCACTTGACAACACTGATTAAAAGTCATTGATACTATGCTTTCATATTCAATCTGCTTCGCAACGTTAGCTCTGACACAGAGATGAATCAAGCAAAGTATTTCAATTTCATAATCAAGTCCAATCACAAATACTTTGAATTTAACATGGAAAAACCCTCGTGGGAAAAAAATCACAGCACAAAGCGATAGTAATGCACTATGAAAGTAAAAAATTATAAGAGATAGAGATTACCCAATTCAAATAGGCCTTGAATCTTCCTTACAAGCCCTTATAATCCTTTGGAACAAATTAGAACGCCCTTGAAATACCCTTTATTCTCGATTATACCCATATATATAGCCTCTATGAACGCCCTTGAAATACCCTTTATTCTCGAAATAGGAAACAAATCATGCACTTACGCAACTCTACATAACTCTGGACGATCATTTGATGGGACTTCGATGGCATCGACAAATTGTTGATAGCATCGAACATCTTCGATGTTATCGAATTAAACACCAAAACGTTTCAACAAAAAAATATAGATTTTTTGAATTTTTCCGATGTATCATCTATATACATGTTCATTTTCAAATTTAAGACATCAACCACAACTATGGCACATTAGTGATAGCCTTCAGGAGATGAATGGTTCTGATTATTCGAGAATCTGTACACATGCTAGACAAGTTCATCTGATGGCCCACATCCATCCATGAATAGTACTGCCAGGAAAGAGAGAAACCAGTGAGCTCAGCCGCGCCCGCTCCTCACCACCATGCTGTTGCTCAGTCAACCACCATTCCATCATGGCCGCTTCTGGTAGCACCAAACTCCGGCACAACGGGCACGATTGGCCCTCGTGTTCTAGCCATCCAAGCAAACAATCCTTATGGTACACATGCTTGCATTGCAACTCGCTTATCTCTTCTCCTTTCTTGAATGTGTTTAGACACACCGAACATTCGGTGGGCCCCGGTCCTGGCCCATTTTTGTATCTAATCACACGAAGTTTTTTCTTGGCAAACGCTAGGTATCGACTCGTCATGGTCGATCGTAGCGAATTTGGATTGGACCTGATATGCCTAGCGATCGATCTAACGGTCAGGATTGCTTCATCAAGTAGTATGAGGAAGATCAAGACGGTTATTGTAGGAAGGGAAGACAGGAAGTTTGAGAAGCTAGCAAGATCCATTTTTCCTTCTTTATTTTTTCGGCTGTAAAGAGATTGAAAATTCAAGGGAATTTATAAGAATGTGATATGGTTGGTGAGGCACACGTGAAAAGCGAGAAGTGGGCCATTTCCACCATTCATTTGGATATGATATTTCCTTTGATTTGATGAGAAGCTGGGGCGATGTATTAGAAAAGTAGGGAGCAGATTGCGTCCTACCCCCAGGCTCTGTGGGGCCCACCGTGATGTATGTGTTTTATCTACACCGTCCATCCATTTTTCCATATCATTTTAGGATATAAAGTAAAAAAAAAATGAGGCAGATACAAGCTCAAATGGACCACAAAGTGGGGATTGAACTCCCACCGTTAAAAACTTCTTGTGAGAGGTAGAAGTTTTGGATTAATCTGATATTTTTGTTTTTCCATCATCCGGAGCAGATCAAATAAATATAACGGCGGCTCCTTGAAATGTTTCAACGGTGAGTTTCATTGTGGCCTCTGCTTCCTATGGTGTGGTCCACTTGAGTACTGAAACTTCCTAATTTTTACACCCATAATCTAAAATGATCCCAAAAAATGGATGGACGGCGTGGATAAAATACATACATCACGGATGGGCGGGAACAGGACGGAATCCGCTTATAAAATTATTTATTATAATTTAATAAATAGTAACGTGTAAAAGTGATTGAATTCAAAGCTTTAAATATAAAATTGCAGTACAATAGTGCAAAATTAATAACTGGCGAGATGTTTTTTGAAAATCTCACGATATTGATTTTTGCGATGATATAATTTGCTGAATTTCCCGCCGAAATATCGTGATATTTTCAAAATCTCAGCGATATTTGTAACAACGGTCCCTGCAAAATGTCCACGTGTGACCTCCTGAAACAGTTGACCCCATCAGACCATAGAATATACATTTCATGTTTTTGTGTGTGGACCCAACGTGATTTATCTATGAGATTCATTCCATCAATCATGTGTGCCGCCTCATATTATCGTTGTAGGCCAGAAGCCAGGCCGATCCAAATCTCAGGTGGGCCGCACCGTGTATAATCATGGCTAAGATTGGAGGGTACGGTGCACACCACCTACCTCGGTGGTAGACGTCACCAAGTTCTGTGGGCCCCACCATGATATATGTGCTATATCCAAACGGTACGTTCATTTGGCGAGATCGTTTTAGGGCTTGAGCCCAAGACTGGCTCAAGTGGACCCCACCACAGAAAACAGTGGGGATTAAACGTCTACCATTGAAAACTTCTTGATCAATCTGATTTTTGTTTTGTCCCTTTATCCAAGTCTGTGTGACCTTATTAACAGGTTTGGATGGCAAATAAACATCATGATTGGCGAAAGGAAGGTTTTAACTGTAGGAATCATTGTTCCAACTTCTTTTTATGGTGTGGTCCACTTGAGCTTTGGACCTGCTTCATTTATCGGTTCATGCCTTGAAATGATCTCGCAAAATAGATGGACGGTGTGGATATAACACATACATCATGGTGGGGCCAATCGGAACTTGGTGACGTCAACACACCTCCAAGGTCGATGGTATGTAGCACACCATGCAATCCGCTTCCCATCCCAACTTTTCCCTGTGGGGTCATGTGTGAGGCATCTGTGTTTTGAAACCAAAGGTTTTAAAATCTATGCATCGCACTGTATCGAGCTGTTTGGGCTCGACATGGACCGATGCAGCCACTTCATTAACGATACAGCTACGTTTGGGGCGGCACGTATCGGTTCATACTATAAACCTTGATTGGATCGTCCTGATTTTGTGGATAAGAGGTGGATGTGGACCCACATCACGGTGGGGCCCAGACGTAAAATTGTAGAATAAAGCTTATTCTACAGTAGTTGAATATAGGAACCGTCGGCCTCCATTATATATATATATATATATATATATATATATATATATATATATATATATATATATATATATATATGAAGAAATGCGATTCCTCGTGCAACATCATACTTCCGCTACACGCGCTTGCGTCGTGCATGTGCATGGTACCAGGAGCTTTCATCAATATGGCCCACCGGACATGACGTATCCCCAAAGTCACGCCTCTACACCCATCAGGTGGGGACTGGGCTACCTACCTTCACTGCAGGCCTTTTAGATACACTATTAAATAAGTCACTTTTTCTGCTTTATTATTATTATTATTTTTTTTGGGTTAGCTTGTTAGTAAACACCCATGTCAGTACTCACACTTCATGTTAGCCACCACGATAGGGATCGATACCAAGACCTCAAGTGTTGAAGTTACTTTTTGTTAGCCACCCGTATAGGGAACGATACCAAGACCTCAAGTGTTGAAGTTACTTTTTCTGCTTGCACTAGTAGATAAGTAACTTATTTGAAATAAGTAATTAATTTGGTTTAAAATTTATAAGTAACACTTTTTACTTAATGTTATTTAATTACTTTAGCTTAATAATAACTAGAAACTAAGATAAATTACTTGAGGCATATAAAAAACTTACCATCGAAAGGCTCCCTATGTGTTGTCACGGCAAAAGCTAGTCTTGTGCGGGAGCAGATTAGGAGTGTCCTGGCATCACCCAAAATGGTGCGGCCCTTACCATGCGGCTCATCTTGATGTATTTATTATATATTCACATCTGTTTTTAATTTCAAATGCATTTTATTTACTCCCATCTCCACACAATTGAGTAAGCCATTTACTTTCATTTCATTTGACTCTAATTTTATTTCCTATTTAACTCCATTCGCTTCCACCCACTTCATTTACCTATAATTTCATTTTTCATGCAAGTCCATTTACAAGTTCCCAAATGAGCTCGCATGAGCCCAAAAACGAAGCAATTTAACTCTATTTATAAGCTTCCAAACCACCCTCAAGGCATGAGCCCAAAAACCTAATAGATCCAATCTTAGGCATACCATAATATAGGGAACAATTGTAATTGAATTCCCACCATTAAAATCATCCAAGGGCTCACAATGATGCTTATTTTCCATCCAACTTATTTATAAAGTCCTCCAAACATGGATGAATGGGAAAAATAAATATTAACTTGATCCAAAACTTTACTAGCCCACAAAAGGTTTTTAATGATCAATCACCACTGTTTCTTATATTATGGTCTACCTGATGTTAGATACACTTCATTTTTGGGCTCATATCTTAAAATAATCTAAAGAACTGATGGATGACATGGATATATAATAAATACATCAAGGTGAACGTCATGGTAAGGGCTATACCCACTGAGATGTTACTGAGAAATCCATCTCATCCTTCAGTTTCTCCTGCTCATGTTAGTACATGATTAAAATATGAGGCAAATTCAAATCTAAAGTGGATGACACTACATGAAATAGTGGGGATAAAACGCGGAGCATCAAAACCTAATTTATAGGGACAGAAGTTTTGGATTGGGCTAATATTTACATTTTCAATTTATCCCACTAAAATGACCTTATGATCGGTTTGGATGGCATATAGATATCATGGTGGGCATCCCACTTTTTCCAATAGTGGTGATGAAGGGGAGAAAGTGATGAATGGGAGACTTCTCACGGACATCCCGATGGGCCCCACATAGCTTCCTACCCAGATGTGTATATGAGTCGAACCAAGTCGAGCTTGGCTCGACACGGCTCGATCGCTAGCTGACCCTAGCTCGAACTCAGCTTGGCTCGGTCCTTAAGCCTGATTGACCAGATTGGCTCAGTTTAGTCAGCAGTTCGGGCCAGTTCGAGCCGAGATCGAGCCTGTGCAGCATTTTCACAAACACGTGGAGTGCACTTTCAATTTCTTACTGTATGTAAAACAGTAACAACTGTTTACGGGTATTTTATCAAACACCCTATAGGTAACATCAAAATCAAGAAAAAAAAGGGTATTTGTTTCATATACATACCTTCCTTACCACCAGCCGACACTTCGTTGAGTCATTTCATCAAACACTTGGTGAGCAACATCAATATCAAAGTAATGGAGTCACCGAACTGGTTTGATCTGAGTTCAACGAGTTGGGGTTCGATCCGAGTTGAGTCGAGCTTGGGCAAGCTCGAGCTTGGTTCAAAATTGTTCCAAACTCAAAAAATCAACTCGACTCAGCTTGAGTCGAGTCAAATAAAGCTTTTTTGAGTTGAGTCGAGAGAGCTAACGAGCTAACTTGGTTGTGTACAGCCATATTCCTACCTTAGGAACTTCCAGCCAGCCGTGCAAGCAACTTGCATCTAAGAACATGTATCAGATCCCACTACGCTAAAATTGCCAATTTGCGGCGGACCAAATCCATCGTAAAACCAAATAAACGACGGATTTCGTCCGTTGCCGTTTACTTGGTTGTTTTTCTTCGACGGATAAAATCCGTCGTTTAATCTGCAACAGATAACGTCCGTCGTTTCATAGCGATAGATAAGATCCATCGTAAAAATAAAAATCCATCGGTAAAATTAAAAAAATTAGTCGTCACTAAAAATGTCACGCCCCAAACCCGAAAATCGGATTCACAGGAATCCTGATCGCCGAATCCGGTGCCGACAGCCTCCGTAGTACCCCATTCTCGGCTCCTAGCGTCAATATGCAGATTCCGATCCTGAGATCCTACAAGGAGGATTTTTTTCAAAAATTTTTTATTTTCAATGTACATTTAACTCGTAATAAGCATAACCAAAAGATTACCTAATTCACAAAGGCAACATCATCATCACATATCCACAAATATAATCATTTGAGTACAATGCTGAAAGGAAAATACATAAATCGAAAATCAAGCTCCAGGAGACCGCTGTACGCTCCAAGCTTAACACTGCTACAACCTAACATCACCTACACGCATCTATTGTGCATAAGCTTATAGAAAGCTTAGAGGGTGGTGTAAGTGTGTGCACAAAGTAAGTGTCAAGTATTCAATACAATGTCATCATCATATAATACCGAAATTACTGGGAATCCATAAATCGTACATTATCGGAATAAGCAGAAATACTGACAAAAGCAGGAATTATCAGAGTAAACAGAAATACTGACAAGATCATAAATCATACGATAACAGAGTAAGCGGAAGTATGGACAAGTCCATAAGTAAATCAATATCAAAATACGCAATATAGAACAACTATGCAATAAGGAGTCATAAAGAGTCAAATATCAGATGTCGAGGATGCAATACAATATACAAATCCTGTTAAATTTGTCTAGGCCATATAAGTGCAGAAACATAACAATCCAAAATGTCATATGCCTGCAGATGTAATGCAATATGCGATGTGAATGAAATGACCATGCTGGAGTGTGAAGTCAGGATGATAGTACGTAGTATCGTAGGCTACGGGATCCACCATAAGGGACTTCTATCCAAACCAGTCCCATATCTAAATTTGGATAGTCAGACTCAACTGATCTCAGGTTAGTCGCGCGCCCAACCGAAATCCTTGCCATAACGAAGGTACACAACAATTAGTTGCGCACCACCAGCCCGAGTGGACAGTGAATGAATGAATGAATGAGCATACAACTTCTACTCAATAAGTCCACATATCAGTACAGTTCCTCTCTGAAAAATCACCGGGGTCTATTACACTCCAAACCAGATTGCCGCCCCATTGTGCGCAACAAGGTGAGTGGAAGAGACCTCACTATCCGCCTGCCAATATCGGGCCCGGCTCGTCGATAGCGGGCCCATTCCTCAAGCTGGTCAGACTCAGCCTAGCATTGCCCCCTCCTCTTGGGCAGCTAAGGCCATACCCCCTTCCAACCGACCACGACACAGTGGGAGATGCGGCCTAACGGTATATGGCCCTCATGCACTCATGCATTCACTCGGTCTAGACGTTGGAGCAACCTCTGGAACCAAGAGGGTTTAGGGACTTTCACCCAGGGATATCTATAGCACCCCATGTAGAACAAATTTCTGGTGTCCCGTCTAGCCATCCACGATATGCCCGTGGAGGCTACGGCCCTGATGCCGCTAGGGCACACAATGTAAGATGCATGAGCCATACAATCCAATCATGCATCAATCATGTGCATACCGTGCGCTCATGTGAGATAACCTCTGCCTATCAGGAAGTCTCATAACAATCTGCCTAATGACATATGAAATAGTCAACCACATCTCATAACAAATATGAAGATGATGCGTATGGGCATGTATCATGATGCTATGCAGTCACATACTCATAATCGGTATCAATAACTGGTATCAACAATCGGCCTTAACAATGTGGACATTTAACCAACATTACCCCCAAGGAATGGCTCACACAAAGCCAAACATATAATGGGTCCACGGCCTCACATAAAGGCCTAATATACAACACAATGGGCCTTACTCAATAGCATAATACACATCATGAGGGGCCTTTCACATGGGCCTAACATACATCACAATGGGCTCCTTCGTCTGGTACCCAAATGCATCATAATGGGCCTCCACTACGGGTCACATATACATCATATAGGTCACGACAATCGGCCTTGGCAATCGAGCTTGGCCTGAACAATCGAAATCGACCTTAACAATCGGAATCGACACTCGAAATCGGTACCGATAATCAACATCTAAAATCAGCACCGACAATCAGCATCGATAATCTGCACAGACAACCAGCATATATAAACAAGGTGGGGTCCATGAATGGACAACCGATCAACCATAATGTAAAGATCGGCTCTCGGTCGTGGTGATATCAAATCTGATAGCACGAAGTCATCAGTCTATGGCGAATAGGACACACTTATTTGGGTTAACCCACGAAGAGAATGGGCCTAACAAGGCCTAAGGGAAGGTCACAATGAGGACATCTAACCGTCATTGCCCATCAATGTGGACATCTAACCAACATTACTCCCAATGAGTGACCTTCATAGGGGTGAACATAAAATAGGCCCATGGCCTCGCACAAAGGCCTAGTACACATCACTATAGGATGCATCACATGGGCCTCGAATACATCATATGGGCCACAAACCATGGGCTTCAAATACACAATAGGTGGGCTTTACTCATGGGCCTTATACACATCAAGTGGGCTACATCAATGGGCCTCGATTACATCACAATGGGCCACATTATATGAGCCAAAAATATATCACAACGGGCCACGACATATGGGTCGAAATTACAGTACAATGGGCCTCGCTAATGGGCCATAAATACACAATAAGTGAGCGCCATCACATGGGCCAAAGATATAAACAGGTGTGCCCCGCACATGGGCAAAAATACATCATGATGGGCCGCATCAATTGTTGAGGGTCAAATATTGCATATCAGACCCCTGTTATTGGCCAGATTTACGAATATAGTACTATTTAACGACCCGATTTGATCGTGATTGTGATGCAGGACGTATTTGCAAGCTTGGACCGAAAAGGGCGCTAAAAGCATAGATATTACGCTCAAAGGTCACAAAGGCAAGGGACGGACCCCAAGAGACCAAGATCAACTCCAGAGATCCAAGAAAATGAGGAACTGAAGATCAAGTGGCCTGAAAGGCAGTCAGAATGTAAGATCACAGGGTTTCCACCATCCGTTCGGCTCGAAACTGCATACATGGCCTGGGGACCACAAATTAACCGTACACGTCGAATTTCAGATCTTAAATCCCTGTATAAGTGGCCCAATGGTCAGATCAGCCCACACATCAGCAATTTGGGGCCCACTTGCTCTCTGGATATGCTTCAATTTTAGTCTCAACCCCTTAAATTAGTTGGGAAACCAGATGAACGGTGTGGATTATTCGTACACATCAAGGTGGGACCCACTCTACATGGTGCGTGTGCACAGCGCTCGCACAGGCGCTGTGCACTGAACGAAGTGAAGTCGGTCAGCGTTACGCTGACCGACGTTCTCTCTCTCAAATGAAAGACGCAACAGCGACTTCGCTACCGACGCCGGTTCCTCTCAGTGGGGCCCACTCCTCATCCACATCCTCAATCTGGACCGTCCATTGTGTGAAAAGGGGGGGGGTATTAACTTCACCTAGGTGTCCTCTTTCCCCCATACTAGCTATTGAAAGATCCTGGCCGTTGAAAGCAGAACGGATGGCGAAGTGAAAGATCTCGTGGGCCACACTGAAACTGCTCCAAAAATCGTCCATTCCTTACGGTTTTTTGAGGGGAATACAATGAACGTAATGGATTTCTCTTTCCTCGTCAATCAGTGGGCCACCGTCCTTCACAGAACTGATGCAGAAGCTCTGTTCGCAAACAGAGTTGCGGTTTTTTATTGTGGGCCCCATCCATTGTCTGAAAAGATGATCCGAACCGTCCATTTGTTTCCTGGGTCAGTAAAAACCCTTGTCTAGCTGACTAAATCTGAAGAAATGAAGCTTTTTGGGATCTCAGCCGTTCCAATACAAACGGACGGCAGAAACGATGAATCAGTGGGCTGCAATAATAGACATCTAAAATTGACATTCCCGACTGAAATTCCGATATGAATTCGGTGGACGGAGTGGATCTCTCAAAAGAACAATGGAAATGGGCCCCGCCAAGCATCAGCGCAGCTCCCTGCATTAGGATACGCGCGTCTGAGAGAAAACCGGCCCTCCGTCCGTTCCACGATCATGGTGGTGATCAGAGCGTCCATCTCGACCGTCCAAAACCTTCCCAGGGACCGGTCGTCCGTCACCAAGGTGTCTGAACGGCTTAGATTCCGAAAGCAACCACTCCTCCGACCCAAAAAGGGATCCAACGCAAGTTTCTTTTGCATTTTTCGCTGGCTGCGTAAGCTTTTACACATGCCACCAACTTCAGCACGCACCGGTCTCTTGTGCGTGAGAGCTCTCCACCGACCTTGCTGCTGCTATAAAGGGAGGAGAGAAGAAGGGAACGAAAAAAGGACTGGGAGCCTTGGGACGACAACGTGAGCAAGAGGACAGAGGGAGAAAGTTTTATTTTATTTTATTTATTTATGTTTTTTTTATGTTATTTTTTTTTTAGCCCAACCATGGTCGGCTAAACCTCTTAGCTAGGGCTAAGAGGTGAAGCTTGTAGCATGATTGGGAGGTTTGCTTGGCTTTAATTCATGTTTTGTGGAATTCTTATGGATTTTAGTTATTTATGAAGGCATATTTTTAGTTTTTAATGGTTTGTTGTGACTCAAATTACAACGGATCTGCGATAGCTTTAAGTATGTTTTTTCTATTGTTGAGATTGTGAAATTAGTATGACCTATTGTTCACCATTGTCCCATGGGCATGGTCGGGTGATGGAATTCTTCCTAACTTTCACAATTTTCCTGTGATTGACTGTGGGTTTGGTAAATTACTGTTGTTTGCCATTGCCTCCTGGGCATGGTTAGGTGATGGGATCACTTCCAAATTTACGCCAATCATATTTGTTGATGATTAGATCCATGAGACATTCAGAGATCTGACAAATCTCTTCTCACCAACTGGATAGGATATGGCTCTAATTCCAGTTGTGTCATTAATCAATACAAGGTAATTTCCCAATTGCTACAAGTGGATCCTTAGCACCCTAGTTCCCACCTTTATTTTTCACAAGTTTTAGATTATTATTCATCATTATTCCTCAAATTACACTCGATTTAGATTTCATCTTAGCCTAGTTCTAATTCTACTTAATTTTAGAGTACGTACAAGTTTCAGTCCCTGTGGATTCGACCTCGGTCTTACCGAGTTTATTACTACATCTGATCACTCCCCAAGTATAGGGTTGTGATGTAGTAATAAACTCGGTAAGATCGAGGTTGAATCCCACGAGGACTGGACGTCACAATTCAAATCTATGATTCTCCTTAACTAATCCAACAAAGAATGGAATGAACTACTAAGCACAATTCTAAGAGAAAAAATAAATAAATAAAACAATTAAGAACATGGAAGAAAATTCAATCAGAGAGAGAGTACTAGGACTTTCGAATCCACCCCTAACTATCCTAACCCTTGTTTTGTTTGTTGATTCACCTTGATCTAGATTGATACCACTTATTAGAGAAAGCACAGTCTGTGTCCTGAATCGGGCATACAGAATGTCTAATTCCTTTAAGCAATGCCATGAACAATACATCCCATGTCCTTGGTCGGGCACATGGTATGTACAATTCATTAAAGCACCCTGTTCCTTCCTCTATAGGAAACCTGTTCTTGATCAGACCCAAGCACCTGTAATAAGCATCCAAACAACATCCATCTATATACTTTGATCAAGTTCATAGATGGAGAAGTATGGAATTTAAACCCATAAAGCCCACTTAGAGAAAGAGACAAATTAATTAATATTCAAAGTAAATCAACCAATACAAGAGCTAATCAAATTAGGGGCTTCATCTCAACCCTAGTGAGAGATTAGTGACCCATGAAATTCATCAAAAATATTAAATAAAATTCATAAAAATAAGAACGTCAAACCAAACAATCTCTCTCTCTCTTCTTTCTCCTCCTTCTCTTTCTTCTCTCCCTGGCTCTGGATCTCGAATTCCCTGGATATGAATCCTTTCCCACGTCCAAAACTTCCCTTTTATAGCTGCTGGATGGCTGGAATCGGTGGCAAAGTCGTAGACGAACTCGGAGTACAAACTTTCGCAACCGTGATCGGTGGGCCCCACAGAAGTGTTTTCTGGAAAATCCACCCCGTCCATTGGATTTAGGACGAAATTTCAATCAAGAATGAGTGGTTTTAAACGTCCATTGGCGCGGCCCACAGAAGAAATCTCGAAAAGATCAGTTTTGAACGTCGCCGAGCAGCCCTTTTGTGGCCTCTGTATCACGCACGTGTGTATGCATGGGAGTGAACTATCAGCATGGTTTTGTAGTATTCATGGCCCTCTACACGATGGACGGATCAGATCGACCGGAATGTTGACGAGTGGGGCCCACTGTCTTCTGCAAAAACCGGACAGCGTCCGTTCCTTCACTGACGCTAACGGGGACGCGGATTCGCTGTGACAATGGTGGGGCCCATTTTGTAGTTATTTTGGGAAATCCACTCCGTCCATTGGATGGAGGAGAAAATTTCGGTCAGGAATACGTAGTTTTCACCTTCTGTTGACGAGACCCACACGTTATCTCTCTCTACCGTTCAACCTGCTTTTGAACGGTTAGATTTCCATAATCGCTCTTATTTGAAATTCGGCCACCTACACCTTGGTAACATTGACCTCAGACAGAGAATGGACGGATTGGATTGTCCGTTTGGACAATAGGTGGGGCCCACAACTCGTCCGAAATCGACCAGCGTGCGAACGCTGTTTCCAAACAGCGTTGCGAACGCGTTTGCGGAAGAAGTCGGTCAAACCGGCTTTTGACCGCTGGTTCGGTCCAGTGCACACCGAGTGCACTTGTGCATTGTCCACTCTCAACTCATGTGGGGTCCACCTTGATAGTTATCGAAAATCTAATCCGACCATCTGTTTTCTCACCTCATAAAATGGGATGAGACCAAATTTGAGGCATATCCAGATTGTAGGTGGGCCCAAAATCGATGGTTTGTGGGCTGATTTGTCCGTTGGGGCACTTTCCGAGATATCCAGAGGTTGAAATTTAATATGTACGGTTAATTTATGGCCCTCATCCCATGTATGAAGTTTCGAACTGATCGGATGGCGGGAAACATGTGATCTTGCATTCTGGACCCTTTTCGGGCCCCTTTGGCTTGCTTTCCTCAAATTCCAAGCGTGTAAAATCTTCAATATTGGTTTTCTGGAGTCCATCCCGTGCTCTGGTAATTTCGGAGTGTTAAATCCATGCTTTTAACATCATTTTGCTATACACGCTTTTTATTTCATCCTGCGACAAAACACAATTAAATTATGACATTAGGAGTTATGATTTACATAAAATCGTGCAATAACTGGGGTCTGATATGCAATATTTGACCCTCATCACAACCCCCAACCAGCATTTTGCTAGTCCCGAGCAAAACATGCGAAAAATAATTTCAGAAATAAAAGACAATTCCTGTAAACTTAAGTGACTTATGAACAGATAGTTGAGATGTGATCATTCTAAGATTCATGCATGGTGAGTGGGATTTTATCTCGGAATCAAGTTCACTGTAAATTTCATAATCAAGTTCAAAATATTAAACCATGAATTAGAACATCCTAAACATTGAGTTCCATTAGTGTATAGTGTAATCTCGGCTTACGATCATTAAGAGATCCAACTGTTAATTTCATGATATCATTGGTAATTAACAACGGAGTGCATGACGACTAAACCTGAATCCAACACTTGCCTTTCAGATTAACTTTTCATTCTACCATCATTTGATTTTCTTTATAAATAGTAATGCCGAAGAGGGGAATCAAATCTGCACCTATAGGGAGCAAACCTATGGTGAAAACTTGTCGCCTAACTCTTTTCTCATGTCAACTATGGGGAATCGAATCTTCATCTATAGGGAGCAAACCTATGGTGAAGATTATGTGACTAACTCTTTCAATTCTTCTTTATAAACTGACGTTAACAAATTTCTCAGGCTGGTTCCTTTCATGCCTAATGATTACCAAGTTACCATTTAATATCGAACTGAAAACTTAATGTGTAAGTGAGATCTGATATGGGAAATCATGGCTCAATCAATGTTTACAACTTCTAATCATGGATTAACAATTCAAAATTGACTGTGAAATCAAGCAGATGGCCGAATCCGAGAGTCATAAGTTACCAACATCACATATCTTATAATGTTAAAATCACAACTATCCTTCAAAATCACTTTAAATTCAACAGAAATTTCAGAAAAAATTTAAAAATTTTCACAAATTTTTGCTCAAGACCAAGAGAATACTGATTAGGTGACCTAATCTCCCACCCCCAACCTAAAATCTACATTGTCCTCAATGTAAAATAAATAAGCAAGCAATGCACATGGGACAACAAAAGTAAAAGAGGAGTGAGGGAAAGATAGTACCTGGACGGAGAATCAAGAGGAGTCCTCAGAAAAAAATATCATTGCAAAACAGGTAAGCACAAGAGAGAAATCAACATAAGAAAAAAAATAACGAAAAGAAAAACAAAAGAAGATCCTACCTATACCACTTTCGCAGGTGCTCTCGATTGCATTTAGCGCATGCAACAAGCCTTTAAACCCCTAGGTTACCCCTAGTGGACGAGTTGTAGTCTCGTGAGGGTTTGCAGTAATGTTACCCACAAACATTGATGGAACTAACTAGAAAAATGAAAATAATCAAACAAAAGACTGGGTTGCCTCCCAGGAGCGCTAAGTTTAACGTCTATCCTAAAACAGCATAAAGGAAACTACCCTAGTCCTAAGAAAGCAGGGAAAAAATACTCAGTCATGCTGCAAGGTTCCTCTTCCGGCCAGTATCTTGATAAGTTTCTCAGTAGATTTCTCAACAGGATCATCCAAAAGCCATTTTTGCAATAGGCTTGGACGCCCTGGAGCATGACATTCCAGAGAAACTTACGTACCTCATCAAAAAATTTTCGTTGATTTGCCTGAGGTATCCAGAGTATATACGATTCACCTGCGACAGAAGAAGTTTCGAAGTTAGTATCCCATGGTGAATCAGAGACTACACATAGATGAAAGTCAGAAAAATTCTCAGAAAGTGACGTAGTCTCAACACATTCCGAAGTAGCAGACTTCGGTTCAATTGTTAGCTCCTCCTCCCTTAATGATAAATATTCTGGATTTGTGGAAGGAGGGGCTTCAGAGTAAGGGTCCTCTCGGTCAGTGATGACTACCGAGATATTGTTTTGCAAGGCATTCACTATGTCTCTTATCATGAGATCGTTTGAATCTGCAAAGTGTGCCAAGCAATCATCCAAAGAGGTGGGACATTCAGCTGAGAGTGACTCATTTTTCACATTAGAGCTCGTGATGATCTGCCCAAGGAATCCATCGTTTTTTAACGTAAACAGAGGTGTGCTCTCTTGCTCCAGCCCTGCACAGACAGATTGAGGATCAGTATACGTAGCATTGATGTGTGGACTCTGTTCATCGATACGACTCAGAAGAGGCGATGAATCGTCATTATTCAATAGTTCAGATGGTGGCCTCAACTGGGTGGTTTCAAATTCAAGAGTCATATCGAGTATCTCGTCCATCTCCCGAATCATATCATCATGTAATTTAGAGGAGTGGTCCAAATACGTTTCACAAGAGTTGGAAGGGTCGGTTGTAAGGGGCCCGTCCTCTACCTTTAAATCAGACATGTTAGGGGAGGGGAGTGGCTCATTATGACCGACCACTTCGTGTACGTCTTGATCATTGACTTGGACCAAATTTGAGATTGATGCGAAGGGAATTTGGGTTGCACATTCATAATCATCTTCCCAATATGCATCATCGTCTACTTCCATGCAGTGCACACTTGGGATGGGATCGCTTTCCTCACACTCTATTTCCAGATTGGGTTGAGGTTCGTATAAACTAACCTCTTCCTCTTTATTGAACTCAAGCGTGTCATGTGAGTGGGGTGTGTCATCATCATTATATTTGAAAGACAACCATGTTTCTTCCCCATTCTTTTGAACAGTCATTGAGATCGACTCATCGGGGAATTGAACCGTATGCTCATTAATAGAATCCAACTCCTCATTCCAAATTCCAGATTTCGTTAAAAGCGAGTGAGGATCACTTTCCTCGCATTGTATTTCTGGATTGGATTGTAGTTGGGATGAGCGAGCTTCCTCTATCCTTTCAATGCGCGAATTGAGTGCTTCTAATGATTTCATCAATTTCGCAACATGTTGGTTGAATAGTTCTGGATCAAAACATGAATCCTCTTGGATCGTTTCTGGTTGGATCTCAAAGGTATGGGATCCAAGAGAATAATTATTACAATATGTTGTTGGTTCAACTTCCCAGTTTTGATGGTTCCACTGGTTATAGTCATACTGATCATACATGGGAGAATATGATGGTTGATAATAGTCCTCATTCCCATAATTATGATCGTATACGGCCCTATTAACCAATGGAACATAACGTTCTAGTCGGTTCTCAATATCTGTTCTCGATGGAGAGAAATCTTGAGGTGTATGTTAAATTCCACAACCTTCAGGCATTTTCCAATAAAACCTATCCAACTCAGCATATGCATGTACCCACGATTCCATGGTAGAATCTTAACTCTGAGTCTAATCCTAGAAGAAATCAAAATCCTACAGCAATACCGAAAGTAAAGGAGAAGTTAGAAAGATGTTACCAGAGTAGAAGTTCCTATGTTAAAAACCAAGTTAGAAGATCTATCAACGACCCTACAAGACAGAAAGGTTAGTTCTAAAAATTAATTGATAATAAATAAATAAATAAAAAATCCAAAACTAAAGTTAGTAAAATCCTAAGACTACGAATTATGATAAGAGAGAATCCTAAATTTAATTTGGAACGAAACAGTCCCCGGCAACGGCGCCAAAAACTTGATCACTCCCCAAGTATAGGGTTGTGATGTAGTAATAAACTCGGTAAGATCGAGGTCGAATCCCACGAGGACTGGACGTCACAATTCAAATCTATGATTCTCCTTAACTAATCCAGCAAAGAATGGAATGAACTACTAAGCACAATTCTAAGAGAAAAAATAAATAAATAAAACAATTAAGAACATGGAAGAAAATTCAATCAGAGAGAGAGCACTAGGACTTTCGAATCCACCCCTAACTATCCTAACCCTTATTTTGTTTGTTGATTCACCTTGATCTAGATTGATACCACTTATTAGAGAAAGCACAGTCTGTGTCCTGAATCGGGCATACAGAATGTCTAATTCCTTTAAGCAATGCCATGAACAATACATCCCATGTCCTTGGTCGGGCACATGGTATGTACAATTCATTAAAGCACCCTGTTCCTTCCTCTATAGGAAACCTGTTCTTGATCAGACCCAAGCACCTGTAATAAGCATCCAAACAACATCCATCTATATACTTTGATCAAGTTCATAGATGGAGAAGTATGGAATTTAAACCCATAAAGCCCACTTAGAGAAAGAGACAAATTAATTAATATTCAAAGTAAATCAACCAATACAAGAGCTAATCAAATTAGGGGCTTCATCTCAGCCCTAGCTGAGAGATTAGCGACCCATGAAATTCATCAAAAATATTAAATAAAATTCATAAAAATAAGAACGTCAAACCAAACAATCTCTCTCTCTCTCTCTTCTTTCTCCTCCTTCTCTTTCTTCTCTCCCTGGCTCTGGATCTCGAATTCCCTGGATATGAATCCTTTCCCACGTCCAAAACTTCCCTTTTATAGCTGCTGGATGGCTGGAATCGGTGGCAGAGTCGTAGACGAACTCGGAGTACAAACTTTCGCAACCGTGATCTGTGGGCCCCACAGAAGTGTTTTCTGGAAAATCCACCCCGTCCATTGGATTCAGGACGAAATTTCAATCAAGAATGAGTGGTTTTGAACGTCCATTGGCGCGGCCCACAGAAGAAATCTCGAAAAGATCAGTTTTGAACGTCACCGAGCAGCCCTTTTGTGGCCTCTGTATCACGCACGTGTGTACGCATGGGAGTGAACTATCAGCATGATTTTGTAGTATTCATGGCCCTCTACACGATGGACGGATCAAATCGACCGGAATGTTGACGAGTGGGGCCTTGTCTTCCGCAGGACGGACGTGCCGTCCGTTCCTTCACTGATGCTAACGGGGACGCGGATTCACTGTGACAATGGTGGGGCCCATTTTGTAGTTATTTTGGGAAATCCACTCCGTCCATTGGATGGAGGAGAAAATTTCGGTCAGGAATACGTAGTTTTCACCTTCTGTTGACGAGACCCACACGTTATCTCTCTCTACCGTTCAACTGCTGCTTTTGAACGGTTAGATTTCCATAATCGCTCTTATTTGAAATTCGGCCACCTACACCTTGGTAACATTGACCTCAGACAGAGAATGGACGGATTGGATTGTCCGTTTGGACAATAGGTGGGGCCCACAACTCGTCCGAAATCAACCAGCGTGCGAACGCTGTTTCCAAACAGCGTTGCGAACGCGTTTGCGGAAGAAGTTGGTCAAACCGGCTTTTGACCGCTGGTTCGGTCCAGTGCACACCGAGTGCACTTGTGCATTGTCCACTCTCAACTCATGTGGGGTCCACCTTGATAGTTATCGAAAATCTAATCCGACCATCTGTTTTCTCACCTCATAAAATGGGATGAGACCAAATTTGAGGCATATCCAGATTGTAGGTGGGCCCAAAATCGATGGTTTGTGGGCTGATTTGTCCGTTGGGGCACTTTCCGAGATATCCAGAGGTTGAAATTTAATATGTACGGTTAATTTATGGCCCTCATCCCATGTATGAAGTTTCGAACTGATCGGATGGCGGGAAACATGTGATCTTGCATTCTGGACCCTTTTCGGGCCCCTTTGGCTTGCTTTCCTCAAATTCCAGGCGTGTAAAATCTTCAATATTGGTTTTCTGGAGTCCATCCCGTGCTCTAGTAATTTTGGAGTGTTAAATCCATGCTTTTAACATCATTTTGCTATACACGCTTTTTATTTCATCCTGCGACAAAACACAATTAAATTATGACATTAGGCGTTATGATTTACATAAAATCGTGCAATAACTGGGGTCTGATATGCAATATTTGACCCTCATCAACATCACAACCCTATACTTGGGGAGTGAACATTAATGGGCCACATCACATGGTCCTAATATACGTCACGGTGGGCCACATCAAGTGGGTTATATCAATGGGCCGTAACCCATGGGCCCCAAACACATCTCAATGGGCCTTAACCCATGGGCCACAAATACATCAAGATGGGCCTACTCAAATGGGCCTTATAAATATCGAGGTGGGCCTCAACAACGGGCCACAATACATCAATATAAGCCCCATTACATGGGCCTTAAGTATATTAAGTGGGCCACACCAATTGGGTCCCATGCATATCAAATGGGCCATATCCCATAGGCCTTGAATACATCACAATGGGCCTCAACCCACGGGCCCTAATACATCACAATGGGCCTTAACCCATGGGCCCTAATACATCACATCCAAATGGTACCTCACTCATGGGCCTCCAATACATCAAACGGGCCTCATAACGTGGGCCTTATGTACATCAAGGTGGGCCTCAACAACGGGCCACAAATATATTAAAGTGGGCCTCCTCAAATGGGCCTTTTGTATATACCGAGGTGGGCCTCAACAACGGCCACAAACACAACAAGGTACAATATATATATATATATATATATATATATATATATATATATACATACATACATACATGAATTATCTCAAAAGATCGGCTGGACTGCACTCCAAATAATAGTAGTGACAGTGATTTCCACCGTTAAAATCCTATAGAGCCCAATAATGGAAATAGATGAAGTGAAGGCAAAAACATTAGCTTGATCGGCACTATCGTGGCCCTTAAGAAGTTTGAACGGTGAATGTCACTATCCCTGCTATTTTCTAGTGGTGAGGACCCACTTGAACTAGGGATCTGACTCATTCTTTAGCTCATGCCATAAATTGAGCTTTCAAAATGGTTGGCTGGCTTGGATGCAACACATGCATCATGGTGGGTCCCATAGATGGACGGCGAGGGTAAAACAGGTGGGGCCCACGTAACTTGGTGACGTCACATACACCAGCTGTATAGCTGGTGTACGGCATGCCAGCCACTCCACTTCATAAGGCGGGTCCACACGTGTGGCCCACCATAACATTTATTTTCCATCCAACGTGTTCGTAAGGTCATACAGACCCAGGCCCACAGTAGTATTTACTTTCCACCCAACCTGTTGGTATGGTCACCTAGACTTGGGGCCCACCACAATGTTTATTTGCAATCCAACCCGTTCACAGGGTTACACAGACCTGGATAAAAAGGGAAACAAACTTCATATTAATCCAAAACTTCTGTCCCAAAAGGTTTCAATGGTTGACATTCAATCCACCACTATTTCCTTGATGTGGGCCCACCAATTAAATGGCTGGATGGAGTGGATAACACGTACATCATGGTGGGTCCCACAATCCAAACACTGGACGGTGCGGATAGAGCACATACACCTTGGTGGTTCCCACCGTCCATAGCCGTGGACGGCGTGAACAAAACACATACATCAGTGGCGGGTTTCATGTGGGGCCACCATAATGTTATTTTGCAATCCATCCCATTGGTAAGGTCACACGGACCTAGGTAAAGATGACAAACAAATTTCATCACGATCCAAAACTTCTATGAATACCCATATGCGTTTCCATGGCACCCGTTCAATCCTGCTGTTTCCTATGGCGTGGGCCACCTGAGCCGTGTATACGGCTGATTTTTGGTGGGGGCCACTTCCCCAAGGGGGCCTACAAAATGGACGGTGTGGCTGTTCAACACACATCACGGTGGGGTCCACGTATGGTGGCAGCCAAGTAAGGCTCCCACCCTCTCCGTCACTAGACATTCAGGGACTTGTTTCTTTTTGTTCTTCTCTTTCTTCCCTTAATTTTTTTTCCATTTTGTTCTACTATATGGGGCCCACTAGTAAATAATCCATTCCGTCTATTATATTGACCAGCTTTCTATGGAGCAAACGAGTCAAATGATGGATAGGTCCACCACTTATACACACAATAGTAGGTATTAGAAAGTTCTAATGGTGGGAATTTGTTTCCCTCGGTGGGGTCCACTAAGAACTAAGATTTGTCTCATTTTTTGACTCATAGCCTAAAACTACATAGGAAAGGTGGTGGATGGCATGGATTAAACATATACATCAAGATGGGGTCCACGTCCCCATGGTTTACGTGAGACGGGTGCTCCTACTACCACCATCGGTTGTGGTGTGGTCCACCTGTTAGTTGGATCAAGTAGATTTTTGGGCTACACGGCTAAAATGTACTAGAAAATGGATGTATGGTGTGGATCTAAGAAATACATCCATATGGGTCCCATGAGTGAAAACTCACTCCAAACCTCCCATTTAAAAAGGTAAGAAATGACGTGGGTAACCCAACCCTTAGTATTTGTGGTATGACCCACCTGAAATTCAGATTAGCTTCATTTTTCGGTTCAATGCCTAAAATAGTCTAGGGAATGGGATGGGCGGTGTGGATTGGATCAATGCATCAAGGTGGAGCTTGTATGAGTGGCTCATCCAAAAGCCTAAAAAAACCAAATTACTTTTCAATGAGTACACCTCACTGTCAGTTCACTCTCCACAAGACGATGGACGGATGGCGTGGGTATTCATAACATGAAGGTGGGTCCCACGTGTGGGGACCACAGCTGGTGGGTCCCACGTGGACGTGGTCCACTTGATCAATCTGATATTTGTGTTTTTCCCATCCCCATTTAGGTAGGGCCCACATGGTTTGGACGGCCATGGGGTCCATTTGATGGACGGCTTGGACATCACATACATCCAGGTGGGGTTACATCCGGGTGGGCCACACAGCCATATCACCACACCAAAATATTGAAAGAGAGAGGGAGAGAGAGAGAGAGAGAGAAAAGCACCCACTTCTAGATCGACTCCTTCAATCCTACGGGTCCTGAAGCCTTCTATCTAGCATCCTTTTCAACGGTGGAGATGATCATTGGATGGTGGAGATGGGAGATAGGGAGGTGGGCCACACTAGATCTCTCATAGGAGCCATGGACATGGGTTGCTCCATGGAGAGATTGCTTGGAGAAAAAGAGATGAGAGAGGAAGTGATGTAAGAGAAGTGATGGGAGAGAGATGGTGAGGTGATGGGAAAGTTGACTTATGGGGAAAAGGGGAGGAGTGGTTGCTTGTAAGGAGTTATGGTTAAGGGTAGGGGGTAGGGGGTAGGTTAGGTTGTAGAATAGGGTGATGTCATCCTTAGGATGACATCATCCTTATTATGATTATGGGAAAACGTGTATACTATGGCCCGCAATGTGCGGTCCACTGCCATAATTGTGCACGGGTCATATCTTGGGATCTAGACGTCGGATTGACGCATGAGACGCGACATTGAAATCGTAGCAACGACATGGTCGCAATGACATAGGCCTCAGGTCGAATAGACTCAGGTGTACAGGACGTGACTCAGAGCCGAGCACAAATAAAATTTACAGGTCACGGGTCGCCGGAATTTGACAGGGAGGACCGCGGAAGCCTACGGAACGATACAGTCTAGGACATGGGTCTTACAAAAAACATTAGCGACGGATAAGGTCTGTCGCTAATACGAGTAAGTGACGGACCTCAAATCGATTGTTGATCCGTCAGAAATTAGTGACGGATAAGGACCATTGCTAATATGAATAAGCGACGGACCTCAAATCCGTTTAATGTTCAGAAATTAGCGACGGATTTGGTCGGTCGCTAAAATATCTGTAAATAAAATAAAATATTAATAATTATTATGATTATTTTTTTAATCTTGCACCTGATAGTCATTCAAAAAATAATTCACACTATTGTTCGATAAGAATCCTATTCACAAAATTGGTAATAACTCAATTCAATAAAAGAGAAAATGACGCAAGTGGCCCACTCCAACAAAAATTAACTTTAACCCTCCTAATTAAACACTTCTCCCTCTTAAACTAGGACCCATACAAAAGAAATTATCCGGAACTTCAACGGTTGGCTTTGCCTAGCCTTGAATTGGCTACTTAGTATCTGCTCTTATTCAACCTTCTTTTGGCGACTTAAGGGTTGTGAACTTGTTTATTTCATAAATCATTTAAATTACGAATTTTATAGAATCTGTTTCTATTATTTCTTACTTTTTTGCTCGTGAATTCAAGAAGTCTATGTGAGGAGAGTCGAAAGAAGCTCCATGGCTTTGGAGTAGTTATCTTCAAGGAAAATGGTGCTTGATCTCATCACGTTCATCACAAAATGAGATGGGAATTGCCAGTAACTCAAGGGCGGGCTTGAGGTGCTAGCCTTATCACCACATGGCTCGTATATGACGTGGAGCCACACTTACAAGCTTTTTTATTGGATCACATGAGGGTTACATGGCCCTAAAATCAGGGGCTACAGGCAAGGCAATTTGCGACGTTTCAAAATGTTGATTTTGGTCAACGTGGGCCCATTCTATTTACACCCCTCGACACATGTCAATGCCACGTGTACTCCATCCGGCACACGTTCTTATTTCAAGCTGTTGGGTTATTTTCATTCACCCCAAACTGAATGTCCACCAATCTTTTATTTAGGCAATCAAAGTACCGTAATTTTTGCCAATATAGGCCCACCGTCTTGTGTGTTTGCCATCCAGCCACGCAATAAGTTAGCCCCACCATGATGATAGAGTGGTCCAAAAGTAAAGTGGCAGCAGACCCGGATATGCGGCTTCCAATAAGTTTTTAATGGTAGATGTTCAATCCCCATTTTATGGTGATCCACTTTAGCCTCGGTTCTGCAACATTTTTTGAGCTCATATCCTAAAATAATCTGAAAAAAAAAAAAAAAATGAATAACGTGGATAAAATTCATACAATACAGTGGGCCTATAGATTTGAAATAGTGACTATCATCGTCATATTTATTTATTTATTTATCATTATTTTTCACAAGAACTTACTCCATACACCCTAATACACTCACACTACAATGGGTGCTTGAACCCATGACCTTGTGTTGAAACTCTTGTGAGTTTACCACTCAACCGTATGGTCGCAAACATATTATTGTCATATGTTATACATGCATAATGCATGTTGTGACATATATTACAGTATAAATCTCTATGTCATGAATAAAGGTGCAACTCATGCAGTTTTAGCTAGGGTCAACCCAACTTCAATCCAACCTTAAGAAGAGTTAGCACAAGAGCCAACCCAACCGAAGGTGTTGAATCCTAAGCCCTATCTTATTTAGGCAGGGTTAGGTTACATTGGCTTGGGTTGGGCGAGTTGTTGTAACACCTTTAGCTAGCTAGTAAATAATACAAAAAATAAAATTTTATTATATATATATATATATATATATATATATATATATATATATATCTATATATATATATTAAAGTAATACACCTAACTATTGAAATGGTATTAGCACAATGAACTCTACTATTACAACTCACAGACAAGCAAAAGTAAAGAAATGGAGGGTGTGGATCTCGCATGTGTAACACGATGTGCTCCAGGTTCGATGAATCTGTCTTCTTAACAATGGCATGACCCATGAGTCGTGAGTCATGAATATTCAATCCAAAGGCCCTAATGTAAAAGGATGGAACACGTGTAGAGGATTTGCCGAAGATGGTGACGAGGACATACATGCCAAGGATGGAACAGTACGTGGAGAGAACTTTCCGAAGATGGTGATGACGACATACTGTCAAGGATCATGCGATGAACAAAAAGAAAGCATCTTGCTCTTCATGCAGGTCAAGCTCGCATCAACCTATATATATATATATATATATATATATATATATATATATATATATATATGAAATGGTACGCGGTACTATCATGGAGCGTGTGTACTAACAAGCTAACAAAAAAAATAAAAATGGTACTATGAAGTCGATCTGTGTGGGCCCCACCGTTATGTGTGTTGGAAATCAACACTATGATAGATGCAACATTCCATGGTTGGCCATGGGCTTAAAAATCAACTCAATCCATGACTTGGGTGGGCCACACCACATGCAATAGTTGAGAGGGGTTATCCTCCCATTAAAACATTCATAATCATTTATTGGGCTATTGAGATGTGTGTTTTACAAATCCAGACCATCCATTGTGTGTCCCACTTAGATGAGGGGTCAGACCAAGTTTCAGCCGCATTCAAAACCTTGGTGGTCTCCACCAAGTGCTTTTATATATTTTAGGCATGTATTCACATGGTTTTAGATGGTATGGCCCATCTGAATTCCATATACCGCTAATTTTTGGGATATCCCATAACCTAAAGGAGACCCATATGCATGGTGTTGATGTCCGACACATAACTGTGAGGCCCACACAGCTCAACCTCATGGGAAGTTCCCATGAGGTCAACCTCACAGTACCGTTTCCATATATACGTGTGTGCGTGCCCATGCTACATGCGCACATGTCGCATACACTCACCTATCCACTTAGGCACATGTGCGCCTTTACACATGTGTCATGGGCCCAAAATCTGAAGAGTATGTGATGCAGCACCCTATGAAACCCATGGAGACCAATTTTCATCATGATCCAAAACTCTGGTGGACCATAGCAAAGAGATGCAAATCAAGGGAAGAAATTATTTTCTTTTGCCATGATCCACCAAAATTTTAGATCAAGGTAAAAATTGGGCTATGGAGGTTTTATGGATGTTCTGCATCATGTCGACTGTTTAGATTTTGGGCTCACATCACGTGTGTGTAAGGTTGCATTCGGATTGAGTTGGGTTAGCTGAGGCCTCAACTCTCAAGTTGGTTTAAGTCGTAGATTTTCAACCCAAAACCCAACGTCATCGAAATTTCAGGGTCCAACCCAAATCGGATTGACCCAACTTGACTTTAGTGTCAGTTTAGGTTAGAGTTGAACAATGCAAACACGATTTTAACTCGAACGACCAATTTAAGTCGAGTTGGAAATATTGGTGCTTCTAACAATAAATATGGTAGAAAAAGAACATTCAGAGATAGATTAAATTAGAAATGAAAATTAGAGAGAGTTGAAGTATGTTATTGATTGTTGTCTTAAAGATGGATTTATCTAGATATTTTCAAGACATTTTTTTTTATTTCGAGTACAAACTTTTAAAGATAACTTAATATAAAGGCTTTTCCATCTTTCTTTTTATCTATGTTTAACAAAACCGCTTCAAAACAAAAACCAAAAAAATATGATTTTTCTATATTTTAGCTCTCTTTTTTTAAACAAATATTGATGTATTTGGGTCGGGTCGGATTTGGTGACATCGGGTCAAGCATACGGTGCTTCGAGTAGGTTTTGGGTTGGATTGCTTGGGATGGAATTTGGGTTGGTCCACTTGAGGTCAGGTTGAGCTCCGGTTAACCCTCAACCTAACATAGCCTACTTGCACCCCTAGCATCTTTCTAGCATTCTATTACTCGGGAGGGAACTTAAATGGAACAGCTTTGATATGGCTTTTGAAGTGGGGATTCTGTCTACTCCACGTTAGAATTTGTATGCAACATCCAAGCCGTTAAATAGGTGGGTTGTATTTGATATGTACCTTAGCCCAAAAATTATACTGATCTAGGCTATATTTGTATATTTTATGTAAGTTGTTGTTTGATTCCTTTAATCGTTCACTTTTTCATACATTTATGGCCCACCCAATGACAAGATTTGTCTAATGTTCTAGGTAAAACACAAACAAAAGGATCGGAATCCTCCACAACACCTGTAATAGGTATTAAGGAGTCACTAAATTAAATACCCTAAATCTATGTGGCCCACCCTGTTGTGGGTATGAAATCCACTCTCCATCAGATGAAGTTACATGTTCAGCGTATTAAAATTGTGACACCAAAATTGCCATGAGTTTATTCACCTTTATAAGCCCAATATGAACCATGTTTTATATGCTCACAAGACCCAAGTGTTAGTGGACCATTGGAGGGATATTTTTTACATTTTCATCTTGAAATGGTGGCTTTTAGGATTAGTTTTGTTAGGGTTAAGAGAGAGTTACAATGGGATTGTGTTTTGGTGTTTTAAAAGCCTTTAAGAGGATAGAGTTAGGGTTTTTCTTGTTAATTCTTTCCATTCTCATAATATTCTTTGAATAGTACTAGAATAATTGTCACTTTGTCCTATGATTTTTCTTCTTTCGCAATGGTTTTTCAGATAAAAAATCATATGTTCTCTATGTGGTTACTTGAATTTATTCATTTTCTCTTATTTGTTTCAATTCAAATTAAGGTGCTTCTGTAGGGTTTGTTCTCCAATAAGTAGTATCAGAACGAGGTTGGTTTGTTAATTTAGATTTGAGATATAGCGTCATGGGGATCGAATATGAAATTTGAAACATAAAAATTCGTAGGTATAAACAACTTTCAACAAGTGCTATAGTATGCACTTTTTGAGAAAGTGTATTGTCTGAAATATGTCAAGGAAGAAGATTGGAATGATTTACATCAAAAGGTAATTAGTACAATACAATTGTACTTGGCCGATGAAGTCATTTACAATTTCATAGATGATATGACTACTACAGGTTTATGAGTAAAGTTGGAGAGTATCTGCATGAGAAAACTTCTCACAAATTGTTATTTCTAAGGATCAACATTATGCTCTGAAAATGGTAGAATGGTCAGATCTATTTGAACATATTAACACGTTTAACCAACTTATTTACAAGTTGACAAGTGTTGAGTTGAAAATCGAGTAAGAAAAAAGTCCTAATTTTGTTGCCATATCTCTCAAGTAATTCAAATACATGGTTGATACTCTTTTTTATGATAGAGATACTTCGAAAATCAAGACCATTATCACAACTCTTCAATTAAAACAGTTGTGAGACATGCATGGAGAGTAGAACTTAGATTTCATTTATCTTCGTGGCATTAAAAAAAAAACCCAAAGCTGAATCCACGAACCCATACCTCTGGAGACACCATGCGCTCTCTCTACAACAGGTTTGACGGCTCATCTGAGTATGATGCGATTCATCTGGGACTCGTCTTAACAATGATCCATTTTCACACCACGAGTCATAGAGGGGCTGACTCAAGCGGACACGGCCCAACTTGGATGAGTCGATTACAGACTATAACAATTTGGTCCATCGTTCACTCGACTCATACAACTCATCCGGCCGAGAATTTGTACAATGTTGTTAGGTTTTCAATTAGGGCAAGTGGGGTCCATTGTCCAGTTATGGATTGCCATAAATGGACCACCCTCCAAATAATTTCCAGATTAGTAGCCTACAGCTGAACTGCATATATGCTGATAGATGATTAAGAAGAGAAATAATAACACTACAAATTCACCTAAAATAATAGAGGCGAGTGGATTGTTTGAAGCTGGGAATTTTTCCGAGGCATACTCCATCCAATATCCAATCAACAGACCAATGGTCTGGATTACCGAACCATGGGACCCATTTGTCAGAATTGAAAATAGAGGGCAAATTAGAACGAGTCAACCCCATTCTTCCAATACGCCTCGACTCGAGACAGGGCAAATCAGTCCGAGTCACTGAGTCTTCAAACTACTCCACTCGTTGTGAGATGATCTGATGATCGGAACCGTCCATCATGTGGATAATAGTTTACAAGGACCATAGTGAGAAACATGAGCTTAATGGACGATTCTAATCATCAATACATAAAGATGAATATAAAACAGAGAGAGAGAGAGAGGTGAATGATTATATATACAAACAGAAAGAAAGAAAAACAAGAGAGAGAGAGAGAGAGAGAGGTGAATGATTATATATACAAACAGAAAGAAAGAAAAACAAAGAGAGAGAGAGAGAGAGAGAGAGAGAGAGAGAGAGAGAGAGATATCTAGAACTGCCAGACCAGGCCATGATGATGACTACCATGGAAAGTAAAAATCCAATGAACCATCTGGTCTTCAAAACTGTACTCTTGCTCGCTTCTCCACCGTTCGATCATTGCCACTTCTGACAACATGGGGTCCCGGCACATCGGACATGAATGCCCCCTATGTTCTAGCCATCGATCCAAGCAATGCTTGTGGAAGACATGCTTGCATTTCAACTCTCTCACCTCTTCTCCTCTCTCGAACTTGCATATACATACCGCACATTCGGTGGGCCATGGTCCTGGCCCATTTCCAAACCGGATTACCGGAAGTGTTTCCTCAACCAACGCCAAATACCGGTTCGTCATGGACGAAAGAGCCGGATTCCGATAAAACCCAATAGACCTAGCTGCCGATCTAACGGTGAGGATTACTTCATGGACTAATAGAGAGAAGAAGATGATGGTTAGTACATAGAACCTGGATAATAAGTTTAAGAGGCGAGCAAGATCCATCTTTGTTAGAGAGAGAGAGAGAGAGAGAGAGAGAGAGAGAGAGATTTATAAGAATTGTTTTTTTTTTTTTGGGTTTAAAGTAAAATACACGAAATGAGTTGCTGAAGTCTGCTAACAACTAGCCCCACACGTATCCTCCCTGCATGCACGCTTGCAAGAAGCACACGTGCCAACATGCCATGTGGTGGTGACATCAGTGAAATTGCTAAAGAGATAAGAAAATGGATGTTTACCCGTTCATCACGCTGTAAGGTGACGCGGTTTGGTTAGTGACCCCAAGGCTGGCTGGCTAGCTAGCTAGTTGCAAAGCTCGGTGGGACCTATCATGATGTACGTGTTTTATCCATGCCGTCCATCCATTTTTCCAACTCATTTTAGGGCATGAACCCAACCACAAGGCAGATCCAAATATCAGGTGGACCACACCACAGTAAAACAATATTAATTAAAAATCTAACATTAAAAACTTCCCGAGGCCCAATGTAATGTTTACCATCCAACCTGTTGATAAGGTCACACATGAAGAGAAAACACAAGTATCAGCTTAATAGTTTCCTCTTGTAAGCGTCCAATCCTACATTTTCCTCTAGTATGGTCCACCTGAGGTTTAGATATGCGCGCCTTTTTCGGCTCATTCCCTAAAATGAGCTGGAAAATGGTTGGACAGTGGATAAAACACATACATCATGGTGGGTCCACGTAGCTTTGACACTAGCTAGCCGGCTAATGTGGGGTCACCTACCAAACTGCGTCCCGTGTAAAGACGGGTTTCTTACAAATGCTATGGGTTTCTTACAAATGCTGTGGGTACATTTTATTCTTTCATTTTTATATTTTTATATTTTTATTTTCAGTGGTTGTAATATAGTGGCATTCAACATTCACATTAATTCAGTAAAACTGTTCTTATTTTCTCTAATATTTCGATCAAACAATATTAACTTATCCTTATCTTGTGCAACAGTTTTGAGAGAGACGAAACCCACCAATAATAAATACAGGAAGGTCATTTTATAGTATGCACGTGTCATTAATATCAACCGTTGATCATGTGGCCTGTGAAGAGGGACATGTGGATTGCTTGGTCACGGCCGTACTTGAAGGTGTGTTGCGTGGCAAAGTTCCGTGGGCCCCACCATGATGCATGTATTATATCAACACCGTCCGGTGGGCTATCCCTGTTTTTCTTTTTATCTTTTTTGAAAGTAAAGACAGCTGGAATTAATGGACCATCCACATTTGCGAAGAGTCATTTTCGGGTGGGGGCAGTCATCTCATGCACTAGTCGGATGTTACACACGCTTGCCAGTTTGGCACGTATGCACCTCCAAACCTACCGTTTGTTGATCTTTGCGTTTGAAAGTTTGATTTTTCTTTGATTTGAAGAGCAGAGGAAACATGTCACAATCCATTGGCAGACTACAATGGGTTTTGTACTTTTTATTTTTGGGGCAGTGGTATCGTGTCTCAGACACATAAGGTGGACTCCGGTCCACAAATCGTACTTTGAACACCGATCCAGACCATTGATCTTGTGCTTCCTACCAAATATATTCCACAACCAAAAGATCATTACGATTAGGAAAAATCTTACACGTTCTTTGCACTGTTTCTAATTTAATTGCCTTTTAAGTGAGTACTTGCATCCTGACATTGTTTTTCTAAATTTTTGTGACGTTTTCAACAGTGGTCCACCCATGATGTCGATCAACGGATGAAATCACCATACATTCCGTGCCACCTACGGAGTTGATGGCTTGAACTTAAATAGTGTGTGCACGTGAGTACACGGTATGATTTTTCATTTATTTTTTATTTTTTCATGGGGATGTGCTTTGGACCTGTGACCGAAACGTTGCGTGTTCTTTCTCAACTAAAACTCCACCGTAGAATTTTTATCTTTGGTTGGCTACCTAAAAAGATTCTAGAAAGAACGATTTTCCTTTCTCCTTTTTGTCTTTTGTTTTTCTTCAGAGGAATTATAGGATTCTCGAAACATGGCTTTCGCTGCTCGAATTCTCAATTCTGACGAGAAGGCCTCAAGGGTCAGTGATCCAGACCATTGCTCTTTTGGGCCTCACCATGTATGGATGGTGCCCCAAAAATCTCCTTAATAGGAAAATACAAGAGGATATAGGATAGATATACAGCAACGGTCCACATTCAAATGAAAAGTGTCCGAAGATTAGTGGCTAGGATCTTTCAATATTGGATGGGTTTGGGATATTGTCCATCGACAGTGACCGTCTTTAAAACTGAAAATTCGCGGACAGAGGATCCCAGAGTGCAGTCTAGATGCTATTTAACCATCATTTTAAAAATGGTGGTGATCATCTTTTTGTAGACACGGCATGTGTATAACGCAATCTGGACAGTCCAAATGATGTGACTGGTGGTGGAAGAAGCATACCACGGTGATCTGAAGGTATCAACCATCAATTTTAAATAGTTGAGCCTGGACAGTTGAGCTTTTAAATTTTAACCGTTGGATAGCCCTGAACAGATGGACCACTTATTTTCAGGATATGATCCATCCACGATTTTCCCACGTGATTTGGTTGTCGGTATTGTTGCACGGCACGTGTACACGTTGGATGAGTCACCACCATTTTAACTGTCACGGTGGACTCACCACCCTTGTAATGTTCAACCAAAAATCTTGTAATGGAAGAGGAGTACACGAACCGAGCTACCTCGGTTAGCTTGCTGGACTCGACTTGAAAAAGCTTGATTCGACTCGATTCAAAGTTGAGATCGAGCCGAGTGGAGCTGATTTTTTAAGCTGGAAAATGAGTTCAGCCGAGTTCAAGCTAGCCAACTCGAGTCGACTCGGAACGAACCCCAACTCAGATCAAACCAATTCGATGACTCGGTTACTTGGATATTAATGTTGCTTGCCAGGTGTTTTAAGAAATGACTCAACAAAGTATGACCAGTGGTAAGGAAGGTATGTATATGAAGCTAATATTTTTTTTCTTAATTTTTACTAATTTTTTCTTGAATTTTATGTTGCTCGGAAGGAGTTTGATAAAATACCTGTAAAACCATTGCTGTTGTGTGAAAATTTAAAGGTATAGTTCAGATGTACGTGAAAATGCTATACATGCTAACTCGGCTCGATATTGGCTCGAGCTCAACATAAACAAGCCTGAGCTGCTGACCGAATTGAGCCCAGCCGGCTGGTTAGGCTCAAGAATCAAGCCAAGATAAGTTTGAGTTGAGGTAAGCTAGTAGCCGAGCTGAGTCAAGCTAAGGCCAACTTGGCTCTGTGCGACTCAATGTACACCCCTAGATCATACCAAGTTCCTACTCATATGAACTTACCAGGTGGGCCACACCTGTACAAATCATAAGAATGGTTATAACTTTGTATAAATGCGGTGAGCCACCCAAACCCATACCAGTAGGTCCGACCGTACGCACGTGTGAAGCGACATAGGACGAGTGCGAGTCGCATCGCGAATATGTTTTTATTTCTTCAAGAGAATGGCGTGTACGAATGCTCGTCATTCGACCACCATGACCTTTTCTGTTTCCAAAGTCTTCTTTATTATCATCATGTGAAAATGGTGATTGATACCGTGTGTAAATCATACACCATAACAACATCCTTGCTTCCAGGATCGTATCCGTCTATAGTTCCCAACTACCTTAGATTGGTTGTTTTTGGATGGTCGGCATGAATCGGGATCGGAACTGCTGGGCCCCATTAAGCAACGTAACAAGGCCCACCGGATGAACGAGCCAGATCATGGAAAGAGTGGCCCATCTTGCTTGGTCGAGCATTGAGTATCTCCTCATTCATCTAAAGGCTAGGATCATGCCATCAAAGAGATCGAGGAGTATGTGCACTAATTGGGCGGTTGAGATGACGCATGGACCAGGTTACGGAATTATTTTTTCTTAAAAAATGATGGTGACTCTTTGAACTTACTCACAGCCTAGTTTTATGGCAATCGGGGCCGTCCAAATAGCTGATCCAACCGTGGTTGGAGCTAACATTAACCATACATTCGACAACCATTAATTGGATAGTTGGGATTTCTCAGATCAGTTTCAAAGTGTATGTCTTGTTTAGCCCATCCAGACCGTTAAATTCATAGAACTCACCACTGATGAGGGAAGCTCAAAGCATTTTCCACGGAGGAAGAGGAAGATCCCAGGCATCCATTCGCCTGGCCTTTTCAATGGACCATGTTTGTAGATTTTCGCTAATTATCTATTTTTCGACCATCAAATAAACGGTTCAGATCACCAACCATGGACTCCACCATGGGCCCATCAGTTCCAATTGAAAAAATTGTTCAGTGGTGATGGGTTTTTTTTACCCGTCTTCGACCGGTCGTGAGCCCTGCTCGACCGGTCGAAAGACGTGCACGACCAGTCGTAGGTTTGAGTCGTGGCACGACTCAAAGTCCAACGACTTTAGGTAAGTTTTCTCCGAGGTGCTCGACCGGTCATAGGTGGTCCACGACCGGTCGTAGGTGGCTCTCGACCGGTCATGGCCTCCTCACGATCAGTCGAAGTTACGCAGATTCTTCCGCGATTTTGCGCGAATTTCGTTTTGCAAGTCCTTTCGTAACTGGGATACGGAAAAGAGTTTCCTAAAACTATAAAAAGGGGTTCTTAGGGTTTTTCTAGGCATGACAAGAGGATTTCCTAAAGCTTTAAAAGGGATTTGCTAAAGGGTTTAAGGCTATCAAAGGTAAGAGAGAGAGGAAAAGAGAGAGAGAAAACTTATAGAAAGGAGGTTCTACTCATGGATGTTATCTACTATGCAATTTATATCTCAACGCTTCTATGTCCTCGTAATCGGTTTGATCTCTTTGTTTTCTTTGTTTCTCTTATTGTTTATCCACTCCTGTGTGAGTGAAGAAGGTTGTAACGTTCTACTTCAGAGTGAATTTTTGATCTGGACAAGGTCCTGTGGTTTTTACCTCTTTGAGGGTTTTCCACGTAAAAATCTCTTATGTGGTGTGTGATTGATGCATTGATAGTTTTCATTACTTTATTATCCATAATTCTTGTTTGTTCTGGAGGACTAGATCCTAAGGTTTTGTGCAAGGCCCTCAACAAGTGGAGCCACCTCAGCTTAAAATCCCCACATGACTTCCCACCAATCGTGGCACTTTGGATTTAAAGGGTGGCAATGGGCTGGGTCATCCGCAGAGTTGGACCGGCTTTGAATTTATTACCTTAGCCCATGGACAGGATTTGGGCCCAGCCCGACCCGCTGATGCATCTTGAATGTTGACCGTTGATTTTGATGTTATAGGTGTATTTATACCTGCATGCATGTGTGGCGGACTTTATATGTGGATTGCTTCGATGGAGATCATTCAAGTGGGAAAATTGGAATTTTATCAATTTGGGCCAGGGCCAGGCCTACCCAGATCGGGCCATGGGTGTCTGCTGGTTCGCCTATGCCATTTTTGGGCGGGCTGGGCCTTGGACCTTAAGTTTCCGGCCCATTTCCACTACCATCTGGATTGGTACCGTAGATCCAGTGGGGTCCCTTGAATGGCCCACCAAAAGACCACAGGGATTAGATGATCCTAGCCATCTGACTAGTGTCCATAACATGAATGGTAAAAGAAATGGTTGATGGTCAATTTGAGTAGGGAAAAACAGAGGAAAGTGATGGGTAGGATCATTTGAGGTGTTTTTCCTTTTTTCTTTTTTTTTTTTTTTTTTTTTTCTTTTAAAGAAAAAAATTAATTAATTAATTAAGTGGGATAATATGGAAGCTAGAGTGTTGAGCTCTCAAAAGAAAAGCTAGCATTTCCCATCTTTTTTTAAAGAGTTGCAAGATCCTCGTGCCAGGGCTTTGGTTTCAAGTCTGACAAGCAGGGCCGACAGAATGATGCAGAACATTTCCATGCTTGGGCCCACCTGGATGGACCAAGTCACAGAAATCCCATTGTTATTAAACAATCTAAGCTGTAGGTTTTTGACCTTTAAATAAATAGTTTTAAAAATAAAAAGAAGACATATTTAATAATGGTTCATTTTTTAACTTAAAAAGGACCCAAGATTGGTGGCTAGGATCTCCCAATCAGGATCTTATTGACTCTTAACTGTGTTGCACTCCTCGTCTAATTTCCTATATAGGCTCAGTTCAAAATCTTGTCGACTCAGCTAAGTTACAAATCAACCCACTTGTTAGAAACATATACCATAGGGCAACGCCGTTAGTAATCTCCCCATGGTTTTAAGATTCGGAAGAGTCGTGAACAAGTCAGATTCCCAAATGCAACGAACTCACCCCCCCCTTAGGGAGTTGGTAAACTAAAATTTTATACAATCTGGTCCACCCATAAAATTTGACTTTGAAAGTAAATTTTCTTATTTGAATTTTTTAGATTAAATCGTAGAGCATTTGGCTAGTATTGTTTTGTATTTCATAGAAACTAGATAATTATGGTACGCATTCCTCATGACGTGTTATTACTTTGCCAATCCTTTAAATATATTTTAAAAGTTATTCATCCATGTGTAAAAGGTTGTTCTCCTAATTGTAGGTTATCATTGCCTCTGTGGATGTTATTCAATTGTGGACTAAGTGAGCCCCCATGTGATGATTGGATGCCCCAAAAATCAAGATTCAAGCCTATCTAATCAGTAGGTGGGCTCGTACGTTAGCAAACAATGAACGGTGGCTTAAAAAAAAACTACAGTTCACATGATGGTTGGATTGAAATAATTTATAAAATGTCCTACGTAACTTTCATGATGGGGCGATCATGCATGATAGGTTGGACCCTTTCATACACCCAAACATTGCTCCATGCACAACCTTGATAGAGTAAGCTTATTTTAGAACTAATAGAGGAGTTGACCTCTTAAGTTTTCTATTGAGACGGTTTGCATTTGTCACTCCATATTTGATTGCCTAAGCTTCAAATTATAATTGTCCCTGCAATTCTAGCCTGTAATTGAATTTTTTTAATTTGTGATGCAAGTAATGAATATGTGAGAGAGAAGTATAAAGAAAATAAGATTTTTATCATCTTAAAACATACATTATAATAATATATTATTATACTTATAATAAAATAGTAATATTCATATATTTAAGGGATTGACACAATTGACTTTATACCCGGTCAAGATCATGTAATCATTAATTGTGTTATAATTACTTATACGACCAATCACTTGATCATTCATTATGTGTGAATTGAGTGAATTGAGCCAAACGTATTGCGAGACTAATTACCTATAAGTGATAGATCGATTCTAGTGCAGTCATTGTATGAATATACTAATTCCATAAGTGAATGTCCTTATTATTTTATGCTATGTAACAAGGTTATGATGGGGTGATATTACTTTGATGTGCATTCTGTTGAGAAAAGTCTTAAATCGGAAGGTTTTGAGGTCGCTCGACCGGTCGTGGGAAGCTTCGACTGGTCATAGGAGACGCTCGACCGGTCATAGGTTCGAGTCCTTGTACGACTCAAAGTCCAACAAGTTTTTGCTGTTTTTTACTGTAGCCAGGACTGGTCGAAGGTCAGCTACGACTGGTCGAAGGTGGGCTACGACCAGTCGAAGACTCGCTACGACTAGTCGAAGGTTACGCAGTTTGTTCCGCGATTTTGCGCGAAACTGCGGATTTGAGTCCTTTCGCAACTAGGATGCGAAAGAGAAGTTTCCTAAACTATAAATAGGTATTCCTAAGGTTTTTCTAGGGTATTGTGATGAATGCAAAAGCTTTCTAAAGGGGTTCCAGGGTTTCCAAAGGGTGTAGCAAGGGTGAGATTCGAGGTTGTTCGAATCGGGTAAGTCTTTTCTCTTTGTAATTGATGCTTTCATAGTGATGATCTGTCGCTTTGTGCCGTGGTTTTTTCCCGCAAGGGTTTTCCACGTTAAATCTGTGTATTCTCTTGTGTGCTTGGTGCCATTGGATTACCATCCTAGATCTAGATCTGTGTGATTCCGCAGGCCAAAAATCCCAACAAGTGGTATCAGAGCAATCGGTTGGGGCACAGATCTAAATCTGAGGGATTAGTAATAATGGCAAGCGCTAGGTATGATATTGAGAAGTACTCAGGGAAAAATAATTTTGAGTTATGAAAGATCAAGATGATGAGTTCCTTAATCAAGCAAGGCGAAGATGGTGCTCTTGAGGAGCGGAAGTCCACTATGACTGATGGTGATTGGAATACTCTTGATAAGAAGGCATTATCATCGATCCGTTTATGTCTCACGGATGAGGTTCTCTACAACGTTATGAGGAAGAAAACTGCGGCTAAGTTATGGGCGAAGTTGGAGAATGTTTATGCGAAGAAATCCTCTGAAAATCGTCTGCACTTGAAGCGGCAGTGGTATAACTTCAAGATGGCAGAGGGTGGAGATCTGGAGGCTCACATTAGCAACTTTAATAAATTTGTTTACAAATTGCTGGATATGGAGGAAGTGATGAAAGATGAAGAACAAGCATGTATGTTGCTGAATTCTCTCCCGGCGTCTTTTGAGGCATTCAAGGACACTATGTGCAGCACGAACAAAACCCTGAATGTCGATACCGTTATCTCAGCCCTTCAAGAGAAGGTTATGAGACAACTAAATAGCGACATGGGGACGTCTTCTGATGCACTGTTTACAGTGGGTAGGAATTCTGAACAAGATACAGATTCTTCAAGTTCCAGATCCAAATCTAAGGGCAAGGGCAAAGGGAAGGTAAAGTGCTGGAACTGTGGGAAGGAAGGACATGTGAAGAAGGATTGTGGAAATTATAAAACGAAAAGGGAAGATTCTGAGGCTTTATGCAGGGAGGCCAACGCTGCCACGTTAAATGGATGTGATGGTGATGTTTTGTCTGTGTCTTCGCTCAAACGGTCATACGATGATCGTAAGGATGAGTGGATGCTAGACACAGGGGCATCTTTTCACATGACTCCTCATCGGAGTTGGTTCACCAGCTATAGGGAGTGCGATAGTGGACAGGTATTTATGGGCAATGATATTGCCTGTAATGTTGTAGGTGTTGGTTCTGTGTGCATCAAGATGTTTGATGGGGTGGAGCGTACCTTGACAGATGTGAGGCACGTTCCTGATTTGAAGTAGAATCTGATTTCTCTTGGTGTGCTTGAGACAAAAGGATGCAAGTACATAGGTATTGATGGTGCTCTTAAGGTATCCAAGGGGGCACGGGTAATCATGAAAGCGCAATGACTCGATCATGTTTACAAGTTGATCGGGAGCACTTCAAAAGGTGGAGCTACAGTGGATGTAGCGGATTTCACTTTTGCACGTGTGTGGCATGATGGGCATGGCCACATGAGCGAGTAGGGCAGGAAGGCTGAGACGTGCGGACAGGGATACAAAGCAGGTGGAGCAGCCACCTGTGAGAAGAATCACACGACATGATCGCAGGATATTGGCAAGGTACATGGACGACTCCAATATCGCAAGAGGATTCTTCTTCTATTCAGATGGTTCTAGGTGAGCCTGGTGCGGAGAAGTGAAAGGTGACCATGGGTGATGTGATGGACTCGTTGTACCAGACCGACATATGGGAGCGGGTGGAGCTTCCAGTGGGCCGGTGAGCGGTTGGATGTAGGTGGATCTTCAGGAAGATACAGCATAGATACAGGGCGAGGTTGGTAGCGAAGGGTTATGCTCAGAGAGAATGGATCGGCTTCTCAGAGATATTCGCACCAACGGTATGGCCGGTGTCTATTAGATCCGTGTTTGACGCTGGTTGGCCAACGTAATCTTGAGCTGGAAGGATGGATGTGGAGTTTGCACTTCTGTAAGGGAACGTGAAGAGCAGATCTACATGAAGCAACCAGGGTGGTTGGAAGTTAAAGGAGCTGAGAAAAGACTTTGCAGGAGGTCGTGGTTCGACCTGTCGCCTAGGCAGTGGTTTGATTATTTTCATGGTGGGACATTCAGGATGAAGGATTGAGGGGCTGCAAAGATGGTTCTCGGCGTTGAGACTGAAGGAGGAGTAGGCTTTGGTAATCACAGGAGGAATACCTTGTGTGTAGGTATTGATCAAGTATGTGATGAGCCAAGTAAAGCTAGAGAGCGTTCCCTACGCGTCTCTCCTTAAGTTTTCCTCAGGACATGTCCCAAAATAGATGAAGAAAAGTAGGATATCTCATGAGCCTTATTCGAATGCGGTGGGCAGTGTATGCCATGGTCTGGTTTAGACCGGTTATTTCATAAGCTATCAGTGTCGTGAGCAAGTACCCCGACAGACAATATTGGGTAGCGGTGAGATGGTAGGAAGACTACGTCATTCTTTTGTGAAGACAGGAGCAAAGGTGGTTGGGCATGTGGATCTAGATCCAGCAGACGTGATCAACAAGAAATTCCTGTAGAGAAGTTCAAGTTCTGTGAAACTTCTCTGGGCTCGGCGATGGCGGAAAAGAAGGACGGAGTGTGATCTTGAGCTATGATGTGAAGCAGAGATAAGAGAAGAGGTCAAGGAGCTACACAGTTGAAGATTGAAGACTTGGTGGAGATTGTTGAGAAAAGTCTTAAATCGAAAGGTTTTGAGGTCATTCGACCAGTCGTGGGAAGCTTCGACCGGTCGTAGGAGACGCTCGACCGGTCGTAGGTTCGAGCCCTTGTACGACTCAAAGTCCAGCAAGTTTTTACTGTTTTTTACTGTAGCCAGGACTGGTCGAAGGTCAGCTACAACTGGTCGAAGATGGGTTATGACCAGTCGAAGCCTCGCTATGACTAGTCGAAGGTTACGCAGTTTGTTCCGCGATTTTGCGCGAAACTGCGGATTTGAGTCCTTTCGCAACTGGGATGCGAAAGAGAAGTTTTCTAAACTATAAATAGGTATTCCTAGGGTTTTTCTAGGGTATTGTGATGAATGCAAAAGCTTTCTAAAGGGGTTCCAGGGTTTTCAAAGGGTGTAGCAAGGGTGAGATTCGAGGTTGTTCGAATCGAGTAAGTCCTTTCTCTTTGTAATTGATACTTTCATAGTGGTGATCTGACGCTTTGTGCCGTGGTTTTTTCCCGCAAGGGTTTTCCACGTTAAATCTGTGTATTCTCTTGTGTGCTTGGTGCCATTGGATTACCATCCTAGATCTAGATATGTGTGATTCCGCAGGCCAAAAATCCCAACACATTCCTAAGGCCATGCGCACATATTCGGCTTTGGGAAAGCAATCGAATCAAGATCGGATCATAAGGATAAGATAAAAGAAGATTGTAAATGGTTGCATAGTTATGGTGATGCACATAAGACTTATCTAGGGTGTGAGATTGAATAGATATTTAAATTTTATGTGAATGGTTTTGAAAAAAAATATTTGTATGTTATTATATTAATATTTTCAATTAGCTTTGATTGATTAAGTTTGTCAAGTTAAAATCCACTTAATCTCAAAAGTGAATAAGTGTATGTTATTATTAAATAGTGTGGAATAAGTAGTTTAAGATTAAGATAAATCACTTCTGGTCTACTTCTGAATTTAAGGTGATGTCATTCCCTGAGAAATGTCCTAGATGCCTTATTCTAGTTCCACCTTATGAAATGTGTAAATTGAATCTTCTAATTAGGAGAGAGCGTGGTAATTAAATATACATTACTACCACCATAACTTAAGAAAAGTTGGAGTTCGTCTATGATTAAAATTTCTTTAGGATAGGTTTATAAGTATAAATATAAGGCTTTAGTTTGAAATACTTTTTTTTTTCTCCACTCTAACCCCACATTCTAAAAAAATTCATTTCCTTCTTGAAATCTTTGTCCACCAAATCTAGATATCATATGATGTGTATGGTGTTTTGTTTCCTCATTGATAATCAGCATTTCTTGTAACTTTCTTGTCTTTCTGTGTTTTTATACAATAAAGAAGAAAATCATCGTTATACATTTGAAGTTATCTTGTTTTTTAAAATTTTAACACACCATTGGCAATCTTTAAAAAATGACAATAAATAACACACCATAAATTCTTTCTTGGGAAGAACATAAACTGTATAATTCTCTTATACCACAAAATAATTGTACTTGGTTTTTTAAATTTATTTAAGAAAGAAATTTTATGGTAGAGGTAGTTTCGTCATTTTCTCTAACCTAACTAAGGTTAAAAACTAAGAGAAAATCATTATATGTGATTATTTATAAATATATTATTTTTATGAGGTCATTTACATGCACCTATTATTTATGTAGTTATTTTCCAAAACCCCTTCAAATTAAACCATTCAAATTATGGGTCCCAATTCGATATATCATGATTAAAAAGTTATATTTATTTAATTTTTTTTTACTATAGCCATTTTATAGTTTATTAGGATTCACGATAAAAATTGTGACAAAAGTTTTACATGAATTATAAATTAATGTAACCCTCTTCCTTTATCTAAGCCCAAGAATGCTTATCTATAGAGCTCTAATGAGATCCCGTGCATTACGTACCATTTGTATGGTCGCACTCTAGGCATTTAACAGTTAAAATGAAAAATCTGATTGCCCTATTCCAACAAACAAGTATCCGTGAATCAAAGGTTAGGATTGATCAACCAATCTATTTTGAAATTGTCCACAATTTCATTTAAATTAATGTGGGCCACTCATGCAATCTATGAGTGCATGTGTATCAAGCATGGCAATCTTAACTCCATCAAAACCCAGAAGGAAATCTTATAATTGAGTTAAACACATGGTATTATTAACCATATAATCCACAGATTTTTATTCCCACAATAATGTTTCTGTAATCCAAACATTGCAAAGGTGTCATGCAACATAAATATGGGACGCCCCAATAATCTGGCTGATCAAAAACTCGAACCAGTGTAAAAACATGCCTAGACCTCCAAATTCAAGTGGGCTAAATGCATGGAAACCTTCCTCTGCACATAGCTGTATATTTGGATTTTTTGCATTCACATCATCCATTTGAACCGTCCAATAGATCCAGTCCCCTCTTCTTCCACTGCTGAGCAAACATCACATATTCATATGGTTTTAAACATCCGTTAGTGGTCCATCTTCTATGAACAATCTTCTATATCCATCTTGCATGCCATTAACTGGATGGTTTGGATCATCTGATCAGTATAAAGTTTTCAAGGCAAACCATTACATTGTCCATATTTTTGAAATTAAAATGATTATTTGACTTTGCATAAGCACACCCCGATCCATAGCTCAAAGGGTAGACTAAGTGAAAGATACCTCACACTGAGGTCTTGGTATCAATCCCTAGTGGGGGTGGCTAACAGTGAAGTGAAAGATACCTCATATACCTCCTCTCAACACTGAGGCCTTGGCATCGATTCCTACTGAGGGTGGCTAACAGTGAAGTGCAGCTAAATAAGTTTGGTTTATGATTCTTACTTAAAAGTATTTAATTATTTCAATTAATTTTAAAAAAAAAAAAACCTTTTTACTTTTCATTGGTTGCTGAAGAATTGCACAGGAGGGATGAAAGAGACAGGAAAAGCTGATAAGTAGATTGTTTATGAAACATACCTATCTTCTTAATGAGTAGAAACTAAGATAAGTGTTTTTTTATCTTTTTTTGTGGGTTAGCTTGTTAGTACACACCCATGTCAGTACACACATTCCATGTTAGCCACCCCCACAGGGGATAGATACCAAGGCCTAAAGTGTTGAAACTAAGATAAGTTACTTGTAGCGTAAGTAACTTATCTTAAGCAACTTAAGATCCATCCAAAGGACCCCAAGTGACAGGCTCGAAAGCTTCACAGACCTGACCAGCAACAAAGAGCCCTGTGCCACCGACGCGGTTTCGGTGGATCCCTGACTATAGGGCCCACCGTGATGTATGTGCCACAGACACGGTTTCGGTGGATCCTTGACTCTGGGCCCACCATGTTGTATGTGCCACGGATGCGGTTTTCGTGGCCATCTATGCTGTCAATCATTTGAATCAGCTGATGTTAAGGAGTCCAAAAATCAAGTGGGCCACACCATAGAAAAAAAGTAGGGATGAGGACGCCTACGATTGAAAATCAAGTGTGCCACAACTCAATGAAAAGTAGGGACGGGGACTTTGTGATTGAAAATCTAGTGGGCCACACCGACATTTTGGATCAAGCAGACACTTGGCTTTTTCCCTTCATCCTGATAGTAATCTCGCTGTGAACTTATTGGATGGCATATAAACATCATCAGCAAACGTTCCAATAGTCAACATCGCATTGCCATTGTTCCCAACGGTGTGGCCTACTTGAGTTATGGAATGAATTGATTTGTAGGATAACACCCTAACATTGTCTGGCGTAAATGATGGACGGAGTGGATGTCATATACACAGAACAAGGTGGACCCGACAGAGCTTTTTCGTGCAGATGTGTCATTTTCAAGATTTCGTAGCTTGTGACCAGATTCCTACGTTTTCTGGAGACAGAATCAGATCGAAGTGGGTAATGGTCGTAATCACGTTCATGAGGAAGTTCTCTTTTCTCTAGTGAGTCATTGCTGGCCTAAGCTTTTTCACGTGATGACTTGTTATAAAGTAGAGATGTGTGAAAGTGAAACTCTCCAACTGTTCGATGTATATTAAGAGGGTCTGGTCTAACTTTAGGGCTTTAATTGCAGGGCATTTCGGGCCTGTTTGGATGTAGATAATGAGGCCGATATCATTTTAAGGGGCCGTTTGGATGCACTTGAAAACCAGAATAAGGGCCCACCCGATTGCATTTTGCTTATTTTGAGTGGGTCCCACTATGGATGATCCACTGTCTACACTTCACACGCGGTTGTACTCGTTAGCCCATCTAGTAGGTTTTCCTATGGATGGACCACCATAAAAACCATGTGATCATGGCGGCAAACTTAATAAAGGTTTTGAAAATCAGTTGATATATTGGTGCATTACATGGTGAGGTTACTAGAATCTATTGATGTTGGCTAATTTTAAAAAAATGTCATGCACCTGTATCAATTAATATTAGTTGAAACTATTTATGAAAATTTTTACTTTTTATTATCGTTTTCTATCTAACAAGCACATATGTCACTTTTTTATTAAGTTCAATTAAAATTACAAAAAATTCTTATAAAGATAAATTTTTATGGTTAGTGACACATCTGACATGTACATACATAACATGAGTAGGATGTATCGCAGGGTGACAACTTTTGGAGACTTAGCACATGCAACACAACGGGATGAGAGCATAGGTAGATAGTGACACATACCACGCATGGCCGTGTTGGCTAATGATGGGTGTAAGCTGAAGTGTGACATATGTTATGCATGTAGGGGTATAGGTAAAGATAAACAGTAGCACATGTGGTATATTTAAAGCCATGTGTGGCATTGGACTGCAGTCTACACGCCGAGACACTATTTGGCAAGTAGGAAAAACTAAGGTGTTATCTGTTTAAAAATCAATAATTTTGATGATTTTTCTATTTAAAAAAAAAAAAGTAGGAAATGGTGTTTTCTGATATTAGAAAAAAAAAAAAAAAGTTCTTCACATACAATCGAAAATTGAAATTTGATTCGGTAGAAATTAGCTTTCTTACGCTTTTTGGATGCAGATCCAAACGGTTCCAATTAGGGGTGTACATGAACCGAGCTAGCTCGGTTAGCTCGCTCAACTCAACTCGAAAAAGCTCAATTCAACTCGGTTCGAAGCTGAGTTCGAGCCGAGTCGAGCTGATTTTTTGAGCTCGAAAATGAGTTCGAGTTGAGTTCATGCAGCCCCAACTCAACTCCACTCGGATCGAATCCAGCTCAAATCGAACTCGGATCGAACCAATTCGGTGACTCGGCTACTTTGCCATTGATGTTGCTTACTAACTGTTTGATAAAATGACTCAAAGAAATGTGGCTGGTGGGGTATGTACACGAAACTAATACTTTTTTTTCTTTTTTTTTTTACTTAGAAGGTGTTTGAGAAAATACCTATAAAACTATTACCTTTGTTTATAAAACAATAAAATTTTAAAGTTGCAGTTCAGTGTTTGTAGAAATGCCTCAATAGTGAACTCAGCTCGATCTTGGCTCAAACTCGACCCGAGCTACTGACCGAACTGAGCTAAGCTGGCCAGTTAGGCTCAAGGCCTGAGCCGAGCTGAGGTCAACCACTATACGAGCCGAGTCGAGCCAGCTCGACTCGGTTCGGTACGCCCCTCGTTCCAATCCAGGTATCCCTTCCAACTTACCCAGATTATTCAAATGTCCACTACGTGATGTCGAGGACTAGTAAAGTGCTCCACTTGCGTGAGATGGAGCTAGGGACTTGGCAGGCGGACATATAAATAAAGTACGTGTATACAAGATCTGGGCCATGTAACAGTTACGTCTCATTTTGTGGATTTTGTGACAAAAACATCACAATGGAACAGTCATCCGATAGGCCCAAGTACACCTTGATTATGGACCGTTGTTCTTTTTCCTAACCATCCAAATTCTTATACAATTTACGATCACTTGATGAGTGGGACATGCCAGTTTCTTGGAAATTAGGTATTCATGATACTTTCTACATGATGAATGGTTCAGATCTCTCACAGGTTTTCCACGTTGGTCCGTATGCCGCGATGCCCCTCGTCTATATCACTCAGAGGAGATATCTGAGCATTCCTCGTCATTGTTGGGGGAGCGGATTAGGTGTTACCCGGTTAACACTACCTCACCGTGTGGGGCCCAACTTTTTTTTTTTTTTTTTAACATCCTCACCGTCCATACGTTTTTAAGTATCATTTTAAGACGTGATGAAAAATATTATCCAGATCCAATTCTCAGGTGAACCACAAAACTGAAAAAAGTGGTGAATGATCAATAAAAGCTTTTTGAGGGCCACGGTAGTTTTGTATCAAGCTGATATTTATACCATGAGTTCAGCCAATTTTCCCTTCATCCAGTTCTGGTTGACCTTATTAACGGGTTGGATGGAAAGGACACGTTACGTTGGGCATTACCGTGGGCCTTAGGAAGTTTCTAATGGTGGACGTATAATCACCGCTGTTTCCTGTGGTGTGGTCCATCTTAGATTTAGATATGTTTAATTTTTGGAAGAACCTACTAAAATGTGCTGTAGAAACGGATAGACGGCGTGGATATACATGAAATCATTAAGGTGTGCCCCACTGTATGGGTAACAGTGTAACACCCACCCTCGTAATTCCTAATCCGGGTAACACCTAATCCGCTCCCGCTTGGTGGTAGCCCGTCCGCCACGGATTGCGTAGTGCGCGCCGCGACACCAACATCGGTGGTGTGTTAACGTCACCAACTTATGTGGGCCCACCATGATGTATGTGTTATATCTACACCATCCATATACTTTTTAAGATTATTTTAGGGCATGGCCCAAACCTGATGCAGATCCAAGCTCAAGTGGACCACACTAAAAAAACAATGGGCCATTGACCACCACCATTGAAACTTTCCTAGGCCCACTATGTTTATTTGACATCCAAGCTATTCATAAGGTAAGACAGACCTGGATGTAGGGAAAACACAAATATCATCTTGATCCAAGATTTTTGTGGCCCCAAATTTTCAATGGTGGGTGTTCAATCCCAACTGTTTTCTGTAGTGTGGTCGATTTGTGCCTTGGATCTGACTCATTTTCTAGCCCATGCCCTAAAATAATTTCGTTAAATAGATGGACAGTGTAGATATAACACATATATCATGGTGGGCAAAGAGAACTTAGTGACGTGAACACACCACCGACGTTGGCACACCACGCAATCCGCGTCCGTACAACTACCTCTTCCTGCAATACGGCTCCTACTAATCCAGTGCTTCTTCAAGGCCCGCAAGGAACTCAAACACGAGGGTAGAAAATCTGATCTGTGCATCAGGTGGCCCACCAAAGGCAGCCCAAGAATTAGTCTAGTCCATTGATTAGGCGATCCACATTTGTACGTTGAATGTGGATCGTTAATTTTCTTTTTCTTGATTGCATGTGGGGCCACCTAATGCATGTAGCTGTCTGATGTCTCATGAGTCATGAACAGGTCACCTGCAACGTGGGTCCCGCGTGACGCACGTTGGTTATAATGCATGGAGTTGCGAGGAGGTGGAAATGATATGGTACAGCCGGGAGAACTGAAAATGGTGAAGCCATTTTATCCACTGTAGCCATTATTCATTTTACTGCTCTAAATTGTTTACCGTTGAAAATTTCAACCGTTATTTCAAAGGTCACTCATTCAATGTTTGAGATTATCCGATTCGGGTTTAGTTGGAAATACTTTCTATCCATGGTACCGTGGACAATAAGATGGACGGTCTGAAACGAGTCTGCCCTAGCACCATGCTGCGGAGAGATGGTAATACCCTGTCTTTGCCACGTGTAAAGAGGTGTCAGTGTACCGGATGCTGATTGCTAACTTGAAGCTAGGAGAGTCCCGCCGTGACGTCTGTGAGAAATCCATTTTGTCACCCGTCTTGTAGGATTATTGGTATGGACGGCATGGATGACCTAGAAAAATACCTCATTTGAGATTGGGATATAACTCATTATAAAACGACATGGGAAAACAGATGTACGGCGTGGATGAAACACATACATCATGTGGGCCGAGAGATCACCGACCACCAGCCATTGGCTGGTGGCAGGGGGAGTAGCCAATCCGTTTCCGGTATACATGGATGGCATGACCTCGGAGGCTTCAACGCTGGCATTTCCTAACTCCTTTTTCCATCGTGCGGGCGGTATTGAGTTTTAGATCTACCTTATTTTGAGCCCGTCTCAACGTAACTTGGCAGAATAGACGGATGAGTTTATTTCTTACAAATATCATTGGCCTCATCTAGCATGATATTGTAGACTTGTAGTAAGTCCCCATATGATAATTTTGCAGGCAATAGCCGTTCATTGCCTAGTGACCTGTCGTATATGTTCTATCCATGTGGTACGTCCATTTTTCCAAATATTTTAGGACATAACTCAAAATCTCATGCGGATATACGGATCAAGTGGCTCACACCACTATAATACTTTTGTACCATCTTTCAAGTCACAGTGACCCGTCTAACAGAAAACACAAATATAAGTTTCATCCAAAACTTATTTTACACCTGCTGTTTTTCAATGTTAGAATAGAGATGATAGATATATGTAGGGCCCACTGTGATGTATGTGGACTAATCGTCAGTGTCCATCTGTTATGCCAACTAAAATTAGGGCATGAGCCAAAGAAAAGTGGACCACACTACAGGAAAAAGTGAATCGAACATCCACCCTTAAAAATTCCTTAAGGATACTGTTTAATTTAGTGTGGGCCACTTGAATGTTGGATCTACCTCATTTTTTGGTTCATGCATCAAAATGTTCCGGTAAAATGGATGGATGAAGCAGATATGTCATATACATCACGATGGGGCCCACAGATTTTAGACTATCTTTTTAGATAATTTTTTGAAGTAAAAATACCTGCTTATATTTCAAGCAGGGTGAAATTATAATAATTGATTATTTACCGGGCATTTACAGTGAATTTAGAAAATCAAACAGCCCTAAGAAAAAGTAAAAGAACAGTGGGAATTGAAACCGTTGGAAATATGTCGACGCTACATAAGTTTTGAATGAACTTGATATTTGTGTTTTACCTTGTCCTCGGTGTGTGTGACCTTAGGATCAGATTAAATGAGACCTAGACCTCCCACAAGTGCGTGCGGTCCTTACCATGGGGTTTACCTCGGTGTATTTTCCCTGTATCCATGTTGTCTGTCTATTTTTTCAGATCATTTTAAGGCATTATCCTGACAACGAAGAAAATCCAAATCTCACTGGTGGACTATACTCTATTAACTTCATATTTTGAATCATGCCGATGAACGGCGTGGGTACATAATGAATTCAACAAGGTGGGCCCATGGTGAAGGCCGCACCGTCTTGGGTGAGGCTGGGTCTCACCTAATCCGTTGTACGGACTCGTCTACGGTGCTAGTTTTTTCGAAAAAACATACGGTGGTCCGTTGGAAGGTTTCCCCGTAGGTGTTATTACCCCTTGTTTCCTATAACGTGGTCCACTTGAGATTTGGATCTACGTCATCTTTAGGCTCATTTCCTAAAATGATCTGGAAATTTGGATGGACGTCGAGGATAAAACAGATATATCACGGTGGGCCCCACGTTGTCGGGTGACTGAGTCACTGGGCAATCCGCCAGAACTGGGATGCAGGGCCGGCTATACTTTGAAATTCGAACAGTGGGTCCTGCTGGGGAAGTCAAGTCACCCCCTGACTTGGCGGAAATCTCCAAAGTACCCTTGAATCAAGTGAATTGACAAAAATAGCCCACTCGCTTCTTAGTCATTCGAAACGTAGTCCGCGGACTTCGGACCAGTTTCCTTCTCTCTGACTGTGATGCATTTCTAAACTGATCGGGTTATCCTAACCACCCAAACAGGAAGGCTTTTGAGGACTGGAAAATGGGTGGTAGAAAAGGAAAAATTACCAATGTCTATATTTGATGGGTAAAAGGCCTCCATCCTGATGGTTATGATGAAGCATTTGTCAGTCTATAGCTCATCCACAGTGGAGTCTACCAATGAACGGTCAGGATCTCATACATTGAATTATCAGTTACAATAAGATAAAAGAGAGAGTATATTTACATCTGCTGACGCGTTCATCCGTTACTTTTGGTAAAGTGCGTGCAAAATGTCGGACGCAAATACTGTGCAACTCGAGTAGGAAGCCCGGGCAACTAAACGGTCTGTGGGGCCCACCGTAACATCCACTCCGTCCATCATTTGTACTAGATCAGTGCATGATGTGACCCCAAAAATCAGTGAGTTAAAAGACTCAAGTGGGACACACTACAGGGAACAGTGAGATGGGGACTCCCACCAATGAAACCTTCCTGGCCCCAGTAAGATTTTTATTTGCTATCCAATCCATTAAAAAGGTGAGTCCTGTCTAACCAGGACAAATGGAAAGCAAAACATCAGCTTAAACCAAAGCTTCTGCAGTCCCAAAGAAGGTTTCATTGGTAAATGTTCCCATCCTCACTTTTCCCTGTGCTGTGGCCCACTTGAGTTTTGAATCGGCCTGATTTCTAGGCTCGTGTCCTAGCATGAACTGAAAAATGTGATGGACGGAGTGGATGTCATACAGACTCATGATGACCACACATCTTTTTGTTGCACGAGCACCCTGCCAAAAAATTAGCGCACCTTGGCGTACCGTGAAATATGACTCAAATTCAAACTGCCTAGATGGTGGGACCCAGTGATTCGTTAAATTCCCTGAGTCAGAACGACCATGCTTTCTAACCCAGATTAAAGGAATGTTTTTTTTTTTTGAATTTTGACCGTTTAACTTGCTGTTGAATGTTCATTAGATGTGCATCATCAACCAGTCAGGGTCATACTTTCAAGTAATCCATCTTCGGTGGGTCCATCACTAGTTTGAACGGTTAGGATTAGAGCCGCATGCTGTATGTACCATCGGACGGCATTCAACCGAAACAAGGATACAGATCTGATAGATAGCATCTCCCAATCTGAACCTTCCGGCAAAACAAGCACGATGGGACTAATCGCATTAACGGTCTTGATCACTAAACTATGGTCCCGCATGTACGTACCAGATGATCCAATAGTAGATGGCCACGATTAGACATCTTAGTTCTGAAACTCCATCGAATGTGAACCATTCGTTCCAATGCCATCACAAGAATGTTCATCATCATCTCTCCGCGTGATTTCTTGACCGTGACCCACCCAGGAGTCAGACTAGACTATCGGTGCGGATTGACGGAACATGCAGTTACGTGTCCCCAGGGCTCCTCTCCAATCAGGGCACGTGTGGAGGAGCCAAGTCCTCCCCTTCTAGGGGGTGTTATTTGGTGCTCTAGCAGAGTGTGACGGTTTCGTGTACACGCACTAAAAAATTATACGAGTAGCAACGTGTAATTCAAGTCAATCTGTCCAAATCATCGAATTCACCATAAAAATTCTGCAAAAATAAAATCTAACACTTGATTTTGTTTGCTGAATCAGACGAATGGCTTCATCTAAATCGTCTAATAGATGTCCCCTCACTTCCCAGCTAGGAAATCATATGAGTATATTTTGGTTCATGATTCATTGAAATGAGGTTGATTGCAGTATTCATACTTTTTAATTTTATATGTTTGCATTCAATTTATAAATTTAATAGTGAGTGCGTATGAACCATCGCATTCTACCAGAGTAACAACATATTTTCTACTTTCGTAAATTTTATTGGAAAGAAGGGCATATGTAAAACAATTCGATCCTCGGTCTACACACGAGCTTCCATATCCCGCGCACTTCCCGCTTTCGGACTTGCCCTCTCTCTCTCTCTCTCTCTCCTCTCTCTCTCTCTCTAGTCTTGATTTCTCTAAATTTCCCGTCTTCTCTGCAAGATCTCTTCCATTTCCCAAATCATCGTCTCGTTTTCATCAGATTCGCGATCTTGGTCGCCATTTGCCTTTCAGATCTGCTCAGATTGTCTCCATTTCTCGATCTTTTATTGGAGTTGTCTGAGAAAGCCCGAGGGTACGATTTCTAATCCTTACGGTGAGATTTTGAATCCTCTGATCCGGAAACTGTTCTTTCGATCTCTAGGTCGAAGATCTTTGGCCGTTTTCCGGATCTTTCGTAGGAGAAGTTGCATTTGGCTAGGGTTTGAATTTCATGGTAGTTGTCTCACAATAATTGCTTTGTTTTGATCTTCTTGTTGCCGCGTTCAGTTAGGGTTTGAAGGTTTCGACAGATTTCAAATTTTAAGATCGTCCGATCATCTTATTCTATTTTGTATCTCTTTATAATCATATACCGTTGAAGTTGTAGCATTTCGTTTTTGTTATATCTGATGAGTGCGGTGAAATGGCCTGGCGGTGTGTGTCGGTACTGGAACTTTGATATTGGTGATAAGATGTTTGATACAAGAACTGGAAGCATTCCAACGTCTTACAGCGCCCGCATGATGTGGTTCACCATTATTGAAGTCTTGGCTATTGCTGTCCAGCACCCCACCCCCCTTGGGTTGAGAGTACCTGCGTGGATTGTTTTGTATGTTGACATGTAGAATGTTATGAGAAACTACTTTCTAGAAATTTGATTTGTGGTATATATAAAAACCATTGATTAAGGATTGTAGTTGAATGGTTAATTTATTAGCTTCTACCTTTTTTACTTCATTTATGAGATTCGAGTTGCTTCTTGAATAAACAACAAAGAGTGTTTGATGCATTAAAACTAAAATTTTGAGCAGTAGAGACTTTGTTCTTTGGTCTCTTGAGATGATGAAATAGCAGTGTGACTCGTGGCGACCCCCACTATAAGCTTTTTTCCATTTCATTGTCACTGCATGCATTCATGGGAAAGATTCCTTCTTACGCTAGATGATCCATTTAGTTTTTGTATCTTTTTTAGTTGAGGAAATGTATTTTTAAATTTGCAGAGATATATCATCAGAGCTTTTTCTATACTCTTGAACGGTAGTTATCATGTGCTATTTTGTGTAATGATAGCTTGTGCATTTTCACAGGATTCCGTGAAGAAGCAATTGGAAAACAACTTTATAGCAGATTTGTTTTGAACGGGCCATGTCTTTATAACTTAAATACTGTGGTTCTCATTTCCTTTGGCACCATGGAAGACGGATGCTCGACTGAGAAAAAACCACTGAATTCACCAACTGAAGAAAAATCATCAGGCAATACACTTGACAATCACAGTAAAAATGAAGGGGAAAATGAAGGGAAATTACCAAGCGAAGAAAAGTTATCAGGCAATACAATCGACGATCAAAGTAAAACTGAAGGGGAAAATGAAAGGAAACTACGAAGTGACGATCAGTCATCGGTAATCGACAATCAAAGTAAAACTGAAGTGGAAAATGAAAGGAAACTACCAAGTGAAGAACTGTCATCGGGCAATACAATCGACAATCAAAGTAAAACTGTAGGGGAAAATGAAAGGAAACTACCAAGTGAAGAACTGTCATCGGGCAATACAATCGACAATCAAAGTAAAACTGAAGGGGAAATTGAAAGGAAACTACCAAGTGAAGAACAGTCATCGGGCAATACAATCGACAATCAAAGTAAAACTGAAGGGGAAAATGAAAGGAAACTACCAAGTGAAAAACAGTCATCGGGCAATACACTCAACTATCAAAGTAGAAATGAAGGGGAAAATGAATGGAGGCTACCAAGTGAAGAAAAGTCGAGCAATACACTAGACGATCAAGGTAAAAACGAAGTGCAACTACTGAGCAAAATGGAATTGCTGAATGTTGCTGAGAGAAACCCAGATCATCACCATGAGAAACAAGGAGAAGTGTCAAATAATCAGGTCCTTGCTGCTGGTATGGAATCAGAAAATCGAGAGGAAAGGAAACAGATCACTGTGGAAGTTCCTGGTGAAGAGTTGGCAGAGCCTGTTTTTGATGGAACAGAGACACCAGGTATGGAAGCTAGTGGGGGCTCATCTAGCCATTCTTTGGATGTTGATCCAGGGGCTCAGGGATATGCTTGGCCTGAAAAAGCTGTGGCGATTAAAAACTTTGTTAGGGAGAAGAGTGTAGTTGCGGTTTCTAGCGTTATTCGCCGTCTTTCTGGTAAAGGAGATGAAGATGGGCAGAGTCTTCCTGATGGTCAAGATAATAATGATAATTCAGTTATGAGTGTCAACGAAGAAGAGGATGCCAGCATGGGAAGTAAAGCAAAAGAAGACTCTCAGCAAACAGGGGAACGATCAACGTGGAATCCTTTAAGCTATATTAGGATTGCGCGGAATGTAGATTTACAAAATAAAACCGAGCAGGGAGTTGGTGTCGCTGCAGAAGATTCAGTACATGAGCCTGCAATGAAAGGTAGAATTACATTGTATACAAGGCTTGGGTGCCAGAATTGTAGAGAGTTTAGGCAATATCTGCATCTGAAAGGGCTCAAGTACATCGAGATCAACATCGACATCTACCCTAGTAGAAAGGTGGAGCTAGAGAAGAACGCTGGATCTTCAGCTGTTCCCAAGGTGTTCTTCAATGACCTTATTATTGGAGGGTTGGGTGAAGTTAAGGCCATGGCTGAGTCTGGTGAGCTTGATCGAAAGATTAACGATCTAATCAATGATGAACCATCACCTTCAGCACCTTTGCCCCCATTATCTGGTGAGGATGATGTGTCAGGCACTGGAACAGTTGATGAGTTGGCAATCATTGTCAGAAAAATGAGAGAATCGATTATGGTTAAGGACAGATTCTATAAGATGCGCAGATTCAGCAACTGTTTTCTAGGGTCAGAAGCTGCGGATTTCTTGTCAGAGGATCAATATCTGGAAAGAGAAGAGGTTGGTAGTCCATGCGTCTTTTAGTTCCTGAATATTTGGTATCTTCATTATTCTAAGTTGCCAAGGTTTCTAGTATTGGAAAATCAGGATCCCTTTTGTAAATGTAGCTGGAATTTTTAGATACTTTGACAATAAGCTTGAGGCCCAGAGCCCTAGCAAAATTGTAACAAAATTGCTTGCAATTTGATTACCAGCTGCTTAGGGCCTGCTTTGAAAATGTGCTCTTATTTTTCAGATCTTTTGTTTTTCTTTTAATTATTTTCATTGTGTGTGATTTTAGAAATGTTTCTTCATTTGATTATTGTAAATTATTGAAGTACTCTTGCATAACTGTGGAAAAAAGAAATCTGTGTCACTAGTTGTATGTCAATGCAGAGAGTTTTGCTTCAGAGAATCAAGATGCCTGTCCTAAAAAATTATTGTTGCACATTGGCATCAGGTGCAGTGGGCATTTTTGGAAAATCAGTATATATGTTAAGCTCGAATGTTCTCTAAACCCAGCTTGTTTAGAGATGTTGCTCTGTTCCGCTAGACTAGGCTGAAAATGCTCCTTTGAAGATAATTTTCTTTATTGTTTAGTAAATGGTAAAACAAATGCCCTCATTAGAGGTGTTTGTTGCAAGCTTTCCCAATTCCTGGAAAATTAATGCTGGTGCCAAGTACATTTTGGATGCATTGGTCTCTAGGAGGAGACTTTTTGAACAGACTTCTTTTATGCTTCCAAAATGCTGTGCACAGTTCAGTCTTAAAGTTGAAGGAGCTGCGTGGTATTTCAATCTTTGAGATATCTTAGTCATAATATCCTAAAACCCGAAAGAAACAATTTTAGCCATTGTTAAAAGATTTCTATTTGCGAGTTAATTGCTTTTGAGTCCCAAAGTTATTTTGTAAATAGGCCTGTTAATAGAAGATCCCCTTTGAATAATTCAAACAACTTGATCCATAGTAATATGTGTCAGCAGTCAACATAGTTTTCCTTGTCATTTGTTATGTAATTTGATCTGCCACTTTAGACCCTGGTTTATCTTCAGAGAAGTACTATCGTCTTGCTTTTCTTTGTTGGATCAATCATATCTGAAATCATAACCATCTCAGCCTTGTCCCAGGATCCCAGCTATTGGGTTTGTCTTCCAGTCATATCAAAAATCATTTTTTTTTTTTCTTTTATGTTATCATACAGGCAGTGGAACTTGGAAGAAAGCTTGCAAACAAATTCTTCTTTAGACACGTTCTTGAGTAAGTCCTCTGAAATTATTTCACATTGCAGCATCCATGCATGCTGCTTTTCTATCTTGTTGATGTATTTCAGTCTTGGTTTCACATTCTTGATGGGCCAGTCCTTGTTATCTTATTTCCTACTTTAAATTGTGTCCCTGCTGCAGTGAGAACATATTTGAAGATGGTAACAATGTATATCGGTTCCTGGACCATGATCCTATTGTTGTGTCTCAATGCTACAATATCCCAAGGGGCACTATTGACGTGAAACCCAAGCCTATAGTAGAAATTTCATCAAGGTTGAGATTTCTGATGTTCGCAATGTTCGAGGCTTATGTGTCTGATGATGGGAGACATGTTGACTATCAAAGTATTTGGGCCACTGAGGAGTTTGCAAGGTTTGTTGTACTCTCACACTGTACATACAATAAAAATTGGAAGAATCTCCTTTTCGGAACTGACTGAGGCTTGATCGTTGGTAAACATTATATAAATCTTGTCTCACTATTTAATCTTTATTTTGAATCTGGTTTTTAGAATGATAAATGTGCAGTTGAAACCACTACCTGCAGGATTTAATTTTCCTGATTTTGCATAAGATGTTGAATATGTTGTGGATCTCAATGCAGTGTTCCTAGCTTTTGCGTATTATTCTGTGGAAGATCATTCTGCACGTGCCTTATTTTTCCAGATCGAAAATGTGACAATTTTGAATCTATACTTCTTCAGATGTCTCATGTCTGGGATATCAAAAAATCACATGAAACTGTCATGTAACAATCCTAATTTGGTTCATGTATCAAATGGCTAAACTGTTTTCTCCTCTTTCTTTTCTTTTTCTTTTTTTTCTTTATATTTTAGTTGATTTAGGAGAATTGTTTTTGCAGTTTTTATACAATTTGAGCAACTTTGTTACTTGTGCATCTCTGGGAAAATATTTAGCATTATGCCCATATCTGAAACGTACAGAATTTCCTTCGTTTCTTAGAGAGAGATGCTTAGGTAGCTCATGAAAAAAAGGATTTGCTCTAGAAAACACCCGATTTTGCTTGTGGGAGCTGCCTTAGCATAGCTCTTTAAAACCTAATGGATTGTCATTCTTGAAATCCATAGACTTTTGAACTTTTTTTTATTAGTTATAACTTATAAGCTTTCGTTAGAGTTCCATTGACTGTATTCCGTACAGGTATCTGAGAATTATAGAGGAGCTTCAAAGGGTGGACTTTAAGGATTTATCAAGGGAGGAGAAACTTGCTTTTTTCATAAACCTTTACAATATGATGGCCATCCATGCCATATTGACTTGGGGCCATCCCACCGGAGCATTGGAGCGGAGGAAGTTGCTTGGGGATTTCAAGTATGTTATTGGAGGGTGTACCTACTCACTTTCGGCCATCCAGAATGGCATCCTGCGGGGCAATCAAAGACCCCCATACAATCTCACCAAACCCTTTGGCGTGAGAGACATGCGCTCGAAGGTGAGAGATGCATTATTTCTTTTTCTCGAGTATGTTTACGTACCCCTAATACTGATCCGCTTGATAATTTTCTCGATGCATCCGAAGTCCTAATTGAGTGAAATAACCCTAATCTTGAAAAGAACTTCTATCCTGGTTCTACCAAGGAATGAGAAAACCATCCTTTATATGTTAGGCGATAAGCCTTATGTTCGATTTTAGCTGAGGCTCCTATAGTTGAGTTCTTGGCATTTATAAGATTCTCATTTACTAGACGATGTTTTCCTTCGATCAGGTGCACTTATTCTCCATCCTGCCTGAATTAATATATGGGCATGTTGGGATTGATCCCTTTTGGAGTTTCCACTTGTTTTGGAAGCTTTATAGGAACTGTTGATGGACATGATTGATTCCCATGATTAGGATAGTGTACTAATGGCCTTGATCCTGGTAAAGTTGGTGAGCTGGATAAGGTGAGGGTGGAGAAATGTTCACGTCTGTCCACTGATAGGTTACAACCTGCCAAGTGCATGCAACCATGTGGATCAACTTGTGCAAAAAAAAATGAGCCCGATCCACTCCTAGGTGGGTCACATCATAGTAAACAATGCATAGCTGCTGATATAATAAAATTTACAGGTATGGCCACCTGATGAGTGGATCGGACTGATTTTTGCATTAGGTGATCCTCACATTGGAGCCAACCTTTCTGACAAGTTGGATGTCGCATACACATGATGTGATGGAAATTATCCACTGTTTGGATGGTAAATTAGCGGTCCAACTGGTTGTGGATTAGCATCTCTCATGAGGCTGTCTTATTTTGCGATGTCACCAATCAAAAGAAATGTGTACAAATTCTGGATAATTTCAGTCAAAATTTACATATTTTTGTAATTGAGAAAAGGTTTTATTGGTGAAACTCAACCAGAAGTACAAGAATTACACTAGAGGGGCATAGAGTACCTGAGACATGATTGAGAACTTCAATGAAACTCTTCTCCGATTCACGTTGAATAAAATTCTCCATGGTTGGATCCTTACTCTTGTTCCAGTGGTAGACTCTGAGGAGTTTCAACACCCGGTCAAGGGTTCGAGTATCCATAGGTGGTGAAATCCCACTACGGCCTGAGCGTGTGGGGGGGTGTGTGTTAAAAAAATAAATAAATAAATTCTCCATGGTTCGGCTTCTAATGGTGTCCACTTGTTAGCATCTTGAGTTGTCTGTTACTTCAATGATAAATGTGGTTCCAGGCATTATTTGAATTAGCATCTTCTATAGTTTGGCCTTCTCTCTCTTACTTCTTGTCTGGTTTTGTTGAATCAGATTGCTCTTCCCTACACAGAACCCCTGATTCACTTTGCACTGGTCTGTGGGAGCAGATCTGGGCCTGCACTCCGGTGCTACTCACCAGGAAATATTGATAAGGAGCTGATGGAGGCAGCACGTGATTTCCTAAGGAATGGGGGATTTGTTGTTGATGTGGAGGCTAAGGCAGCATCAGTCAGTAAGATCCTCAAATGGTAGGATGTCCTGCAAAAGCCATAAATGCCCCTAAATTTTCTCACTGTATGTAGCGAAACCTGCCTTTGCAGGAAAAAAAGGTGAAAATCTTCCACAACAAGTATACATAATACTTACAAGCCCTGAAAACTGAGGCTCTAGATAATCATCTTTGAGGTACTATGGGATCGACGCTGACGCTTTGCACAGTATAATTGGATTTTCAGTCCTGACAAGGGCCAAGTACTCGGTAATCAAGACTACTGGTTGGTTTTGTTCCCCCTTGAATGGACAATGGCCTAAATATCTCCTAGATTGGAAGGTTGTAGCCATTAGGTACCAACCTTGGACCTTTTTGTAGTATGGGCCATTTCTCTCTTTTCAACCTTCTGTAGGCCACAAATATAAAGGTTAGGATGGACCCATCCAGTAGATTTCAGGGCATTGTCCATCCACAGTGGTCCCCAGGAAACCAATGGTCTGGATCTCTGAACCATGGGTCCCACTGGTCAGAACTGAAAACCAGAGTACAGGGTGCAATGTTTGTGAGCACCCAATAATTATCATCAACTTTCAAGCCATTCAGCTCATAACTTCCCATTGTGGCAATCTTAAGCAGCAAATGACCTCTCATTTCAAGCCACAAGCCTCGTCTTTCAAATTTAAGATGCCAACTAATTTTGACATGCATATGGTTTTAAGTGACGTGATATGTTGTTGCCATCAGTCTTTGGTATAATTGGATCTTTTCAGCATTACTGGAAACCTAGTAGGCATTGATAATGGAAACTGTGCACAAGGATTTCCTGAAAAATCAGGTAGGACAATGGTTTTGCATCCAAAATGTGAGCTAAAACATTTCAGATATTGACTTGCGGTGGGAAAGGCAGCAAAATAGGATCTGTGTAATGCAGTTTCCCATAATCCCCTCCAACCTTCAATGGAGATGAGACTCATCCGTTCTCATGAAAAATGTGGGCCTGCTGGAGATTCTGTGACCATCCAAACTCTCACCCTCACACAACCTATTTATCTCTATTTCTCTCTCTCTCTCTCTCTCTCTCTCTCTCTCTCTCTCTATATATATATATATATATATATATGTGTGTGTGTGTGTGTGTGTGTGTGTGTGTGTGCTGGCTAGTGATTTGTGTCTTACCCGGTATCTATTCTTCCCCTTTCCAGGTATAGTGCAGATTTCGGAAAGAATGAAGCAGAGGTAATGAAGCATGTGGCAAACTACCTGGAGCCAGCTAAGTCGGAGGGGTTGCTGGAGCTGCTTGCGAATGCTCAGTTGAAGGTGACATATCAGCCTTACGACTGGAGCCTCAACTGTTAGGAATGTTTTCAGTTTTCTTTCCCTCATTGAATTCATATGCCAGAGCATGATTGAGTACAGATCTCCTTTCCCAGCCCTTCTTTCTTCTTCTTCTCTCTCTTTTTTTTTTTCATTATAATCAGGCATTGAAGAAGAGAAAACTATAGCTTTGTGCCACCTTTCAGAGAAACTGTCATATGAAGGAAAATTCAGGACTATGGTCGTTCATCATAGCAACACCTTTTAGTGGATAAATGAAGAATTCTTTTATTTCTTGTTTTTTTTTTTTAAGGAATGCTGCCATTGAAGGTGCTCGATGACTTGATTCGAACTCTGCCATGAGCAGACAATATCACCCGTCAAGTTGACTCAACATGACTAGTTGTGACCCAAACCAAGTCACTTGCATGGCCAACTGTTCTTTTTTACTAGTAACCCCCTTCCCTTTTTTTGTTTTTTGAAGGTAACACTGCCAGGATTAAACCCTGGATTACTCACGCACACTGCATTTCTCCCAGCTCATCTTACAAGCAGGAGAGGAGTAACCCCTTTTCCATAGAAAAATAAAAATAAAAAATCCTCGTCCCTTCTCCTGCATACGTGCAAAGAAAGCCTTGGGTTAATTTATTTTTTTCCAACGAAAAATAGTGATACCGTTAAGTATTTTAAGAAAAGATATAAATGCCCTATCTTCCTCAACTTAAAACTAAAACCCATTACCCACAAGTGTATGTGTGTGAGAGTGTGCGCTTGTTATTCACATGGATCAAATGGACAGAGGCGAGAGATGGCGCAAGAGAGAAGTATAGCGGATGAGAGGGGCTGGTTGCATGTTGTAAAAAAAAAAAGGAAAGGTTGATGGAAGTTAGAGAGGGCATTAGAGTTGGCTAACCAGAGTTTTAACTCAAAAGTAAGGCCATTTGTCCGTCCAACGTCGCGAAAAGGTGGGAGAATATATGCAAATAGTACAGCAACTAGTGGGTGTTATAAGAGGCAGATCGGTAACAAACTTGTTTCTTTGCCAATCAATCTCCACGCACTATTTGGTACCTTAATTTAAAAAAACTATTTAAAAATATTTGTTAATATTAATTAAATGACAGGTCAAGTAAATAAATAGTCAAATCTTCAAGTTGACCAGACGAGTTTCCCTTTTTTAGTTTTTGAAATGTGTCCCATTCTTCTTTTCTTTTTCTTTTTCTTTTTTTTTTTTATTATTGCTCCCTGAGTGGATGAGTGGGTCCATGGTTTGGTGAGCCAGACTGTTGATCTTATGTGCCCCTCTGTAAATCTATTTAGACGGCTAAAATGAATTACAGTAACTACCCACATTCAGCATTAAAAAGGCTTTAAGATGGTAAGGCCGGGATATTGCAATCTGGAAGATTTTTCAGGCATCATACTTCCATCATCGGTTCCTTGAAAATCTGTTCCTTGTTACAGTTTGTCTTAGATGTGCTACTATGATCTGCAGATTGGGTGGGCCTTCTCCAACCTGTAGATGATATGCACTAGACGGCAGGCTGGTTCACCGGCCATGCTTGGCATCTTTTTTTAAGTTTGCCCATCATGGTGGGCCCACCTGATGCACGACTTTGTTGCCCTGTACATGTGCCAAGTCAGCAAATACTGCTGCTTGAGTAGGCATGCATGGAAAGCCTTGTCCAGATAAACTATAGATTTCATTATTCTAAAATATAAAAATGGGGACGGGTTTCCTGGTGGGAAATATACTCCACACCAGATAGAACAGATTCTAGAGAGATTGTACAATTCTCTGTCCGAATGATTGTACAGTACCGTTCAGGCAATCAGTTTGCACAAGTGGCAACATCGTTCTGTAATCCAAACCATTGGACCTGTCGTGGACGGTCCATGCACCCCATGTCTCCCAAATGGAAAAATCTCAACACTTCGGTAGGTGGCCCAACAGAGAGGCAGTTGAAGAAAGCAAAACACAACATGAAAGGCTAGAATATTCTATAACCAGGATCTTCCAATTTTTGGGTTTTTTCTTTTCTTTTTTTCCCTGGGCCATCCATCCAGCGTGAGGGGCATCACAGCATTGGTTTGGATTAGTGAATACGAACTAAAATCCCAAATGTACCTTACCAACTATCAGCCCAAGTACCTCAGTGCTGAGTGCTAACAAACCCAAAGAAACTCCAAGAGAAGAACTTAGAAAATGGTAAAAGATGATGGCGAGAATTGCCCCCTACAATCTACATTGTTCTGTGTTGAAACCCCGGAGCTCTGGGAAATCATCCATAGCTAAACCCACGACAGTATCAAGTTTGCGGAGATAAAACATTGCAAACAATACTGCTGTAAATACTCTTAAGCTTTCAAGCCTCTGCTTGGCCGAGGTTCTGTTCAAATCCGAGATTAGATATGTCGGAAGAATCTCCTTCCACCATAAACAGATCAGCCAAGACTCAATCGTCTTGGGACTGCACGAAGCGCTTTGCATGAGCATCATTACAATCTTTCCCATTGATAGGACTTGGAAAACCAGCCCGATTTGTTCTTCTACGTTCCTCCAACTCTGCTTAGCCCTGATTTCACCAACCTATGGAGCTCCTATTGAAATTGAACTTGAGAACACTTGCGGGAGCAGTCGCACGTTCCACCATACCACTGTTCTTCGAACTCCTTTTTTTTTTTTTTTTGCAGCATGGCTTTGCATGCATTGAAGTGCCCTGAGACCCTTTCCAGTTTCCATGTTATGGCCCAACTAATGACTGAGAGATTTTTAATGCTTTCCATTGACTTCAATGAAGAGAAGATCTTCCTCTCTACATATCCTATCATTCATCGCTTCCCCTAAGATAGCCCCTAAGATAGTAAGATCGGTGATTCTCCAAAGGGTGTGAACCTATTGTTGAAAGAACTGCACTCAACCAACCTTCAATCCAAATCACAATCTGGGATATGCCACCTTGTTGTTCTTAATCTCTGTTCCCTTTTTTTTTTTTTTTTTCTGTAGGAGTCGCAGAAGTTTCAAGTGTTGCTTTCAATCACTTTCAGCAATGTATTGAGTGGAGACTTGAGTTTGTCATTGAAAATCTAGTTTCTTTGCTTTCTGCAACTCAAGCTAACCTCAAGAATAATTAACCATTAAAGTCTACAATCTTCCGCGGGATCAGACTCATTTTCTAAATTTCTCCTACCAATAATCCTTACACGAACATGACCCATCCTCGAAATGGTGAAAACGGTTCGCATCTCTCACCACGATTTCTCTCTCCGTGACCTTGGATATGAACTTGATTGCAGAGTGACAGTCATTGCAGACCCTAAGATTCTTCATAATCCTCAGCGTCGTCTTCTCAGGAGTACTGATCAACCCAAATGCAATCGCGAGTTTCTCGCTGTGACGACTGAGCGCCTGTTCCTTCAGCTCTTCGTCGATGTCATGCAACACCGAATCAGTGTCTGGAACAAAACCTGCTTTCTTGATTTCTATCCAAATCTTTGTGACCATTACATAGATCGCGTCTCTTTGAGGGTGGGAGCCATCTTCAACTCCAAATACATGAACACTGTTCTTGATCTGAATCCAACTGAACCCTTGGTCTTTCTTCACTCCTCTATCCCTCATCAGCTTTCTAGTTTTGGCGGCATCCTCCCACCGGCCACATGCTGAATATACATTCGCGAGTGAAGAGTATGCCCCGCTGTGCTCAGGATCAATAACTAGTAATCTCTCCGCCGCAATCTTTGCCACCTCCGTGTTCTTGTAAACCTTGCAAGCAGCAAGAAGCGAACCCCAAGCTATAACATCTGGCTCAATCGGCATATCCTCTATGAATTCTTGGGCTTCCCGGAGCAATCCTGCACGCCCAAAAAGGTCAATCATGCATGCATAATGGCTAGGGGTGGGCTCGACCTTGTGAATGCTCTTCATCGATTTGAAATAGTTCCTGCCTTGTTCCACCAACCCTGCATGGGTGCATGCAGAAAGCACGCCAACGTAAGTTATATGATCGGGCACGACTCCTGAGCTTAGCATCTTATCAAACAGTTCAATGGCTTCTACACCAAACCCATGTTGTGCTAAAGCTATGATCATGGAGGTCCATGTAACAGTATCTCGGCTCCAACGAGCCTGATCAAATACACGCATTGCCCCTGCAATGCTTCCAGATTTAGCATACATTGTAATGAGCGCATTTTTTATAGAAACTGACGAGTCTTCTCCCAATCTGATGGCAATCGTGTGAATCTGCTTGCCATGACCCAGAGACGCCAAGCTCGAACAAACACTCAACATGGCCGCTAGAGTGTAATTATTCGGTTTAGGCCCTTCATTCACCATCGACCTGAAGAGCTCCATCGCAGCATTGTTGAAACCATTTTGCACGTATCCAACTATCATGGCTGTCCATGCGACCACATCTCTGTCCCTCATTGAGCTGAAGATCTGCCTAGCTGGTTGTAGATCGCCAAGCCTGATATAGCCTTCAAGCAGCGCTGTAAACGATATCACACTGAGATCAGCAACGATGGTGCGTTCGACAATCTTTCTGGCAATTTCAACACCGCCCGACTTGGCATACATTGAGATCAAAGCATTCCCAACAGGCCCACAAGAATTAAATTCAGTTCTAATGATATGGGCATGGATTTGCTTGCCAGTCCTCAACAGTTCAAGATTGGCACAAGCTGAAAGAACACTAGCAAACGTGAAGCTATCGGGTGCCACAGATGGTTCTCTCAGCATTTGTGAGAAAAACCCCAGTGCATCACGTTCTAACCCATGCTGATTGTATCCCGCGATGATCGAATTCCATGAGATGATGTCCCGCTCCATCATCTGTTCGAATTGGGCTTGGGCAAGATCGAGCCGACCAGATTGGGTATACAAGGATATCATTGTGTTCCAACTTGACACGCTCTTCAATCTCATCCTATCAAAAACAACCTTCGCCGTATTCAAATCCCCAGACTTTCCATACATGTTAAGAAGGGAATTAGCCACAGGAATGCAGCTAGTCAAACCAAGTTTAATCACAAAAGAGTGCACCTTCTTGCCAATATCCAAAGTTTCCAACGCAGCACAAGAGGTAAGAATATTAGTAAATGTAAATTGAGTAGGCGCGATTCTAGCCCAAATCATCTTTAAAAACATATGAATCGCATTTTTGAACAGACCCATCTCATTGTAACCAACAATCATAGTAGTCCAAGAAACTGAGTCCCGCTCAGGCATTTTCTCGAACATACAGCACGCGGTGTCAATTCGATCACTTTTGGCATATGCCGAGAGAATGGTGTTCCAAGAGTGGGTATTCCTCAATGGCATTTCATCGAAAAGGCAATGTGCGTCGGAAATCAATCCGTTTTTCGCGTAGAAATTGACGAGATTGTTCATCAAGTATACACCCAGCTGAAGCCCAGCTTTGATTGTGTGAGCATGAATCGATTTTCCAGCAATTAGGTTTTTGTTCCTGAGGCATGTTTGGATGAGGGAGGCGTAGAAATCCGATGGAGAGGGGAGGGGCGACGAGACTGAACGCTCTTTGATAGGCATTTTCTAATAGAAATGGGAGAAAACGAAGAAAACCCATGAAAGGGGGTTTGTATTCATCTCGTTTTGGTGAATTTGGGGTTTTAGAGAATGGAAACGATCAAATATTTTTGAATATCCAACGTTTGAATTGCCGGGAAACGAGGAGTAAGATGCTTTTGTACGGGAAGCATATTCTCCCGTACTGAGTAAACTCTGTGGGGCCCACCGTGGATGTATGTATCTTATCCAAGCCGTCCATCCCCTTTTTTAGATTATTTTAGGGCATAATCCAAAAACTGAAGCATATCCAAAGTTCAAATGGACCACACGACAGGAAACAGTGGGTATAGTGACGTCCACCGTTGAAACCTTCCTAGGGCCCAGTAACGTTTATTTGTAATCCAACCTGTTTATAAAGTTACAAAGACATGGATGAAGGGATCCGAAACTTCTGTCGACTCCAAGAAGTTTTCAACGGTAGGCTTTCAATTCTCATTGTTTCCTGTGGTGTGGTCCACTTTAGCTTTGGATGTGCTTCGATTTTAGTCTAATGCCTAAAATAAGCTACTAAAACGGATGGACGGCGTGGATAATACACATACATCACGGTGGGGCCTACATAGTTTACTTAGTACGCAATCCTCTTCCTTTGATATCTATGTGGTGGCCCACCCGATTAACGGGTCTGATCACCTTAGGCTTAGGTATGTCTTCCGTGTATATTTCAGATGGAAGGGAAGAAAGAGGTTTGCTAACACACTTTTGCCGTGTGGGACATAGGCCGCTCGTGTGAGCCTTGTGGCACACGTGTGAGATCCAGCCCATTCATCAGGTGGGGCACTGGGGCTCGCCGCGACCTGACCCAAGGATGGGTCGTTCTGTTGTCATCTGGGCAACACACGTGCTTTGGATATGGACCGTAACTCAGTTACTTTAGATCCATCTACTTCCTACACGTGGCCCATCTACTCAGCAGAGGCCCAGATGGACGTTTTCACCCCCACATAACGAAACGCCCTGCTCTCGCACAGGTGTGGTTCGTGTCACGTGTGTAGCTTGTGTGGGGTCAGAGGTTCGGGAGTACCGTTATCAGGCATTTTCTTTCTATTTCGTTGACAGCCCCCCGTGGAAGGAGAGGAGAAGGTGGGGTTTGGACCACCATACATCATGCGGTCCCCTTCCATTGATGGAGATGATGATGAGATCCACCAGCTTTTCAGTGGAGATCCACGTCATGCACTAGTGGGTCCCACTGATTCCAGCAATGGAAATCCTAGGGACGAAAAAAACTTAGCTGTTTGGTGGACCACTGCCCAGAAATGGAATCTGATCCGGTGCTTTTGAAGGAATGAAAGATACAGTGCCTCTGTGACTTTGAAAGCGCACACAAACTGGATCTGAAGCGTTGGATCAACCAGCTATATTCCAAAAAGCACACTGCTTGGAGAGCCAGTTGATCGCGACCCCAGAACCAGTGACGTGGGTGGGATCCTGACCCTAGGTCCTATTTCGTTGTATTCATTATATATACATACCGTGCATCTATTTTTCCAGCTTATTTTAGGGCATGGTCTTAGAAATGAAGCAGATACGGTGGACCACGCCATGGGAATGAGCGGTCATTGATCGCCCACCATTAAAAACTTCCTAATTATGTCGACTGAACATCCAACTTGTTGATACAGATACGGATGAAAGGGAATATTTGTGATCAGAAAAGTTTTTTAATGGTTAATAACCATTATTTCATGTGGTGTGATTTACTTTAAATTTGCTATCAGCTTCAATTTTTGTAGGACCATAGACTAAAATAAGTTAGCAAAGCAGATGGACAGTGAAATGAATAGACTGAAGTGGGACGGGTCCCACTCACATTGCTAGCTTGGGGTCAGCCAAGTCGGCTGGAACGGGGATTGCGTCCTACCCCTGCTCGTCTCCAACTGATAATGGGCAGGAGCTTTGAGTGGCCACACTGTCCTTCCAATTTTCAAATAGGACCAAAAGTTAGGCAAATCCAAAGCTCAAGTGGACTACATCACAAGAAGAGCAATGATAATCATTCTAAGTGTTAAAATTTTCTTAAGGCTTGCCATCTAACATATTCATAAAGTTTCATGGACATGGATGAAAGAGAAAACATATATATATCAGCTTGATCCAAAAATTTTGTGGCCTCTAAAAAGTTTTCAGCATTAAAAGTTTAATCACCGTTGTGTGGTAGCTCACAATTCTAATAAGAGAAGGCCCATTTATTAGATGGTCTGGAATTTACAATAGCCCAATGAAAGAAATTTCCTGTAACTAGCTCTATTTATTGTAAGAGGGTTTTCCATTTCCATACATTGGCTTCACACCATCCAAGTAGTCTCTAAAGATGAAAGCCATATTAGACCATCATCCCACCAGATTGAGCAAAATCTCATACAAGTAGTAAATCCTTACATTTTAAAAAAATAATAATAATAAATCTTGCAATTTATAGCAAATAAATCCCCAAAAATTTAACAGAATCTCCTCCTGAGTGTGAAAATCATCTCTGTAACATTTATAAATTTCATAATACAATACACTGAAATTATGTGAAAAAACTTCAAATCAAGATTAACAATCTTTATGATATTAGAGAAAGGTCGATCCAACACCTTCGCTCTCCAAATGTCTATTTATTAGATAGTTAGGAACATAAGATGTAACGCCCCGAAAATCGGCACCCGAGTACAAAGACTCTGATCCCGAGTTCCCGGATGTTAACCTAATGATAATGCACGTGTATCCTCATTCAGATTCAAATTCATTTTACACATAGATAATCAGAGTAGCATAATTCAAATTAGCAGATCTAAATTGAGGTATAGATAACAATAGATTTAGAAATATAAGACTAAGAGTTAAAAGTACAGTTCCAATTGTGATGATCGCCCAACATGGAATTATACAAACCACAATCTACAATATTCATACCAAAGATGGTTAAAGTGTAAAGCCTTCAGTTTACACTCAATTCTCCAAAACATAACGGTGTTGGCACAACCCGATATGAGCCTACCTGTCTAAAGCCTCGATAGAACCTGCATCGATAATATACCTGGTTGGTATTTTAAAACACCGTCCCAAGTGAGAGTGAGTAGCTAACTCAGTGGTTCTATTAGTTTTAAGTTACACATGCTATCGATACAATCAGCGCAGTTAATGATAAACAAGAAATCAAACAATTCATAAATACTCTTATTAAATGTGCATATGAATATATGACATGATACATACCTTTTCCAAACGACATTCCCTCATACGCGACTCCGACCACCTATTTCGCAAATAATAACACTTCCTCATTACGCGACAACCACGCCTGTTCGCCACATTCTAATCTAATATGATGCAATGAATGATCATGTTAGCTGAGTAATTATTGAGTTCAATTCATCACGCATATTGGCGAAGCTAGGATCACTACTCCTTATCTGGATTACGTGACTCGTTGCCGTATGTCGCGACTTCTTACCAGTATCCCTTGATCCAAACTTAGGTAGCACCCGTTTATGTCAAAAATCAATAATTCCAAAGGTACGGTATAATACCTAAATGTATGAGGATCAACCCGGTATGGATCGTCACCCAATACCAGGTATGATCACTCAGTTCCGAGGTACAGGCTTGTCACATAAAACTAAAAACACATAAAGGAAAAGGCTCGTCACCCAATTTCATTCACGCCCGAGTCGTTTAAATGGTACTCTAGCATGCAACCATTGGCCGGGTAATTTGATGGGGGCCGTTCGAATAATGGTCTATCACCTCCATCAGTGCTCATTGGTCACATGGGGAGGCTCGTCACCCCAGCATAAGCAGACAATTCAGACACGTTGTCCCATACCACCATGTTCGGCTCATGAATCTTAGTTGCTCACTTGTCACTACGAGGAGGCTCGTCACCCCAGCGTAGGCCGACAGCTCAGACACGGTGTCCCATACCATCATGCCCGGCTCATGAGTCTTAGTAGGATCGTATCACACTAACGGTTATGAATGGACACATCCATTGGGAACAGGGTATCCTAAATTCCATTTAGTCGTGTCATACATTCTGAACATACATGATCAGTCGGCTAATGGGCTAATTTGAATGACCTGGGAGAACCATGACGCAACCGGCATTGGGTGCAAGCATCCCGTTTAGTCCAGCTACTATCGGTCGTCCGTGTTCAACCCGGGTCGATCAATAAGCCTAGGGTGGCCGCCCTAACTCGGGCCACCCGTTGATTTAGGCGATTTACTTACTGATCCAATATCGTAGAAATCCTAAGCATCACTATGAACTAAATACTACATCATGCAATTATAGTATACATATTACTATGCAACGACCTAGGCATTTCATCGAACATGTAAGCATCAATAGAGCAATACTTTCACTTAGGCATTTTATCAAACATGTGAGCAACAATAGAGTAATATATTCATTGGAGTATATTATCAAACACGTGAGCATCAACGAATCAACGAATTCAATCTAGAGTTCAATCAATCATGTGAGAATCTTTAGAATAACACGTTTAATCACTTAGGCATTTTATCAAATATGTGAGCATGCATAGACAAGCAGTGACACATATTACAATTAAACACGAAATATGAATATACTAGCTATTTACAAATTATTCACCACAACAAATCATTAACTGAGACCCTCAAGGGTCGATAAATGAAAACCTAGGCATAATGGTCCGCACCTTGTGACATTTCGCCCAACTCATGGCGCTCCTTAGGTTAGAGTTTTGAGAAAGATCATTGAAGTACCTAAGCGGCATACAAGCTTGTGAATGGGGATAAACAAGAATTGAAACCCTATATTACAAGTGGAATTCAACACTTACCTTCATTTATTATTGAAAAAACTCCGGCGATGACTCTTGTTATGGTGAGGCGGCTAGATATGGGATGTGAGGGTGGAGGTGCACCAACACTCACAACCCAAGCTCTCTCTCTCTTCTCCTTTCTCCTCTTTCTCTTCTCCCTTTCTCCCTTTTTTTCTCTTGCTCTCGGGCATGAAATTCGTATAAGAGGAGTGGGTGCCCAAATAAGGCTTTTATGTAATATCAGATTTGGTGTAAATGGCCCGGGTTTTTATTATACTAGCCCTAGATGAGTGTTTTTCTACCATTTAAGGGCCACTACGGGGCGTAAGAGTCGACACCCACCGTTGGATAGTTGGCCCTAGCGATGATCTACTCATAGACACAATCGGCCTGTCATTTAGATGCGTCAATCGACGGGTATGATCAGAAGTCTGTTCAACAGTCCCCAATGGTCGATCGGGGCCACGGCTATACGAATATGTGTGGGGAAATATCCTTATTCTACATATGAAGTTTGGTCGTAAACCGACGGTTCGAAATTCTCAACTTCGCATAAGAGTGGACGACCCAATTCACTTAAGTTTCGACTTTTCATATAAGGTATTCGCACAATTCAAGTACTCGCCTTGCAAGTCCAAGTTGAATGATTCGAGATGCGATCTCGGGTCGATGTCCCGCGATGGACGTCAAGCCCACTAAGACGAATATATTTTTATAACCTCGAGTTTAATGGCCTACTAACGAGCGGTCTAGAGCTTGTTCAGAAAATCGCGGCATTTCTAGAATGAATTAAGTATCAAGATTTCTTGTGCACGATGATTAGAGTTTGGATTAAATATGTTCATAGTGTGATCTATTCGTAATTAGTGAAAATGGTGATTCAGTCTTAATATCCCTAACCGTTAGTTTTTGGGCTGAAGGAGTAACTGAATTAATTTGGTTTGTTAATTAAGATCTGACCCCTACTCGTCTCGGCTTTGGGTAGATTTTTTTTTAGTTACGGTTGTCTCGATTAATCAGTGATAGGTCGACTAGATTTGGACCCTACATGAGCAAATCGTGTAGCCAAACTTGGTGTTTAAGTGATTGGCTGAATTCGTTGGCTTCCTATGGTTGATTAATCAGATTGGTGTGGTTCTTTATTGGTACCACTCGTGTATAGGCTAACATCAAGTGTTAATGGTCAGTAAGTGATAATATAAGTTAATTAAAATGAAAAATTTTAAGGGTTTTTGAAAATCTAAAATAACGAAAATCCAGGACGTTACATAAGATGGTGAAATCAAAGCAATTTTCTATTATTAGCTAGGGCCCATTTATCATGGGTGGTTTTCCATTTCCATGTCCTTGCTTCACGCCATCTAAATTAGCCTTAAGGGAAAAATTCACCAGCAATAGCTTATAATTTTAACTAGAGAAGGTTCATTTAATAGATGGTTAGAAACTTAAGATGGTCTGATCAAAGAAATTTTCTGTTAGTAGCCAAGGTCTATTTATTGCTGAGGATTTACCATTTAATACGTGGATTGCGTCCTACCCTCACCTCTTCCGAGATAGGAAAGAGCAGGGCTCTGAGTGGACACTGTGATGTATGGGTTTTATCCACGGACACGGATTTCCTGCGCAAGCCTTTCGCAGGAAGTTTGTGTGCTGGAAACTTAGTTGGGGCCCACCGTGATGTTTGTGAGAAATCTAACCCATCTATCCATTTTTTAAAATATCATTTTAGAACATATAACCAAAAAATGAACTGCATCCAATACTCAAGTGGGCCCAAAATGTGAGGATTGAACGTCCACAGTTAAAATACTCTTGGGGACAAAGAAGTTTCGAATCAGGATAATATTTGTGTTTTCAGTTCATCCTAGTAGTAATGACGTTATGAACGGTATGGATGGGGTGTAAACATCACCATCAAGCCCAGGAACTCACCTAGGTTTCCAGTGTAAGAACTTTTTTTTTTTGTTAGCTTGTTAGTACACCCACTGTCAGTTCACACACACTTCACTGATAGCCACCCCCCACTAGGGATTGATGTCAAGACCTCAGTGTTGAAACGAGGTATCTTTCACTTAGTCTACCACTTGATCTACTAAAGGCTTTCGTAGGAAATCCACGTCCTTTATCCACACTATCTATCCATTTCACCGTGGTATTTGAGGATATATTCTCAAAATTGAGGCAGACCCATCATTCAAATAGGTGACATCCCGAGAAGCAGTGGTAGTAATGATGCTCATCATTAAAACTTTCCTAAAGCCCACCATGATGTTTATTTTCCATCCAACCTATTCATAAAGTCACGTAGACTTTGATGAAGGAAAAAAACTAATATCAGCTCAATCCAAAACTTCTGTGGGCCCTAAGAAGTTTTCAATAATAAGAGTTTAATCCCCATTGTGTGGTCCACATTGAAACTATATATATCCTAAAATGATACAGAAAAATGAATAAACTGTGTGGATAAAATCCATACACCATGGGATTCGACCCGGTGGATCTGACCAGATCCGACCCGATCCGACGGCCTGGATCGGTGCAGATCGAGTAGGGCGGTCCAGATCCGAAAGCATTTCGGGTCGAGTTCGGATCCATACCTACCTGGACCGATTCGATTGGATTTGATCCGATCCGATCCGACCTAATCTGGAGTGGATAAACCGCATGCATTTTCACGGTGGGCCCAACAGAGTTTACCTAGTACGATAATAGAGAGCCAAAGCAGATTTGCTGGTGTACCACACACCAGCTATATAGCTATTGTAGGTACGTGTCGTGTGTGAAGATGAGCTCAAGGCTCTCCTCGAGCTCCGAGTCGTACGAACGGTTCAAAGGAGATCAAAGTTATATGGGCCCCACAGCTGCTATAGTTACGTGTCGTGTGCGAAGATGAGCTCCAGGCGCTCCTCAAGCTCTGAGTTGTATGAATGGTTCAAAGGAGATCAAAGTTATATGGGCCCCACAGTGATGTATTTATTATATCTACACCGTTCAAAAATGGATGGACAGTTTGGATATAACACATACCCCATGATCAAACCCACAGAACTTGCTAACGTCAATACAGCAAGTCACTTACGTGAAAAGCACTCACTACACTTGCTTGCAGTGCACGTCAACACCAACACCAGTATATGTCCGGTAAAAGCATGGATACGGTAACGAAGAGTTCTTTCAGAGCCATGTGGGGCCCACATTGATGTATATGTTTTATCTAAGCCATTCATCCATTTTGACATATTATTTTAGGCCTTGAGCACAAAAGGCGGTATTTTAAAGGCTGAAGTAGACCACACTACAGGAAACAGTTGGATTAAATTCATACGATCTGAATCCTACCGAAGCCGATCCGACTCGGTTTCCCTGACCGAGTCGGACTCAGTTCGGGTTAGGCCAACCATGCATCGGATCAGTCCGAGTCAGGTGACCCGGACTCGGTCCCGGATCGGATCGAGTTTGGGTCAAGCCATTGAGACTTCAGATTGGGTCGAGTTGGACCTAATCCGATCTGATCTGGACCGATGCCCAACTCTAATCACGGTAGCCACTCAAAGCATCGCCAACGCAATCTGCTTTCTTTCATTTCTATGCTTTGGCTTATTATCCAACAATGGCAAAAGCCAAAAGTAGCTCATAATTCAATTAGAGAACGTCCATTTATTAGATAATCAGATCAGCTGCACCTAATGTTTAGGTAAAACCCTACCTAATTTTTTCATTATATATATTATTAAAAACATACTTACTAAACTAGAACTAATTTGTGCATGGCACTATTTTCGATTATTTTATATTATAAATAAATAAATAATTGTGCCCTTCGCACTTCTTTCTCCTATCGGTAGTCAGGACAAAGGGGCATTATATGATCTCCATGCATTATTAAAGATTGTACTCTGTCGATGTATGGGATTCCATATACGTGGATCCATGATTTGGCAATTGAAACCGTTGGTTTGATGGACCTTACTGTAGATGAAAAATGTACGGTATACTTTCTCCATTGGACAGCCTAAAATTACAGATATGGTGGCCTTCAAATAGATTGGTTAAGAGAAAAGAATAACATTAATGATTCATTCAATTGAAAGTAAAGTCCAAATATAAAAGGGCTACGATCTTACAATATAGGAGATTAATTAGGCATTCTCCAATGACTGTGTCCTTCACTGTATCAACGGTCAAGATTATCAAATCATGGCCCCACTAAAATATACATTCGGTAGCAATTTCCATGCTCTCCAAACACATGAGAACAAGACGCCAGTAAGGTGCATTATCAAAGAAGGCTGCTAGCAGAGTATGAGAATTTATAGGCATGCACCCCGCCAATTGTAAATGAGTAACATATTTCTCAATCCAAGCCATTCAAACCTTAGGTCTCACTATTGATCGGTTATAACCTAGAAATCATATGGACCCTATATTCCTTAACCTATAATCAATCTCTGTGAAATGGACAATTGAAAAAAAAAAAAAAAACATAAGCCAACAATCTTAATTTAGCAACAAATATCCATCAATTAAAGGTTAAGATTGTCTATCGACCTCATCTTATGGCTGAAAGTTATTCACATGATGCTCATTGAACTGACTACTCTCTCGTACCAACTTGGCAGTGAAGCACGTACATGTTATCTACTGGCGAATCATAGGGTGAATTAAATGACTTAGATTGCGCCACATGGCATTCATCTTATCGTTAAAAATATTTTAAAAGTTTTTTTTTAAAACATAATTTTAACAATCAAAACTTATAAAAAGAACTTCTATAGCATTACAAAGATCACCATACAAATCTTATTTTAGATTTCTCCGTAATAGGGAGACTTTTTATGTCTCCATACACCATGTACAAGCTTCTTAAGTACGAAATGCTCTAGAAACGAGCAAATGTCCATACATATGCCTTCATGCCCATGACAATTCACGTTTTAGTAAGAAAATGATGATTTGTTAGATGATCATGACAATTGAATTGTAACGCCCCGGTTTTCGAAAACTTGAGTACTTTTTTTTTTTTTTTTACACACGTACACACAACCCACACACTCACACTGGTGGAATTTCACCACCTATGGGTACTCGAACCCTTGACTGGGAGTTGAAATTCCTGAGAGTCTACCACCCGGGCAAGAGTAAGGACCCAAACTCAAGTACTCGACCCGTCCTCGAAAACCCGGTGTTAATTAGTGATCAAAATAAACAATTTATCAAAGTGCGATTTGTATAAACAAGTCTAGCATAGATATATCCCAACTCAAATGAATATTCAGGGCCACTCAGCTAGGGCCATATACAAAATTCCAAAAATATAATTGTTCAAAAAGTAATCATGATAACTAAACTATTAGTTTAAACCGAAGTAGGCAGCCGCCTACTGTTGCGACTCCTCGTCGTAGTATTCCTCCTCAGCGATAGCATGTTCCGGGTTCGCCTCGCGCTCTTCAGCGCCTGTGCTTATTTCATTTGTACGGTTGAACATTGATGAATGAGTGACCAACTTAGTGTGATCTCCCCTCAAGATTACACACCGCTGCCCTACACAAGAAATAACATAAAACATACAGGCAATCTAAAATATAGCAGATGCAGTCTTATTATGTGCATGAATGTATGAATGCAGTCATCGCCCCAGGGATGCACATCCGTGCGGAAGTTGGGCTCGTCACCCATGTAATCATCAACCTGGGAAAAACATCCAGTCGGATAAATGCGTACATCACATACGATAGCAATAGATGTCAGTCTGTGCCCCTGGAAAAAACATACAGTCGGACAAATACGTACATCACGTACGATAACAATAGATGTTGGTCTGTACCATGTATGCATGATTAGCCAAACCATTATTATTCCAGTTACATTCAGCCAATTTAAATAAGCTCAAAGGTTACTACGGGGGCTAGTTGCAAACGTAGGCTGACAGCTCGGACATAGGTCTCATACCACCATCCCCGGCTCATGAGGCTATACCACCTTAGGGTGTGTATATAACCTATCAACACGGGGCCAATCAACTCTTAATGTTAGGGAACTACCATTGTATGCTAACTAGAAATGTAATATAGAAATTATTAAATTCAGGGATCAAAGCAAAATGGTATGCATGGATCAATACGAGTAAACAGCGGTGAGTATAAACATGGCGTGGTTCATTCCACAGTTAGGTAAGTGGAATCACTCCATAGATGGTGAGCCCCATATTTCAATTTCCACTAAGCATAACCTTCATGTTGAGGGTCTATTCATCACATCCGTTCCGTTACACCCTAAATCCGGACTCTCTTTTAATAAGAGTTTCATAAAGAGGTTTCAAATGATGTATAACTTACAATCAATACAATTTTATAAGGATTCAGGCATGCTTTGATATGTGAAGTAGAACTCATGTATACAACTGGTTCAAGAATCATATATTCTTATCTTATCAAGTTCTAAAGTATACACATGAATCATGTTTTTAAGCAAATCAACAGTTTTAACGGAATCCAAAACATATAGTAGAGTAAACAATTCAAATGATTGGTCTCTTGATATGTGGTAAAATAAATATAGAATTTGATCACTACTAAATTTTATAAGCAATAGTTGGCCAATGTCTAAACAGAACATGTATTCTAATCCAACAATTTGAATGATTATCCACTCCTAGGATATCATTAATAAATGTTATAAAAGTCTATCCTTAATCTAGTTTAGTGATGGAAAGCTCAAGGGGAAGAAAATCATCACCTAGAGAGTTGGAGTCCTGACATTGATCCGAATTCCCGTGTAGATCTCGTGGCCCAAGGTTACGCAAGTAACTTTCCTAAGATTATGCCCAATCATATAATTTGCATTAGAAGGCCTCCATACCCTTGAAATGAATGGAGTTTGTAAGGGGCTTGAAAATCAAGGGAAACTTGGGCCGGCTCAACATGACCAGGCCCACCAATTATGGCTCGATCATTGAGGTCCGGGCTAGGCCTGTAATGGGCCAAAACTAAGGCCCGAACTTGGTCAGTCCGGTCCCACCACCATCACCGCTTTGCAAAGGTGGCCGAATCGGGTCGTCCCTAAGCCCATGCGGCCCACTAAAGTTTAGCCCAGGGAACTCCATAGTGTGGTCCACCCGCCTTATGGAGGGTGCGGCCCACAGTATGTATGGCGTGGCCTACCAGATATCAGCGTGTGGTCCACTGAGGTTTTCCTCAAGTGCGGCCCACCTGACCTTCCAAACGTGGTGCAGCCCACTGTTGAGGGTCAAATATTGCATATCAGACCCCAATAATTGCCTGATTTTATGAATATGATACTGTTTAACGCCCGGTTTTAACTGTGTTTATGTTGCAGGGTATATTTGAGAGCATGTACTACAAAAAGGTGCTAAAAGCATGGATTTAACGATCTGAATACACCAAGGTAAGGGACAGACTCCAGGGGACCAAGATCGGAGAGTTCACCCTCTCAGAGATATGAGAAAACGGATAAACCAAAGTTCAAGTGGCCTGAAAATCATCCAGAATGCAGGATCACGGGATTTTCGCTATCTGATTGGCTTGAAACTACATACATGGCCTGAGGACCATAAATTAACCGTACACGTCAAATTTCATCCATTGGATCTTTGCGAAAGTCATCCAACGGACAGATCAGCCCACAAATCGTCAATCTGGGGCCCGCCTGATATCTTGAAATACTTCAATTTTGGTATCAACCATTTAAATTATATGACAACCAGGTTGGACGGAGCTGATCTCTCATATACATCATCGTGGGACCCACATGTGCATTGAACGTGTACGGCATGGGTGCTCAAGCCGTGCACCAGACCAGAATTTTTGGTCAAAGTCGGCTGACCAAACCTTCTGCCTCATGGAGATAGCGTCCAACGCTGTCCGACCGTTTTTTGGCTAGTGGGCTCCACACATCATCCAAATCGATGATCTGAACCGTCCATTCACTCATGGGGGTGGCCACGACCTTCTTCAAGTTTACCTTTTTCTTCCATGTACGTGAACATGCATAGATCACCGTTAAGCGTAGGATGGACGACGGAAGAAAAACATCAGTGGGCCACACAGAATCTAATCCAAAATCATCCATTTCTTACTTGTTTTTCGAGAGGATCACAATGGGCGGAGTGGATTTCTCCGTATAAGCCGATAAAGGGGCCCACCGATCATCACAGCCACGTCCGTAAGCTCTATTTCGCAACAGAGCTTACGAAGAAATCTTGGGGGCCATCACTGTGCATCGAAGGTCTGATCTGGACCGTCCATTGGAATCTCACCGATCCTATTATCACAGCCTAGGTGACAGAATCTCAGAAGGCAGCGGAGAACGATTTCCAATCGTCCAAACGAAAGATAAACGGTGCAAGGAAAGATTTCGTGGGCCACACCAAACCTGAGTTACAACACGTCCTCCCAGACCAGTTTTTCGAGCCTCATTCTATGGACAGACTGAATTTTCCATTTAATGCTGATTAGGGGCCCACCAACTTCAACAGCGAACCCATCTTGCGCAGGCCCTATTTTTCGTGTCCGGTGCTGACTGGTTTAAGGGAGATTGTAGGCCCACGGTGCTGATCGGAAGGCTGATCTAGACCGTCTATCATGTGTATCTGTCCAAAACGTCCCAAGGGACATTGATCTTGTGGACAAAATGCAGGGAAAGTGGGAGTTGTTGGGCATTGTCTTTCGGCTGCCAAACAAGATGCGTTACCAGCTACGTAAAAACGTCTGCATGAAGTTTTCCTCCACCGACCCTGCTTGGCTGTTATAAAAAGGAGAGAGGAAAAAGACTTGCGGGAAGATTCATCTACGACTGGGAGTTTAGGACGTGGCAGGGGAGCTTTCTCTCTTGTTTTCTTATTTTTCTTTTTTTCTTTTGTTTTTCTTAATGTTGGAGAGCTATAGCCTAATCATGAGCGGCTAAGCCTCTTAGCTAGGGCTAAGAGGTGAAGCTTGTAGTGAGATGGGAGATTCTATTTTTTGCCTTTAATAGATTTTAATTTATGAACTGAATTTGATTTTAGTTTAATTAAGGGAATACTTTTAGTTTTCAATGGTTTGTTGTGACTGAAATTACAATTGATCTACGGTGGCTTTGAGTATTTCTTTTCCTTTTGATGTTTATGATGTCAGGAAGCCCTGTTGTTCACCATCGTCTCCTAGGCATGGTTGGATGTCGGTACTCTTCCTAACTTTCATAATCTGATTGGTTGACAATTAGTTTAATTCTATTGTTTACTTTGTCTCCTGGGCATGGCTAGGTGATGGAATCCATTCTAATTCATATACCTTTCATCTCTTTAAAACTATAATAAAAGGACGTTCGGTTTGATTTTTATGGTTTCACTCTTCAACTGGATGAAGATAGAACTCTAAGTCCAGTTGAATTCTTGGAACAGGCATAAGATCTTCCTGATCTTTACAAGTGGATCCTTTGAATCCCTAGTGTTTTTCTCTGAATTCTTTAGATTTTAGTTAATTATTCACCATTATTCTCTTGATCACACTCGATTTAGATTTCATCTTATTCTAGTTCTGGTTCTAGTTAGTTTCAGATAACGTACCGGTTTCAGTCCCTGTGGATTCGACCTCGGTCTTACCGAGTTTATTACTACATCACAACCCTATACTTGGGGAGTGAACAAGTTTTTGGCGCCGTTGCCGGAGACTGATGGCTACGTATTTCTGAAATTAATTGATTTTTAGAATTAGATTAAGATTAGGATTTTACTAACTTTAGGTTTAGGTTTTTCTAATTTATAGAAACTAACCTGTTTTCTTGTTTTGTAGGATTCTAAGATAGAAACTTCTAATTGGGTGATATCTTTATAATTTCTTTACTTTTTATATTTTTAGAATAAGAGTTTTATTTTTAGAAATCTTCTAAATCTTAGACTTATTAGTTTTAGAAACTAAGTTGTTTTATTTTGCAGGAACTTAACATAGGAACTTCTCATTTGGTACTTTTCTTCTAACTTCTCCCTCTTTTACTTTCCATACTACTGTAGGATCCTTTCTTTTATTTTACATAGGATTAGATTCAGAGTTAGGGTTTCACCATGTATATGAATGAGTGGGCACGACAGTATGTTGAGATAGCTTTTGGAAAACAGCCTATACCTCAAAATTTTTCTGAAAATTTCTTCGAGAATCAATCAGAATATAATGCTCCACCGATTAAGAAGTCTTTCGGTGATTATCTGCGGGAGAATAATTGTATTCCACGAGTTAAGAAAACAGCACGTGATTATTGGAATGATGACGCGTATCAACTCCCGACAGATGACCCGTATGGTTTTGATCAGTGGAAACAGAAATATGTCGAGGTTGAGTCAGTAAAACAACATGGTAAGAACCCTCGTGGATCAACCACTTTTGAATATTCACCAGAAATGATCCAAGAGGAGTCATATCCGAGTTACACAGACTATATTACTGGCATAAGAAAATTAGTAGAAGCACTTGAATCACGCCTTGATAGGCTAATGGAGACTAATTCATCCCAACCGCAACCCGTTGATCCTGTTGATTATTCCTTTAGATTCCCTACTTCTAATGAAATAACGGAGGCTAGTTCGTTTCAACTACAATCCAATCCAGAAATACAATGCGAGGAAAGTAATCCTCACTCGCTTCCAACAAAATCTGGAATTTGGAATAAGGAGTTGGATTCCATTAATGAGCATACGATTCAATTCCCCGATGCGTCGATGTCAATGATTGTTCAAAAGAATGATGGAGATACATAGGTGTCTTTCAAATACAGTGATGATGACACACTTTCCTTACATGATACACAGGATCTCAATGATGAGGTAGAGATTAGTTTATTCGAACCTCAACCAAATTTAGAATGTGAGGAAAGCGATCTCATCCCAAGTGTGCACTGCACAGAATTAGACGATGATGCGTATTGGGATAATGATCATGAATGTTCAGCCCCAGTTCCCCTGGAATTAATCTCAAGTTTGGTCCAGGTCAATGATCAAGAAGTGCACGAAGTGAGCGGTCATAATGAGCTACTCCACTCACCTGACATATCTGATTTAAAAGTGGATGAGCTCCTTACAACCAACCCTTCTATCTCTTGTGAGACATGTTTGGACCACTCCCCTGAATTACATGATGATATGATTCAGGAGATGAATGAGTTACTCGATACAACTCTGGAATTTGAAACCACTCAGTTGAGGCCACCATCTGAACTGTTGAATTTTAACGATTCAATGCCTCTTCTGAGTAGTATCAATGAACAGAGTCAGCACATCAATGCTTCGTATACTGATCCTCAATCTGTCTGTGCAGGGCTGGAGCAAGAGAGCACACTTTCGTCTACTTTTAAAGACGATAGAATCCTTGAACAGATCATCACACACTTCAATGTGGAGAATGAGTCACTCTTAACTGAATGTCCCAATGCTTTGGATGATTGCTTGACACACTTTGCAGATTCAAACGATCTCATGATAAGAGACATAGTGAATGCCTTGCAAGACACAATCTCAGTAGTCATCACTGACCGAGAGAACCCGTACTTTGAAGCCCCTCCCTCCCCAGATCCTCATTGCTTACCATTAAGGGAGGAGGAGCTAAAAATTGAACCGAAGTCTGATACTTCGGAATGTGTTGAGACTATACCACTTCCTGAAAATTTTTCTCAATTTGAACTACTTATAGTCTCTGATTCACCATGGGATACTAACTTCGAAACTTTTTCTGACACAGGTGAATCATATATACTTTGGATACCTCAGGTGAATCAACGACAAATTTTTGCTAAGGTACATAAGTCTCTCTGGCCATTCATGCTCCAGGGCATTAAAGCCTATTGCAAAAAGAGCTTTGGATGATCCTGTTGAGAAACCTACTGAGAAATTTATCTAGATATTAGCCGGAAGAGGAACCTTGTGGCATTACTGAGTAGTCTTTCCCCTGCTTTCATAGGATTAGGGTAGTTTCTTTAGTCTGGCTGAAGACATTAAACTTAGCGCTCTTGGGAGGCAACCCAGCTTTTAATTCCATGATTAGTCAATTCAATGTTTGTGCGTAACATTGCTGCAAACCCTCACGAGACTACAACTCGTCCACTAGGGGCAACCTAGGGGTTTAAAGGCCTGTTGCATACGCTAAATGCAATCGAGAGCACCTGCGAAAGTGGTATAGGTAGGAATTTATTTTTGTTATTTTTTTTTACTTTCGATTGGTTTCACTCTTGTGCTGACCAGCTCTCATGTTGAGATCTCTATGGAAAAGTCTCTCTCGACTCGTTACCCAGGTACTATCTTTCCATCACTTCTCATTTACTTTCGTTGTCCCATATGCATTGCACGCTTACATCTTTTATATTGAGGACAATGTAGATTTTAGGTTGGGGGTGGGAGATTAGGTTACCTAATCAGCATTTTCTTGGTCTTGAGCAAAACTTGTGAAAAAAAAATTTAAAGTTGGTAGGATGATTTATGAGGCATGTTTTGTTTTGGGTTGTCATGAATTCTCTTATTCGTTACCAATGATATCATGAAATAAAGAAGTGAATCTTAATGTTGCTAAGCAAGTTACACTTTACACTCATGGGTCCTAATGTTTAAAATTTTTCTAATCAAGAGATTAATATTTTGAACTTGATTATGAAGTTTACCGTACGCTTGATTCCAGGAGACAATATTGCCCAACATTCACGAATCTTAGATATATAGTATCTTCATTGTTTTAAAAAATCGCTCAAATTTTTAGAGATTGTCCTGTAATTCTTAACTTATTTTTCGCATACTTTGCTCGGGACTAGCAAAATGCTGGTTGGGGGTTGTGTTGAGGGTCAAATATTGCATATCAGACCCCAATAATTGCCTGATTTTATGAATATGATACTGTTTAATGCCCGGTTTTAACTGTGTTTCTGTTGCAGGGTATATTTGAGAGCATGGACCACAAAAAGGTGCTAAAAGCATGGATTTAATGATCTGAATACACCAAGGCAAGGGACGGACTCCAGGGGACCAAGATCGAAGAGTTCACCCACTCAAAGATCCGAGAAAACGGATAAACCAAAGTTCAAGTGGCCCGAAAATCATCCAGAATGCAGGATCACGGGGTTTCCGCTATCTGATTGGCTTGAAACTACATATATGGCCTGAGGACCATAAATTAACCGTACACGTTAAATTTCATCCATTGGATCCTTACGAAAGTCATCCAACGGATAGATCAGCCCACAAATCGTCAATTTGGGGCCCGCCTGATATCTTGAAATACTTCAATTTTGGTATCAACCATTTAAATTATATGACAACCAGGTTGGACGGAGCTGATCTCTCATATACATCATCGTTTGACCTACATGTGCATTGAACGTGTATGGCGTGGGTGCTCAAGCCGTGCACCAAACCAGAATTTTTGGTCAAAGTCGGTTGACCCGACCTTCTGCCTCATGGAGACAGCGTCCAACACTGTCCGACCGTTTTTTGGCCAGTGGGCTCCACACCATCCAAATCGATGATCTGAACCGTCCATTCACTCATGGGGGTGGCCACGACCTTCTTCAAGCTTACCTTTTTCTTCCATGTACGTGGACATGCATAGATCACCGTTAAGCGTAGGATGGACGGCGGAAGAAAAACATCAGTGGGCCACACAGAATCTAATCCAAAATCATCCATTTCTTACTTGTTTTTCAAGAGGATCACAATGGGCGGAGTGGATTTCTCCGTATAAGCCGATAAAGGGGCCCACCGATCATCACAGCCACGTCCGTAAGCTCTATTTCGCAACAGAGCTTGCGAAGAAATCTTGGGGGCCACTACTGTGCATCGAAGGTCTGATCTGGAACGTCCCTTAGAATCTCACCGATCCTATTATCACAGCCTAGGTGACAGAATCTCAGAAAGCAGCGGAGAACGATTTCCAATCGTCCAAATGAAAGATAAACGGTGCAAGGAAAGATTTCATGGGCCACACCAAACCTGAGTTGCAACACGTCCTCCCAGACCAGTTTTTCGAGCCTCATTCTATGGACGGACTGGATTTTCCATTTAACGCTGATTATGGGCCCACCAACTTCAACAGCGAACCCATCTTGCGCAGGCCCTGTTTTCCGTGTCCGGCGCTGACTGGTTTAAGGGAGATTGTAGGCCCACGGTGCTGATCAGAAGGCTGATCTAGACTGTCTATCATGTGTATCTGTCCAAAACGTCCCAAGGGACATTGATCTTGTGGACAAAATGCAGGGAATTTGGGAGTTGTTGGGCATTATCTTTCGGCTGCCAAACATGATGCGTTACCAATTGCGTAAAAACGTCCGCATGAAGTTTTCCTCCACCGACCTTGCTTGGCTTTTATAAAAAGGAGAGAGGAAAAAGACTTGCGGGAAGATTCATCTATGACTGGGAGTTCAGGACGTGGCAGGGGAGCTTTCTCTCTTGTTTTCTTATTTTCCTTTTTTTCTTTTGTTTTTCTTAATGTTGGAGAGCTATAGCCTAATCATGAGCGGCTAAGCCTCTTAGCTAGGGCTAAGAGGTGAAGCTTGTAGTGAGATGGGAGATTCTATTTTTTGTCTTTAATGAGATTTTGATTTATGAACTGAATTTGATTTTAGTTTAATTAAGGGAATACTTTTAGTTTTCAATGGTTTGTTGTGACTGAAATTACAATTGATCTGTGGTGGCTTTGAGTATTTCTTTTCCTTTTGATGTTTATGATGTTAGGAAGCCCTGTTGTTCACCATCGTCTCCTAGGCATGGTTGGATGTCGGTACTCTTCCTAACTTTCATAATCTGATTGGTTGACAATTAGTTTAATTTTGTTATTTACTTTGTCTCCTGGGCATGGCTAGGTGATGGAATCCATTCTAATTCATATACCTTTCATCTCTTTAAAACTATAATAAAAGGACGTTCGGTTTGATTTTTATGGTTTCACTCTTCAACTAGATGAAGATAGAACTTTAAGTCCAGTTGAATTCTTAGAACAGGCATAAGATCTCCCTGATCTTTACAAGTGGATCCTCTGAATCCCTAGTGTTTTTCTCTGAATTCTTTAGATTTTAGTTAATTATTCACCATTATTCTCTTGATCACACTCGATTTAGATTTCATCTTATTCTAGTTCTGGTTCTAGTTAGTTTCAGATAACATACAGGTTTCAGTGGATTCGACCTCGGTCTTACCGAGTTTATTACTACATCACAACCCTATACTTGGGGAGTGAACACCCACCTGTTTCATACAGGGTGCGGCCCACCAAGTGCTAACGTGCGGCCCACCTATTAATGTGGTGCAGCCCACCTGATTTTTTTTTTCAGGGTGTTTAAAGCCCATCCAAAGACCAGGGCTATCCCCAAGCCCATGCGGCCCACTAGACAGTGCAGCCCACGGCAGTCGAGCCCTGCTGAACGTGGCCCTCTGTTTTATGCGGTATGGCCCACCTGTTTCAAACAGGGTGCGGCCCACAACTCTGCAAGGTGTAGCCCATCTGCTTCCTGCTGCTATTGGCCCAGTTCTGGGCTAGTTTCCAGCTCAGTTGCAGGGCCAAGTGAGGTTGTTCTTAGCCTGTTTCACGTAACAGCAGGATGCTGTTTCCATGGCCTGGTTTTAGCTGGGATTGTGGCCCATCTACCGGACTATTTTTCAGTTCGTTTTAGAGCTTAAACAGAGGCTCATTTTCTGCTACGTTTCCAGCCCAAAAACGGCCCGACTAGGTGCGACTTTAACCAAATTTCCAGACTGGTTCAATCCATCTTCTGGAGCGTGCTGCAGGGGGTGTGCTGCAGCTTAAACTGGGGCCTGTTTGTAGGTCGTTTTTAGGCTGATTTTCAGCTCTTTACAGAAGTCGTTCTCAGGCTATATTCGGCCTCAAAACAGAGCTCGTTCACAGGCCATATTCAGCCTCAAAACAGAGATCATTCCTTCAGTTCTGTCTGGGCTTCCTATGGCCGAAATTTCGGCCCCAACAGTAGACTGATATCCCCTGAAAATGAAGAAAAAAAAAAAAGAAGAGAAGGTTGGGTTATGTTACCTAGCCGGACGGTGGTGCTCACGCCCACCATCTCTCTCTTTTCTTTCTCTCTGTTTCTTTCCCCCTTTTCTTTCCTTCTTTCCTTCCTTCCCCTCTCTTTCCGTGTGGGATCAGGAGGGTAGTGGTGCCCATTTATAGGCAAGGGAGAGAAACCTCCAACGGTCGTGCCAACTCTTCTTAGACAAAAACGGAACTTTGCTTTTTCCACCATTAAAGTCTTTCCTAGCCATTTTTTGCCATGAAAGGATCCTCCCCAGCTGTGCTCGTGGAATACCCAGATCCACTGATTAATGGAGGTGTTGGCTTGCAAGAGAAGGCATCTGATGGTCCCCTTCTTTAGATAGCCACACATGAAGGGAATGGACGGTCCAAGCCCATCTCCTTCGTTCCTATGCACGGGTCCAAACCCCTATACTGTTTTGGTCGGGCGGACCCCACGAGGAAAATGGACGGTTCGGATTGTCCGGAAAGTGGCCAGGGTGGCTCACTTTGGGGCTTGAAGCTCTAAATTTCAAAATTTTGAAATGGCGGAAGAACCTCTACAGATTTGTGGGAGTTTATCGGTCAAAGACTGTTTGACCGCTCCCTTGGTCTAATGCACGTCGTGCACAACAGCACAAGGTGCACACACACCTTGTGCGAGGTCTACTATGATGTTTATGATAAATCTACACCGTTCATTTGTCTATATAGGGACCCCGGCCCAGTTTGGGGCACATGTGAGGCCCAAGTGGGCCGCATCACCTGTTTTAGACCTTATCTGGCTAGTGTACACTGGACCAACGGTTGGATTGGCCTGATAGTTGGTCTCAACGATTAAATGGGGGTTTAGAGCACATTGTTCGTTCGATTGGCCATAATTTATTCCTCCAGGGTTGTTAGTGGGTGTATTGTGCCAACGTGACTTAGTTAACTTGCTTATAAGCTGTTTTAAATCAAGTGTTTGTTGAGTTTTACCTCCCGGACTGGTGCTGAGTTCGACTTGGCTCCTTCAGCTCTTGGTGGTCGGCTTTATCGTTGACTGAAAGTCCCGACCTACACGTGTAAAGTTTAAGTTGCCTCGTTAATCGATCTTAGTTCCCATAAACGTGGTTCTTAGAGGTAATGCCTGTGTACCAGAGGTATGGGGTGTTACATGAATCCAAACAATTTCTTATTATTACCTAATCAATATCTCAAGATTTGATAAACAAAACCTATTGATTGCTATTTTAGAGCAAGATTATAATTTATAGACCTAATGTCATGTTTCAGTGATTAAAACCATTTATAGGATGATACACTTGGTATATTAGAATAAAAAAAAAAAAAAGACCCCAACATCGCTTCAGATCCAAGGGCTATAATCCCATTGAGAGAGAGAGAGAGAGAGAGAGAGCAATACCTCGGGATGCATTGTAGCAAACCTCTAGATGGTGGAGCCCAGAAAATTCATGGTTTGGATCATCATGAACATGTGCCACGTGTATATCCACCTGTTTTAAATCTGCCTCGTTTTGTACATTATATCCTGAAATGATACGGAAAAAGGAAAAAGGAACGGACAATGTAGATAAAACCCATACATCATGGTGGCCACTCAAAGCTCCTGCATGCCCATTCCCACCTGGAGACAGTAGGATATATAGGATGCAATCTGCGTTCATCAGGCTCGACTGCTTGGACAATCCTAACCCCTTATTCAGTGACACGAAAGTCTGAGGGGTAATCCTTATCTGATTACTCACTTTATAGAAAAGAAATAAATTCCTTTGATGTGACTGTTTTCTCTATTTGAATAGAGAAATAAAAGAGGATGAGAAATCAATTTCTTTTCAAGGAAATCCATTTCTCTGGGAAACTTATTAAATTGATTCCCTTAATTTAGGGAAATGCAATGATCTTCTCGTATGATATTTGAACTAATAACCATTGTAGTTTGTTTTTTTTAAGGTAAATTTACTCATTTCAAAATAGCAAAACAAACAATAGAAAAAGGAAATACATTTCTATATTAGGCCATCATCCACACTAGATTGGGCAAAATCTCATACAACTCGAAAATCCTCACATTAAAAAATAAATAATAATAATAATAATAAATCTTATAATTTATAACAAATAGATCCCCAAATTGTTAATGAAATCCTCTCCTCCTAAGTGTGAATATCATCTCCGCAACATTTATAAATTTCATAATACAATACACTGAAATTATGCGAAAAACCTTCAAATCAAGATTAACAATCTCTATGGTATTAGAGAAAGGTCAATCCAACACCTTCGCTCTCGAAATGTCTATTTATTAGATGGTTAGGAACAGAAGATGGTGACATCAAAGCAATTTTCTATTATTAGCTAGGGCTCATTTATCATGGGTGGTTTTCCATTTCCATGTCTTTGCTTCACGCCATCTAAATCAGCCTTAAGGGCAAAATTCACCAGCAATAGCTTATAATTTTAACTAGAGAAGGTTCATTTAATAGATGGTTAGAAACTTAAGATAGTCTGATCAAAGAAATTTTCTGTTAGTAGCCAAGGTCTAATTATTGCTGAGGATTTACCATTTAAATCGCGGATTGCGTCCGACCCTCACCTCTTCCGAGATAAGAAAGAGCAGGGATTTGAGTGGACACCGTGATGTATGAGTTTTATCCACACCATCTATCCATTTCATCATGCTATTTGAGGATATAGCTCAAAATTGAGGCAGGCCCATCACTCAAATAGATGACCTCACGGGAAGCAGCAGTAATAATGATGCCCATCGTTAAAATGTTCCTAGAGCCCACCATGATATTTATTTTCCATCCAACCTATTCATAAAGTCACATAGACCTTGGATGAAGTCAAAAAAACTAATATCAGCTCAATCCAAAACTTGTGTGGGCCCTAAGAAGTTTTCAATAATAAGAGTTTAATCCCCATTGTGTGGTCCACATTGAAACTATATATATCCTAAAATGATACAGAAAAATGAATAAACTGGGTGGATAAAACCCATACATCATGATAGCCACTGAAAGCATCCTCGACGCTATCTACATTCTTTCATTTCTATGCTTTGGCTTCATATTATCCAACAATAGCAAAAGCCAAAAGTAGCTCATAATTCAATTAGAGAACGTCCATTTATTAGATAATCAGATCAGCTGCACGTAATGTTTAGGTAAAATCCTACCTAATTTTTTCATTATATTATTAAAAACATACTTACTAAACTAGGAACTAATTTGTGCATGGCACTATTTTCAATTATTTTATATTATAAATAAATAAATAAATGTGCCCTTCGCACTTCTTCCTCCTTTCGGTAGTCGGGACAAAGGGGTATTATATGATCTCCATGCATTATTAAAGATTGTACTCTGTCGATGTATGGGATTCCATATACGTGGATCCATGATTTGGCAATTGAAACCGTTGGTTTGATGGACCTTACTGTAGATGAAAAATGTACGGTATACTTTCTCCATTGGACAGCCTAAAATTACAGATATGGTGGCCTTCAAATAGATTGGTTAAGAGAAAAGAATAACATTAATGATTCATTCAATTGAAAGTAAAGTCCAAATATAAAAGGGCTAGGGTCTTACAATATAGGAGATTAATTAGGCATTCTCCAATGACTGTGGCCTTCACTGTATCAAAGGTCAAGATTATCAAATCATGGCCCCACTAAAATATACATTCGGTAGCAATTTCCATGCTCTCAAAACACGTGAGAACAAGACGCCTGTAAGGTACATTATCAAAGGAAATGTTAGCACGGTAGACTCTTCCGTACTATTCCTTTGTTTTTCTTTTTTCTTTTTCTTTTTCTTTCGAAGCCCGAAAACTTATGCTACTAAAGGATATTTTTAGGGTACGGAAATGAGGTTATATACAAAAATACTTTTAATCTTTAGGGTAAAGCAATAGAAAAAAGTAGGGTTATATTTGTCTTTATGGGTTCATCGGTAAGGATAGAGGTCTAGTTTAGTTTAGTTGGTTTTATTCGGGCCGGGTTAAAAAGGTGAGTACTCCGTCGGGGCTATACTAAAAACTTACCCTTATCAAAGAAGGCTGCTAGCATAGTATGAGAATTTATAGGCATGCACCCCACCAATTGTAAATGAGTAACATATTTCTAAATCCAAGCCATTCAAATCTTAGGTCCCACTATTGATTGGTTATAACCTAGAAATCATATGGACCCTATAATCCTTAACCTATGATCGATCTCTGTGAAATGGATAATTGAAAAAAAAAAAAAAACATAAGCCAACAATCTTAATTTAGCAACAAATATCCATCAATTAAAGGTTAAGATTGTCTATCAACCTCATCTTATGGTTGAAAGTTATTCACATGATGCTCATTGAACTGACTACTCTCTCGTGCCAACTTGGCAGTGAAGAACATGTTATCTACTAGTGAATCATAGACTTGAATTAAATGACTTAGATTGCGCCATGCCATTTGGCATTCATCTTACCGTTAAAAATATTCTAGAAGTTTTATATATATATATATATATATATATATATATATATATATATATATATATATATATATATATAATTTTAACTATAAAAGCTTATAAGAAAAACTTCTATAACGTTACAAAGATCACCATACAAATCTTATTTTATTTCTCGGTGGTAATACGACAACTTTTTATGTCTCCATACACTATGTACAAGAAGGTACAAAATGCCCTAGAAATGATCAAATCTCCTTACATATGCCTTCATTCCCATGACAATTCACGTTTTAGTAAGAAAATGATGATTTGTTAGATGATCATGACAGTTGAATCCAAGCAATTTCTTCTTATTACCTAATCAATATCTTGTGATTTGATAAATAAAACCTATTGATTGCTATTTTAGAGTAAGATTATAATTTATAGACCTAATGTCATGTTACAATGATTAAAACAATTTATAGGATGACACAATGGTATGTTTGAATCCCAAAAAAAAAAAAAAAACTCCACATCACTTCAGATCCAAGGGATATAATCCCATTGAGAGAGAGAGATCACCAGCAATACCTCCTCATGCATTGTAGCAAACCTCCCCACAGGATTCGTGGTAATGATCTTCATTAACATATGCCACGTGTATGGCACACAATGCTTCTGAAGGTAGTGGCTCAAGTTGATGCAAGTATTAGATTAAAGGCTACCTAATCTTCTCATTAAATAACTAAGAAACTTGCAAAGGCGGTTATCAACTTGTGCATCCCATTTTTTTCTATTATCCTTTAAGTAATTAAATAGTGGGCCCCTCCCACTTCTCTCTTTCGCCGGATAAGAGGAATTTCTTACTCTTGCTCATCCCCCAACATGTGCTTTGCTGACCTGACCCGTGGGATTCCATACACGTGGGACCATGGTTTAATGATCTTAACCATTGGTTTGATGGGCCTTGCTGTGGATGACATATGTATAGGAAACTTTATACGTTGGATGTTTAAAATCTTGGATACGATGACCTTCAGATGGATGGTTAAGAGGAAAGAAATACATGAATGCTTCATTCAATTGAAATAAAAGACTAAATATTAAAGGGTTAGGATCTTCCAATCTAGGAGATTTATTAGGCATTCTCTATCCATGGTGGTTTTCATCTTGTCAACGGTCTAGATTATCAAAGCATGGGCCCCACCGAATTCTAAGTCACTGAATTATACATTTCGTGATAAGTAGGACATTATTATTCCTAAACAAGTGGGCCGGGCTGGTATGGTCTCGCCCACAATGAAGAACGGACCTGATTCTGACTCAGTTCAGGCCGAGCATTTAGGCCCGTTGGTTGGAGGTGGGCCGAAATTTGATTGGGATGGATATGACCTTGCATGTACACGAAGGCCCAATAAGTGGGCCCGTTCCGATCTGACTTAACAAACAATGGTGACCGAGTATTTGGATGGGTAGGCCAGCCCGGCCCAAATATTTAACGGGCCGGGCCCATTTACTTGTCGGTTATTCCCCGAAATGGGTGGCCATCCAAACAAGAGCAAGACACGTGGCTTCATCTCTGCTTTGATAGTTTATAGAGCTAGTGAGGCACATTAGCAAAGAAGTCGACTGACGGAGTAGACAATGTATAGGCATGCACCGCACCAGTTGTATATCCGGCGCATATATTTCTCAATCCAAGCCATTCAAATCTAGGGTCCCACTGTTGATCGATTACAAGCTAGAAATCATACCGACCCATTATCCCTTGATGTCACATCAGTTACTATCAAATGGACGGTTGAAACAAAGCTAAGCTAGCGGTCCAGATTCAAAGGAAAAATATCCATCAATCAGAGGGTAGGATTGTCCGATTGACCTCATCTCAGGGCAGCAACGGACCCTACGATTAGATTTACACGTATACATTACTAAGTGCATGCATATGGATGCTCATCATCCGCCAGAGCATTAAATCATCTTACACCCATTACGTGATAAGAGCTGACGTGGCACCCGGCCGACTATATGGTGAACCCGTGGGCGAACCACCAATGACAGACCCACCTTTTCATGTGGTCCCACATAACATTTGAGAATAGAAGACAGAAATTGTCACGGATGACACAACCACAGCACTAGTGCTAGCTTGGTCACATGCCATCCCACATCCTATAAATCCCCTCGTCAAAATCTTCAATCCCACCATTCAATCTTACCCACAAGTTCATCTCCACCTTCCATCAGTTCTCGCAGCAATGTCAACGGTTGGATTCAGCTCGGCCGGGATATACTTCCAGCAAAAGCAGCTCAAAGAAAAGATGAAGAGAAATGAAGAAGAGAATGGGAAAACAAAGGAGAAAGACTCTAAAGTGGAAAAACACTCATGCAATGTTTTCAGTATGGGTAAGAAAATCCATCCGAGCGGTGTTCCGGCAACGTCGAATACCGCCGATGAAGCGAGGGAGTTGGGAAATTCGGTAGACTATTGAAGCACCGGTTGGAGGATGTGTTTCGAGCATTGTACGTGTAATGCATGTTGTGTGAAGTGGAATGTGTAAATATTTCCAATGAACGGTGATGATGGAATTGCATGGTTTTATTTTAGAAATTTGTATGTTTTGGCTTGAATAATCTTCTGTTTTGATCGTTTTTTCAAGGATTGTGGCTTTATATCGATTCAGTGGCCCACCTGGCCCACTGGCCACGTGAAATAAATGGTGGTCCATCATCATAGTATCGGCCATATGGACCCAATCCGGTGTGATTCATGTACCGATCTTAAATGCTTGTGCCCATCCAAGCCGTTCATTAGGCGGGCCTACGGTGCATATTCCTGGCCTAAAAATCAGGCTCGTGAACTTGTCAGGTGGGCCACGCTCTAGGAGAAAATTTCGGTGCACATGCAGTGGAAGTTTGTGGTCCGCCTGAGATTGGGCGACCTTTTTTGTGGTTTTGTTGCATCTTCCGAGTGGCCCACGTCGTGAACATGCTGGATATTTGACACGTGTAATAGCATCAGCATGTGCGGGATGCTTTCGAGGGACCATTTAAGGCACAGCCACAAATAGCGTTACTTTTTTCTTAAATGGTGGTGACTCGTCTACCATATACGTAGGATACTTATGCAACAATACCAACCGTCCAAAATGTGGGCCCCTGGTGTATGGAGCACATAAGCCCAAAAGCATATTGCATAGATAATTTTGTAACACATCTAATATCGACCAATGAATTTGGAGCACTAACCGTTGTTTTAATATTCAATTCTAAGGCCACCGATTTGGTGATGATTGTCAGCCATCCATTTTGAATTTTTGGTAATGCCGTGTCCAAATGAGGCCCGTGGTTTCGATTGCCTGGATTGATGTGAATAGCTACACATATGCCACTTGTACTCCACTGAGTCAGAGTCAATACGATTTTGATAGGTTGGAAGCCGCACACGTTAGCAACTCATAGTTTACTGGAAGTTAATTAGCGGTAGAGTCCTGTAATAGTCTATCACCGTTCAAATATGATGGTTTCTTCAACTGTACACGCGACATACCTGTAGAGAGATCCAGACCGTCCAAATATCTGAAACAAGCGTGAATGGATCAGGAGCCATCTGATTTTTCCCTTTAAATTCGGATCACAAACTATTTTACTTTTAACCGATCATTTGATAGCCATGATGGTTTGGATTTCCTGATTAGCATGATTTTAGAAATATGCTCCATGCGCAATATATGCCACAACTCAAGTGGTCTGGATGGCCGTGCGCGAGTGCCACACGAGGAGGATGAGTTACAACCATTATCAAACCGGTGGTGAACTATCATAATAGTCAAAGAGTCTCTTAATAGTATACCCGTCTAAATTATCTATCACGCCGGCCGGGAAAAGGGCGCATAGACAGATAACCTGTTCAGTAGTTCTAGGGACACCGAAAACCAGAGTCCTTGAAGCTCTTTGTTGTGCATTGTGCCTACCATAGATGATCAAAACCACTCATCCGGTTAGAACCATCATGGATGGCCTACCCTTAAAATTTTGTACAAATCATTAATTGTTTTCCTGCACATCCCGTTGCCTCTATGAAAGACACGGTGAGGAGACTCAATAACAGGGGTCCCAAAGACTATGGTTTTGGGTGGTCCCTTGGACCATCAACATTTTTCCAAGTCCTAAAAATGTGAAAGCACCACCACCTTTGAGTTTTGACACGCTCGTTGAAATTCCAACCCTCAGAGAGATTGCTTGTGGGCCGTACGAAAGAAAGGGGGATGTCTCTGGATGGTGGAAAGGTGGTGGTTGCACCTCATACTATTCAATGTAAATGAACGCGGATTAGGGAGAAACAGCTTTGTGGGCGAGGCACCGTGGGGCCCACCTAGATGTATCTGTTCTATATCCATGCCGTCTAACCGTTTTTCCAGTTCATTATAAGGCCTGGTAAAAAAAATTAGGTAAATCCAATCACAAGTGGACCACACCACAGAAAATCAGTGGTGATTGAGCTGACACCATTAAAAACTTTCTAAGCCGAATGTAATATTTATTTTCTATCCAATCTGTTGATAAGATCACACAGATATTGATGAAGGGACAACATAAAAATCACCTTCATCCAAGACTTTTGTGGCCCCCAGGAAGTTTTTAATGGTGGGAATTCAATTCCTATTGTGTGGTCCTAATGAAAATTGGATCTACCTCGTTTTTCGGTACCATTCCCTGAAATGATCCGTAAAAACGGAAGGACGGAGTAGATATATAACACACATCTAGATTGGGCCTACGGTCAAGGCCTTACCCACTAAGCAAATGGAATCAGCGTACGGTTATTTTGGTCTTAGATTCCTGGGCAGGTTGTTGAGATTGGTTGATCTCTCACACTTTCTTTTTAAGGTAGAGGTTTGCTGCAATGCACCCCAATGTATTAACATATGATACCTCAGATTTTATCCGTTGGATTTGTATTTTTCTCATTGATCCGAACCGTCTATGTGGTTGGTCTTCCTTTGATTTTTTAAAGATTATTTTGGCCGTCCATATTCAAACGTAAAAAGCCAAAATATGAAAGTGCTGAAATTATCTTAATTATGTTTTTTTTCACCACAAAAAAAAAAGAAAAAACCAGATTCAACAAATAAACGGTTTGGATGATTCGAATAAAAACCAGATTCAACAGATAAAATTCCGAAGTACCGAATTGCAATCCGTCGGATGTATTGAAGAGAACCTCGGAAGGATTTGATTTTTACTTTATTTTTTCAAGTGGACGGCTGTTCGCAGAAATGTGTGATCTCAGGAACTTCGCGAAGCCCACTCGCGTGTACAGGTCAGGTCATATACTAGCTTCGTAAGTGCCAGCGTCGCACATTTTTTCTGGATCAAATCCCAGTATGGTAATTTCTAGCCCATCGCACCAGCTAGAGTGCCAGAAGCCGTGCATCAGGTGGATCCGACCTCATATATTTTTTTATCTCCGGATCCACCTGATGCACGGCTGCTGGCCACCCTAGCTGGTGGAAATTACCCTACTGGGAACGCGTGTGGGCTTATTACGATGGATTGATAGGGTGTTGGGCACCGGACAACAACGGTTGTGATGCGGCGCATCGTTTGCTATAGACTATCCTTATTTGGGTTTTTGGTCTGCGTGGCCTTCGTAAGGTGACGTGGTTGTCCTAGGAATGTTGGACGGTTGATAAAAAGGAACTTTAGCTCCGAACTACTTTTTTTTTTTTCAATTTTTCTATGAATAAAATGCCCTTATGCTTCCCATACGCCGACTCTCATGTCCTAAAGTAAAAGGTCATTTTTTAAAGATTATGTGGGATCCTTCCGGATTGAAATTCAGGTCAGGTCACCCCTTGCTGGTCTTATCCGTTGATTTTAATTGGGCAAATATAAATTCACAAAAAGAACTTTTCATTTTTTGTTTGAATATGTCTGTAGTCCACAATTATACTAATATTATGTGTTAATTTTCATGTGTTTCCTTTGATATGGTTCATCCGTGGTAATTTTTTCACTCAAACTTAGATTGATAATATGAAATGGAAACTGTTTACTTGTAGATGGGTTAAATTTGCTTCTGTTATAAAACATTGATTTTAAATATATTTTGACGCAAGGGAGGACGTGAGGTCGAGCACCGTCTTCCTCAAGAGGATAACTATTCCGAATCCACGGAACTTCTCTGGACTCCTTACTGAGACTTCCTCGAATCGACGAGAAAATAGAGCAGAAAATATAAATAAATTCTAATAAATTTGAAATAGATTAATGAATGCATAAAAACGAGTTCACAACCCCTTAAATAAGGATAATAAGCAATGAGAAAGAAATCATAATCAAACTACAACTAAAACTCTTAGACTTCGCGACTTACTATAAATAGTAAACTTACTATTTATAGACGGTCGTGATGTCTACTATCTTATGAGTTTTTCACCAAAAATAGTAAGTGTCCTATTTGGCTTCACCAAACTGTTCCCCTAATTATTCTAAGCTCTTTTCATGTTGGGCACAACTCCTAAAGCCCGATGGATGAAGAGTTATAGTCAAACTAAAACTTACTATTTATAGTAAAAACGAAATTGAAACAGGGAAACGACCGTCGAATCAGGGGTTTCTCGCAATTCCGAGCGTCGTAACCCTGCGTAGCTAGGTTGGTTGGCTAAAGTAGCTCGTTCTACCCCAAAATCATATATTTTACGTCGGCTAACTCATCCCGGATTGTGAGATACGCTTGATTGAAAGTCTGATGGTCCAGATCACTTCTGTCGCCGACCGAGCCTTTTCTGATCCATCTTTGCCATGTAATTGTTCACGACCCGCTCTACATCATATTATATATATATATATATATATATATATATATATATATATATATATATATAAAGACTTTGAAAAATACCTTTTTTCATGGTTTTGGGAATAGTCCCACATTGGAAATTGAAAAAAGAGAAGAGATTTTGTGGGTATATATGTGAAGAGTAGAGTATTATATATAATACTTACCCACATGGTCCAAAGGAGAATGAAACTTGCGTTACGCACTGGAACACCCCCGCGCGCTCCCGTGCATGGGCTTGGGCTCAGTCACTGAACTAGTAGCTGAAGAACAGGAAAAACAGACCAGTGCAGTGGTCTTATTCACAAATATATATATATATATATATATATATATATATATATATATATATATATCTTTTTCTCTCCTTTTCTTTAGGAATTTTTTCTTTTTTCTGTATTTCTGTTGGACTGTGTAACAGAGTTCCATTAGTCGGCTTTCGTGTTTGCTGAATGCAGACCCACATCAGGCTCAACGTATCCTAGAACTGGTTTGTCTGTAACCTTTCAGCATATTCAATTCACTTGAGTAGGGGCAAATAACACTTTAAGGATAGCATTCCAAACGTGCTTCAGCCTGTCCTTATTTTAGATCAACTTGAATTTTCGGTTTTCATATTTTACAGAAAATACTATTTCTGTAATTTTTCTAACAACTTCAAGATAAAACAGGAAGTCCCATATAAGATGTGGATTGGTTTAAAAGATAAGGCCTTTGTATGCACAAGGTGACATTCTTTTTTATTTCTTCTCATCCGTTGAGCTCTCGTATGAAGTAAAATAGGTTTTTTTTTTTTAAGGAACGTGGCCTTACGAAAAATTGAAATTCGGCCCATCCATTTGCCGATCTAATCCGTACATTTTAATCGGACAACCATAAACCCAATTGAGAGATTTTCATATTTCTATTAGAAGATGTTTGTAGCCCACAACTACACTAACGTAGTGCATTAATTTTGAACTATTTCCTTCGGTGTAGTCCATCTGTAATGAGTTTTGCCCTTAAACTTGGGCCAACAACATGAAATTAAAACACATTAAATGTGAATAGCATGGATTTTTCTTCACGACAACCCAACGGGACCAGATAAGATGTGATGGGATCGTTGATATTTATTATGGATCGTAAATATTTACTGTGGATCGTTGATATTCATTATGATTATTGACATTAACTGTAGATCACGTGAATCGTCGATATTAAAAATAATAATAATAATAATAATAATAATAATAATAATAATAATGGTTACAACTCTCTTGTTACATGTTTAATTTAAATGAACTTTCAAATGACTTTAAAATAATCTCATTTAGATATTATTTCATTATCCAAAAGTGAAACCTAAGTTCTTCATTCACTGTCAGCCAACTGTCATTTCTCTTGTATTAAATACACCATACAGTCACCCAAACTCTTTCGTGACTAAAGTAGAAGAGGTATTCTTCTTTTGTCTTAATAGCATATGTTGTTTACGTTATGGCACGTCAGAGTTTGGCAAAGTTAAGAGACAAGTTTTTTCTCCATTCTTTTCTTTTTCTTTTACTCTTTTTTTTTTTTTCTTTACAGGATCTAAATAATTCAATTCAAAATCAGTATCGAAGAGATGCCGCTTCAATTCCATGTTCTGAGACAAGTAGCATTTCTCAATAAATCATAAGCAGATTGTAATTCCATCAAGCTATTATAAAAGCTTTTTTAATATATAGAAAAAGCACTACAAAGAAGAGCATGCATTGAAAAAAGTACGTGAAAATATCAATCTACTAATAAGAAAACGCCCTAAAAAGAAGGAGATGGGATTCAAGGGTTAGCAGAGGAATTGGAACTCAGAATTCTGAAATCATAAAAGTGAGAAGCACGGACGTCCAACGATGTGAATCTCTGAAAGACTGTCCATGAAAATCATTCCACGTCTATTATGTGCTGAACCACGGCTCATCCTTGTCCAGCATGCGTTGCACCATGGGGCCTACATGCAGAGGCGATTGGGTGATTGGAACCGTACACCTAGTGGATGCTAAATGCAGATAGACTGTGGTTCAAAAATCATGCATGTATAGCTGGTTCTACCCATTGATTTGTCCAGTTGAAAGTATATTACAACCCTTTTGTCTAAAATAAAGAGAAAAACACCTAACTCTCCACATTCAATTCCATTTGATGGCTAGCTAGAATAATCAGTTGGGAGTATTTTTCGGACAATGGCCCCATCCACATTAATACCCAACAGATGTAAAACAGATTTGTCTTTGAAAGTGTAAGGAAATGAAATTGCGCCATGATTGTTTCCCTTTGAAAACAGAAGCAATGTTAAACACTAGGTCAGAAAAATGGAAGGTTCAACCTTTTGGCTAGCTAGATCCATGAACAATTAATAGGGTGCTGAATTTGGCCAAAGTGTCAAAGGAAAACCATTAGAGTCATCCCTAACAATATAATATAAGGTCATGACATAAAAGCCAGTTACTATTCCCCAAAAATAAAAAGATACAAGCAAGTCAAGATTGGGTGGGCCGCGTTTGTACTGAAGGTCGTCCATCGGTTTTTTTTAACGGTCGTGATACACGCAGGGACCATTCTATGACTAGCCATCAAGATTTCTGAAAACAGGCACCTAATAGCCTAATAGGGGAACCATCCCGTTCTTTTTCACAAACAAACGGAAGCGGATTGGCTGGTCTACCATACACCAGCTATATAGCTGATGTGGTACGTGTCGTGCGAAGGCGAGCGCTGACGCTCCTCGAGCTCCTGAGTTGTACGACCGGTTCAAATGAGATCAAAATTACATGGCCCCACAATGATGTATTTATTATATCCACACCGTTCATCCATTTGGAGAGATTATTCCAGAGCATGAGCCAAAAAATGAATCATAATCCAAACCTCAAATGGACCACACCATATATAGCAGCTGGTATAATGATTTTCACCATTAAAACATTTATAGGGCCCACCATAATGTTTATTTTCCATCCAATCTGTTCATAAGGTCACAAAGACCTGGACGAAGAAAAAAAAACAAATATCATATTGATCTAAAACTTCTGTGACCCTCAAAAGGGTGTCAAGGGTAGACGTTCAATTCATCATTGATTTTTTCTATCTGGTCCACTTGATCTTTATATCCGTCTTATTTTTCGGCTCAAGCCTTACGACGCTTGAAAAATGGATGGACGGCTTGGATATAACACATACCGACCCACGGAGCTTGCTGAAGACAATAAACCAGCCATATAGTTAGAGTGGTACACCAGCCAATCCGCTTCCCAAACATACGTGCCACACTGGCACACTTACAGAACGCAGGATTCAGATGAGAACTTCCTTGAGAGGCCATCGGAGACGAGGATTGCGTACTGACACTTGAAGTAGCTACTTGCTACGGTGCGACCATGATGTATATGTTCATCCACACCTTCCATCCATTTAGCCAGCCCATTTCATGGCATGAATTAAAAAAAGAGTTGGATCCAAATCTCAGGTGGACCACACCTCCAGAAACGGAGGTGATTAACCATTAATAACTTTTCGTGTGCCACTAAAGTTCTGTATCAAGCTGATATTTGTGTTTTCCCTTCATTCATGTCCATGTGACATAACCAATTACTTATTGGATAGAAAATAAACCTTACAGTAGGTGCTGAGAAGCTTTTAATGGTAAACCTTGTAGTAGGTGCTAAGAAGCTTTTAATGGTAAACCTTGTAGTAGGTGCTAAGAAGCTTTTAATGGTGGGCATTCAATCATTAATGTTTTCTTATGATGTGGTACAAATGATGTTTGAATATGTATCACTTTTTGTCTCTTGCCATGAAGTAATAATCCAAAATGTATGGGGCATGGATAAAACACAAACCGTGGTAGAGCCCAAGGAGCATCGTCCAATAGCTATGCAGCTACTGGCAGTGTCAGCATGCAATCCTCGATCACGGATTTCCTGTGAAACTTTCGCAGGAAGTTCCTACTCAAGGATGCTGGGTGGGGCCCACCACCATGTTTGTGGGAAATATTCTCTGTTCATAAGTTCAGCGAGTTCATTTTATGACAAGTGACCAAAAATGGGAAGTGGATTGGCTGGTGTACCTCACATCAGCTATATAGCTGCTGTAGGTATGTGTCGTGCGAGTACTAACGATTTGTACGAACGGTTCAAAGAAAATCAAAGTTACGTAGGCCCCACAGTGATGTATTTAGTATATCTATGCCGTTCACTTAGAAATCATTTTAGATCATTATCCAAAAAATGAATCATATCCAAAGATCATGTAGACTACACTGCAAATAGCAGTAGAGATAATAATTTTCACCATTAATCAATTCGAAAGGCCCACCATAATGTTTATTTTCCATCCCATATGTTCATAAGTTCACAAAGATCTGAATGAAGAGGAAAAACAAATTCATATTGATCCAAAACTTCTGTGACCCTAAAAAAGGTTTCAATGGTAGACATTCAATGTCACGCCTTAAACTCAAAAATCGGATTCACAGGAATCCCGATCGCCAAATCCGATGCCGACAGCCTCTGTGGTACCCCATTTTCAGTTCTCAGCGTCCATACGCTAGATTCCGATCCTCGGATCCTATAAGGAGGATTTTCCAACATACATTTAACTCGTAATAAGCATAACCATGAGTTTACCCAAATCACAAAGGCAACATCATCATTACATGTCCACTAATATAAACATTTGAATACAATGCTGAAAAGAAAATACATATGACAAAATCAAAGCTCCAGAGGTCTGCTACATGCTCCAAGTTCAACACTATTGCAACCTAACGCCACTTGCACGTATCTATTGTGCATAAGCTTATAGAAAGCTTAGTAGGTGGTGAAAGTATGTGCACAAGGTAAGTGTCAAGTAACATTATGAGAGTAATCAGAGTAAGCGGAAATATGTTAATAGGACCATAAATACCATCAGACTTATCCAGGCTATGCGATGCAAAAATATAATAAAAATAATATCATATACTGATGAAGTAATGTAGATCAGCTATACAAATGAGGAGTTATAGAGAACCAAATATCAGGTGTCGTATCTAGACCATATAAATGTGGAAAAACAGTAACCCAAAATGCCATATACAGCTAATGTAATGCAATATACGGTGCAAGTGGAATGATTATGCTGGAGTGTGAAGTCAGGATGATAGTACGTAGTATCGCAGGCTACAGGGTCCATCACAAGTGAGTTCTATCCAAACCAGTCTCATACCTAAATTTAGATAGTTAGACTCAATGTGGTAAACTCCTGATCTCAGGTTAGTCGCGCACCCCAACCAAAATCCTGGCCATTACAAAAGTACACATAACAATAGTCGCGCACCACCAGCCCGAGTGAATAGTGAATGAATGAATGAATATGTAACTCTTGCTCAATAAGTCCACATAGCAGTACGGTTCCTCTCTGGGATCATCACCGGAGTCTAGTATACTCTACATGCAATTGTCGCCTACTGACGCATGACCATGCAAGTGGAAGAGACCTCACTATCCACTTGGCCAGTAGTCAGCCAATATCTATCTGGCACGTCAATAGCGGACCCATTTACAAGCTGGTCAAACTCAGCCTAGCTATGCCCCCTACCCTCGGGCGAGTAAGGCCACACCCCCTCCCAACCGACCACGACACAGTTGGAGACGCGGCCTCCTCGTATTCGGCACTCGGGCGCTCATGTATCCACTCGATCTCGACATTAGGGCATCTCCTGGCCCGAAGGTTTAGGGATTTTTACCCAGGGCCATTTATGGCAGTCCGATGCTAATAACATATTTCCGTTGTCCTATCTGGCCATCCACGATATGCCCGTGGAGGCTACGACTGTGATGTCGATAGAGCATATAATGCAAAATGCATGAGTCATACAATCCAGTCATACATCAATCCTGCGCATATCGTGCTCTCATGTGAGATAACCTCCGCCTATCAGGGAGTCTCATAACAATCTGCCTAATGACATATGCAATGGTCAACCACATCTCATAACAAACATGCAGATGATGCGTATAGGCATGTATCATGATGTTATGCAGTCACATACTCATAATCGATATTAATAACCGGCATCGACAATCGACTTCGACAATGTGGACATTTAGGCAACATTGCCCACTTGGCATGGCCCTTATGGAGCCTAACATACAGTAGACCCATAGCCCTACACGAGGGCCAAATATACAACACCATGGGCCTCACTCAAGAACTTAATACACATCACGATAGGCTTTTCACATGGACCTAACATACATTACAATGGGCTCCATCGCCTGACCCTCAATGCATCATAATGGGCATCATCACATAGGCCTCATATACATCACATTAGGCCTTAAACACGGGCTGAATACACATCATAACGGGCCTCAAATACCGGCCGCATATACATCATACAGGCCGAATACACATCACAATGGGACTCAACTACGAGTTGCATATACATCATATAGGTCTTGACAATCGGCTTCGGCAATCGAAATCGGCCTTAACAATCGGAATCGACACTCGAAATTGGCCTCGATACTCGGCCTCGACAATCGGAATCGGCATATACAATCGGTCTCGACAATCGAAATCGGCCTATACAATCAACCTCAACAATCGGAATCGGCCTTAATACTCAAACTCGGCAATCGGTCACGATAATCGACCTCGATCGCTAATCGGCCACGACAATCGGAATCGGCAATCAACCACGACAATCAGAATTAACAATCAGCCACGACAATCGGAATCGATAATCGGCCTCGATCGCTAATCGGTCAATCAGCCACGATAATCAGAATCAGCAATCGGCCACGACAATCGGAATCTATCGATAATCAACCTCAATAATCGGAATCGATAGTCAACCTCGATGAGAATGGGCCGAACAAGGCTTAAGGGAAGGTCACAACGTGGACATTAAACTATCATTGCCCATCGATGTGGCCATTTAACCAATATTGCTCCTAAGGAGTGGTCCACATGGAGACAAACGGATCGTGGGCCCATGGTCTCTCATAAGGGCCTAATATACATCATAAGGGGCCTCATACAAGGGCTGAAATATATGGTCTTCAAATACACAACAGGTGGGCCCTGCACATGGGCCATAAATACATAACATGTGGGCCCTACACATGGGTCTCATATGCATCGAATGAGCCACATATCTGGGCCTAAACATATCACAATGGGCCTTGCCCATAGGCCTCATAAACACAACAGGTGGGCCCCAACATATGGGCCTTAAATACAAGGTAGGTGGGCCCTATCACATGGGCCTCAAATATACATCATGGTGGGCCTTAAGTGGGCTTGGATCGCATCGAAAATCATTTCAATGGTTGTAGGTGTAACATGTGTATCACTGTACACTATCATTCCATGGGGCACATGGCCCACTAATGATGATCAGCATTGTCCAAACATTGTTCAGCACCGTCCAGCTAGCACAATCTAGACGATGTGGATGTACAATACATTCATCAAAGGTGGGCCCCAAATAGCACCATCCAGGAATGGACGGTGCAAATATATAACCCATTAAGGTGAACCCCAACAAAACAAATGGACGACGTGGCTGTACAATACATGCATCCAAGGTGGTTGGATGGTTTGGATTAACACTTACCGCATGATTGGGCCCACACAGCTGTTGTCCAAGCAGATGGGCGGTTTGGATTAACACATATAATCATACGGGACCCACAGAACTTGCTGACGTCGATGCAACAACTGCCGCTGCTGATGTGGCTTGCTGGCCCATTATCCAGATGATGGACGATGCAACAATAGAATACAAAAATCAAGGTGGACCACACCTCATCTGAAAAATGGACGGACGGCGTGAGTTTACACATCAATCAAGGTGGAGCCCACACGTGGATGGTGTGGATCACAAATGGAACATTGTGCGCCCCACATAGCCGTTAGATGGACGACATGGAATAACACATCCATCATCAGGGCCCACCGTCCCTGAACGATGTGGAATACAAAACGTACATCATAGTGGGTCCACGCAGCACCGTCCAGAGAGCGGGCACAAAATACATATATTAAGGTGGACCCCACCCCTCACACGTATAACACGTGTGGGGTGGGTCCCATGGCCTGTGGATGGCATGGACGTACAGATATATCACGGTAGGTCTCACAACACCGTCCAAAGATCTCTGGACAGTGGTTTATAGAATACAGTCATCAAGGTGGGTCCTACCACCTGCATGTGTGACACGTGCAGGGTTGGCCGCACATGGATGGACGGTTTTGATATAACAAGTACCTCATGATCAGAACCACTTATCTTGCTGACATAAAATACAGTAGTTAGATGGCTGGTGCGGCCCAGCGGGTGGACGGTTAAGATGAAATATATGCATCACGGTGGATGCATGGTGACATGAAAGTGGGCCCCACCGTCTCAGATAGTGGACGGTGTGGATGAAAGCATACATCATGGTGGGTTCCACGTGGGGTCCCACATGATATTATATTAATAATATCTATTATATTATATTATATTATTATATATACATATATCATGAAATGCATCTAGTGTCCAACATCCAAAGATGGACCGACGGCCTGGATGTGAAATACATACATGCAAGTGGGCTCCATATGAATGGACGGTCTGGATCATCAGACCCACTGATGTGAGGGTCGCTGGCCCACCGTTAGATGATGGACGGTATGGATGATATAGGTGGGACCCACAGAACTTGGTGACGCCACTGCAGCAGCTTGTGGCTGGAGTGAGGTACACCCACTAGCCGTCCCACTCCCAGTACGTGGGGGACGATGTGGTTTAAACACATCATCAGTGGGTCCCACGTGAGGCCCACCATAACGCTATCGGCCATCCAATCTGTTGATAAGGTCATACAGACTCAGATTGAAGAGGAAAAACAAATTTCATACAGATCCTAAACTCATGTCAACCCAAAAAGGGTTTCAATGGCAGACGTTTAATCCTCACTGTTCCCTGTGATGTGGACAACCTGAGTCGACATACGGCTGATTGTTGGGGTGACCCACTACCCTAAGGGATCCAACAAATGCACGGTGCTGATGTACGTCACACATCATGATGGGGCCTGTAGTGAGGCCCATAAACCCTATGTCCAGCAGCGAACGCTGCAGTAGCGTCCTCTGGACACTGACAGCAACAGCATCTTGCTATTTAAAATTATTATTATTATATATATATATTTTTTGTTTTCTTACTGTTTTTCTTAGGTGGGGCCTACATTTGAAAAATCCAACCCACCCATTGGACTCCATGGCTCGAGACCATCCAAAAGAGCCCAATATCCAGTAGGTTTTGGCGAATAGAAAAATTAAGGCGGGTACTAACTAATTTGAATGATAGAAATCACGGTTTTCTATGGCATGGCCCGCTTGATTATCGAATTGGCTTCATTTTTCGAGTCAATGCCTAAAATGAAGTGGGGAATGGAATGGACAGCGTGGATTAGATTCATGCATCAAGGTGGGGCCTACATGAGCAGCACTTCCAAAAGCTTTGAACCAAAGCTAATATTTTTGCTTTGCAATTCACATCAATTCACACTTCACTCACGTCAGTTCACACTTCATAGTGTAGCAACGTCCAGCGTCCCTGGACGCTGGACGATTTGCATACAACACAATTTCAAGGTGGGCCTCACCTACTAGATGGCTTGAATGAAATACATGCTTCATGGTGGGGTCCATCCGGGTGGGCCACCAAATACACGGATGGTATGGATAAGACATACATCAAGATGGGTCCCAGGCCCTTAAATCACAAAATCACAACATAAAATCACTCACCTTTGATTTTCTTGGATTTCTTTTTCCATCAACGCATCCTAGAGCTCCGGGGGATGCATTTCAACGGTGGAGATGATATTTAGGTGGTGGGATTGTGTGGTAGGGAGGTGGGCCACACCTAGCTTTCTCCTCTCCCTTGGACGTGGGTTGTTCTCATAGAGCTTGGGAGAAAAATGAGAGAGAGATGAGAGATGAGAGAGAGAGGTGATGTGAGTGATAGAGTGATGGGGAGAGGATGGGTAAAGTGATGTAAGGGTTGACTTTGGGGTAACTTGTGTAAGAGAGAGGTAAGGGTAGGGTATGGGTTGCTTCTACTTGACTTGATGTGGTGATTAATGGGATTGATGGGATCGATTTGATTAGAGATTCTCTCGATATTAGCTACGCACTGCGTTTTTTCGAATTGAACGTGGGCCCACATCTTCTAGCCTAGGTATCGGATCGGTACGCGAGTCACGGCTTTGGAACAGCGGAGACGGCGCGGTCGCTAGGGTACAAGCTTTGAGTCGAGCCGACTCTGTTATACGGGACACGAATCAGGATCGTGCGCAAACGCTGATAACAGATCGTGAGTCACCAGAATTCAACCAGGATGACTGCAGAGGCATACGGAACGGTACAGGATAGGATACGGGTCTCACATTCAATCTCCCACTACTTTTTGCAATGTGGTCTACTTGATAGTTATATCTGTTTTATTTTTATTGTCAAGTCTTAATAAAAGCCTGTAATTGAATGGACGGTTTGGATATAACACATACCTCGTAATTAGACTCACAGAACTTGCTGACATCAATAGAACAACTATATAGCCAGTGTGAGGTACACTAGCCAATCCGCTTCCCCAAAATTTAGGTGGATCCAAAACTAAAGTGGGCCACACTAGAGGAAAATTTGGGGAAAGAAATACCTACTGTTAAAACCTTCTTAAGCTGCACCTTGATTTTTATATGTCATACAAGCTGTTTGTAAGAGCATTAGCATAGGATGAAGTGAAAATACAGAAAAATTAGTCAGAAACAAAGCTTTTATGGTCATAAGAATGTTTCAATGGTTCTTATTGAATCCCCACGGTTTTTTCTTGTGTGTTCTACTTGAGTCTTCGATCCACCTTATTTTTTGTCACCTATCTTGAGCTCGAAAAAACGAATGAACGGAGTATAATTCCCACAAACATGTGGTGGCCCCATCCAGCGTCCTTGCGCAGGAACTTACTCCAAAAGGCTTTTGCAGGAATCCGCGTCCGCAATCCTCGTACAGCCATTCCATACAAGAATCATGTGAGTCGAAGATATCACGTGACAGGGACAGTTTCTCTGCCGGGTTGAATCATGACTCACGACGATCTGACCAATTTATAAACAGTTCATGCTAAACCATGCGACTCATGTGCCCCGTCTAACCCATGCAAGTGTACTCTCCTCACGTGTGAACATAAGAACACGTATGAACGACTGAAGCCGCTAATCAAGGCCTATACCTATTTCCCAGAAGCGATCTCTCGAGAATTAGTCGTCGGATGTGATGATAAGATGAGTCTATCATTTTCATGGAATTTGAACGGTTGTGGCCTATTTCTCATAAATGATAGCATGATTCTTAGAAACATCTGGCCCACCTTATGACCTTAGCGGCCTTACCTTCAATTTATATCATCTCTCAAGTACGATATCCTGATGAGAGGCTGTGATTTCGCACACTTTTAAAGTGCTCCGGAGGAACACCTTATCCCAAAACCATGGCGTGAATTCGTATCGTGACAAAAATAGTTGTCGGCACATGGATATTGTCGGGAGATTTTAATTTTAATCCTTTTAATGATTTAATACGAGAAAAACTCACCAAAAATAGAATAAAAAAATATATACTTTTTTAAAATTACTAAGATAAATTAAAATATATATACTTTCATAGAAAATTCCTAAATTTTTTGTTATTTTCGTGTTAATACCGTTATATTAATGGGTGAAAATGCAAAATTTCAATGAGATTTTGAACATAGTCGCGATATTTTAGAAAAATCGATGATATTCGTAAGTGCATGTTGGCTTTCACCTTTTCGTCATAAACGTCAACTGTGGCAGCGGATTTCGCGGTGCCCCACCAGAATGGACTCGGTCCGTTCTATGGGCCAAACCATGATGTGTAGGTTTTATCTGCGCCGTCTATTATTTTTTCAGATTATTTTATGGCAAAAGTCTAAAAATGACGCAGGTAGAAGGCAGTGGACCCCACAATATCGTGAATTGAACGAACACCATTGAAAAAATTCTTGAGAGCTGCAGAAGTTTTGACCAAACTGCTATTTGGGTTTTATAATCATGTATCTCAACGTAACCTTATCAACAAAACCGTAAGTGTCATTATCGTCTGTTTATTAGCGTGTGGGTCACTTTAGCCTTATTATCCGCTTCGTTTTTGAGCTTATATTATAAAATGATATACAAAGTAGACCTAAGTCCCATTAGAAATGGGTGAGATGCAACATCACAGTGGCCCATAGAGACCCTGCCTGGCCTGGTCCGTATAAGGGCGGAAGACCTTCACAGGGGCTACTGTGATGTATGATTTTTAACCTCATTTCCCGTTCAGTTTTTTAAATTATTTTAAAGCATAAGCTCAAAATTAAGAGAACCAACGCTAAAAGTGGATAGCACAACACGAGGATTGAATGCCTTCCATTGAAAACTTATGAATAGCTGCAAAAGTTCTAATCATCCATTAACATCATATACAACATTTTCCCTTCATCCAGGCTCATGTGACCTTATGATGAGGTTAGATGACAAGTAAATAGTACGGTGGGTTGTAGGAAGGCTTCAATATAAACACCAAGTGAATAACCAATTATTATAAGGCTTCAATATAAACACCCAATGAATAACCAATTATTATAAACACCTAGTGAATAACCAAGTAAACAAGTGTTTAAAAAGAATGGCTTAAATTTGTGGGGCCCACCGTGATGTATATGACATATCCGCATTGTCCATCCGTTTTACCAGAACATTTTGAGGCATGAGTTAAAAAATGAGGCAATCCAACATTCAAGTGGCCCACACCAAAGTAAACAGTGGCCCCAAGAAGTTTTTAACAAGGGGTGTTCGATTCTATTTTTCTTGTAGTGTGGTCCACTTGAACTTTGAATTTGTCTCATTTTTTGTCTTATGCCCTAAATTCAACTGGCATAAAAGACGGACGGTGTGGATAATCCACATACATCACAGTGGGCCTCATGTATTCTTCGTAGCATCCTTGATTTAATCATTGAAAAAATTAAGAGTCAAATCAACAGTCATTAGTAATTCAAAAATTAGGGAATGAAATAATTATTACTCATTTGCAATGCATTTACATTTACTTTAAAAACTTAAACATTCATACTCACTTAGCACTGCCACAAAATCCACATTTACCTTGGCCCACTCACCATATTGACTCATCACTTTCCTCCATTTACAAATTCCCACCCCTAGTGGTTTTTAATTGTGGGTGTTTGATTCTGTTTTTCCTGTAGTGTGGTCTACTTGAACTTTAAATTTGCTTATTTTTTGGCTCATGCCCTAATTTCGGTTGGCATAAAGGATGGACGGTGTGGATAATCCACATACATCACAGTGAGCCTCACATATACTTAGCGGCATCCTTAATTTTATCATTGAAAAAAGTTAAGAGTCAAATCAGCCATGGATAATGACTCACTACTTACCAAATAAAATAATTATTATCCATTTGCAATGCATTTACATTTACTCTAAGAAATCAAACATATAGCTTCTCTCAGTTCTGCCACGAAATCCACGTTTACCTTGTCCCATACACCATGCTGAGTCATCACTTTCCTCCATATACAAATACCCATGACCGCCTCTTCTTCCTATCACTCTCCACAAGCTTAATATATATCCCTTCTCGTTTTTGGTTTTTTAATATATCCCTTTTCGTTTTTGTTTTTAAAAAAAAAAAAACATGTCTTCTCCTCAAACCAAAGTGCAGCTTCTGGCGTCGAGTCTCCCCACCCGTGAAATCCCCGGCAGCTATGGCATTCCTTTCATTAGTCCAATCAAAGATCGTCTCGACTACTTCTACAACCAAGGCCGAGACGATTTCTTCAAGACCCGAATGGAGAAATACCAATCAACCGTCTTTCGTTCCAACATGCCACCTGGACCATTCATGGCCAAGAACCCAAAAGTCATCGTCCTCCTCGACGCCAAAAGCTTTCCCGTCCTCTTCGACATAACCAAAGTCGAGAAACGCGACGTATTCACAGGCACTTACATGCCCTCCACCTCACTCACCGGCGGCTATCGAGCCCTCTCCTACCTCGACCCCTCCGAACCCAACCATGCCAAAATCAAACAACTCCTCTTCTTCCTACTCTCCAACCGTCGCGACAATTTCATACCAGAATTCACCAAAAGCTTCAGCACCCTCTTCGACAATCTCGAAGCCGAGCTTTCTAAGAGTGGGAAATCAAACTTCAATACTCTAAATGATGTTACGTCATTCAATTACCTTGCGCAGGCGTATTTCGGTATAAACCCTTCTGAAACTAAGCCCGGCTCGAATGGGCCTAAGATGGCCGCGAAATGGCTTTTGTTCCAGCTTCATCCATTAATGACTCTAGGCTTGCCAAGGCTTGTAGAAGAGCTCCTTCTCCATACATTCCATCTTCCTCCTTTCCTCGTAAAATCCGATTACGAGAAGCTCTACGATTTCTTCTACGGCGCTTCATCTAAATTTCTAGATGAGGCAGAGAAGATGGGAATTAAAAGAGATGAAGCATGCCATAATATCCTCTTCGCCACGGTTTTTAATACATACGGTGGTATGAAGGTGTTATTCCCAGGGATATTGAAATGGATCTCCATCGCAGGCCCTAAGCTGCATCAGCAGCTTGTGGTCGAGATCAGGACTACTCTTAAATCCCACGATGGGAAATTAACGTTAGCATCCATCGAGGATATGCCATTAACGAAGTCCGTTGTGTATGAAGCATTGCGGATCGAACCACCAGTTATGTTTCAGTATGGAAAGGCGAAGACAGATCTGACTATCGAAAGTCATGATGCAGCATTTGAGATCAAGAAAGGAGAGATGATTTTTGGGTTTCAGCCATTTGCGACGAAAGATCCAAAGATTTTCAATGATGCTGAAGAGTTTATAGGGAATAGGTTTGTTGGGGAGGGAGAGAAGCTGTTGAAGTATGTTCTTTGGTCGAATGGACCTGAAACGGAGAGTCCGACGGTCGGAAATAAGCAATGTGCTGGAAAGAATTTTGTGGTGCTGATTGGGAGGCTTCTGGTAATCGAATTCTTCCTCCGTTACGATACGTTTACGGCCGATGTTGGGGTTTTGTTGTTGGGGTCGTCGGTGACGGTGACGTCGTTGACTAAGGCTACCTGAAAGTTGTGATGTTGTCGGAAATGTGGTGAGTGTGTCAGTTTCCGGTGGGTGGTATTAGGGTAACTCAGTCTCCTGGTTTTACGTTCTTTGTTTCTTGTTAATGAATAGAGTATCTGTTCCAGAAGTTAAAATCAAGTGGCAGAGTTGTAATTATCTAATGAATAGTAAAGATTGAACGTTGAATAATTGATATCCTCCAAGGGTAATTTGGTAAATATTGCCAGACTTGTAACTCAGGTAATTGTCTCATCCGTGGACATATCCTGGCCGACCAATTGACATTGATCTAAAACTAGAGTAAAAAGATGTTTCGACTATCTTTTTGGGTCCCACTAATAAGATGGATGGATTGGATTGTCCAGTAGATCTGATATTTGAAATATAAGCCATTCATGACATGGCACAGTAGATAGATGGAGAGGATTGAATATTACACGTGATATTTTAAGAGTAAAGCCTAAGAAGTCCCTGTTAGGGCCCACTTGTTGAACATAACTGAATAATAGATCACCCTACACGTGGAAGGATGGATACACTACAGATCACCCGGCTCTAGGAGGATTCCCTACATGTAGTGCATGTGGTTCCCAGATCCAGACCAATGATCTGATCGATGGGCCATGCCGAATGCCCTAGATGGGTAGATTCTATCCATTAAATCGGGAGAAGGAACAAGCAGTTAGTATAACGATAAACCACCATTCCACGTCCAATGAGAAAATTGGCCGAACATCGATAGAGGGATAGGATCTTTCAGGTCATTCTCAACCAACGGTGGGAATTATCAGATCAATGGTCTGGACCACAGCCAACATGCACGTTGTAGTACGTAAGAAATGATGGTGACTCTTCAAACGCACACATGGCATGGTTTTCGGCAATCCAGACCATCTAAATCTCCGGCCTAACTGTAGTTGGAGTAGTATAATCTGAAAAATTGCACTGATAATATAATATTAACAATCCTACTATCGAATTTTGACCGTTCACTATTTTATTCATCACTGATTTTGATGTTGTAGCCCACCCAATGAGTGGATCAGATTGGTTTTCATACTAGATGTGATCACTTAGGTGGACCCCACCTTGTACAAAAGTCTTATCATATGGAATAATCCTGACCATTTATTAAACAAAATAAAAGGAAGTGAATATAACAATAGTTTCCATTTTCAAACTTTTGTTGAATGGGTCATCTGAATCTTCTCTCTATTACTATGAGTCGGTGGGCCGTTGATACAAGGGTTGAGATCGTTGAAATTAGGACACTCGAACATCCAATCTCTCACGTACAAGTGGGGGCTTAGTCATGGGGCCCACTCGCACGAGTCGCACATTTGGACATCGTTCACGTGATGATACGTCAGTTCGTTGGAAACGCTTGCAGAGTGATAGCCATGTGCATGCGAACCCGGATACTGTGGCCGAAGCTGGGGAACTACTGTGATGTTTGTGAGAAATCTAATCCGTCCATCTGTTTTGTCAGCTCATGTCAGGGCATAAGACCAAAAATGAATCAGGTCCAAAATTTAAGTGGGCCACAATTGGAAACAGTCAGGATTAAATACCCACCCTTGAAACAGTCAAGGGTTCATAGAAGTTTTGAGTAAGGCTAATATTTTTGTGTGGGTCCAAAATTTAAGTGGGCCACACGATGGGAAACAGTGGGGATTGAATGTCCACCCTTGAAACACTCAAGGGTTCATAGAACTTATGCGTAAGGCGAATATTTTTATGTTTTCAGTTAATCGCAGTGGAAATTACCCTATGAACGGTTTGGATGGCCTAAAATGAGTTAGTAAAATGGATGGATCGGAGTGGATTTCTCACAAACAACATGGTGGACCCCACCTAGCTTCCGACTGCAGGGGGCAGGCAATCCCCGTCCACTTCATTGCATCCAAATGGTGGGACCCATGGTAGATGTAAAATAGGTAGTAGGAAAAATCAAATTGAATGTACGATATTACCATTAGACCAGCAAAAATCATCTTTCGGGTGACTTTTGGTTGGACACCCATCCTAAGTGGGCCCACCATCCCAGCGTAGCCCATGGCACAGTACGTTTTCCATCTCATCGGTAGGAAGGACACCACGCATGTGAAAGAGACAAGTAAAAGTGGACGCGGATTTCCTGCGAAAGCTTTTCGCAGGAGCTTCCTGCGCAAGGATGCTGGGTGGGGCCACCACCATTGTTTTTGGGAAATGTACTCCGTTCATCCGTTTTGCAAGATAAGTTTAGGACAAGTTGCAAAAAACGAAGTGGATCCAAGACTCAAGTGGGCCACACTAGAGGAAACAGTAGGGATTCAGTTAGAACCGTTGAAACATTCTTATGAAAATAAAAGCCTTATCTCAGGCTAAATTTTTTGTATTTTCACTTCATCCTTGTGTTAATAACCTTATAAACGGTTTGGATGGCATATAAACATCAAGATGGAGCCCAGGAAGGTTTCAACGGTAGGTATTTCTTTCCCCAATTTTCCCTCTCGTGTGGCCCACTTTAGTTTTGATTCTACTTCGTTTTTGGTCGATTTTCCTAAAATGAGCTCACCAAACGGATGAACGGAGTACATTTCCCGAAAACAATGGTGGTGGCCCCACCCAGCATCCTTGCGCAGGAAGCTCCTGCGAAAAGCTTTCGCAGGAAATCCGCGTCGTGGCGTTTGAATGCAGCTTTACACGCACCCGCCGTTCTGGACGTGGTATGTGATGTGTTTGGGCGCCATGGACCCCACCCTCGTGTATGTGTTTTATATCCAAGACTTCCCTTCTGTAGTTCTGTTGCCAGCTCATTTAAAGCATTAACTCAAAAGTGAAGTAGACCCAAAGCTTAAGTTAGTCAAACCACATGAGTTAGGGACATTAATAACACCCACCAATGGTGTTTATTTGCCAATATCTTGTCAATAAATTCCGACAAACCTTGATGATGAGAAAATACAAATATCAGCTTGATCTAAAACTTTTATAACCTTCGAAAAGTTTTTAATAGTGAACTTTCAATCACTGTTGTTTTCGTTAGTGTACTTCGGATTAATTCATTTTTGAGTTCGTGGCCTAAAATATACTAGAAAATTAAAAGAATGGGGCAGATATAAAATCGCATCCAACACATCACCACACCAACACTTGGGTGGTGTTGTGATGTAGAGTGGGTCGCGGACAGTTTCATGACCAAGATGGATCAGAAAAGGCCTGGTCAATGATAGAAGTGATCTGGACCGTCGGACCTTAGATCGGGCGTATCTCACAATCCGAAATGAGTCATGGGCATAAAATATATGATTTTGGGGTAGAACGAGCTACTTTAGCCAACCAAACCGCTACGCCGGTTGCGCAGCCCAGAATTGCGAAATACTTCTAGATCGACAATCGTTTTCTTATTTTAATTTCATTTTTACTATAAATAATAAGTTTTAATTTGATTATAACTCTTCATACGTAAGGCTTTAGGAGTTGCGCCCAACGTGAAAAGAGCTTAGAATAATTAGAAGAACGGTTTGGTAAAGCCAAATAGGACACTTACTATTTTTGGCCGAAAACCTTGTGCACTAGTAGACATCACGACCATCTATAAATTAATAGTAAGTTTACTATTTATAGTAAGTCGTGGATTCTAGGAGTTTTAGTTGTAGTTTGATTTTGATTTCTTTCTCATTGCTTGGTACCTCTATTTAAAGGGTTGTGAACTTGTTTTTATGGATTAATTAACCAAGTTCAAATTTATTAGAATTTATTTCTATTAATTTCATGCTTTCTTTCCTCGTGGATTCAAAAAGTCTCTGTGAGGAGTCCAGAGAAGCTCCGTGGATTCGGAGTTATCCTCATTATGTTCATCCCTGCGTCATGTTGGTATACATCTCATGTGTGAGAAGCATACTACATACTCCTATTGCATGGTGTGCATACTCAATGTGGCCGGTTGTGATATATGTTGTTTTATTTATGCCATTCATGAGGCCATTTTTCCCTGCTCAAGTGGACTACATCATAGGAAATAGTATGAATTGAATGCCCGAGGTTTAAAAATTCCTCCGAGCCATACATAGAAGCTTTGGATTAAGCTGATATTTGTGTTTTCCCTTCATCCAGGTGTGTTTGACTCAAATGCACATCATTGTAAGCGCTTATAGGATTTCAATGGTGAACATCATTAGATCCCCACTTTTTCTTGTGGTGTAGTCCATTTGAACTTTAGACATACTTCGGTTTTAAACTTATGACATGAGATAAGTTGACAAAATGAATGGACATTGTGGATAAAATACACATGCCATAGTGAGCCCCATATTGTTATTGGGGTCACCATGCAATTGGGTCCCATGGTGCGTGGATTTGGGACATGATTGCGTGGTGTCCTAGCCCTCTTAGGTTTCTGGACTCTGTGGGGCCCACCATGATGTATATGATTTATCCATGGACAAATATTGTCAATTGGGTTTTACAAAATTATTTTAGGGTACGAGTTCAAAATACAAAAAACATGTAGAGCTTGAGTGGACCACACCATAGGACTTGTAACCTACTATTGAATACTTCTTAAGGGCATAAAAGTTTTGGATCAAACTTATATATATTTATATTTTTACTTTTATCCCTGCCTTTGTGCCCTTATGAATAGGTTAAATGACAAATAGATATTACTGTAGGCCCTACAAAGATTTTAATGGTGGACTATTGAATACCTCATTTTAAATTTGTAGTATGGTCCGGTTGAGTCTTGAATCTGCTTCAATTTTGAGCACATGGCTTTAAAACCAACTTGCTGTATTGCCCCAAGATATGGTATTCTCTAAAATATATATAACTTGCTGTATTGCCCCAAGATATGGTAGATCAACTTAGGCCATCAGACGTGATCGTATATGTAGCCTCATCTTGACTGAGACAACCAAAAATAAAAAATAAAATACCCTCGTATTGAGATATTTCAAACCCATCATCGTTCATCTATGGATTCTTTATCTATGAACAAGGACATTCAGTTTCCTTATCCTTTGAATGATTAAAGGGTAGAGACATTTTCATCTGAGATTTTTATTATTTTTAATAGCATTTCCTATATTCATGACCAGTCATGTATACATGATTTGGACGAATGTCACAAACTTCCATCTCTATTAGGATGGAACAATATTCAAATTTTCAATGGAAAATTACCAAAATGTTGTAATTGCTGAGAAGCATTTTTATTTTATTTTTCTTGTTAGCTTGTTAGTACAACCACTGTCAGTTCACACTTCACTGTTAGCCACACCCGTGTAGGGAATCGATGCCAAGACCTCGAGGTATCTTTCACTCAGTCTACCACTTGAGCTATAGAACTGGGTGTAATTGCTGACAAGCATAAATCCTCAAATCATGGGTTGATCTGCCCTTTCTTATACCTAACATCCATATTTAGTGTGGCCCACTGTTTGAGTGGTTTACTTTGATTACATTCATTCATAGAAAAAGGAGGAGAAAAAAAAATATTAAAATTACACTACACTAACTAATGGTCTAACTGGTCAAGTTAGACACCACATGGATGGTCACGTGAAAAAATAATCAATGGCTGAGATTAAAGAAAAAGGAGTCCATCGATAAAATTTTAGGATCATTCCATCAATCTAATTTAGGGAGGTGATCATTCAACATGGGGTGTTGCTTTGTACACATGCAGTCTAATTTGAATCACATGCACGACACGTGCAAATTCATGTGCTTAAACCGTGATATCCATCCGATTAAGTTTTTGGGCCAGGCCACCTGTAATTTCAAGGAACACCTATGTGGGACCCACAGTCTTGTATATCATATTTGTGAAATCCACTCCCTCCACCAGGTAAAAACCCTTATTTCCACTGTACATACAAAAAGATCATCTGGATATTAAACTCAGATAAGCCCAACCAAATTGAAATAATGTAAATTGCACCCAAAAGCTCTACGTTCGCCAGGTGTAGCCCACTGTGTTTTGGATCAAGATGATTTTCTTGATCTTTGTATCCGCCCTTTATCCTGGTGAATCAAACCTGATGACTTTTTTTTTTTTTTACACACGCACACACACCACCACACACTCACGCCTTAGTGGGATTTCACCACTTATGGGTACTCAACCCTCAACCAGGTGTGTGTCCTCACACAGAAACTAATGGTTGGTGTTCCATCTCCATTACTCCGTGTGGTGTGGCCCACCCGAGCTGTGCTGTGGATCTTTATGATTGTAGGTCCGACGGCCTTAGCAATGAGGAGCTCACCTAATGTACGGAGTGGATGTTAGGTTGGCCCACAGGACTTAGGGCTGCCGAAAACAGGAGTTGGAGAAGATCCCAGTTTCCAACATTTACGTCACGTCCCCTTTTTTTGGAGTTTATTTGATAATTTGGATTACGTATGGGAGGGGGAGTTGTTTGATACTCTGATGGAGTGTTATACTTGCTAAGCAGACCATGATAGTATTGCAGGTGTCATAACTCAATTTAACAGATGAGTGTCCACAAATCAGAGGTCACGGTTGTTCAACCAATCTGCGGTCACGATTGTTCAACCAACCTGCGCACAAAGCATCGTACTCTGCGATAGTATCAATTAACTCCACCTCTCGCGCTGTCGTGACTCCAGAGTCGTGAATAATTGAGAGTTGGGCATTGAGTCGTGTTGGACTGAGTTAGGGCTTACTCGACTCGATCCAGTTTTGAAATCGGCTTAACCTAAATTCAATCCAACTCGATACCGAGTCCATCATGCCTGACTTGATTTGAGTTCGGTCTAGCCTGGATTGATCCGGACCGAGTCCGATCTGGTCAGAAGTACCGAGTCGAGTCGAGTTGGCACCGAGTCGGATTGAGAGATGAGGGAGGAAGGGAGTGGAGAGGAGAGAGAGGCGGTGGAGGAGGGTGATGGTGGTGGGTGGTTGCCTCGCTTGGAAGAGGAGGATGAGGGAGGGAGGGAGAGAGAGAGAGAAGTTGGGATCGGTCCGGGTAAGGTTAGAGAGTTGAGTCGAGTTGGGTTTCAGATCGAGTCGAGTCTAACTGGATTGAGTTTCGTGTCATGTCGGGTTGAGTTACTGGGTAACTCGAACTCGACTCAGTTTGAGTTTGGATTGGGCAAAACTTACTCGGTTCGGACCGACTCACACATTCGGTTCATCTCGAGTTGGATCAGAACGAGCCAGACGAGTTGAGTGAGCCGGATCAAGCCGTACCTTGCCCACTTCATGCATTACGGTTTTCGCAATATTACGCACGAGATTTTGTCCCTGGTTCAATCTCTTTTCGCAATTTGATACTATGGCGGAGAATTGATTCTCGATAATGAGGCATTAAGAAACTGTACACATGGCATGCAATTTGCTTAAACTAAACCGTCCAATTTTTGGGACCTAACTTTTACATATCAAAAACCAAAACTAGCTAATCATTAAATGGCCTTCTTATTGGACTGTTGATGGCTAATTAATGGATGGTCCTACCGAAAAATATTCAATAGTCTGGATTCAACAAATAAGTGTCCCTCAATCAATGTTTCTAATCTTTCAATCTATATCATTTTAAGCTGGTCGGTTTAATTTGAGTTAAATTCTGTTAAATCATAATTTCTGAGTGCATGAGTATCAACGCACCCCGTTTGTTTTCACGACGACTTTTACACGCATGGCAACCGTCGACAATACAGATCTAGTACCATGTTATGATTATCAAACTGTTTATATGATGGGCCAAACACAGTGTGTGAATTACAACCGGCTTATGTTTAAGAGCCATAAATCACATTACTAAAATCAGCGCATATATTAAAGTATTACTTTAGATTCATATGAAATAAAAAGGGTTCGATGCTTCTAGTATATGCTTTGACCATTTCTCTTTAAGGGGTAGGCTCATTTCAACGATGGGGCCAACTTGCACATGGCTCAGCTCCAGCGTCGCGCACACACTTATCAGGCTGTCAGATTTGTTGAATCTAAATGCACATGGAACGCAGATCCAGTATTCTCTCAAGTGGCCAAATTTAATTGAGCCATGTATCATTGTCAAACAGCTACATTAGATCAGGCCATACACCAACATTAGATTAGGACATATAGCATATAAAATTATAGAGTGCATGCGTATGAATCATAATATTATGCTAAAGTAGTAAAATGTTACCTGAGAGAACAAACTCATGAGATAATAAACCCACCAGCAGTTAGGATAGATGATTCTAACCATTAAAATAAAAAAAAATTAAAAAATAAAAAAAAAACCTCACAATTATCCCTCATCTTCTTTGTGATTTTTTTTTTTTTAAAAAAAAAAAAAAACAAAAACTCCACCATGAATATCCAAACAGCAAAACACATCTAGCCCATAGAAATCAACAAACTCTTTCATATAAGATATCTATTTTAAAAATAATAATGATAATTTAAAATGGTTATAACTACCCCCCTTCTCCACCTTTAAAAATAAATAAATAAAATTAGAGTAGCATCTACAATCTCCGTCGGTGAGTATCTTTGAGATGATATAATATAGATCATTGATCTAAGTGCAAACAACAAATAATGACATTTACAGTATCATGATCAAACGGTTAGGATAGAAGTTATCAAATGGTTTTCCATAGTTTTTATTTTATTTTCTTTTTCTTTATTTATTTCTTTTTCTTTTTTAAATAACATTTCCTAAGAAATCTCATTATTGGAACATTCAAGTCATTACAGACCTGGCAATTTTCTTCCCATGAATGTGGAGCATGTTGTATATTTCTCTCTTAGCCATCAACATTTGTCCACAATTAGAATGGCTGGGAACATCTATTCCTGAAGAAGATCATGAATTCAAGGCATGATGCGGCGGTAGAGATGTTTCCATGACAGGATTCACTAGCTGGACAATCCCAATTAAAATACCCACCGGAGGAGAGGGCAATAGAATTGTTTGAATAATAAAGAACAAAATCCTATTTTGACTTGCAGAAAGACATTTACACCATACAAAGAGGACTATGGTTGTATCATATGAATCAATGGTTTGACTTTATGGTCACAAATTGATTAAATACTTGGATTGATTTATCAACGTGATTTTTTTTAATGCATGTATTGTTAATACACACATGTTAACTTCCACAGATACAATCCCACCTTTCCTATCTTTTAAAAAAAATTATTTTTTTATGACAAGTAAAGATCAATTTTGTGCCCACCATTTTTTTTTTTAATTTTTTAATTATGGGTAGGATGAATTGCCCTATCTATGAGATGCATGCCACATTTTAAGGCGGATGACAAATCTGTTGTATAGGTGAGCATGTGTATGATCTCGGCCAATCATTTAAAAAATATATATAATAGGCCACTACGAAACTTGCAAGAGTCAATAGATGGCCCTATCCATATAACATGTGAACCGTTTCACACTAAACCTAAGTATGTGTGGCCATGGTGCACTTAGATACACTATCATATCTCCAAATAATTTTTCAAACCAAATTCGATTTCAGGATGGTTGGGATACGGAGTTTGGAAAACTATTTAAATAAAATAAATTTAAATTGAGAATAAGAGAAAACTTATTGGTTTATAGAAGTCGAGGTGTGATGTGAGTCACTCGGCAGTCACTCGACTTGAAATCGAATTTACTCCTCTTGGATTGTTCCAAGTGCAACAAGTTTCCAGAACAATCGACCTCCCAAATACAACGACTATGACTCAGTCCCAGCGGTGCACTCATTGTGCGCAGGCTCAAATCACTTGCAGACTTAACCCGAAGTAGAAATACTTAAACACATTTTTTTAAAAAGAAAACCTGATTTCCTAATACATCTTAAAACCAAAAAGTAAAAGTTTATTTATAGACTGGTTGTGACTATTAGGTTTAAACCCAATTAATGCGACCCTTAGGCTTAAAAAGACACGACTTTTCAAAATAAAATATGAAAGGATGCAACCTTTCGAACTGATGTGAAAAGACACATCCGCATAGCACGTGTGCACCTATTGCCACGACCACGGCCTGACCCAATAGATATTTTGAAACATAATTATTTTAAAATAATTTAAAATACAACAAGTATTGGATTGAACGACTTTCAAATATGTTACGTGGCCTTGAAGCGAATTTGGTGGTGACACCAACATCCCCTGATGAATAGACTTTGTAGAGCCCACCATGAATGGCCAGCTCATTATAAGGGTATGAACCCAAACTTGAAGCATATCTTCTTCTTTTTCTTTTTATTTATTAGCAAGTTAGTACACAAACATTAACACTGTTAGCCACACTGTTGAGGGTCAAATATTACATATTATCCCCCATTTATATCTTAGTTTTATGAGCATGATAATGTTTAATGTTCTATTTTGCTCATGTTTGTGTTGCAAGGTGAATTTAAGAGTTTATATTGAAAATGGTGCTAAAAGTATGGATTTGATGCTCAAGAATCACCAAGGGAAGTGATGAATCTTAGGAGACCAAGATTGAAGAATTCACATGTTAAAGATCCAAGAAAATCAAATGAAGAATGAAGAGAATCAAAGATTTGAAGTGAAGAAAAGGAATCTTGAAATCGTCCTGAAAAAACATATTCTGAAACTCTGGGTCATTTTGTGAAATTGCACAGAGTGAAGTCTATTTTGAAAAACTGCACAGAGTAAAGTCTATTTTAGCAAACTGCATAAATTTGAGACGGTTTCTAAAGTTTTCCAACTAGGTACGAAAGTTGGAGTTCTACAACTATAAATAGGACTCCCTAGAATATTCTTAGGCATCTTCTAGGGTTTAAGGAGTGGAGCAAAAGGGTGGAGAAGCCATCGCCAAGAGTTTTTCCTCTTTTTCTTTGGTTGTTTTTATGCTTTCTTCTAGGATTTTAGATCCACTCATGTCTATGGTTGGCTAAACCTCTTAGCTAGGGCTAAGAGGTGAAGTTTTTAGCATGATGGCGATGTTTCTATTATTTTGATTCATGTTTATATTGAACTTCATGGATTCTAATTTGATATTTAAGGAATACTTTCAGTTTTTAATGATTTATTGTGACTCAAATTATAGTAGATCTGCAATAACTTTGAGTATCTTCTTTTCCTGATTTGATATTGTGAAATTGGTAAGTCTTGTTGTTCACTATTGTCCCTTGGGCATGGTAGAGTGATGGAATCCTTCCTAATATTCACAATCCTCTTGCTTTGAGATTATGAGATTGGTAAATCCCGTTGTTTTCCATTGTCTCCCAGGCATGGTTTGGTGATGAAATCCCTGCTAATTATCATAGTTCTCATTCATTGAGGATTAGGTCAATAGAAGTTCAGATTTGGTTTTATTGATATGTTTTCTAATTGGATAGGATATGACTCCAATTCTTATTGTGTTACTTGAATCAATAAAAGGGTTCCCTGATCACTACAAGTAGATCCTTGGCACCCTAGTTCTCACCTCTAAATTCTTAGTTTTAATTACTCTCTTAAATACTTCAGAATTAGTTTCACATTTTCTTCTAGTTCTATTTCTAGTTAATTTCAGAAACGTACAAGTTTCAGTCCCTATGGATTCGACCTCAGTCTTATCGAGATTATTACTACATCGCGACCCCACACTTGGGGTTGTGAACACACACCTCACTTGAAAATTGATACCAAGACTTAAGTTTTTTAAATGAGGTCATCTTCACTTAGTCTGCCACTTGAGTAATGGATTAGTGTATCAAAATTAAAGCATATCAACCACGGGCTAGCTAGCAAAATGGACGCGAAGCATAAATAAAAACACATGCATCACAATGGGTCCCATAGAGTTGGTCATAAGGATGTTGGTTGTGTTGGGTCCGCACCTAATCCGCTTTGGCCCGGTGTCTGATAGCCGGACGTGCCTCGATCAAATCTCACCAAGTTAGGAAGCACAACCTATATTCTGCTATGACCTTTCCAATACTGAAATGGGTGTTGCGGGCCTACCATAATGTTATGTGTTTTATCCATTTCATCCATTCATTTTTCAACTCATTTTAGGTATGAGAAAAACTGAGGTGGATCCAAATCTTATGTTGACCGCACCACAAAAACAATGGTGATTGAATACCCACCGTTAAAAACTTCATAAGACCATTGTAATATTTATTTACCATCCAACATGTTGATTAGGTGACACTAAACTAAATGAAGGAGAAAATACAAATATGAGCTTGATCCAAAACTTATGTAGCCTTCAAAAAGTTTTTAACTGTGACATTCAATCATCACCGTTTCTTGTGGCGTGGTTCACCCAGTATTTGGATCAGCCTTGTTTTTTAACAGAAAAATAGATGGACCACGTGGATAAAACACATACATCATTGTGGAGCCCCAACATCGACCAGTATGGTACTAGAGGGTGCCTACCGAATTCGAAGCCCCTGGATGCACCGAATCTGAGTCCGTGCACATGTGGCTCTCAAACCTCGAAGCTTTTGTGGTCTTATGTAGAGCTGGGCATCGAGTCAAGTCGGACCGCGTTAGGGCGGACTCGACTCGATCCAGTTTTGAAATAGGCCTAACCCGAACTCGATCCGACTTGATACCAAGTCCAGCATGCCTGACTCGATCTGACTTCAATCTGGCCTGGACTAATCTGGACCGAGTCCAATCCGGTCAGAAGTACCGAGTCGGGTCAAGCTGGCACTGAGTTGGATTGATAGATGAGGGAGGGATGGAGTGGAGAGGAGAGAGAGGAGGAGGAGGAGGAGGAGGAGGAGGGTGATGGTGGTGGGTGGTTACCGGGCTTAGAAGAGGAAGAGGAGGAGGATGAGGGAAGGAGAGAGTGGAGACGAGAGAGACGAGGAGGAGGGTGATGGTGGTGGGTGGTTGTCGGGCTTAGAAGAGGAGGAGAATGAGGGAGGGAGAGAGTAAAGTTGGGATCGGAGCGGGGTAGGGTTAGAGAGTTAGGTCGAGTCAAGTCTAACCGGATCGAGTTTCGGGTCAAGTTATTGGGTAACTCGAACTCGACTCGGTTTAAGTTCGGATTGGGCGAAGCTTACTCGGTTTGGACCAACCCACCCAATCGGTTCGGTTTGAGTCGAGTCGGATCGGAACGAGTCAGACGAGTCGAGTTAGCCAGAACAAGTCGTCTCGTGCCCACCTCTAGTCTTATGAGGTCCGAGGGTGTTGTATATTCGCTCGCGTGATACAGACTGTCATCACTGCTCACATGCCCACATTAATGCGTCGCAAAAGATCGAGGCCATTAATCAAGCAAGATGCACTGCAATCATGGCTTTGCGAGTAATCAGACTGGCCCACTCATCGGTAGGTTAAAAGGGTGCATTTAATACTGATAATTGGTATGTTCTTCTTGACCAACCATCTGAACAATTATTTTTTGGAACAGGGCATGCTCTTAGTTCTCCTTCACTGACGAACAGATGAACGGTGCTGATCTCTAGCCCTGTATTCCAACTTGGTAAGACTCGGGTCCATTCCCTACTAGCCAGCACGCAAGACATATATACCCCAGTATAAAATAATGCGTGGGGCACTTGGTGACTCGGATTCAGTAGTGACCCCTCCAATACCGAGCTGGGTACTGGAAAAGCTTCGTGGGCCCACCATAATTTACGTGTTTTATCCATGTTGTCCATCTATTTTGCAAGGTCATTTTATAATGTCAACCTAAAATAGGTAGATCCAAAGCTCAAGTGGACCACACCATAGGAAACAGTGGAGATTGAACACCTACTGTTGAAAACTTCTTATGGGCCACAGAAATTTTGGATCAAAGTGATTTTTGTGTTTTCCCTTTATCTAGGTTTACGTGACTTTTTGAACAGGTTGGATGGTAAATAAACTTTGCGGGAGAGCCTAAAAAGGTTCTAATGGTGGACTTCATTATCACTGTTGCTTCTTGTGATGTGGTAAACTTGAGCTTTGGATCATTTTTAGTCTCACTCTTAAACTGATATTGAAAATTGAATGGTCGGAATTGATAAAACACAAATTATAGTGGGCCCATGGAGCTTTTCAGTACCGACCTTGCATGGTGGGTTCACTACCCAATCTGACTCCCTAGTTAGCCAACCGGGCCTAATTTACGCAGGTTTTTTTTTTAAAAAAGGATTTTGACCAAAATGGCCTTGTTGTATAGCTAAATATTCTAAAAGAAAAGATTTTTTAAAATATTTCTTCCATGGTTTTCTAACATAAAAATTGTAAAAAAGGATGAAAATGTTCCTACCTTGAGCGCTACACCAATCAGGCAATAAATATGGTGGGGATGCGGATTTCTTTACACAAAGTTCCTATACTGAAAAATTAGGTGGTACTCATCCTAATATTTATTAAAAATCCATCCCGTCAATCTATTTTCTGAGTTCATTTTAGGACATACGACAAAAAATAATCTGGATCCAAGACTTATATAAGTACACCATACAAAAGGGAAAATTGGGGAAATAAATGACTACCATTGAAAGTGGGCCCGCTTGAGTCTTGGTTCCGTCTCATTTTTGTCTCGTGTCCTAAAATGAACTTGCAAAACGAATGGATGGGGTTGCTGGTGCATAAGCTTCCTGCAAAGGCTTTTGTATGCTTTGGCATAAAATCTGGGCACATGGATTGCATTCTACTCCCACCCGTCTCTAGCTAGGAATGACACGACTTTATGGGGCCTACTAGGATGTATATGTTTATTCATGCTATCCATCCCTTTTCGTAGATCATTTTAGGGCATGAGTCCAAAAATGAGACTAATCCAAAGCTCAAGTGAACCACACAATGGAAACATTGAGGATTGAATGCTTATCGTTGAAAATTTTCTCGGGTCACAAAAGTTTTGGACCAAACAGGTATATAATGTTATAGTTTTTGGGACCTATGTTGCACATATAATGCTATAGTGGGCCCATTTGATGATAAGCAACCTAGATTTTGTACACGCATGCCAAGTCAGTAAAGTGCAAGTAACTAGCTAGGAACAACACATCTTTATGGGGCCATTGTGATGTATATGTTTATCCACGATGTTCATCCCTTTTTCTCGTATCATTTCAAGGGTAGATCCAACACTCAAGTGGATTCGACACATACTCGATGATGGGTCCCATAGACGACGTCCTTGTAGTGTTAAGAGTTATGATCGAGGTTGTCATGTGTTAAGAGTTAAGGCTATCACGTGTTAAGAGTTGAGGTTGTCATGTGCTAAGAGTTTAGGTTGTTAGGATCCATGTTGTTATGTGTTAAGGGTCTAAGTTGTCAGGGTCAAGGTTATTATAGGTCGAGGTTGTAATGTGTTAAGGGTTTAAGTTGTCGGGTCGAGGTTATCATGTATTGGTAAGGGGTATTGGACACTGTCTATGGGGCCCACCATAGGGTATGTGTCAAATCCGCTATGTCCATTCTCGTTAGAATTTCATAAAAGGTCATGATCTGAAGAATGAGCCACATCCGTCAACCATGTAGACTATACCACAAGAAAATAGTTGACAGTGAATGGTCACTATTATCGTTTGTCAGGTTTTGTGAGTTTTATATCTATCTCATTTTTATATCATGCCCTAAAATGAGCTTGCAAAATTGATGAACGGGTTGGATTTTCACAAACATCATAGTGGGCCCCACCTAAGTTCCCAGAGGCTTTCCCACTACATTCGGATCAGCAGGAGGGAAGGGGAGCAGATTAGGGCTTGTTTGGGAGCATGGATTTGGAACCCTCTGGATTTGAAATCCTCATATTGTGTTTGGCACCTTTGATTGGGAATCAACTTTAATCTCAAAAGTGGTATACGTGGTATATTTATAGGGTTTGAATTTAATTGCTAAATCAACTTTAATATCTCTAATTAGTGACGTATGTAATGTTTGACATAATGGTTGTAATAAGCCCGTTAAAATATATGCTTTGCCCAAAAATAATGAAATTCCAAGTCTCGGATGGGCCACAAACACAAGATCATGTCCGATTAACTAACCGACGATTTTTAATCGTTGATTTACATGGACAATATTTGGATAGTGATGATCATCATATTAAAGTAATTATAATGATGCAATTGATAATCTAATTGTTTTGGGATATCATTGGTAGGTCATGTGCCCAATAGAATACTAGCCTGTTAACACACATGTTACACATGCAACGCTTGAAAGGATTTTAGATGTAATCCAAGCTCTCATTGTGGAATACAAACCACTCTTCTAGAGGATTTGAAACTCCATTTACTTTATGGTGCCAAACAACCTGTGATTTGAAATCCCATCAAACTCCCTGAATCCATGGTGCCAAACAGTCCCTTACCATTGGGGCCACCTTAATGCATGTGTTATATATTTATGTGGTACATTGGTTTTTTAGGCACTCTCCTAAAAAATGAAGCAAATCCAATTATAAAGTGGCATGAACCATACATAGGAAATAATGGTGATTGGCAATATAGGCTACAAAAGTTTTGGATCAAGCTAATATTTATTTATTCCCTTCATTCCAAAGCTTATGTGACCTTATTGATAGATCATATGGTAAACAAATACTATGGAAACATTAAAGTGTCCCTGAGAAGTTTTTAATAGTAGGACGTTCCATAACCACCGTTTCCAATGGCATGGTCCAGCTTATTATTGAATCTGATTCATTATTAGGATATTGCGCTAAAATGATTTGAAAAAAATGGATGGACAATGTAATGTGGATACATGTAAGTATACTTACATGTGCCCAAGGTAATGATGGTGGAGTCTTCGGTGAGGTTCGTTCACCTAATCCGCTCCCCTCCCTCCCGCCGACGGAAGTGGAATGCAACCTACCCCTGCCCTGCTGGCAACTTAGGTGGGACCTAACTTCATATTTGTGAGAAATCCATTCCATTCATCTATTTTACAAGCTCATTTTAGAATATGAGACAAAAATGAGATGGATCCAATATTTAAGTGGGCCTACTTTCTTTTCTCAGTTTCAATGGTAGGTGTTTCTCCTCCTAATTTTTCCTCTATTATGGTCCACTTGAGTCTTGGATTCGGATCTTTTTTGTTACATGTCCTCGAATAAGTTCAGAAAACAGATGGACGGGATGGATTTATTAAAAAATCAGGGTGGGTCCCATTTAAGTTGTGGGCGCATAAACTTTATGCTAAAAAATTCACATCCCTCGCCGCACTTATCGCCTAACTGGCGTGATTCACAAGGCAGAGGCATTTTCGTCTGTCTTCCAAATTTTCTGTCTTTAGAATTTTTTAAGGCGTTTGGCTATACCACAGGAGACGTGGATTTCCTGCAATGGAAACCTAGGTGGGGCCCACCGTAATTCTTTTGAGAAATCCACCCCGTCCATCCGTTTTTGAGATCATTTTAGATGTTTATACCAAACGTTCTCAGGATCCAAGACTCAAGTGGGCCGCACTAAAGGAAAAGATGGGTAGGGAAATTCCTACAGCTGAAACTTCCCTGGGTCGACAGTGATGTTTACATGCCATCCATACCGTTCATAACGTCATTCCTACTAAGATGTACTGAAACAAAAATATTATCTTATTCAAAACTTCTGTAGCCTCACAAATATTTCAACTGTGGACGTTCAAACCTTGCGTTTTCGACGCACTTGAGCATTGGATCCGATTCATTTTTGGCCTCCCGTGCTAAACTGATCTCAAAAAACGGATAAACGTGGTGGATTTCTCACAAACATCATGGTGGGCCCTACCTAAGTTCCCAGGCAGGAACTATTTTCGAAAGCGTTTGGCAGGAAATCCGCGTCCTACCACGTGGTCATTTTGGTCAAAATTCCTAAAAATAACGTAGGCCGATTCGGTCCCAGCCTGGTCGGAGCTCGGCACAGGCCGAGGAGGGGCCACCATGATGTATGGGTTTTATCCACACTGTCCATCCGTTTCTCCACGTCATATTACGATAATAACCTCAAGATGCGGCAGATCCAAGGCTCAAGTGGACCACAGAAAGGAGATAATGACACGCACCGTTGAAACCTTCCTACGGCCCACCCTGATATAAGGTTATATATGAAGGGAAAATACAAATATCATCTTGATCAAAACTTCTGCTGCTCCCAATAAGTTTTTAATGTTAGGCGTGCAATCCACACTGTTCAGTTCACACGAGCCTTTGGATCCGTTTATTTTTTAGGTTCATGCCCTCAAACGAATGAACAAAATGGATGAACGGTTTGGATTAAAAAAACATACATCACGGTGGCCCCTCAGAGCCACTGCATGTGCGGAGCTCGGTAGTGGCGGTCCTTAAAGAAGGGTCGGGATCTCGCACACGCGTCCAAAATTGCACGGTGGAGACTGGCAAGTACGATTCCGATTTGGACTGTGATCGGTTAGAAATTTGTCTTAAAGAAGACGAACTATGTCAGGGATTCGAACCCGCGAGTTCCTTTGGCGCGTGCAGAGATCTGTCGTTGTTTCTTAATTATTTATTATTGTTTTTTTTTTTTTTTTTCGTGTTTTTTCTTTTTCCATTAGTACTCGCAGGTGGACCCTGCCCATCCACGAGAAGCACACGTGGCCGATGTGGAGACCTGGCCATCTACAAGCAAGCACACGTGCTAATGTTGCGCACATGTACGAGATCTGAGCTTTACATCAGGTGGGCCATGCCGTTTGGATATTGTTGCCCACAAAAATCAAGCCTTTTCACTGCTAAGGTGGTGACCACACCGTACAAAACAATTAGACAGCTGATGCCATTTTTTTCAGCTATCCATGATTTTGACGTCACAAGTTCTAGATAGTGGTTACACCCATTGTCAGATCACAATTCACTGTCCCCATGGGGAGAGTGAAAGCTACTTAGTAAAGGGATCACCCTTTGAAAGCAGCTCCAGAGGAAGGAAGATTTCTCTTTCCTCCTGCTTTAGTTTGAGTTTTAACTGTCTCTATCTCTTAGGATAGGGAATCGATGCGAATACCTCGGTGTGGAAACGAGGTATCTTTCACTCAGTCTACCACTTAGGGCCTGTTTGGCTAGGTAGATCCCACAGTATTAGGAGGGATGGGATCGACAATATCCTGGGATAGGCATGACGAGCAAAACAGATCTGGTGAACTTGTCCCGAGATATGAACAATCCCATGGATCTTAAGACAATCCACTGACATCACCATCATTACCTTAAAATTGATCCTATCCCTTGGTTGGATGGATTGGAAGGTTAAATCCCGGGATATGGGTGGCGTGCCAAACAGGCCCAGTGAACTTGTCCCGGGATATAAGCAATCCCATGGATCTTAAGACAATCCACTGATACCATCATTATTACCTTAAAATTGATCCCATCCCTCCTAATACCATGGGATCTACCTGGCCAAACGAGGGACTAGGTGTTGAAACTCCTCTTAGTCTACCAAGGTAAAGACTTAGGGCGTGTTTGGACGGGCCCATCCCATGAAATTGGACTGTATTAGGGTCGATGGCAAGTAATGATGGCTATGTCAGTGGATTGCTTGGGATTGCTATATCCAGAGAATTCACCACCGATTATGTTTGGCTCGCCTGGCCAATCCTGGGATTATGTCAGCCAATCCCGAGACTGTTCCGTCTAACCAAACACGTCCCAAGCAAAATAGATGGGATTAAGAGGGATTGGGTGGATTTCAAGGTAATGATGGTGATGTTAGTGGATAGCTTGGGATTGCTATATCCAACTTCTGCCTATTTGGCACGCCCGGCCAAATCCCAGGATTGCTCCTTCCAATCCATCCTAATACAACCTAATCCCATCCACCTTGCCCGGCCAAACAGGCCCTTATGGCTCGTTTGGGCAGTGGGGAATAGAAGCGATTAGGTGGGATGGGATTCAAAAAACATAATTATTACCCATGGCAGGAGAGATTGTCCCCGTTGCCATGGGATAAAATTAATTCCATGCTTTGTTGGTAATACGATGGTACATTGAATGGATATACTCACCATCATTTGAAATTACTGAGAATAATACACATGTGCTATATCTAAACTGTTCATTTGTTTTGTAACCTCTGTTCATTTGTTTTGTAACCTCATTTTATGGCATGGGCCTAAAAATGAGGTATATCCAGAACTTATGTGGCTCCAAAGAAGTTTTCAACGGTAAGTATTCAATCCCCGTTACTTTCTATGGAGGGGTCCACTTGAGCTTTAGATCACCTGATTTTTTGGCCCATGCTCTAAAATGATCTCAAAAAATGGGTGGACGGTGTGGATATAGCCTACATATCATGGTGGGACCTACACAACCTACTAACATTGAGTGAAATTGGCATTGGCATAATGCAATTCCATCTAATCTAATTCCATGCTTTTCCATTCTTCCCAAACATGGAGTGGAATTGGCACAGGACCAGATGAATCCCATCCCACCTAATCCCACTGCCCAAACACGCCCTTAAGTAGATAGGAAAGTGGGAATTAAACACTTACCATTGAAAACTTGTTGGGTCCATGTAAGTTTTGGATCAAGATAATATTTGTGTTTTCCTGTGTCATTCCGGTCCATATGAACTTATGCAAAGGTTGTCAGGGTGGGCTTCAAGAAGGTTTAAACATGTGGTGTAGTCTACTTAAGCTTTAGATATGACTCATTTTCGGTCATGTTTTCTAAAATAATATGAAAAAAAAAAAAGATGGACCGTGCGTGTAAACCCATACATTACGGTGACCCCTCAAAGCCCTGGTCAGCTCCTAGCTAGGGGTACCCAATCCGGGTCGCAAGGTGGTCCCTCATTTTCTATATTTGATCAAGACTGTTGGTCTGGTGTGTCTAGCCATGACTCATCAGGTGATCTAAACCATCTCTATCCTTGTGAGTTTTGATTTCCGAATGTAGACCGTTAATACTTTTCTACTTCCGACTTTATACTGATTGTCCAATTGACCGCTGTTGATCGGATGGCTTTCCTGAGTATGAGTGGCGGCGCAAATGGGTCTAGTTGAGGGGGATCTGGACACAACCCATCTAAGAATTGGTTAAAATTTAGGTCAGGTGCAGGCTGGGTCCAGGTAAGAAATAAGTGGCCAGTTTATTTAATAAACTGGGTTAAGGATAGGAGGACCTAGACCCAACTTAGACCCATTGAGTTATGTATAGAAATTGTAAATAAATTTTCATACAAATAATATTTCAATTCATACCATTGATATTAATTTTTATGATAAAGAATAAAATAAATAACATCAAAATTTAAATGAATATAGTTATGTAATTGGGGTAATTCAATAGTGTGGGTTAGCGTTTTCTCCATCAATAACAGTCACATGATTTGCACAGTCTAAACTGTTAAAGTAATAGGCATTTAACCTTCGGGAAAAAGGTGGTGACTCATTGTTGTATTATAGCCATGGAGAACAGAGAAGTCAACATGGTGGATTAACTACTTTTCAAGGCTATTTTGCTATGGCCTAAATTGAACTTATTTAAAAATTGGGTCTAGGTTGGATGGGAGGTTGATTTTAAGATAACCTAAACTTGCCCTGTTTTGTAATCCAATCTTGCTTCTTTGGCGTAAATTTCAGACCCAAACCAATAATTAATGAGCCAAATTCAATGATCTGTTGGGTCAACTCGACCCATCTACACCCTTATCTCTGAATATTGGTTACGGGACGTCTATGCAAAAGCCCACCTTATCAGAGCTGAACTAGGGCTGAGTTGAGGTTAGCTGTGGCCACAGATAAGCCCTCCCTGGTGAAGCATTAGCCTTAGTTTAAAAGGCCCTGGATACATATAGGTCCAACAGTACAAACAAAAGAGTCAAATGACTAATGACATGAGATAGTCTTTTATATATATACCCAAATGCTCAGCGCTCTCGGACCAATTTTTACTTTGATCCAAAATTTTAGTGGGCCATGAAAAATGAAAACAGTTTCCTCCCTTAATTTGCATTTCTCTTTGTTATGGCCTACCAGAATTTTAGATCATGGGTGAAAATTTATCCATTGGGGTTTCATGGGATTCCACGTCACACGAACCATTCTAATTAGACACCCATAACATGTGTGCAAAGGTGCTCACATGCCTAGGTGATCATGCCTCTCTCTCTCTCTCACTCTTTTATATATATATATATATATATATATATATATATATATATATATATATATATATATATATATATATATATGGGAAATGGTACTATGAGGTTGACCTCATGGAAACTTTCCATGAGGCCAAGCTATGTGGACCCCACCATGATGTGTGTCCAGTACATCTACCCCATCAGCCAGATGCACCATTCCATGGTGGGCCACGGGATTAAAAATTAAGTCAATCTATGACTTGGGTGAGCCACACCACATATAACAGTAGTCAGGGGTTACTCTCCCATTAAAATATTCATAATCATTTATTGGGCCCACCAAGATGTGGTTTATAAATTCAGACCATTCATTGCGTGTCCCACTTGGATGAGGGGTCACACCAAGTTTCATATGCATCCAAAACTCAAGTGGGCCTACCAAGTACTTTAATAAGTTTTAAGCATGTCTTTACATGGTTTTAAATGGTATCACCCACCTGTACTATTAATTATTGGGATATCCCATAACCTAAAGGTGACCCATCAAAGGCACAGGGTTGATGTTCGACACACATCACGGTAGGGCCACGCAGCTCGACCTCATGGAAAGTTCTCATGAGGTCAACCTAATTATACCATTTCCATATATATATGAAAAGGTACATTGTGCTCAAGCGGACTATAAGCTCCCATGAGGTTGAGCTGTGTGGGCCCCACCATGATGTGTTTTGACCATCAACATCGTGCATGTGATGGGTACCTTTTAAATTATGGGATATCCCAAAAATCAGCCATATATGGAACTCAGGTGGGCCATACCATCTAAAATTATGTGAAGACACCGTTAAAACATATAAAAGCACTTGGTGGGGCTCACCTGAGTTTTGCATGCACCTGAAACTTGGTCTGAACCCTCATTTAAGTGGGACACACATAATAGATGGGCTGGATTTGCAAACTACATCTCGGTGGGCCCTCAAAAATGGTTATGAATGTTTTAATGGTGCACGGCCCCTCCCCACTTCTGTATGTGGTGTGGCCCACAAAAGTCATGAATTGACTTGATTTTTGAGACCTAGGCTCATGATGGAATGGTGCATCTGACTGATCGGATAGATGTTCGAAAGGCATCACGGTGGGGCCCACACAGCTCAACCTCGTTAAAATCAGCTCGAGCACATTGTACCTTTTCCTATATATATATATATATATATATATATATATATATATATATATATATATATATATATATATATCCACAATAAGTCAACCATGTAAATCATTTGGATTATCTAATAAGCATCATTCTGCAGATGTAGATTAAATAGGAAGTAATTGCCTTTAAATTGACTAGTCTTCTTTATAATTGTGCTCCCACTTGACTGAATTAGGCTACTGAGCTCAGCTCAGCTCGAGCTGTTTTATCATTGGCCGTGGCTCAGTTTTGCTTATTTCAAGCCAAGGAGTAGCCATTGGGAAAAAGCTTAAGGCCCCTCACCTTACATAACTAGGTCCCTCGGTTGCTTAACCATTACCAACTGTAGTTAAAAGACTAGCAACTCAGATCGACTTGTCAAATCCTTAGGCCATGCTGATTCAACCCAATACAAGGGGACTCCTAAGAAGAATGGGAGCAAGGTATTTTGTAATGGTAACCCTTAACATAATATCCATTATTGTTATTTTTGTGATATGGATTGTAACAGCTGTTACTACCCCTTTAACACGGTAACAATCACTACTCTCTTTTTTTTTTTTTTTTTTTTTTAAGAAGTCCAAAAACTTTGATTTGCCTGAAAAAACTTTCAAAAAACCTATAGTTGTCTCATTACAAATCATTATAAGACCAGAAGACTATTATAACCTCTACATAAAGTGTAATAAGCCGTTAATGGCCATTACAAGTCTTTGTTTTTTTCACCCTAGCAGTTATTACAACTGTTATGCTGCCATTACAACCTTGTAACATGCAACCAATGTCATCATTATCTTTTTGTAATGATCTTCATGGCTTTATAATAGTCTTTACATCCCACTATAATTGAAAGTTTTGAATCAAATTAGCTAGTACCAAAATTGAGTCTGACTCATCTGAGTTGCATTCTCTATTTTTCACGTGGTTTTTACTGAGAAATGATGTGAAACCATCCCTTAACTTTGGTTTTTTTTTTCTTCTTAACACATGCACACAAACCCCCCACACGCACTCATGCTGTAGTGGGATTTCACTAACTATAGATACACGAACTCTTGACTAGATGTTGAAACTCTTGAGAGTCTACCACCGGAGCAAGAGTAAGGATCCATTTGTTAAGTTATACATGAGCCATTCCTTCATTGTCACTGGTTGTGCTGTTGTATGTATATGTCACTAAGGTCTGATCCATCGTAGTTGGCCCCTATCACATCGATCCAGTATTCACAACCGTTGATGCACTCGGCTCTAGCGCGAATCATCATTCTACCAACCACTGTCGTTTTTACCCGCCAATTGATAGCCAGCATTTACAGGTTAAGGTTGTCTAATACGGATATTTTCTTTTTAGCATACGTTAGGTAGGAATTTGAACCCTTCTCATTGCCAATAACTCGTCTAGAAAAACATATTTTAGATCCAAACCATTCATCCAGTGGTCCCCACAGTGGGCAGGTCAAAACCCAAAAATCAGACCAATCTAACCATCCGAACCATCAGACTTGAGACCCCTTTCCGGTCGAACATCCACCCATTTGCAATTACTATCAAAAGCCCTAGATAGGATGGTAACCATTTCCCATAAATGCGATTTTCTGGCCGTGGCCCATCCATGATGCGCCCCATTGGTCGAACGGTCCAGATCTCGTACACGCATGCGATCCCTGATTAGGAAAAGGAAAAAACAAAAAGAGAGAGAGTGAGGAAATAAAAAATAATAAAAAAAATCACGCTTGTTGTCTCTCTAATTACGTTTTACTGACCAGTCTTTTTTACTAGTTTTATTAACGAAAATCACAGGCTTTGGCGGGATGTCGCTGTTCTAATCCCTCTTTCGAAAGCTGATTTTTCATGCTTGATCCCGTTTCCCGTTCACCGCTCTCTCTCTCTCTCTCTCTCCGCCTCCATGGCGAGAAAAACCCTAGAATTCCAGCTCAATCGCGCCAAAATCCCTAACAAGACCCTCTCGATCTCCCTTACCAGCATCCCTGAAGCTTCTTCAAGAAGATTCCGTGTTTTCCCTTCCATTTCAAGCATATCCAGATCCGGAATTAGGTAGGAGACGGGGATGCGCTCCCATTTTCTACGTTCTCTCGTTTATTGTCCGTCTTTTCAGCTCTTGCAACCAGCTGTAGCTCGAGTCCGAGGGATTTCAGGACGTTTGCGGCTGTACGAGGCGCATTTTGGCAGAAATCTCGCGTTCGGTGTACGTTAGCCTCTATTCTTTCTTTTTTGTGGAATGCGATTGCTAGATTTGCTGAGATCTTGTTTTAAATGCCTTCTTCACTGCTGCTCAGTCTCTGACAGCGGTCTTGCCTTTATTGTAGGGCTCGATTCTGATGGGTTTTTAGAGATTTTTCAGATTTTCTTTCCTCGTAGATAGGAATTTGGTATTTGAAGTTGTGGTGATGGAAATGGCGTCATTTGGAGTAGATTTAGCTTTGCATTTTGGTTTGATCCCATTTTTACTGTTTGCTAGACTCTGAATTAGCTCTGGTTTTAATATAGGGATTGGATCTGATACATTTTCAGAAAATTTTGTTTGATGTTATCTTGTTGATCGTATTTTAAAGTACGAGTTAAGATCTGGAGTTCTGGCGATGGAAATTGGTGCCATTTGACGATATTCTTGCCAGATTTAGCTTGCCATTTTCATTTGAGATCCGGTTCTGCTTTTTACTAGGTTTTCGAATTTGAGTAATTGATAGAGATCTCTGATGAGTATCTGTTTTTTAGTAATGGAAGTTTGTGATCTTATGACGGAAATTGAGTCCTTTGAAAAATCTTTGTCCTGTTCAAGATGCTATTTGCTGGATTTAACTTCGTCTTCGTCTTCTTCTTCTTTTGACATTTTCAATAGTCCTTTTTTCCCCCCTTCAGTCTGACAATGGTTTGGGTCTTATAAAATTGTCTAGCTTTTTTATTGGATTTTGTCTTGTTTGAGGCATATGCTGGCTATATTCAAGATCTAAGGCTTCGAAGATGCTGTTGCTTTTAGTACTGTTGCAGTTGCAGGATTTTTCTTGACATCACAGTGTGACTTTTTCTTCCTTTATCAAACTGATCTGAATCCGATTGGTTCATGGAGATCCTGGTCAAGTGTCTTTATTTTCAAGTTTGCTTAGAAATCTTTGTAGAATATGTTAGTAAAAAAAGGAGTTCATTAAAGTGTTTCTTTAGCTTTGCTGTACATTCTGTCTGGAACACTGTTAGGACCTGAAAGAAAATAGGCCCTCGTTTCTTCTTCATCTTCTTCCTTTAAGTCTATAACTAGGATTATTTAGAAAAGATAAGAAAATACAAAAGGGCTGAGGCAAAGCCCATGGGAGCATCAAAGCCAAAAAAAAACAAAAAACAATTAGGCTGATTTAAATGAAATGTTTAACCCGGCCTGGATCCTAAGAAAAATAGCTGGACCATTCACTCCCAATGTCAGACATCAACATCCCCGCCAAATTTTGAGAAAGCGATGCCCGTTTGATAATTGCCCCTTTCACTTTCTCCAGCAATGCCTTGTGGAGATTGAGTGTCCTTGAAGATCCTATGCTTCCTCTCTTCCAGATCTCCCAACATATCATTCATGCCCAGGGTTTGCAACTGGGAAAGTTATGGGGATCTTTGAGAGCTACTGTGCTTGCATATTGTACATGTATTAGAGAATTGAACTTTAACATTCACTACAGTAAAAGAATGTGTAGTTTATTTATTTATTTATTTTTCTTTCTTTCTTTTTCTGACATGCTTAATCATCTATTCACTTCATTCTGTGGGCATTTTTGGTAAGTTATATAACCATTCAGTCTCCGGAATAGTTAATCCAGTGCATTAATCAGGGAAGTCTACAGAGTTTTATTGTGGTTTTTTTCCATCTGCCTGCTGTGTTGCATCATAATCTTTGGCTTCGGAATTGACTGTGGATGTAAATATTTCTGAGTTTGTCATTACTGCATGAGAATCTTTTCGCTTGATTTAGTTGGGCATCCTTTTCGTGTTTCTTTCATGTTCTCCCAAACAACTCTGTACTCACTCCTAAGGTTCGAGGTCATAAATTAATGTTGATCTTTGTGTGACTTTCTATGGTTAGTTACATTCCAGTGGAATTTTGAGATTTAACATTGATGATGGAATGAAGCAGTATGGACCTTTTCTTTTACCATCTCAGCATCTCTTCCCATGTTCATCTGGTCACCTTGGCTTAAAATCTCTTTAACTCTTAAGACTTCAAATTCTTCTGGTTTACGTTCAGTACTTCTGGCTTAGGTGTAGTGTATGCATTCGAGAAATTCAACAAAAACAGTATATGAGTTTCTGTATCTACCTTAGTTTGAGTTTAAAATGAGCAGTTTTGAGATACATGCTTATCAAGTCCTGGACTAATTATTCCCCCCCAAAAAAAAAAAAAAAAAAAAAACAAAAAGAAAAAAGAAAAAAAAGAAAAGAGAGAGGCCTGGACTAATTAATTATGGCATATAATTCTCTCCTCACTACTATGGTGCTTGGATACTCAATTACTCATCTATGTTGGTTCAGATATGGATCTAGAATGTCGGATATGATTGTTTTTAGAAGTCAGATTCCCTTACATCCTACACAATATTTTGAATAAAAATATTAGATCTTAATAATGTACTGTGATTAATTAATTTAATAATCCTGAAAATCATTAATATTGAAATATCTAAAAATCATGTTTGTATATGAAAAAAGAAAATTCCCAATAACAAAACATAGTAATAATAATTAAACACAAAAGTTAGTTTCATAGGAACCATGTCTAGGAGTGTTGGGCATGGACATAGAAACATGTTGATATGTTACAATTTAGAAAGCATAAGACATCCTTGTTCCATAGCCTGTGTACTATTTAAACATCTCTTTGCTGGATTTAGCTGATCATCCTGGCACAAAGTCCTTTCTGTAGCCTTTTCAAGGCTCCCAATCGCTCTGTTTTTGGCATATAAGTTTGAGAAATTACTACTTTATGGGTATCTCCATGTAATTGCGTTAGTCTGTGTCAGCAATGCTGTTTGCGTATTTGTTAGTTTCAATTTCTTGAATCCAATGGTCGGGGTTGTTACTTTGAAATGTTCTGGTTCCATTATGCTTTCTGAAAAGGAAAGAGTGGAATTGTGTTTTGATTTGATTGAATGATGCAGGGGAGCCAAAGTGGATAGCTGACAGTTCTCTGGTGATGATCGGCTGATCGTGGGACAATGTCGAGGATCGCAAAGTGGAAGCTTGAAAAGACAAAAATAAAAGTGGTTTTCCGGCTGCAATTCCATGCTACGCATGTAAGCATTGGTATTGTGTTACTTTAATGAGAATGCTGGGTTTCATCTGGCCTGATGGAACTGCTTTCATGATGGGTTGTTCCATCATTGGAACCGATCTCTTTCCTCGTATGCAAGCATTTTTTAATTGATGGTTACCTCCTCCATCGCCCTTCCATGGCCAACATTATTCTAGAAGAGTTATCTTGTGCTTTTAATTTCCTCTTGATCTTAAGAGGAAACATGTTTTGAAAATTAGCTTTTTAATGTAAGTGTTCTGATCTGGAAAGGAACATTTATCAATATTTTTTCGATTTTATAGTGTGAAAACTAGAGTAGATTGGTAGGATTTAGTAGTGCTAGGAATAGGATATGAGCATGTGACTTAATAGCGAATTTGACTTTTGAGAGTGTTCACTTCTTGTGATCTCAACACTCCTTAGTTTACTACGTTTGGTGCTTCATTCCTAAAACCATGTGGCACTTGGTCACCTTTTAGTGCATCGTCTCATTTTTGTGGTAAACAGAAGTAATGGAAGTAACTGAGAGCTTGTACAAGATTATTATTTTTTTTTTCTAAAAAAAGGGCTTATGCAAGAAAGTTACTGACCAAATGCACTTGTCTCGTGTTTAACAGTTTGGCATTATTGGTTCCTGTCATGGATGGTGCAAAGCTAGTAATATAAGCTGGTCCATCCATGGTGTGCCATAAAGGCCGTTATGGGGCCGTAAAGGTAACATTGGTAATCATTACACGTTATGGGAAAAAGACCCGTAAAGGCTGTTGCATCCCCTGTAGTAACGGCCCTGTAACTGTCCATTACAGGGCCGATACAGGTTTTTTGTTTTTGTTTTTTTGTTTTTGTTTTTTTTTCAATTAAAAAAAGAGAAACCGTAACAGCCATTGCGGCCCTCGTAACGGCCGTTACACCCCGTATCGTAAAGGTAATGGTGGTGGCCATTACGGCCACTGTTATCATTACAGAATCCATCTTGATTGCAATTCTTGAAATCCTTCCTTTGTATACAATGTTTGATAGAATGCAACAGCATGAATTGGTGTTTGGGTGGAAGACCCATCTCCGATTCTCCGTAAATCATCTTAGACCCATCTCTGGGTGCCACACTGCATGTTCTACCATCATGACAAATGGTTCTTTCACACAACGAAACAAGTCTGCCATAGTTTTGGTTTCACCCATGTAGTTTTGAAGCAAACACTTTGCAACAATCACATCTGAGTTTTTTTTTTTTTTTTTCAGATTCCACAACCTGGGTGGGACAAATTGTTTGTGTCCTTCATTCCTGCTGATTCTGGGAAGGCAACAGCAAAGACAACCAAAGCAAATGTGAGGAATGGGAACTGCAAATGGTCTGATCCCATCTACGAGACTACAAGACTTCTCCAAGATGCCAAGACCAAGAAATACGATGAGAAGTTCTGCAAGCTTGTGGTGGCAATGGTACTAATCCTTCATAGGATATACATGCCTTTTTAATCTAGTGTTAACAATAATGAAATCATTGGCTGCATGTGTGATTTGTGTTCCTTTTGTTTTGTTCACAAGTTGTATTGATAAATTATATATTTCTGAACTGAAGCTAACTTTGTCTAACAGGGTTCTTCTCGGTCTAGCCTCCTTGGTGAGGCTAACATCAACCTTGCTGATTATGCAGATGCATCAAAGCCTTTGTCTGTTGCACTGCCTCTTCATGGGTGCAACTCTGGAACTGTTTTACATGTGCGTGTTGCTCGTCTGACAAATCTTTTGTGGATTTTTTTTTCCTGGTTAGCGGTTCTTTTGTCATTTCGGTTAATAGGATATTTGTCGTCCATCCTAGGTAAAAATAATGTATGGATAATTATATTTATGACATATCAATTGCCATTATATGTTGTATCTGCCTCAAATAAAGGCAGACCAATATATAGCTGCTTTGAAACTCACTTTCCAGTTTCTGCAGGCAATTCCAGTCTTGGAACTCTCTCCTTATAACTAGTATATGGGCGGCTCCTAGCTGAGAATTTTAGCTTAATAAATGTAGATTAATGGATGTAGAGATCATAACATTCATCTAGCTAATGCATTGTTCAACTAATCTTTATTTTATTTTATTTATTTATTTTATGCCAGGTCACTGTTCAGCTGCTCACTTCTAAAACAGGTTTCAGGTCTGCTTCATGTCTACTATGAGTTGGATGTCTTAATTATTCCAACCACTTTATCTTATGTTCCATTGAATCCTTACAGAGAATTTGAACAGCAAAGGGAGCTCAGAGAGAAGGGGTTTCAGAAGATAAATGATCATAATGCTCATGAAGAACCTGCTGAGAAAGAATCTGTAGAGATGGCTAATGATCATATTGATAAGGTTTGGAAATGTCTTTGACTCTTTGCACCCAAATATTAATTTTTTAAAATGAATAGTTTTATACTTTATAAAACTTAATGCATCGGTTCCATTTGATCATCTTCCATGCATATGAATAAGCTCCTTTTGTAATAAATGTGACTGGATGTATGACTTAAACACGAAGCACTTCATTGAAATGTTCTCGATCAACTTGTACTTTGCTTGTTGCTGATTTTTTTCGCCTGTGATTGGCAATCTTCTGTTGTCATACTCATATGATGTTGATTGATAGCAGGTGTTGCTTATTAAAATTCAATATCATTCAATCATCATCTCTTTCTTTTCTTTTTTCTCTCTCTCTCTTTTTTTTTTTTTTTTTTCTTTTTTCTTTTTAAATTAGAATTAGAGAGCCGAAAGCTCGAAAGAAACAAAGAAAAAGAAGAAGAAAAAGAGAGAATACCACCAACCTCCTAGGGTTAGGAATCCCAATCCCTAAGAAGTAAAAATACGTTTCTAATAATGTATCCCAGGGCCTCACTTCTAGGCATTCGATGCCCAAATTATTAAGTAACAAAGTTCCATCACAGTGCTGTGACTATATATCTGTTAGGCTACTAGACCCATATATTTTCCGCTTGGTTGTGTCGAATGTGTTTTTAGATGTTTTATTTTATAAATAAACTAACATCCGATATCTTGTCTGATATGACCCCAAAATGATCGAAAGGGCTTATTGTAGGAAGAATGAATTGGATAATAAAAAACTCGTGACTAGTGACTTAATAACTAATAAATTGTTAAACTTGTTTGTTATAACTGTAACTTAGTAACTTAATACCTCATACCTACAACTTTATTACTTGTATCTTTCCCATTATAACGGCTGCTGTGAATCTCTATAATGGCCAAAATCTCGGACATTCACAACCCATAACTGCTGTAATTCTTCAGGGCAGTATAACACCCCAGGATTGTTACGGGGGTGCCACAATACGGATACAAAGTGCTATCTCAGCCAAGATGACGGGTTACAAAACCCATGTTTATATGGTTTGATTCATTCTTTATAATTATTCTTGGTATCAAACGTGCTGGAGCTTTTCAAACTCTCTCCTATTTTACCTTTTTTAACTATTTAGGACATGTTTGGCAGATGCCTAAAAAATGAGTTAATCTCATTTTAGTTAATCACAAGTATGTATTAGAATAATGGTTGTTGGTTATCATGATTATTTATGACCTTTATCAAAAGACATGATCCCTAATATGTAACTATCATTAACTAAAATAAACTCATTTTTAGTTGTCTACCAGCCAGGCCCTTAAGGTTCCAATGCAATCTCTCCTGTATCATCAAGTCTGGAGTGGATTAAAAGACAACGACAAGTCAAGAGGAGACCACCATGCTGTTGAAACCTTCACAAAACCAGCACTTGCTTATAGACAAGGTGTTCCATAGCGGTAACGGTAGCCGTAACGGCCACCACCGTTACCTTTACGATACGGGGCATAATGACTGTTACGGCCTCGTAACGGCCTTTACGGTCTCTCTCTCTCTCTCTCTCTCTCTCTCTCTCTCTCTCTTTTTTAAAAAAAAATTGAAAAAACCCCTGAAAAACCTGTATCTACCCCACGAGGTTTGGATCATGGGTTTGCTCCCTATTGGTGAGGGTTCGATTCCCCTCCTTGGCTTTACCCGATACACGTGGTTGTGGGTGATTGCATGTATCCGTAGGGATTAGTCTCACTTCAAAAAAGAGGTGGGGACACCTTGTGTCTACAAAAAAAAAAAAAAGTATGAAAAACATGTATATGTCTCATCATAGACCATTACGGGGCTATTATGGCTTTTATAGGAGATGTAACGTGCCGTTAACGGCAATTACGAGTCATTTTTTCCATAACGGCTGTTATGACCCTGTAACGTGTAACGGTTGCCATCGTTACCTTTACATAACGGCCTTTACGGCACACCATGCTTATAGATAATAGCACCAACTAGTCCAGTACTTGGATTGCTTGACATCTATCGGATTCCTCTTACCCTTCATTGTCTCTGGTGCATGTGGATCACTAGTAGCAAATCCAAGGTAGTTGGTATCTGATAATGACAGAAAGGCCATCTGGTTATATGATCTACACAAGGACATATGTTTTCTTTCCTTTTTCTGCTTTTCTTGATAAAATGGCAAGGTCATATTTTTTCGATATGGAGAAAGAAAAATCGAAGGCTTGTAGTGAAAAAGTGAAGAAAGAGGTGGAAAAAGAGAAGCTTTTACTAACAAATTGAGAATTGAGACTGCTCTTGTCTAATGTTTTTGCATTACCAACATTGATGGGATGTTTTCCTCTTTGCATAATAAAATGTCTTCTCATCACAAAAATCATTAATGAGAGATTGATTGTATTGCATTGAAGATAGGTCAGGTGACCATTCATGATGGTTAGGGATGTGTCAGTTAATGGGAGCAGGATACAAAGGGGGACAATACTACAGAACAAAAACATCTCTCCATCATATTCTCCAACAGAGGGACGACCAACAGATGATTCTAAATAATAAAAAACTCATCAACCTTCATGGTTTAACATATGATAGGGTCCATCTCCCAGGCCAATTTAGCTATGTTCTGTTGAGTCCCCTTATGTCCAAACTTGTGAATATTTCAATGCTCAGCCTTTGTATCGTGAAACACTTGTTTTCAATCAGTATTCTCACCACTCCTTCAGTTGTCATGAATGCCCCTGCAATCAGTATTCTCACCACTCCTTCAGTATTCCATCCACTGTTCGCCTATCTCAGAAGAAGATACTAAATCATTACTGTTGACGCCTGTACTAAATAGTCTGATACATATACTCTTACTGACATATGGTCTAACTGAAGGTCTGGCGCTCTGTCGAATGGAATGGCAAAACAGGATTCACGTAGCCGCACCCAATTTAATTGGAATAAGGGTTAGATAATGATGATGATGATGTATCCTCTTACTCTAGCTTAGATCAATTGGTATGGAGAATTCTCATAGACTATGCGAATATCTTTTTATCCTTAGTCATGTCAAAGAAGCGGTAAATTGACATATATACATCAAAGCTTAGTTCAATATAGAAATCCACCCTCAAAACTGACGATGGATGATGGAAATAATTGGATCATGATGATATAAATCTCAGAAAGGGTTTGGACCACCCAAAATTTACCTATCTAAAGAACTGGTTTTTGATGATAATGATTCTCCGACAATGAGTTGTATGATTATGGTGCAATCTATAGAGATGGTCCATTCCCCATGCTCACTGTTGTTTCCCAACTCTATTTATCACTGTTTTTATCTTCTATTGAATGCTCTTACTTGTGCATTTCATTAACATCTTTACCTTTATTGTCTCACGAAGCCATCAATACATTACTCGACCTCTCGTGACTCTCTCTCTCTCTCTTTCTCATCATCTGGTTTTCCATTTCTTTCTTACAAGTATTGTGCACACAACTCTTCTCATGATTTATTATTAAAAGTTTGATCTGTTGAAGTGCAATTTCTAACTTGATCAATCTCTTATAAAAAGCTTTTGCCTTGGGGATTGTTTGAATTTTACCTCAAAATGGGCACTTACGTGCGAACTTGCCAGGTGTTTCAGGTCTGCAGTAGGTTTTTTTCATGAAAGACGAATCAAAATTTTTTTGAAAGGTGACTAAATTTATTAGGCAAAGCCAAAGAACACAAAAGAAAACAGAGACCGAAAACTACAATACAACAAGCTCCCAAGGCTGGATCCAAGGCCCAAACTATGGGGCCCAATCCCTGAATAAACTCAAGACTCTAGAAAAACCCCCTGCCAAGGCGACTCGTTGACTCCTGAAGACTCGATTGTTTCTTTCGAGTCAAATTGCCCATAGAACCTCAAGCAGACTCAGCCTACAACTTTTCTTACCAAGCCTTCCACCATCTCCCTCATGCCGAGTCTGAAAAAGGTCATCAATGGATGAGGGCATCACCCAACATACCTCCACACGATCTAACAAGCCAGACCAAATATTCCACACAAAAGGACAGTGTAGGAACAAATGATCCACTAATTCGGCATCTCAAAAGCACAAGATACAAACATTGGTAATGGGCATGCCTCTCTTCCTAAGGTTATCCACTGCAAGATTGCAATTTTTGACCGCTATAACTTTTGGAGGAACCTCGTAGAACCAAACTGCTTCCAAGGAGCCACCTAAAGCCGAGTAGGAAGGAGAAATAAGCGCCTTTTATAGCAACCACATCGAGAAAGATTATGAGGCTATCAAGCCCCAACACAAGGAATCTTCCAACTCAGGAGAAGGGACATATGAATCAATTTATCAGGCAGAGCCAAAACAGGAAACATAGAAAAGACCAAAAAAAAAGAAAAAGAAGAAGAAAAAGACCGAAAGGAAAAAAGAGAGAGAAAGTAAACAAAGAAAAACTAACAGACAACAACCCAACCCCAAAGTTGGGATGACCCTGGCTCAAAACTAAGAAGCGCAATCTCTAAAAAACATCAACACCCTACAAAAAATCCCAGCTGAAGAAACCCGGTAATTACGGAAGCACCGATTGTTCTTCTTTGACCAGTTAGCCCAAGGGACTGCAAGAAGAATAATTCTCCATCTTTTTTTCCCAAAAGAACCCCCATCTCCATGTAAGGCAAAGCTTAGATCCAAGTTTTGGGAGGAGTTGAAGGCTATTCCTTTGAGAGAGACGATTCCTTGGTGCATTGGGGGTGACTTTAACATCACCCGTTTCACCTTTGAGAAGTCTAATGGCTCTTGGCTATCCAGAAGTATGATAGAATACGCTAATTGGGTCCACCAGTTTGGTCTATTTGTCCTTCATCCAGTCCAACGGGCAGAGCCCTCCTATTATGTTGTGCCTAGACATATTTTTTGCTTTGCCAGACTGGATGGATAGATATCCTTTGGTTCAATCGATGGGGCTTCCTAGAATTGTGTTTGATCATAGACTTGTCTCGATTCAAGTCTAGTGTGAAAGTTGGGGCTTTAAACTTTTTAGGTTTGAGTTGGTGTGGTTGGAGTTCGACGACTTTCCTGATCTAGTAAAGAGCTGGTGGCACTCTTTCCAGGTTGAGGGATTAGCGGGCCTTTGTTAGCACAAGAAATTGAAATCATTGAAAGTTCTTTTGAAGACCCAGAACAGAGGAGTTTTTGGGGGCTAGAGAGGTTGCATTGGTAGAGATTCTTAACATGATTCATGTTCTTAACAAAAGGAAGAGGGGGACTCGCTCTTTAGCAAAGAGAAGGAGATGCCTTCTTTTCTTTTGGCAGATTACTCTAAATGCCTAAAAGAGGAAATTAAGTGGAGACAGTGGTCACGGGCCTTGTGTCTAAAGAAAGGTGACAAGAACACGGATGGTTAGAGTTGTACCATCACAACAATTTCTGGCCTATGGCCCCATCCAAGAGGTGGCCCACAAGATGAATGCTCCCAATCGCCATTCTTGTTTGTGATGCATACAATGGGGGGATGATACTTCATAAAAACTTATAAGAAGCAACATTACAGTATCATTTTTCCATTCAAAACAAACGAAACACCATATAGGAGCCTCTGTGTTGGTCCCCACAATACTCACATCATGGTTTTCTTCAACGTAGTTCACGACCACTTTTCCCATTGGCAGTGTCAGGGCACAGAGGAACTGTGACACATCCCACGAAACAACTACAGTGAGAATGAGTTGGTTCATCAGAAGGTAGAGTTCAAGCAGAATCAAGCATCTAGTTCATCAGAAACTTACAATGCATGTTAAAGGAAGAGCTTTGCTTAGACCAAAGGCAAACACAAGGAGATACAGTGTCATAATTGCAACTTTTACCGCAGCTGAGCCTATCTTAGAGCCCATCCTAATCTGTTACTGTGAAAAATTAGCCCACTGTAATGGACTTCTGGTTTGGATTAAAAGGGCAAAAAAAAATAAAAAATACAAGGCTCAGATTGAGCACTTTACCAGAGGAGACATCTTTCCAACAGCCTGGTCACCATCAATCTGAGCTGTTTCCAATTTAATTAGCCAATGCTGGTTTGAATTTCAAGAAGAGCCAAATAAACTGATGAAATCGAAAGAAGAAGAATACAAAAAAAGATCACACCTGGTGAAAATGACTACTTACAATAAAACAATATTGTTCAAGCAGAATACAATAAAATCACGATTTTAAAACAAAATTTCAAAATTTGGTGCTATTAGAAATTAACTGCAAGAATTGTATGGAAATCAAGCTGTTAACTATAATAGACTGTAATTTGGATATTCAGGAAGGTAAAAGCTATATTATGTAATAATATGGGAATTTATGTCAGAAGCTTAAATTTCTATTTTAACCTTCAAATTATAATTTTTACTTAATTTAGTAATTATCTTGTTAATTTAATTCTAACCATTTTAGGATTATATCAAATCTAACAAGAGCACAACATAATAGAATTTTCTCTCTTCTAGTGGAAATGGGTAAGGTTGGAAAAGAAAGAGGACGTGTGTACCGCAGTTATTGATTTCTATCAGAAGCTTCTTTCCAAAGAGTCATGGGAGTGGTTGCACACTCACACTTGGATTACCTGTCTTTTGATCGTCTTTCATTCAAAGCAGCTGAGCAATTGGAGAAAGCCCTTTTTCGAAGAAGAAATTAAGGAGGCCGTGGACAACCTTGGGAGAGATAAAGCCCCCGGTCCCGATGGTTTCCCCTTTGCCTTCATCCAAGTTTTTTGGACTATGATCAGAACAAACATTATCGAATTCATAAACAAATTCTTTGAGATGGGTCGGCTTCTTTCCGAGCTTGGTGCTTCCTATATAGCAATCTACCTTGGGAGAGCTTGAAAGTCTTTAGGCCAATCAGCCTAAATGGTTATCCTTATAAAATTTTGGCTAGGGTGCTTGCTTTGAGGCTTAAAGGCATGTTGGGTGGCATCATCTCCCTGACCTAGGGGGCTTTTGTGGAGGGGAGGCAAATTCTGGATAACGCTCTAGTCGCTCACGAATGTATAGACTTGCGATTCAGAGGGAAGAAATCCGACATCATTTGCAAGCTTGATGTGGAGAAGGCATACGATCACGTCGACTCGGATTGTTCGAATTATATGCTCTGCAGGTTGGGATGCTAAGAGAAGTGGGGGGTGACTTATTGTATTGGAAAGGTGATAGCTTGGGTTGTTTGTTAGTGAAGTATTTCCACAATTCGATTTGAGGGGCATGCATACCCCCCCCCCCCCCCCAAAAGTTCACCGCCTTCACATGGTTGGTGGGTCATAAAAGGGTACTCACAATTGACAACCTGCAGAAGAGGTCCATGGTTATCCCAACCATCCGCTGCATCTGCAAGAACGACACCGAGACCATTGACCATCTTTTCATTTTCTGCCCCATTCATGGCTAGAGTGAGGGAACATTTCATTTCTGTCTTTGAGGTGTGGGTCATTCCTTTTTTCGGTTAGAAACCTACTTTGGGGATGTCAGGGGAAGGGAGGACAGAGCCATTTGACACCTCACGCTTCTGACTTTATGGTGGGCTATTTGGGGCAAGAGAAACCGACGATGCTTCTGAAACTCTTCCACCTCTTTTGAGTCTATTGTACAGCTTATTTCTACGGCTGTTATGGATTGGATATCAGCCTCTAGAGCTGCTTCTGTTTAGTGTTGCTGCGCTTGTTGTGCTGCTGGCAGTTTTTGCTCTTGTATTCTTTCCTCACTTTGCTGTTGCTTGCGGGTTCTTCTAATAAAATTTCATAAACCTTTAAAAAAAGAATCTTATTTGCTGTCGGCACCCATGCAAAAGCTTGGAGTTTTGGAGGAACAGGGGCCTGCCAAACCACGCACAACACAAATGCAGATGTGCTTCTGAAGAAAGTATTTGCAACATGGACTTCACTGTGAATTTTCCACAGAGTGTTTCCAGATTTTTGGTTTTCAACTAGTGGATTTGCATGAAATTTTCAAAAGACAGCTCATCACTGAGACATTCCTCCAAATATTATATTCCTAACAGCGACGCCCTTTCCTCATGATCTCTCTCATCAAATTCATTCATAATATCCATGATATCCTTTTTCAAAACCTCCCAACACCATTGAAAGAAGGCCATAGAGAAGCTATTGGACCCAGGAGCTTTATCTCTGTCCATCTCGTTCCCAACTTCCTTTATTTCCTCCTCTTCAGATCTGCATGTGACTATTCATGCTCTTGTAAGAACGTTGTTCTTTATTTTTGTTGTTACCTTTGGAAGAATGTTGAGCTCTTACAGTAATACCTGTGAAAGAGCTTTTTTTACGATATTCTGTAAGAACAGTTTTGAAGCTTTTCTTGTTGATCCTGTAAATAAATTACAATGTGCTAGATGTTCTTTGCATGTACCTATGATGCCAAAATGTCTGTTGCAATCTCATTAAAGCTTTGTTCTGCTACTGATGCTTATTTTTCTGGTGTCATCTCTAAGTTTTGTTTATTCATCACAATCTGGATCTTGGCAGTGGTAATTATTCTTTGTTTCTTACTTTGATAATAGGTGAGTGCAAGAGTTAGATTCAAACCAGACTTTGCAGAGCTTCCTTCACTAGAAGAGGAAGAGGAATTCAATGAAGATAACACAGACTCAGCTATTGGAATGGATGGTTCATCCCATACTTCAGAAAGCTTGTATGCTGAAAAGCATGATATTTCCAGCACAAATGAAGTTGACAGCCTCAAGAGCACAATCTCTGGTGAATTGATCGCATATTCTTTAAACCAAAACAATCAGCCTGAGAAAAGGAATGTATGTGGTCCTCAGCCTGTGTCACAAGGGAGCAATGATTGGGTTCATGGATGGAGCTCAGACTATTCAATGGACAATGAGCTGGCTACTGCTTATGATGAAAATGGTAGACTTAAAGGAAGCTTGGAGGTAGCTGAGGCATCTATTCAAGAGCTTAAGCTGGAAGTTGGTTCTTTACAAAGTCATGCTGATGAGCTAGGTGCAGAAACACAAAGGGTCACCCTGCAACTTGCTGCAGAGATTGCTTCGGGCGAAGAATTGGCAAGAGAAGTTTCTATACTGAAATCTGAGTGTTCAAAACTTAAGGATGGTTTTGAGGAACTGAAACATTCTAAACAAAGCAAGAGTTTTACTGGCATGGAAGCTGAATTGTTCAGTTTGTCTTCTCCCTTCGTTCAAGTTTCATCTGCAGGGAAGATATGTAATCTGTCAGAGGGTTCTTTTGTTCATGACATACAGATGAAGTGGCAACGGGGCCTTTTGCTCATGGAAGATAAAGTAAGAGAAATTCAAAACAAGGCATGCCTCACATACCATGAAAGGGACATGGGTTTCCTTCACTCTGACCTGGAGGTCCTGGATTCAGTCCTGCAAGATTTCAAGGAAGGAACCGCACAATTAGTTTCTATGCTAAATGCACAGCCAATAGGAAGAGAAGTTGGAAGGGTGACTGGAGCGGCGAGTGCACTGGAACCTGAGCAGTTTGTTCCAGGAGGTGTGCTGGGGATAGGTGATGCAGATCTATATCTCTCAGAAGGAAATCTTCATTCTTTTAGTAGGCCTGGTCAAGTCTCCTCAGAATTTGATCCTGTAGAAGATAACCTAGATGCTACTGATGTGATGAAAGGTAAGATTTGTGAGCTTTTAAGTGCGTTGGAGGAGTCCAAAGCTGAACGTGGAAATCTCATTAAAAAAATGGACCAGATGGAGTGCTACTATGAAGCGCTTATCCAGGAGCTTGAAGAAAGTCAGAGACAAATGTTAGATGAGCTGCAGAACCTCAGAAATGAACATTCTGCCTGCCTATACACAATTACTACTTTCAAAAGTCAGGTGGAAACAATGCAACAAGACATGAATGAGCAGTTCCTAAGGTTCGCTGAAGAAAGGCGTGGCTTAGAATCTCAAAACAAGGAACTTGAGAGAAGGGCTATCAGCTCAGAAACAGCACTCAAAAGGCTTCGCTTGAACTATTCCATTGCAGTTGGTCAGCTACAAAAAGATCTTGAACTCCTTTCCTTCCAGGTTTTGTCTATGTTTGAGACAAACAAGAACCTTGCTAGGCAAGCTTTGTCAGACGCTTCCCAACTATGTTTTCCAGAGTATACCGAAGAGAATGCTGAAGAACCATGCTCATGGTCGGAGAAGGATGATTCAGAGACTGCATTCCTGAAAGAACAGTACAAATCAAGGGTACAATCACTTAAAGTAGGGGTTGCTGTACCCTGGAAAGCAGAGCTGTCTTCACAGGTCAATGGCCCACCTGTTAAACTCAATGACACTATGATACACAATGTGGATCATATTTTGGACGAGAAGGGTATCTCTTTAAAGGAAGTTCCCATGCATGCAGAAATGATTTCCAAGGATGGCAACGCTACTCTTTCAAAGCTAAGGGCGATTGAAGGTTTTACAGATGCAGTAAAAGAGGGGGATGCTGGTATAAATGGTTTGAGACTAGAGAATGCAGGTCAGGTTGCCGTTCCGTACACAGTTATTCCGGAAATGAAGAATTTGTTACTTCATGCTGATCTAGCTGCGGAACAAAAGAAAAAGCTATCAGATGCAGAGATTCTATTGGAGGACATGAAAAGATCACTTCGATTGCAGGAAGAGCTTCACAGGAGGGCAGAAGCTGAACTCTCTGAAATGCATCTGCTGAACTTGTACTTGGAAGTATTTTCAAACGTATTACAAGAAACTCTGCAGGAAGCAAATGATGGGATTAGGCTCATGGAGGGAAAGGAAGATGAACTGGTTGAGCAGCTAGAAAGGACGACTGAGTTTAAGGAGATGTTGATGTCTAAGCTGCAGGCTGCAAAGCATGAATTAGAAGCACTGAGGAAATCTGAGTCTAGGTGTATGGCCAAATGTGAAGATTTGAGAGTGGAAAATCATACTCTGGAAGCTAAGTTACAGCATATTTCAGATGAGAATGGTCTTCTTACTCAAGAGGTTACAGAATCTGGCAGATTGCTCCTGGAATGCAGAAGTTACAAGAGTATGTATGAGGCTTGCACTGCGGAAAAGAATGGCCTGGAGAATTTGTTGGAACAGGAAAGCTTCAAAAAACACCATCTTCAGAGTGAGATTCTCTCTCTAAATGAAGAATTGGAAACCCTGAAAGCAGAATTCGATAGGCAGTCTTCTGAAAAGGGTGATCTGGAAAAAACTGTCATGGTTCTGCAAGACAAGTTGGGGAACCTTAGGTCTAGCATGGTTTCATATACTGAGCAAATCAGTGGACTGGCCCTTGATGATAAATCATTCCACCAAGAATTGAAGGAGAAGAACTTCGAGACTACATTCTTGCATCTGGAAGAGCTTCAGCGGATGGCACATGAACAGATTCTTCAACTCAGTCAAGAGAAGAAGGACATAATGCAAGAAAGAAATATTGTTCGAGGGTCATTAAGCAGCGCAGAATCAAAAATTCTATTCATGAATCAGAAGTTTGATTCCGATTTAAAAGACATGGCGAATAAGCTAGATGTGGCCAATATACATGTGGAAAAGCTTCAGCTAGAACTTCAAGATGTTTCTTATAAACTCAGTCTTAGCTTACAAGCTGAAGAAAAATATGCCGAGCAGAACAGAGAGCTGTCATCAAAACTCACATTGTTGGAGACAGAACTGCAACAAGTTACTAGTGAAAACAGGGACTTTGCTCAAAAGATCTTGACTTTTGACAGTGTGAACAAGGAACTTGAAAGGACTAAGTTGGCGATCATCGACTGTAGGCAGGAAAATGAAGCATTGATGACCTCTTTACAGGCTGGTAATGAGGACTCTGTCCAATTGGCAAATGAGCTCAGCAGCTTAAACGAAAGTTTGAGATGTGCACGTGATGAATTGCTGTCCACAAGAGACTCCAGAGATGAATTGGAGGCTACAGTTACAGTTCTTACTTCTCAATTGAATGAGAAGCATGAGCAGATGCTATCTTTCAATGGTCAGGAAGCTGAATTGGTGCATCTCAGGCAAGAGGTATCAGATCTTGAGTTTGAGTTATCGAAAGTGAAGCATCTTTTGTTCCAAAGCGAGCAACGTCAAAGAAAGGCAGATGAGGAAACTTCATTTCTTCGGCTTCAAGTTGTTGATCTGGAAACTAATTTGGCAACCATGCATGAGTTCTTGTTGGCTGCTGATGTGGAAGTTGTTTTCATAAAAAATCAGTTCCAGATCAGGATGAAGGAGCTTCTTGACCAAGAGGTATCAGATCTTGAATTCGAGTTGTCGAATGTGAATCATCTTTTGTTCCAAAGCGAGCAACGTCAAAGAAAGGCAGATGAGGAAGCTTCATTTCTTCGGCTTGAAGTTGTTGATCTGGAAACTAATTTGGCAACCATGCATGAGTTCTTGTTGGCTGCTGATGTGGAAGTTGTTTTCATAAAAAATCAGTTCCAGATCAGGATGAAGGAGCTTCTTGATCAACTGAATTCTTTAGAGAGGAATAATGTTGATATTTGTTTAAAGCATCTGGATGTAGTAACCACACTGAATGCTCGCATGGCCATTGAAGCACAGTGTGTTGAAGAAAATGCCGAACTGATGACAGCTCTCCAATCTTTGAGGTCTGAGTTAGAAACTGTTGTCAGTGAAAAAATGGTACTTGAGGATTATGTTGATAAAAGAAGTGCTATGTGGGCTGAATTTGAGAACTACAAGGCCATGGCAGCAGTGGCTGAAGTTGACAGTTGTCAACAGAAGCATAGGCATGAAGTCGAGACCGAACAATTGAAAAGCAGGCTGGTGAATTTTGAAGAAGAGATGGATAATCTAAGGTCCTCAAGGGATGAATTGGAAATCACAGTTGTAGTCCTTAGATCCAAGCTCGATGAACTGCATGCCCAGTTATCGTTGCTGCAGGAGTGTGATGATGAGCTGATGAAGTTGCGGAATGAGAATAATGACCTTACTCACAGGCTTTCTGAACAGGTTTTCAAGACAGAAGAATTCAAGAACCTGTCCATACATTTAAAAGAACTTAAAGACAGAGCAGATGCAGAGCATTCCCAAGCTCGTGAGAAAAGAGAAATTGAAGGGCCATCGTTCGCTGTGCAAGAGTCATTGAGAATTGCTTTTATCAGAGAACAGTGCGAAACTAAGCTGCAAGAGCTGAGAAGTCAGCTTTACATCTCCAAAAAACATGGGGAAGAGATGCTCTTGAAACTGCAGGATGCACTTGATGAGATTGAGAACCGAAAGAAAGGTGAGGCTTCTCAAGCGAAAAGGAACGAAGATCTGTCTAAGAAAATCTTGGAACTGGAGACTGAGCTGCAGACAGTACTCACTGACAAGAGAGAAAAGGTCAGGGCTTATGACCGAATGAAGGCAGAATTGGAATGCTCGATGTTAAGCCTGGACTGTTGTAAAGAAGAAAAACTCACGCTTGAATCTTCTTTGCAAGAATGCAACAAGGAGAGGACCAGAATGGCAATGGAGCTTAATTCAATGAAGGAACGGTTGGAAAGCGCTGCATCTTCTACAAATATTACCAAGCAAGGAAATCATGAACCTGGTGGTCCCAATGCTGTGTTCGTTCAGCCACTTGCAGAAACTGGCAGGTCCTTGACATCAGAAGTTCAGAGCTGGCCTGGAATGGATACAGTAAACATGGTTGCTACTAATGATGCAAATAAGATGGGCAGCCTGAAATCCTCAGACACTAGTCTTGTAGCGGGTTCATGTCAAGATGAATTGTCCATTGATGAAGGAAATCAGTCAAGTTCACAGGTAATTTAATATTTCCCTGGAATCACCCTCTTGAATTTATTTTGTTGGATCATCATAAGTGATCTTGAACATTTTGCACCTAGGCAGGCAAATTTCATTCATAGCCATGGTCTCTGTGTCTACCAGCCTTTAGTTATGCATTCTCTCTTGGCTTATGAGCTAAATATATTAAGGAATAGAAAGAGTAACGGAAATCTAGGAAAAGTATTTGGAAAATAGTGTCGTTGTTTCTTTGAAGCATTTGTATTACTGAGTCAGTTCTATAACATAATGTAGTTATAAGGATGTAGGACCAGTGATATCAGTGAACAAGTGGTTCTATTCTGTTTATTAAGATTTGCAACACCAAGACACGAAGTGTGATTAATTGGGTGTGCAAGTTTTGGTGGTAGTGGCAATGAACTGCATATACAACCCCAACAAGGCTGTGCGGTGATCTGTGTGGTGATTTTGGGGTCTCCTAACTTATATTCTATTGTTTAACAGGATGCCCTCGCATCTAAAAGTTTTGAAGTTTCAAGGCTAGTGCGCCAAGAAAAAGAGGGCCTGCTGCAAAACAACATGAATATGGCTCTTATCAATGGGCATTTCAGAGAGCAATGCTTAAAGTCTAGCATGGAGCGTCTTCATAAAGAGGTATGCTTATACTTTTCTGTTTTTCTTATAACTATAGAGGAATGCCGTTATGAAGGAAAATTGAGCAGTAGTCCACATTCAACTAGCAAAAAGGATAGCATTTGCCTAATCACTAAAATTTTTGCGTTTGGCCCATCCATGTACATGTTGAAATCTGTGTGTGTGCCTGCAGTGCACACCTCAATGTAGTTGGTTATCTTATGTTTATGTTAGTGTGAATATGTTTAGTCTTTTTATACTCTTTATCAATAAGGAGGTTAGTCAGCTGCTTTGTATGATTATGAAGGTTAGACACGAGTCTCTCTCACTTCTTCTTTTTCCTTTCTTCTTAGCTTATTTTTCTACATGGTATCAGCGCATTGAGGCTCAATCCACACGTTCATTCCACATGTTCCTACTTCCTTCGATCTGCACTTGCAATAGTAATTGTGCTATGGTGTCCATGCTACAGTGGTTGTCTGGGCTTCGTTCCAGATTTTGTGCCAACCAAATTTTTTTTTTTTTTTCTAATCAATCTGGTTTTGTATTCATGTAGCACTTGATAGAGTGGAATAGCAGAATAGAATTCATGTAGTGGAATCTAATTAATTGGGATAAGGCTTTAGATGATGATGATGATTCCACAGTTTGGTCAGCAAACACTTTCTCCATGTATATGGTGAGGACAGGGCTTCATGGAACTTACATGAAGTATGCATAATTATAGCATTTCTCATCATTACAGATACATTGAGGTATTACTATTGGAGTTTATACCTTTGCTCACATTGTATGAATTATGGGATGGTTTCTGAATAGATAAGGAACTGTGTCATTTTCATTTCAGCATGAATTTTTTCCTTGGTTGATTTTTCTCCCCTTTTCACCTTAAGCCTCTTTCATATACTTGCAGTTGGAAAGGATGAAAAATGAGAACCTGACTTCTCTTCTACCACAAGATGAACATCATTCAGACCCAGCTTTTCAAGGTTTACAAAGAGAGTTGTTGCAATTACACATGGTATATATGCGCACACTATGCCAACCTAGCAAGTCATAATTACCTCCATCAAGTCTCATAAATCACTCTCTTGCTTGCTTTTCCACAGGCGAATGAACAATTGGGGAGCATATTTCCTTTATTTAATGAATTTTCAGGCAGTGGAAATGCATTGGAAAGGGTACTTGCCCTGGAAATTGAGCTCGCGGAAGCATTGCAAGCAAAGAAAAAATCAAGCATTCATTTTCAGAGGTAGACTATAGCATGGATGGTAACAAACATCAACGACCTTATTCATTTTACTGCAGGATGTGAATTTTTTCGCCCATATAGTCAGAGTACGAAACAGTGTTGTCAAGAGCATGCTCACTACACAACAGGACTTGATATTGACTTTCAACTAGCTGCAAGTTCCCACAAAGAGTTGGAGCATGATTCAAACCCTATATGAATAATCTGAGCCTTTCTTGAACTTTGATAAGAGAAAAACCAAGGGCACATTCGAGGGCTTTGGGGGTGGATAGGATCTGCTCCATGTCAATTTGTACTGACTGGAGACTTAGGGCAGAAAAGGTGGGAAAATTGAGCTTTGAGACCTCCCCAAACACAGTGAAATAGTTCTGCTGAAAAATTAAAAATGAGTACTGATTTGTAGGCACATCCAAACAGGCCCTAAGGATGTATGCACACCAATGTTTCTTGAACTAGGGTCATGCACTCCTGAGAACGCCTGCAAAAAGAGAGAAAAGTTGTACCGCTGATGCATCAATTCTCCCTATCTCCATTGATTTTGCACCATGAAAGAAACCATGACATGTCTTTTTTCCTTTTTCTTCTGGTGTGATTCAGTTCATTCCTGAAACAACATAACGACGAAGAGGCAGTATTCCAGAGCTTCAGAGACATCAACGAACTGATTAAAGACATGCTTGAAGTAAAGAGAAGGTACACTGCAGTGGAGACCGAGCTAAAGGAGATGCAGGAACGCTACTCACAACTCAGCCTGCAGTTTGCGGAGGTTGAAGGAGAGAGGCAGCAACTGGTAATGACGCTCAAGAATGTTAGACCACCAAAGAAGGCATAACTCTCTCATCACTCCATGTAGTAGGTCTCAAGACCGAGCCCAACAGTCATCAATGTGCAATTTCTAATCACTTGCCAAATGGGCATTCTATCTGCAAGCATGAGCCTTCAATGCCCTCTCTGATTTATTTATTAAAGAAAAAAAAATCATGGGGTGGCTATTTTCTATTTAGGCAGAAATGCAGTGGCCCATCAGGCTTCTGTATATATGGTTATCATAACCACTTGGATTCAGGTGTCGAAGCTGAGATGCATCTTTGGTAATGTAAATAATAAAAGCCGTAGCATTTCTCATCGCTGGTCTACAAACAACTTGATTTATTGGTGCCGACAGTTGTATGCAATCAAGTAGGACATTTACTCGTGTACATGTCGGTGTGTAATTTTATGCTGTATAGTGAGAGTAATATTCTTTCATTGATCTTGTAGCCTTTGTGGACGACTCAACTATTGAGTTTCTACATGCATAATGTCTTTTGAGGCAGATGTGTTGTACACACAGCCACATCGAACAATGCCAACTGGAGGCACTGTAGGTCTCATTGCCCTTGCCCGTTTCAATCTTTTGTACCTCTCTTTTTTTTTTTTTTTTCATTTTGATTGAGAGGATTACATAATGAGTTCTAGCTAGACGAAACCAGTACACTGGCAGATATATTTAGCTCATCTACAGGATGGGGATGGGGTTGCTTTACCAACTCGGTTGCAGGGCAGTAGCCCACAGGGATGTGGTTTTACTGATTAGGATGTGGAGTCCAGCTCAAATAGGGTTGTTCTATCAGATTTGCAGCCATTGCGATTGCTTGGAATATGATAGGGTGTTTGGTTACACCAAATATCATGAAATTTCATGGTTAGTCAGTCTAATATGGTGCAAAATTTCATAAAATTTAGTTCAACAAACACTCCCTTAACCTGACGGATCAAGACTGATTGGTGGACATTTTATTGCAAGTTTTTTGTTGGTTATGGGAACCATATTGAATAATCTTGGATAACTAATGCTGGAAGCTAAACTGATACAGTGATTAGAGGTATTATACAGTTTTTTGTACAATTGTGCCCATGGTCCAATGATCCAAATCATCTATATTATGTCCTGTTTTTGGTTGGTTGTGGAACATTGCAGCATTTTTTTATCTTAATAGTATTTTCTTGCCACCAATTAAAGGGTTAGGAATTTCCACTAGGGAGGCTTTCACTGCATGGACCATAAACAATAGATCACACATCGTGCCAGTGGTTTGAGACACTGATCAGATAGCCAATCTTGTACAAACTCAAACACACTGCAAACTTTACATTCCCTAGTAATGATACTTCTCTTGAGTATGAGTGGCCTGAAATGAAGTCCCGACCACTTTCAGACTACATTTGCAACTAGACAAGAAAATCATGAATTGGTTGTTTCTACATCTACAATTGCAACCCAATTTGATAGTACATCCAAACGAGCCCATGCCCTTGGTGAAGGAAACAAGGGAAGAGAACTCCAAAGCGCCTTACAGTAGCAGAAAGAAACATTTTATTCTCATAACTCACAGTGCCTACAGAGAAGAATTGTTCATCGTCCAAAGCAATGGTTGAGATAAAAGGCACTGTGCCACTGGGTCATGCACATTCCCCTGTGACATTCTCCATCATTTAATCCTGTTCAAATTCGGTATCCCAACTCCATTACAATCAGGAAGAAACATGATGTTCTGCTAAGTAGGAAGCCCATGTGCTTATAACATAAATACAATTGCAGACCTCCAATCTTATTATGCACACACTTCCCAATTTGTGAATTGGAAAAGCTAAGCTTCCAAATTGAGCTTGTATTGGATGTGCTGTAACCAGAAAGACATAAAAGCATCAGATGAAAATGGCATCAAGCTGTTTGGTAGCGTCACAGGATTGAGCATGCACATCTGTTCTTCTTTGCAGAATCTGTTAGCGGTTTCTCTGCGAGAAAGACCATATCTATGTTAGTATCATGTAGAGGAAATGGAATCTCGCTTTGGGACTGCATTTGGCAGTTGTCTTTGTTGTTGGTGGAGAGAGATTCTATCTTCAATCAGCCCAATATAGTTCTTAAAAACGTGTTGCATCAAGAAGGCTCAAACAGAGAGAGGCTAAAATGCTAAAATGTTTTTCTTCTTTTTTCCCACCACACATATCAATAACTAGTTTTCAATGCATGTGACAAACAAGTCAGAGACCCAAACTGATCATCAGGTAGGCCCTACCTTGGATGGGTTACAGCCAAAAATTCCCACTGATTGGACACTCCTGAGCATGGCCTGATGACAAACTGGTAATCAGGTAGGCCCAACAGTAAGATGGTTCCATGGGTGTGATTTTCCAGACACCAGCATACCAACACATCTGAGGTAGAGTTTAGCTGGAGGGAAAGTTTCTGATCTTGTCCATGTTTGCCATGTCCACAGAAAGCGAGTGATGAGTGAAGTGGAAGATAAGAGATGAATATACAGTCTAGCCAATAAAATACACAACAAAATATGAAAGGAACATGAAAAATAATGCCCTTCATGAAAATACCATTGTTTTTCTGCAATGAGGGAGGCGGCACAACAACATGCATTGTGATGACTACCCCAGGAAGCTTTCCAACTGGTACTCCGGACTCAACAAGCGTCTTGTTGTTCTCAAGTATCTTTCCCGCATTGATGAGCTTCACATCATTTATTGTTTTCGGAGCATTTTCTTTGTCTACGGAAAGATGATATTTTTGGGTATTTAAAAAAAAAAAACATTAGTCAGTGTTAGAGTCGCAAGGAATTTGTAAATCTCTCTGCATTAAGATGAAATGTAACACTTCAAATACCATGAAACAAGAACGCACAAAGAACCTCCACTTTGGCAATGTGAATTTAAAATCTTGTGGAATCAAGTGGATTTTGCAACCTATGGAATTAAGTGGATTTTGCAAATTGGCTTTGAGGTGGGAATGAAAAAGGGCTCTTTTGGGGGAGATTTTGATTCCTCTGATATCCAAATCCTCCCATTCCTTGCTACCAAACAACTACAAAAGAAGAAGAAGAAGAAGAAGCAAATACCCACAAATCCCTCCCATTCCATGCTGTCAAACGAGCCCAAGGGCCTGTTTGGTAGACGCCTGAAAATGGGTTCATCTCATTTTAGTTAATCATAATAACGTATTAGAGATCATGATTTCTAATAAATAATTTTATTGACTAAAATGAGATGGACCCATTTTCAGGCATCTACTAAACAGGCCCTAGGATTCATTCATTTTCCTTTCTGAAATAGAATGCGATATATCTTTCAAACCCAAAAAGCAAAAAAGAAAAAGAACAAAGAATGTGATATATCAGAACAAAGAATAGCTATATCAAGAATTCAAAGGTAGCCGTCATCTGAAAACTTAAAGATAATGGTGAATTCTATTTCATTTGGATACTATCTAACCAAGCACAAGGTAATTGCATGGGAAGAAAATTCTTTCTAGTGATTAAATAGATATTATACGGTGTTTGGGGCTGAGGGTTTGTACAGTATGCTTATGTTCTCTGTTTGTACGGGTGTGGTCCATGTTTCTTCTCATCCAAACTATCGATAATATGGGCTGCACTAGGGATGGCCTATGCAGTAAGAACGGCCCAGTTGGTAATATCCTAACCCTTCAATTGGCAGCCAGAAAGATAGACACTATGAAAGTAAATATAGCAATTGTCGACAAACAACCCAAAAAAGACCAATAGTTCAATAGCAAATATCTTCCAATCTGGAATGTTTTTGGTGCATGGGCCATCTGCGGGGATGTATGCGGTACCACTGAAAACCTGATCGTACTCCACCACTCCCAGCCCAAACATTGTCTGATGCCAAGTGATTAAAGCCCATTAGAAATCTTCTATAGAAGACAGCAAGGACCCTGGACTAGAATTGTTACTATCTACATACTGTTTGGTTTTAGTTAGAAAGAATGAAATGGAATTTGAAAAATGTGCCAGCAAATAGACTTAAGAAGAGCAATACACATGAGTTTTACATTTTGCAGGAAAAAGGGTTCATTTCTGGCTACAATCTTCAAATGTGGGGCAGATTCGAGGCACAGTCACAGTGGACCACACAGAGTAATGGCTTGGATCACTAACCATGGGCCCCACTTGGACAAACTGAAACATGACTCAAGTCAAGGAAACATATAATTCCTCATTTTCTCTGAATCTCGTCAATGGCAATAAAACATCTTATTGGAATTCAAAACCTTGGAGGTCAGATGTTGAGAGATAAGGACCCGTCCCATCTTTACATGCCAGACAATTTATTTTCCTTTTTTCAAAACAATCTCAACTAAGATGGTTAGCTCCACTTGTACAGACTAGATATTTGGTAACTTCCAAACTTCTGCATACTAAGGAAATGGATTAACTCACACCATGTATCAATGCATCTATAGATCATAAAGAAGTTACAGAGAACGGGTCATTAATGCTAGAAACATACTTAGCTTGTTCGCATTTAGATTATCAATATAAGGACCTGAAAACATATAGGTTGTGTTTTAATGCTCGCTTGGAACAAATCCCAATACTACCATTAAACATAGAGGAAATTACTAAAATGTAGGAGGGGCCATTTTAGTTCATAGTGACGACCAAACCCTCCCCATGATTCCATTCCCTTCAAGTTGGATTTCAATTGCTCTGAATTGCCATTTGGGGTAGGAATTTTCTCATGATGAATGGCCCGAATTGCCATTTCGGGACACAATTCTATCATGATGAACGCCCCCCCCCCCCCCCTTTTTCAATATATAGCATCCAAATGTGGCCATAATCAACATCATTGCTAACTAAAAGAAGCATAGAAAAGCTATTCTTCTGATGCAACCAGCTGTAAATAACAATTCACAAGCAAAAGCATGGAGTGAAGATGTATAAACAATACTTGAATTTTAGCAGAAAATCCTCACACCCCAAGATATCAATTCTCAGAAATGCGACAGATACAAATCAAGTCCTAAAACTCTCAACCAATAAAAAACGCAATTTAAATCAACAACGCATATGTATGAAAGATGGGAAATGCCAGGACTGAAGCTACAGCTAAAATAAGGATCAGATATCTATAACCAACCTTGCGGCCATTGAGTTACAATGATTTCTTTGAGAGATCCTATGGTGGTAGCAGGATCGTACTTGTTCGGGCCAATATCGGTCCCATCGAAAAGCCTGAATTTAAGCTCAATCAAATCCTCTCCCGCCATTATAAGAACCTTACAGAGAAAACCAACATGAAATTCCAATAATCCTCGCTCCCAAAACCGTCAAACAGGCAATAAAACCCGGTTTTTTGGACGAGATTTCGATCGAATTTCGGACTTTTTCAACTGATTGCGACCTAACAGACAAAACTAGCCAGAAACCAGGGCAGATTCATTGAAATCTCTCCAAAATGCTGCTTCTCGACGCAATTTTCATCGGAAAACTGACTTCTGAAAGAGCTGAAATCCTTATAAACAAAAAGCAACAAAACCCATGTCGAATCTACAGATTCTTTCAATTCAAACCTCCAAAAATCTGCATGAAATGAATAGATGGGAAGTCCCTCCAAGACCCCTCTTTTTCAAGAAAATTCTAATTCAAAACCTCATGTTTTAAATAGATTTTCATGTCAGACAGAAAACCCAGAAAAACCCAGATCAAATCTCTCAACAGTAGTAATCAAAGAATCCATTTAGAACTGACAAGAAATCCAAGAAATCATGTTATAATAATCAAAGGAACTACCCCCAGATGGAAACTTTCTAAATGAGATTTTTAACTCAGTCCACTGAAAGAAAGTGGCGTGTAATTACAAAAAAAAGAAAAAAAAAAGAGCATGCTTCAAGTACACTGTACCTAACCTTTAGGTGGTACACCCTGGATCTCATGGACAGGACACTCTGATCACTGATCTGGACCGTCCATTAGTTTCATCCACTACTGCCTATGATGAAAATTGGATCCTCCAACAGGGAAATTTTCTTTGGGTGAACATTTCGTGGTAATTCGACCAAGGAACCACCTGAGGATGGTTAAAACATTTTCCATCCATCCATTTGTTTAGCCCACAGGGAAAATTTTACTCCAAAAGACAGTGTGGCCCACCTGATGAAAAGCTCAAATTTATTACATTTGGTGGATTGCATGTGAATGGGCAGGTCACTACACGTTTGAGGGCTTGCCAAAGAGAAAAACATCGGTACTCTGGCAGAGCATGACAATCCATGCTCACAAACACTACTATTTCACATATGGTAAAACACACCTCAATCCAAACCATCCAAATTGTTTTCAGTGCCATAGATGGAGAGTAAACTGAAACCATCTGAACAGATGATAAAAATAGAGATTAGTTAACAGAAAGATTCAACAATCATATATCATTACTATAACGAAAGGATCTTCTAATCAATATGAAATTCCATTATATCAAAAATCTAATTATGGGACACTATTTGGATGGTTTGGATTTAATTAAATATGTCGGCCACGTGTACGATATCTAAATGCATGAGCATGGATTTTTGTGCTCTCGCAGAGTCTGAAGCTTGATAAGCTGGCACTCAGCAATTGTATACGTGGAATACATTAACTGTTGATAACTCAGAGACCCAAAATCCGATTGGTTAGATAATTCTAATCTCTGATTCGTAGCCACTCGTTTGTTGAAATAGGACCATTGGATAGTTTTCATTTTCAACCGTCCACTACATGTCCAACAATCTTTTATTTAGATGATCAAATAAGCTTAATCTGTTGTTTGTGATACATCTAAACTGGGTCCCACAATTTAGACCGTCTAATTTGACTTAATTGTATCCTTCTTATGCAAGTTTTAAGTGCCAGCGTATCATCCATCGCACTCTACCAGAGTATCAAATTCCCTCTCTCTTTAAACAAAAAGGTAAAGAGAGAGTACGCCGAGGCGGTCGCCCATGTTCGGTGAGCTCATGATCTCCACCATCCATAAAAGTGGTGTATGGGAATCTCGACACTCATTTCAAAATGGACATTTGAAAATTCAAAATTTGAAATGCTGATGGATTCCCGCCACGAAGGAAATAAATAAATAAATAATAATAATAGAATTATTTTAAAGGAGTAGCTGACCTCAGCTTAGCTATAAAAAGCAGCCCTGATTTGCATGGAACTTATAAAATCATGGTATACATAATATTAAAAAAGAAGCACGCTTGCAAGACAAGAGTAACCGACCACCACGTAAGGGAGAACGTGCACGAGATCCACGCCGTACATCAGGTGCACTGTCTCATCTTCACCTTGAAAACCTAAAATTGGGTTAATCCAATGCTCAGATAGGCCACACCATAAGGAAGAATCAGGAGAGAACGCCCGCAATTACTTGTGTGTGGGATCCACCGTGAGTTACATATGCAATCCAATCCATTCATATCACTTTTCTCATCAAGATGAAGATACTCTCCAAAAAAGCACGCTATTCTGAAACTCAGGTGGACCACATCATTTCAATTTAGAGGTTTGACAAAATTTAAACTGGTTCCTATGGTGAGGCCCACCTATTTTGTGATGATTGGGATGAGGGGCTAACATGGGGTGGCCCACCTGATGTGGGTGGACGAATTCATGTTAGCCCGCCTGATGGACGGCCTGGATCTCATACACATGAATTCGTCCACCCAGGTCCCACGTCAGTGAATATCACGCCCCCCGGCGGAATACGCGTAAGTCACGCAAGCGTTTTCGATATTAAAATCATTTCTTCAAACTTTCAGATCGGAACCCGAGGATATATGCTGTTTACTCGGGTTTTCAGTTTATACACGTGGGTGCTATTGTTTAGAGATCCAGACCGTTGGTATGATGCGGCCCACTGCTGATTAGTCATGCTACAAAAATCTGCTAAATTGGACAATGGTAAGGTCGCAATCTATGGCTGAGAATAGACGTTTGAGAAGAGAAATAAGGAAGGGTCCAGATTCAAGAGAGAAAAAGGCTCGGTATTAGTGGCTAGGATCTTCTATCTGAGAGATTTTTTGCAGTGTGGTCCATCCATGGGTTGCACCAGGTCAACAATCTGGATCAGTGAACTATGGTCCTACTTGTACAAACCATGGAAAGTAATTAGATGAATGTTTCATATCTGTCTCAATGGACCACTAATACCGAGCCATCATGTCGGGTATACGAAATCCGAGCCACCAAAAAGATGGACCCCACCTGGAATATAGTTAGGTACAAAAGTTAGGAAACCCGTTCATCAGGTGGGCCAAACACATGACCATTAGATACATTGTATCCATCGGCCATCCTTTGTTTTATACGGCACAGCCTGCCTGACGAATGGCTCTGCGTGGCTCTTTCACCTCCTTTATCTTCAGGATGAGCCTCTCGTTTTAGAGAAATTTACCACTGTACGGTCCGCTTATCCGCTTAAGCCCACCCCATTTTACCTGACCAGAATAAGCCCCGGCTGTACGGACGATAAGCCAAAGGTCGAAAATGCTCCTGTTAACTGAAGGATAAAGCTGGGGATACCTATAGCTACGGATTATAACCGTAGTGAAAACCGTAGCAATAGTCCCCCCATATGCGGGGGGACAAAGCTGGGCATATGGCTACAGATTATAACCATAGTACTATGCACTTTTTTCTCTCTTTTTTATTTTTATTTTTATTTTTTACATGAAAAACTTTATTCTACCTACATTTTTCTCCAATACATATTTATATATAAATATGTATATATAAGCATATAAATTTTTTTCTTTCTTTCTTTATTCATTTAACAAGAATATCTTCTAAACCAAAATTAGTTACTTGACGTGTCACATATGATTTTGGGGTAGGAGAAGCTACTTTAGCCAACCAACCTAGTTATTTTCCAAGATTCCATGAGGTCGATGGTTGAAAATCCATTTCATTCACATCGCGGTCAGGTCAACTCAATTCATTTCACTATCAATTCCCTTCACTTTACAGTGAATTCCATGCAGTTCGCGATCAATTCCCTTCACTTCACGGTCAAATCCATTCATTTCATGATCAATTCCCTTCACTTCATGGTCATTTCCATGCATTTCACAATCAATTCTAGCGATTCCCCTTCACTTCACGGTCAATTACCTTCACTTCACGGTCAATTTGATGCATTTCAGGGGTCAATTCTGGCGATTCTGTTTCATTTCATAGTCATTTCCACGCATTTCACGGTCAATTCCCTTCACTTCATGGTCATTTACATGCATTTCACGGTCAATTCGCTTTACTTCACGGTCATTACCATGCATTTCACGGTCAATTCCGGGGATTCCGTTTTATTTCACGGTCATTTTCATGCATTTCATGGTCAATTTCCTTCACTTCACAATCATTTCCATGCATTTCATGGTCAATTCCGGCGATTCCGTTTCATTTCACGGTCATTTCCATGCATTTCATGTTCAATTCCCTTCACTTCGCGGTCATTTCCATGCATTTCATGGTCAATTCCCTTCACTTCATAGTCATTTCCATGCATTTCACTGTCAATTACGGTGATTCTGTTTCATTTCACGATCATTTATATGCATTTCACGGTCAATTCCCTTCACTTCACGGTCATTTCCATGCATTTCACAGTCAATTTCAACGATTTCGTTTCATTTCACGGTCATTTCCATGCATTTCATAGTCAATTCCCTTCACTTCACGGTCAATTTCATGCATTTCACAGTTAATTCCCTTCACGTCATGGTCATTTCCATGCATTTCACGGTCAATTCCGGCGACTCCGTTTCATTTCACTGTCATTTCCGTACATTTCACAATCAATTCCCTTCACTTCATGGTCATTTCCATGCATTTCATAGTCAATTCGCTTCACTTCACGGTCATTACCATGTATTTCATGGTCAATTCCAGGGATTCCGTTTCATTTCACGGTGATTTCTATGCATTTCACGGTCAATTCCCTTCACTTCACGGTCATTTCCATGCATTTCACGGTCAATTCGCTTCACTTCATGGTCATTACCATGCATTTCACGGTCAATTCCGGGGATTTCGTTTCATTTCACAGTCATTTCCATGCATTTCATGGTCAATTCCCTTCACTTCACGGTCATTTCCATGCATTTCATGGTCAATTCCGGTGATTTTGTTTCATGTCACGGTCATTTCCATGCATTTCACGGTCAATTCCGTTCACTTCACAGTCATGTCCATGCATTTCACAGTCAATTCACTTCACTTCACAGTCATTACCATACATTTCACGGTCAATTCCGGAGATTCCGTTTCATTTCATGGTCATTTCCATGCATTTCACAGTCAATTCCCTTCACTTTACGATCATTTCCATGCATTTCATGGTCAATTCCGACGATTCCATTTCATTTCACGGTCATTTCCATGCATTTCACGGTCAATTCCCTTCACTGCACGGTCATTTCCATGCATTTCACGATCAATTCGCTTCACTTCGCGGTCATTACCATGCATTTCACGGTCAATTCCGGGGATTCCATTTCATTTCACGGTCATTTCCATGTATTTCACAGTCAATTCCCTTCACTTCACGGTCATTTCCATGCATTTCACGGTCAATTTCGGTGATTCCGTTTCATTTCACGGTCATTTCCATGCATTTCACGGTCAATTCCCTTCACCTCATGGTCCTTTCCATGCATTTCATGGTCAATTCCATGCATTCCACGATCAATTCCGGCAATTCCGTTTCATTTCACGGTCATTTCCGTACATTTCACGGTCAATTCCCTTCACCTCACGGTCATTTCCATGCATTTCACGATCAATTCCGGCGATTCTGTTTCATTTCACGGGCATTTCCATGCATTTCATAGTTCATTTTTTTTCTAAAAAAACAAGCTAAAATATAGGACAATTACTCCATTAGAAATCATATTTTGTATCAAGCAATTTATTTGGGAGAGGGAAATCCAGCATATCTTGTTAGCTTGAGGGGAGGCATTGGAATTTCCTTTGCCTTCAACACAAATGATCTACGCTCAATTATAATTAATTTATAAGGAACTTATATATTAATCGGGTTCGTGTTGGGTTAGGCAACCCGAGACCTTAACTCGAGCCCAACCCAAGTTTTATCGGGTTGGTGTTTATATGGCCCAACCCTAAGACCAAACCCGATACATCCTGCCCAAGCCCATCCCAATGTCGGGTCAATCACAGGTTGGTTGGGTTGAACCCGCCCAACTTTCAGCCCTAAAATCATATATGATACATCAAGTAACTAATTTTGGTTTAGAAGATATTCTTGTTATATAAATAAAGAAAGAAATGAAAAAAAAAAAAGAGGAAAAAAATTTATATGCTTATATATACATATTTATATAAATATGTGTTAGAGAAAAGCATAGGTAGAATACAAATCTCCATGTTAAAAAAAAAAAAAAAAAAAAAAAAAAAAAAAAAAAAAAGTGCGTAGGGATATGACTATAACTACGGTTATAATCTGTAGCTATAGGAATCGCGGGATCCGCGATTGATCGCCGATCAGGACAGAGACCTATGGCTACAAATTATCACCATAGCTATAACTGTATCCCTATGCACTTTTTTTTTTTTTTTTTTTTTTTTTTTTTTTACATGGAGAATTTTATTCTACTTAAATTTTTCTCTAAACATATTTATATAAATATGTATATATAAGCATATAAATTTTTTTCTTAATCTCTTTTTTTTTTTTTTTTTCATTTCTTTCTTTATTCATATAACAAGAATATCTTCTAAACCAAATTAGTTACTTAACATATCATATATGATTTTAGGGCTAAAAGTTGGGCGGGTTCAACCCGACCAACCTGTGATCGACCCGACATTGGGTTGGGCTTGGGCAGGATGTATCGGGTTTGGTCTTAGGGTTGGGCCATACAAACACCAACCCGACAAAACTTGGGTTGGTCTCGGGTTGAGGTCTTGGGTTGCCTAACCCAACACAAACCCGATTAATGTATAAGTTCCTTATAAATTAATTATAATTGAGTGTAGATCATTTGTGTTGAAGGCAAAGGAAATTCCAATGCCTCCCCTCAAGCTAACAAGATATGCCGGATTTCCCTCTCCCAAATAAATTGCTTGATATAAAATACGACTTGTAATGGAGTCATTGTCCTATATTTTAGCTTGTTTGTTTATAAAAAAATGAACTGTGAAATGCATGGAAATTACTGCAAAATGCATGGAAATGACCGTGAGGTGAAGGGAATTGACCGTGAAATGCACGGAAATGATCGTGAAATGAAACAGAATCACCAGACTTGATCGTGGAATGCATGGACTTGACCGTGAAATGCATGGAAATGACCATGAGGTGAAGGGAATTGACCTTGAAATGATGGAAATGACCGTGAAATGAAATGGAATCGCCGGAATTGACCGTGAAGTGCATCGAAATGACCGTGAAGTGAATGAAAATTGACCGAAATGCATGGAAATGATCGTAAAAGGGAATTGATCGTGAAATATATGGAAAATCGTATGGAAATTTGAAAAATGAAATGACCGAAAATCGAAACAGAATCGCTGAAATTGATCGTGAAATGCATGGAATTGACCGTGAAATGCATGGAAATGACCATGAGGTGAAGGGAGTTGACCGTAAAATGCATGGAAATGACCGTGAAATGAAAAGGAATCGTCGAAATTGACCGTGAAATGCATGGAAATGACCGTGAAATGAAATGGAATCCCCAAAATTGACTGTAAAATGTATGGTAATGACTGTGAAGTGAAGCAAATTGACCGTGAAATGCATAGAAATGACCGCGAAGTGAAGGGAATTGACCGTGAATTGCATGGAAATGACCGTGAATCCAAACGAAATTGTTGGGATTGACCGTGAAATGCATGGAAATGACTATGAAGTGATATGAATTGATCGTGAAATGCATGAAAATGAACTGAAGGGAAATGACCGTGAAATGCATGGAAATGACCGTGAATCCAAACGGAATCGTCGGGATTGACCTTGGAATGCATGGAAATGACCGTGAATCCAAACGAAATCGTCGGGATTGACCGTGGAATGCATGGAAATGACCATGAAGTGAAGCGAATTGGCCGTGAAATGCATGAAATTGACCGTGAAGTGAAGGGAATTGATCATGAAATGCATGGAAATGACCGTGAAATGAAATGGAATTGCCGAAAATGATCGTGAAATGCATAGAATTGATCGTGAAGTGAATGGAAATGACCATGAAATGCATGGAATTGACCATGAAGTGAAGACATCAATTACTGTAAAATGATGTCTTCACCATTCATAATGAAATCACTATTACGAAGACATCATTTGCTACAAAATTTTGACAAAATATACAACACATCATTTACATCATTTCACTATGAATGTTTTACAGGACATCATTTACAACAATTTACAATATTTCACAAAATTTTCGGATTCTTCTCATGCCTTAGACAAATATATCATATTTTGAGATAACTTAGGCAATCATAGGCTATTGACTCCTTAAAGCTGGAAGTGAATTGCTGCAAGTCTCTCCCTTTCAAAATTTGATCACTGCACAAAATGTCGATATATTTCATGACAAAAGGTCACTCAAACAAGGAAATAATCCTTACTCAAACAAGGAAATAATCCTTACTTATAAGGGAAATATGCAACCAGTGACATTGTAATGAGGCCCCTGGGATGCCATGAAGGCACTCTCGATCCCTTCCGTCATCGTCTGAAAGGTTAAACTACCCTAAGGGTAGATATTAAAATCTTCAAACGAGTCAACAAGGTCAATAAAGTCTGTACAACATATAATATTCATGTCAATACCCCTAACAAACCACTCTACACATAATATTAGGGCTACCTTCACGACATCTTCGTGCTTATTGTTATCAACTATCCTATTGAACACTTCCTGTATATGTTTCTTTAGGATAGGATATTTATTGAAGTATTTTTCTCTTATTGACTTCTTCGAATGATGGATATTGGGTATAGAGAGGTCACCAATCTTCAGCCCTGTTATTAGGGTGAAATCCATCTCGATAAATTTTAAATGGCTTCCATGTATCTTGAATACAAGATTGCCTATATATCTGTTAATAAGTGAGTAAAAAATGACTCATATAAATTTAAATGATGGAATGTGTAATAAAAATGAGAACGGGGTCTGTCTAAATATATTTAATCTAGTGTTATTCTTCTCCAACCCACTCTTCACACTATCAAACCACCTTATCAAAGAACATCTGCATGAGATGGTGAGGGCTGACTCGCCAAATCTTTTATGCAAGAGTTTGTCATCTGCAAGGATGAATTGGAAATTAAATCAATGATAACATTCAGTATTTAACGAGGCATAATGTGAAAGTTGACTTGTTGTGGTAAAAATTCATAAAATACAGTGTGAGTTTGCCGAGTCGGTGGTCAGTTTTTGGCAAATTTCAAATGAAAGTACAAAACTTATTAGTGAATTTTCATAAGTTTTGGGCCGCTTTCACTCATTTATCAGTCAATTTCATGTAGTTCTTGGTAAATTTATACCAAGGTTGTCAGTCAAAAAAATGTAAATATCAAGCAATCATCGGCCATTTTGAAGAATTCCATGTCAAATGGTTGACTCATAGGTCATATTCAACAAGTTCACGGCCAATTTCACTAACTTGTGGGTCAATTTTCAGAGTTATATGTTGCATTTTGGCCGAGAACGTCGTGAAATTGACTATGAGTGAATTTGTCTAAGGACTGTATTTGACCGTTAAGTAAAGGGGATTGACCGTGAAATGCATGGAATTGTCCGTGAGGTGAAGGAAATTGTTCATGAAATGAGTGCAATTGAACGTGACGTGAAGGGTATTGTCCATGAAATGAATGGAATTGACTGTGAAGTGCATGAAATTGACCATGAAGTGAAGGGGAATGACCGGCAATGACCGTGAAATGCATGGAAATGACCGTGAAGTGAAGGGAATTGACCGTGAAATGCATGGAAATGACCGTGAAATGAAACGGAATCGTCGGGATTGACCGTGAAATACATGGAAATGACTGTGAAGTGAAGGGGATTGACTGTGAAATGCATGGAAATGATCGTGAAGTGAAGGGACTTGACCGTGAAATGCATGGAAATGACTGTGAAATGAAACAGAATCGTCGGGATTGACCATGAAATGCATGGAAATGACTGTGAAGTGAAGGGGATTGACCGTAAAATGCATGGAAATGACCGTGAAGTGAAGGGAATTGACCGTGAAATGCATAGAAATGATCGTGAATCCAAACGGAATTGCAGGGAATGACCGTGAAATGCATGAAAATGACCATGAAGTGAAGCGAATTGACCATGAAATGCATGAAAATGACCGTGAAATGAAGAGAATTGACCGTAAAATGCACGGAAATGACCGTGAAATGAAACGGAATCGCCGGGATTAACCGTGAAATGCAGGGAAATGACTGTGAAGTGAAGCGAATTGACCGTGAAATGCATGGAAATGACCGTGAAGTGAAGGGAATTGACCATGAAATGCATGGAAATGAACGTGAAGTGAAGCGAATTGACCATGAAATGCATGGAAATGACCGTGAAGTGAAGGGGATTGACCGTGAATTGCATGGAAATGACTGTGAAATGAAATGAAATCGCCGGGATTGACCGTGAAATGCATGACATGACCGTGAAGTGAAGTTAATTGACCGTGAAATGCATGAAAATGACCGTGAGGTGAAGCGAATTGACCATGAAATGCATGGAAATGACCGTGAAGTGAAGCAAATTGACCGTGTAATGCATGGAATTGATCGTTAAGTGAAGGGGAATGACCGGAAATGAACATGAAATTATTAGAAACGACCGTGAGGTGAAGGGAATTAATCGTGAAATGACGGGGAATTAAGTCAGTTCACGGTCAATTTAACTTAGTTCACGGTCATTTTAGCTCAGTTCACAATCATTTTAGCTCAGTTCATTATCATTTTAGCTCAATTTACGATCATTTTACCTCAGTTCACAGTCATTTTAATTCATGAATCAATAACTCAGTGGGTCCTGGGTCTGTTAACTCAGTTGGTGCTCAGTCTCTTTCATGGTCTTCGTTTAGTTTCACGTTCATTTCATTCTTTGTTAAAAAAAACCCTCGATGTGGACCATTTGAGTCTTGATTTTGCTCATTTATCAGGACATGTCATACCATTCAGCATTTTTAAAAAATGAAAATGGATTGGGGACCATGCGCATATATAGTATAATATACAGTGGGGTCCACACAAAGAAAGCTTAATATTTTTTTAAAATGAAAATGGATTGTGGACCGTGCACATATATAGTATAATATACAGTGGGGTAAACAAAACGAAAGCAGTGATTTTAATATACCTGCCATTTGAAGCTTCTTAGCTTGGGGGGCCATTTTTTGTCTTATCTTAGGCTTAAAAAAGTCGAAAAGGACGTGCGTGGGGTATGTATTCTCGACCAGATAAAGGGGAAAGAAGAAAGTGGTAAAAGGAGGGTTTTACTGCTAGAGTGGACAGTCGCAAAAGGGGAGAAATAATCAGAAAATGATAATATACCGGTAGGCTGAAAGGAGAGGAAAGAAGAAAAAATCAGGTTTTTTTTGTGGAGATGCAGCTGCAGCGTCAATAGGGTGTGTCGGCTATACAAGGGGCATTTTTGACCTTTGGGAAGGTGTCCGTACAGCTGGGGCTTATTATTGTTGGTAAGATAAAATGAGGTGGGCTTCACCGGATAAACGACCAATAAATGCGTCGTACAGTCGTAAATTTCTCCTCTTTTTACGTGGCTGGGATATCGAACACAGGAAGCAAGTTTCCTGCAACAGCGGTTATAGGGAGTTCCAGCAACACAAAGCTCGTTGGAGCACACGGAAATGTCCACGTGAAATCCACTCCGTTCATCAGTTTGGCCAGATCATGTTAGAATGGGATCCAAAAAATGAGTCAGATCCCATAACCAAGTGAGATACACCAAAAAAAAAAAAAAAGAGGGGAATAAACGCCCACCATTGAAAACTTATTGGAACCCGTAGAAGTTTTGGATCAGGCTGATATTTGCGTTTTCCCTTCATACTGGAGAGAATTACCTTATGAACGGTTTGGATGACATACAAACATCACCGTGAATCCCCAGGAACGTTTTCATGGTTAACATTTCCCTCCCCACTCTTTTTTCTAGTGTGGCAACTTGTGTTATGGATATGCCTCATTTTTGGATTCTCATCTTAACATGATCTTTTGAAACTCATGGACGGATTGGATTTGACACAGGCATCACCGTGGACCCCACGTAGCTTTGTGGTGCAGGAAACTGTAATCCTTCCTACCCAAAAATAAAGAAAAGTTGCAACGAAGCGTTTAATGTTTCGTACGCACGCACTCTGTAATTATATTAGTGGTAGAAATATAACCATAATCAAACTGACCAATTTGTGGGCCCACCTCAGATACCCCATGAACCAAGCATTTATGGCTTAACTGGCCCATCAGCTGACATCTAACGGTTCGTAATGAGAATGGTAATTAGAGCTTAGAACAATCCCATAAATCTCATTTTATGTTTATGCCTTTTATACAGTGGGTCCCACAATCTGGTTAAGATATTTTAACCGTCCTTTCTTTCTTTCTTGTGGACCACTAATGCTCCTATTTTAGATAACCCTAAGATCTACTTATGATTTTGAAAATAGACAAATGCCCAAGATAATCATCACCAGGATCCTTACTCTTGCTCCGGTGGTAGTCTCTAAGGAGTTTCAACACTTGGTCAAGGGTTGAGTATCCATAGGTGGTGAAATCACACTATGGTGTGAGTGTGTGTTAAAAAAAAAAGAAAAAAAAAGAAAAAAAAAAAGATGACCAGAACCATGGCCCACCAGTCGGACCAGGACTCTCTCCATACAAGCCATTCAATAACGGTATCAGTAGCCGTCACCGTCAGTTTTATGACTGTCACAATACTGCCCTAACGGCGGTTAAATCTCTATCACAGTTGGGTCCTTTACTATTGCTCGGGTGGTAGACTCTTAGGGCGTGTTTGGGCGGTGGGATTAGAAGGGATTAGGTGGGATGGGATTGAAAAAAATATAATTATTACCATGGAAGGGATTATCCCCTATTTGCCATGGATAAGATTAATTCCATGTTTTATTGGTAATATGGTGGTACATTGAATGGATATACCACTATCATTTGAAATTAATGAGAATAATATACATGTGTTATATCTAAATTGTTCATTTGTTTTGTAACCTCATTTTATGGCATGGGCCTAAAAATGAGGTAGATCCAAAACTTATGTAGCCCTAAAGAAGTTTTCAACGGTAAGTATTTGATCCTCGTTGCTTTCTATGGTGGGGTCCACTTGAGCTTTAGATTTACCTGATTTTTTGGCCCATGCTCTAAAATAATCTCTAAAAATGGGTGGACGGTGTGAAAATAGCCCACACATCGTGGTGGGACATACACAACTTGCTAAAATTGAGTGAAATTAGCACGCGACCCAATGCAACTCCATCTCATCTAATTCTAAGTTTTCCATTCTTCCCATGGAGTGGAATTGGCACGGGACCAGGTGAGTCTCATCCCACCCAATCCCTTCTAATCCCACTGCCCAAACACGCCTAATAGGAGTTTCAACTCCCGGTCAAGGGTTCGAGAACCCATACGTGGTGAAATTCCACCAGCGTGAGTGTGTGGGGTGTGTGTAAAAAATTTATTAAAAATAAAAAATCTATCACAGTTAAAAGCTTTTTTTGCAAAGGAAGATTGTATTGCCACGTGTCGGACTGTTACAGATCCTATAAAAGCCATTACGGCCGTTACAGGTCCATGACTGGCCTTTTCAACGGCTACCAACCGTTATCACTAATCCTGAGATCTACTTTGATTTTGAAAATATCCAAATGCACAAGATTACCGGTCCCACTGGATGGACTAGAACCCCGTCTATGTGGGGACACTCATCATGTGGTTCTTCGTTCAAGTAAATCCCCACCTTGTACATGGCCTGGATCTTGCACGTGCGCAAAGTTGGCACATGTGCTGCGATCCACCTTGAGATGTGGATGCCACTTTCTTTTGGTGTTGGATTGTTGCCACTACTATCTCGACCCAAGATACGCGTTCTATCCTCTGGTTTTCATTTTGTAAAAGTGGGACCCATTATCAGAGATCCAGATCATTGGTCTGATGGGCCCTATATTCATGGACCGTGTCACAAAAATCTCCCATACAAGAAGAAGGTCCTAGCCATCTGATTGTTGGCCATTACATTTGAATTTTTCGACCATCAACTTGCTGTCCACCAATTGAAGGGTTGATGATCGCTCTAAGGAGATTTTTGGGAAATGGACTATCAATAGTGGGGCCCATCATGAAAACCATCTGGTCACTGGGCCATGGGCACCACTGTTAAATAAAAAAATTAAAAATAAAAATAAAAAATGAAAACCCGTGGATCATGCAGCTCAATTTATTTAGGGCTACCGACACCACTGACTTGAAAGACGCAACTTAAGTTAGGCCCACCACTTTCACCCATTCCACCCACCCGTTCCACTACTCAATCATAACCATTCACTATTATTGTCTTGAGCACTTGTTAGAGCCATAAGAAACGCTGGGCCCACATGTGCCTATTTAAAACCACATAGGTGAAAATATCAAAGGACTAATAAGGTTTTTGTAGGAAGATTTGGTTATGGTTGAGAAAGAGTGGTAAGTAGGTGTGGCAATGGGTCAAACCTGGCTTTGAACTGGGCTTGGGTGTGGCATTATGGGCTGATAAATTTTTGGGTCGGGCTTCAAATCTGGGCTGTCTTGGGCTTGGTGGTCACTGCCTCCCCCAGCAGTAAGGGCACGTTTGGATGCAATATGGAAATGAATTGCAATTCTTTAATCTAACGAAGTGGAAATAACAAAAGTAACATAATTGCAAATCTGCAATTTTAGGGCTACTGCCTCGTGACCTCATGGATTGAACTGAATTTTGATGGCTCAGATTCACTTATGCAGCCAAACACAGCCGAACTTAGAAAAAGGCAATTCCAACGAGTTGGAGAACTTATTTACAGCCGGCTCCTTACAAAAAACCATGGTATCAGTTGGATCTGATACATTGCAGCTAGAGCTGGGCATTGAGTCAAGTTGGACTGAGTTAGGGCTGACTTGACTCAATCCAGTTTTGAAATAGGCCTGACCCAAACTTAACCCGACTTGGTACCGTGTCCAGCATGCCTAACCTGAATTCGACCCGACTCGGTATCGAGTCCAGCATGCCTGACCTGATCCGAGTCCGGATCTGGCCTGTACTAATCCGGACCAAGTCCAACCTGGTCACAAGTACCGAGTCGGTTCGAGTCAGTTCGAGTCGGACCAGGTGCAATGGGTTTCCACAGGCTGAAATCACAACTCAAAACCTAGATTAACTTGCCAGAATTGCAGCCACCATCAGCTACATGGCGTATCTCAGATCTGAAACGTCAGATCTGAGTTTTTTTTTTTTTTTTTAAATATATATGTACGAGTCAAGTTTCCAATTGAGTTGAGTCAATACCGAGTTAGATTTTGGGTCGAGTCGAGTTACTGAGTGACTCGAACTCAATTCAGTTTGAGTTTGGATTAGACGGTGTCAACTCAATTCGGATTGACTCACCCACTCAGTTCGGATTAAGTCGGATCCGATGGAGTCTAACGAGTCAAGTCGTCTGGTGCCAAGCTCTAATTACAGCTAGCACAATTTGTGAATTAGGTAAAGGTGCATTGTCTCGTGCCCAGCTCTAATTGCAGCTGGCAACATTTGTGAATTAGGTAAAGGTACGGATAAGATTCCATTCACATTTGAAAATGTAAGGAATCGGTGGAAAGTTGGCAGATCTAAGTATGGGCCGTCTGAACTTGAAAGTGGTGGTCTCCCACACACGACAGCTGACCCGTGATTAAATGGCCCTACTTAACCACTTACGTAAAAAGGCCTGAGCTTATCATTTTCAAAGAAAGGTTAACGATCTTCAGATATAGGTATTATCCCTACCAATAAATTCCTCTTTTCTAATCTAGTGTGGTGGAATTTGATCGGATGGTATGCCACTATTAGATATGAAGTCCGATTGAATGTATATTTTCAAACATGCTTTGCATGGGTCTCATCTTTGACAATAGCCTGCTGCCTAATCAAATCCTGCCATGACATGTTAAATGGTAGGTCAGTGTTGGTAGGGGCAGTATCTAATATGTATCCAATTTTCAGCTACTTACAGGTCGCAATCATTGAGGACTTGGATGGTGCTGCTGACTAGAAGAAACAACGCTTAGATCAAGGGATCCTAAACGCTAAGTACCCATCTATATACCCGAATCAAAAACCAGATCCTAAACACTAAGTACTTATCTATATACCCGAATCAAACACCAGATCCTAAACACTAAGTACCCATCCATATACCCGAATCAAACAAGAGCTAATAGAGTAAGGGCCTTGACTTTCCCTTCAACTTAACTGAATGTGACGAAGTGCTTCCCAAGCATGAGTGGAACATCGTTCAAGAGATGTCCCTTATATACATAGCCAGACACAAAGGTGTACAATCCGGTCAAAACCTTCGGTTCGTCGAAGTTCATTCACTGTAGGTTCTCTTACTTGCTCTAGTGGCTGGCAAACGCCAATCGTCAAGCACCTAAGAGCCGGGCCGGCTTCTCTGCTTTCTGCCGCTTAGCGGCTCTTTTCCTTTCTTTCATTCGGGTTAGATACAGATAGATCTCTCTGCTGCGTGAGCAACCCGACTGTGCGTTACATGTGCTCTCGTGGCTCAATCTTTCTGCACAGCACAGCCTTCATTGTCCTTCTTCGATTATCAGGCACCACGCCTTCTTTCATAAATTATGCGCCGGAGATTTTAATGAAATAGAAATAAATAAATAATGACGATTCAAAGACTTGAGAAGACTTGGGACCAGCTGGTCCGTATTTTGGTTCGTTCAAGGTTTGGAGATGGGCATCTTGAAATGTGTGAAACAGGTCGGTTTGATTCCTATTCATTGGTTTCAAATGTTGAATGACAGATCACTTAAGAGGGACTAATTGCTTGGTAATCTCGCTTTCTTCTATCCGAATGAGAATTCCTAATTGATTCGTCGAACGACTAACGACTACTACTTTTTTTAGGAGAGGGACTGAAGGATAGGTCTCAGCTGCTGCAAATGCGGATTCCTTTATCTGCTGCAGGTGTCCAGGCGAATCATCAACTGCAGACCGCCCAAAGGCAAATATTTCATATTCGGGTCGGTTCGCCCGATTAGGTCTCGATCTCCCGGAATTCAATCATGACGAATGAGAAATATCAACGAATAGTAGGAACCTAGCAGCGGAAGGGGGTTACAGGGGAAGGTAGGAGCAGGTGTGGTCTTCTCTTACCAGGCCCAGGCCTGTCCACAGAACTATTCGGTGATCTCCAATCACTGTGGATACTGCTACATGCCACACTAGCCCATTTGCAGCTGAGTTAGACCCGACACTGTTTCTTTATTCAGATCAGGCAAGCCATCGCCTGTTAAGGACCTGTGAAAACCTACACCATGCTCAGCTTATAGGCTGCGCCTGTTCCAAGGACGGATTGCACCCTTCCTCACAGCTGGTCAGTTTGGCTCGATTGGTTGGGCTATAGGAGCCAGGTTTGGGATGATTTTCAGCTCCAGAGATAGTGTCTACTTAACCGTTTCACTGAAAGCCACCCACCTTGCATAGGAATGTATATAGCACGCACCATCTTTTCTCATTTTTGTGTATTGCGAATGACTCTTGTGACTCTGCAGTCACTGGCTTCAGATCTGGCTCGCATGTGCCAACACGTGTGGGAGACACCAGGCCCTTCCATCAGGCAACACTCACAGTTCAAGATGCGCTGGATAAAGCACCAGGATGCTCTGCTAATGAGAGATGGCTAGACATATTCAATGTCAGCCGCTTGGCTCCATTTTCACATGCACCACCCCGCAAGACCGTGCTGTATTTCTGATGACTATTTACTGTGGGACCCACCTGACCAAAAAGGCCTAGGTTTCACATGGGATACCAGGTTCGGCAACCACAGATGTGTAATCTGAATCAGCTGGCCCCGGATCAATCATCCAAGACATAACGCCGGAGTTATGCCACATAGGAATGCCGCGTACCACCTATCCATATTCCAGATACTGCTACGAGGGATTCACAGAAATCCCACAAAGATGCCGGAAATGCAAACACAACAACATGAGACACTCCACTACAATGATAGTGACCCGCTATTCAGAATGGAAACACTGTAAATTGTGGGCGATGAAAGGTCCCATCATTAGCTATGTTTGACACCACAAACTGTGATAAACACTACATCCCATGATCTTCTGGTGTGGCCCAAAAGATGAAAATGGCTGATATAAACCTATCAGAGGACTGTATAAACAAGTGACTTGGCAGCACCCATTACATACATAAAAGAGTTCTTGAAACTCAACAATGTAAGAAACACATTGAACAGGTTCCAGTCACTCCTGAAACTGGTCACCAGTGTATACTGAAACAAGCTCGAATCTTTAAAGCTTCTCAACCAAAACAGCAGAAAACACCGATAATGGTAGACTCTGCTCTGTACCCATTTGAGAAGATATGGACAACACGAGACCAAACAATGAGTTTGGCAGATCCGTCTATGCATATTCATTTTGTGTGTTTTAGATCCACAACAAATAAGGAATAGAAGGCGGGCTACATCAAATATAACTAAATAAGAAATAAGAAGCTGAAATGGGTTGATCATCGTTTACTTCAAGAAGAACGCACCTTGCATGAAGGCTCCAAGAATATCTCATCCGATTGCAAACTTTCGAGGCGCAGGTGGGAGGTAGACAATGGATCATCAGGTGTACAAATCCTGCAGAACAGCCTGTAGAGATGATTTTCAGTTGGAATTCTCTAGTGAGGTTTGTTGGTCCTACACAGACCATGACATCACAAGGAGTGTGGGATGTCTGAGGATGCATAGGATGGGCCATCCCTATCGAGAATAATGTCATCATCATCATCATCATAATCAAAGCCTTATCCCAATTTATTGGGTGTCGGCTATTTGAAGCCCTTATTGAGAATACAGTAGGGTTCCAAAAATAAAAATTATTGCCAAATATCCACGTGAGTATGGTCAATCCCCACAGTGGGGCCACTGTATGCACTGCTCGCATGTCCCACGCACTTGCCTCGTCGGCATGTGTGCAGAGAGTGTAGCAAACCTCTTCTCAAATAAAAGCAAAGCTAAGGATATTCTCCAAAAGTGTGTGCACCGCTCCCAAATGCATTAAACAATTTATTCCCAATCCTAACACAATGTGAAAGTAACATCAGGGAAGAGCCATTTTAACAAAATTTTAGGAAAAAAAATACTGAACCAAATTCAAATGAGAGATTAAATTCCATTTTATCCAACTAATTCCAGAAAAATTTAAACTAAATTCATATAACCTTCTTTGGAGATGCTATGTGAATGAAATACCCTCCTCAGAACCCAAAATTTCCTAACTCGCACTTCTCAATAAATAATGTAACCAAGGTAGATCAATTATAATAGAAGAGGTTAGTATATTACACAAAGATCACAAGTCAAATTGAATAAAATGACAACATAGTGCAGAAAAGCCCAATCGATTCATTTTGCATGGTTCAGGGTATGACATTGGGACAGTATGAAAATGCTTCATGTTATGCTCTTCTAAAAGGCTCTGAAAGCACCATCTGGGGGTTTTAATTTCCAAATGAACCTAATGACTTCATACGGTCTGAAGACTCTGAACCCAACTAAATCCTATCAAAGAAACCACATCAATCTAATGGGGATTGGTTTCATTACACACTAGCCTGCTTCAAATTGTATTACGATTACAGTTAAGTGTTGATCTCCGATTCTAGACTAGTCTTAGACATATGACGAATGGATTTCCTTGAGTTTTGGTATACTTCGAATTATCTACAAGTCCTTATTGATCATTTTTGAATTCTGTGTTGAATCATTTCTATACAGAAGAGTGTCTTCTAATGAGCTAGCAAAGCTCCTCAACTGTTTACTTTGGATAAGAGCGTCTTCTTTATATAGAGCATTGGGTGTTTGGAAAGCAATAGTACGATTGAGAGGGAAGTTAAAGGATGGGGAACACTTCTCTTCAAGGGATGGGAGAAGCATCCATTTTCGGGCTGACATTTGGATGGGAGGCAAGCCTCTTCAAGGAGAATTTCCTGGTTTAGCTACATCAGTGGATCAAAACATTATGGTTGCTAGTTGTTACTCTATAGAAGGGAATGGGGTGATTTGGGCCTGTAGAAGAAATTTGACGGAAAATGAAGAAACAATGATTAAATTGTTGGGAATGCTTCAAAAGGTAATATCATTAGTGGGAGAGTGGAATTCTTTGGTGTGTATAAAACAAAAATCGGGTAAATTTTCAGTCGAATCATTCTATAACTTCATGGCTGGGTCTTCATGGAAGAGGGACTTTAGTGGTCGTTTTGGCTTGGTTTGTACGAAGTAATAAGGTGCTAACAGTTGATAATCCTTGAAAGAGAAGGATGGTGCTGACAAATCTATGTTTGCTGTGCATGCAGAATGAAGAGACAGTTGATCATCTTTTTCTCCATTATCCTTTTGCTAGAGAAGTATGGGAAAATAATTTTGAGGTATTTTGAATATATTGGGCTATGTCAGAATCTATAAAAAGCTTCTTTCAGGCATGGAAAGGGAGCATGGTGTGCCGTAACGGCCATTACTAGGCTGTAAAGGCCGTTACCTAAAGGTAATGGTGCCACCCGTTACATGTTATGGGGTCGTAAAGGCCGTAACAGCTATTACGGGAAAAAATGACCCATAAAGGCAATTACGGCCCCCGTAACGGCCCGTTACACCCCTCGTAAAGGCTGTAACAGTCCATGACGGGCCGATACAAGTTTTTCAGGTTTTTTGTTCAATACAAAAAAAAAAAAAAAAAAAAAAAAGAAGAAGAAGAAAGAAGAAGAGGAAGAAGAAGAAGAAGAAAAAGAAAAAAAGAAAGAAAGAAAAGGAGACCGTAATGGTCGTTACATCCCGTATTGTAAAGGTAAGGGTGGTGGCTGTTATAGCCACCGTTACCGTTGCTGAATGCCTTGAATGTGAAAGGAATTGGTAAGGGGAAAGCAGTTGGAAGTTGTTCTCATTGGTTGGAATTTGGGCCGGGTGGGAGGAAAGGAACAATAGATGCTTTCGGAATCCAAGCAGTCGAGCAGTTGTTGTCTTCGAAAGGGCTATAGCGAATCTAATTGAATGGGCAAATGCTTTTAAAGAAGTTGGCCAGTTTCGGTTGTTGCTTTTTTCCTTTTCCTTTTTCTTTTATATATTCTGTTGTTTTGGCTTTGGCCTGTTATAATAAATCATCACCTTCCCAAAAAAGAAATGTTGATCACTTCTATGATCCTTGTCAATGTCAACCTCTTTATCAGCATATTTGTGGATCCTTGCGATCCAGAGACAGAGAAGTTATCATTACAACCATTGATAATTAGGAAAGCATCTATAGTGTTACCACTTATTAGGCAGTTACCAGAGCACAAGGAGAACTCAACAAAAGCTGTCACTTGCAAGGTGATTGCACCCTCCTAGGATCCACAACCCACCGTGGGTGTATGTTTGCTGGAGCTCTAATCCTGCTACAGGTACATCTCAATTGCAGGTATATTTCTGAAGCAGGTCAGATCCTGCTGTTGGCATCCTTAGAAGAAGAAGAAGAAGAAGGAAAGAAAGGTAGGAAGGTAAGGGTGCAGTTGGTTGCACCAAATATTTTGAAATGCCATCATATTTCATTATTAATCAGTCAAATTGGTACAAAATATCATGAAATTTCATGGTATTTGGTGCAACCAAATAATATATATATATATATATATATATATATATATATATATATATATATATATATATATATATAGGAAAAGGTACAATGCGCTCGAGCTGATTTTAACGCCCCATGAGGTCGAGCTGTGTGGGCCCCACCGTGATGCGTTTCGAACATCTACCCCATCAGTCAGATGCACCATTCCATCGTGAGCCTAGGTCTCAAAAATCAAGTCAATCCGTGACTTGTGTGGGCCACACCACATACAGAAGTGGGGAGGGGCCGTGCACCATTAAAACATTCATAACCATTTTTGAGGGCCCACCGAGATGTAGTTTCCAAATCCAGCCCATCCATTATGTGTGTCCCACTTGAATGAGGGTTCAGATCAAGTTTCAGGCGCATCCAAAACTCAGGTGGGCCCCACCAAGTGCTTTTATATGTTTTAACGGTGTCTTCACATAATTTTAGATGGTATGGCCCACCTGAGTTCCGTACACAGCTGATTTTTGGGATATCCAATAATTTAAAGGGTACCCATCAAATGCACGGTGTTGATGGTCGAAACACATCACGGTCGGGCCCACACAGCTCGACCTCACGGGAGCTTATCATCAGCTCGAGCGCATTGTACCTTTTCCCATATATATATATATATATATATATATATATATATATATATATATATATATTTGAAGGGATAGACCGGAAACAAAAAGACAGTTGATATAGTCCTAGAAGCTCAGGAAAAAACACGATCAAAATGGGAGGATCTTTCCACCTCAGTGACAAATAGGACACAACAACTCATCGACTGCAACCACCAATCTAGAGGCATCTGGATACTGGAAGCTTGTACTCAGAGTTTTTTGAAAGAAACCAATTAAAAATTTTTTTTTTTAAAAAAAAAGGCAAAAGAAAAAACCAAGCCCCTTGCAATGTGGTAGAGAATATACCCTTACTATCATGTACATCGGCTGTTTGCCTGTCACAAAGTGAAGATCGATAACAATGCAGCATTCAATGTGTCTCACATTCAAGCTGATAAAGCCATGGCTGATCATTGCAGAACATTAACTATCATCACTAATTCTTGTATTTCATAATCCTCCCTCAATGAGAAGTCCACCTGATCTGATCTCTGATGCGGCAGAAGCATTCAGCTGCCTCAGTATGATGATTTTCAGCCACTACAATAACACTAACAGATAAAATTGAGGATGAATGCAAGAAAATCTCATATACACAGAACACCTAAAAACAGATCTGCCACCTGGGGCACAAAAAGAATAGAATAGAATGAAATGAATGCAAATTAATAGATATAAAAGAGACGAGCAGTTTTGGTCAAACACAAATGCATGAACTGATAAACAAACAACGCCTGAAATATGAATTTATATCAATTTTAGATTTTAGAGGTAGTGGAAACCATGTAGTAAGCAAAATATTAAGTCTCCGAAGATCGTTTAAGATCAAACTAGGCAAACTTGAGAGGTAGCACATGTCAGGTAATAAAAGCATGATTTGATGAATCATCCAAAACCGGTATGTATTGCCTGCTACATACGACTACCACCCATGAACAATAAGGTTGCATCCGCATGTATTGTATCTAGGATGATACGACCTAGTATCGATGGTGACCAATATAGTAAACAGAAACCAATCTGCAAACCTTGTATAAAAGTGAATGCATGCCACAGTAAAATAAAAATAAAAATAAAAAAGTTTGTTGTACAGATATAGAAAAGGAAGGATGCATCCCTCTAGATTGACAAAGAGATCAATCAAAGAAAGCAATAGTACATCTTCAATGTCCCTGTAGGGACCAAAAAAAGAAAAAAGAAAAAAGAAAAAGAAGAAGAAGCTATATACTAACTCTGTAACTATCTGAGGAGCTAGGTTACATAATTAAATGGTAATCAAATGCATGCAAGTTATCCATAAGACGGCCATTTGTGAAGATGCAACCGCCTCCAGGAAGTGCATCCATAAGACTTGAGACAGTGAGACTGCATTATGAAGTCACAAACATCTGGATAAAATATTTATGATTCGCAGCACCATTAAAACCACTGATTCCATGCTTCTTTCTTTACCCCCATGCCACTCACTTTGCCACCATGGGCAAAGGGCATCATCCATACTTTCCAACACTGTTGATATACAACCCATTCAAATCAGATGCAGAAAACATCTTATAAAAACTTATAAATGATGATGGTATATCAATGCCCTACTAGCTTTTGAATAAACAAACACATAAATAGGCACCATCCATGAGCTTAATATACTATCAGATATCAAGAACCTGACAGCTGACCAGTTCAGCTGATCCAAAATTCTTAGTAGCAATGACCTTCCAGACATCTATATCTGCTTCTGCCAATGAATCAGAGGTTTCATGTGGGGACTTGGGCGGAGGAGATGACGAAGTTGACGGGAAAGAGCCAGCATGCTTCTGCAAGTCAGCCTGCAATACCGCAACACCACCATTGGAATCTTTTGTGATGACATGAAGCTTCCCAAGGAAGCCTGCAAGTAAATAGGGGGATTCTGAATCGGTAAAATCACGAATTGGGACCCTTCCTACAACAACTTTCCAAGCATCCTCTTGTGGGTCATATATCTTGATCTTACCACTGTCTAAGGAACTTGAAGGATCCAGTGCATATAATTCCCCGTCTACTACTATACTCAACTTCGTCCCTGCCTGCCTTGCAGGCCAACCCTCTCCCATACCAGTAGGCATTTCTACCCAGGAATTTGTCTCGGGATCATAAATTTCCCCACCAACATCAACAAAAAATGGCCATGAATATAAACTCTGGGGCACGCACAACCTTCCCCTATATGAAGTCATCCCAGTTGCAATGGGCTTCAGCATGTCAGCTAAAAATGCAGTTGGCAGTACCTGAGCTCTGGAGAAGGGCATGCTCGGTACCTGGGTCCACATACCCGTATGCGGATCGAATACTTCAGCAGATTGCAGAGGAGTCAACCCACCTCTTCCCCTACTCACACCTCCAACAACATAAAGCTTGTTGTTTAAGATACCCGTCTTACAATAAGCCCTAGCAACGGTCATGGACCTAACTTCGCTCCACATATTTACACAGGGATCGTATCGCCAGACACAACTCATGGCTGAAAGTCTGGAGAATCCCCCCAACACGTAGAGACAGCCATCTACAGCCCCAATTGCACAACCACAAAATGGCATCCGATCCAACGAGTCCTTCCGCCCAAGCCAGCCCCTTATCACGTCTGCGATCTTGATGCTTGAGCCCACCACATTCCACATCCGAAGCAGAGATAAACCCCTCTTGGATTCTTCTTCATAAACAACATTGGGCATCGGCGGCAACCTTTGCCATTTTTTTGACAAAGGGTCCAAAGCATGCCAAAGAAGCTTATCATCTTCAACCTTTGTCAGCACATACAACCATTCTTCTGTTGTTCCAAGTTCTTTTCTAATTTGAAAGACTTCAGGACTCCTAATGGCAGTGCACCAACTCCTTGACACCAACTTCATACTCAAATAGCAAATCCTCGGTAGTCTTGCAAGAATCTGAACTGATATCTCGTCAGGGAGGCTAGGAATCAGCCTCGGGTTCTCTTCATCAAAGTCTGATGACATTCTCTGCCTTTTAGAGGTATCAATTTGTGAAATCTCACCGTACTCGTTTGTCCTTGTCTTAGTCCCAGCCAAGCTCAAAATGGCCCCCATCAAAATCCTTCAGAACTATTTCTTAGATTTGGTGACAGACCCAAGTCTAGATAGATTCCAAGTATATTTCCTACATCAAAAGTCTAACAATATCATCACGTGGAGACGATGAAGAAATTACCTGTATCTGATGGCGAGAAGAAAACAATACAAGGAAAAAGAAAGTCATCAGTAGCAATCTGAAAGAAAAGTCCAGCATGCAATAGCGACTAATAAACTGTCAAAAGCATTTGAAAACTCGCAAAAACGTTTGAAAATCATCATTAGGGTACGCTTGGAGTGAATGGAATCTCGAATATTCCAACATTCAGCATTTAGTGACGAGGAAATGGCAAACATCAACGATATTTTCTAGCATTCACGATGAGGATGTAGCCCTCATGCTGGAACCTCATTCCTTTCAAGTCCATCTTGAAAGTTAGTTATGCAATCTGGAGGAAATTACAATATGGATATTTCCACTTTCTCAGACCATCAATTGCAATTGCAATTGAAATTGAAATTCAATTCAATAGGGCATCCAAACACACCCTTCAGATTCCAATTTTCCATGGAAGTTCCACCAGGAAACCTCAAAAAATGCCGTGAGATTCAATATATCAACAAAATTCAGAAACAAAATACACAAAGCTTGAAAAAATAAATAAATAAAATCAGACGCTGCAACCCAAACTTCACAAAATAAATTATTAACGAAAAAAATCATTAGAACAACAGAAACATTTAAAAAAAAAAAATCAATTCAAATTCAAAGAATTCAAAAAATAAATAAAAATAAATCCCCAAATACTTACCCCATTCTTTCAAAAATCCCTTTTTCAAATAAAACAATAATAATAAAATAAAAAAATCCCCAATTCCCACACTTCTAACAATCTATTTTTAAAAAATCCTCCACTAAAGTTCCCATCTGGAGAGAGAGAGAGAGAGAGAGAGAGAGAGAGAGAGAGAGAGAGAGACGACGCAGCGATCCGATCAAAGCCCTAACAATTCAAGCATGCCTCCATCATTAAAAAACAAAATCAAAGTAAAATCCGAAAAGTAGAATCAGATGTCAAGACAATCAAGAAAAAATCACAGAGTTTCATGAATGCGAAATTGCGGCCATCTGTAAATTGAAGAGGAGGATCGAGAGGAAATTACCTGCAACAAAAGGAGAGAAAGACAGGGAGATTGGGAAACCCTAATTCCGGTTTTCGAAGGAACGATCTGAATTTTGAGGAAGACGACTTTCGAATTTTTGTTTTTTTTAAAGTCTTCGTGGTGGGCGTAATAATTAGCTTTCGTTAGACGGCTGTCTCGTCTCTTTCTATCCTTTCCTCTTTCATTTATTCATTTTATTTTTAAGGAATCAATCCGTTGCACCCGAGTGCACTCAAAGCTTTTAGTACACCACATGCTCTCCTACATGTGGACCGTCTGTCATCCGTATGGACCGTCCATTTTCTTCCGAGTCTGTACTAAAGTAATTTCAGCCGTTGACTTAGAGCCTGCCATCTAACCATCCAAAGTGTAGATTGTTGATGCATCATCACATCACATGAGAGTACCTACAGGTCTTTGATTAATGAGGGCCGTGATGGGTGAGGGGTGGGCTACCATCATGAGTACCATGTAAAGAGTAATCTAACTTTAGTGACGCCTAACTTACCATAATGTGTTAGCCATATTTGTATTGCCAGTTACATTAGCCTGTAAACACAACCACTTTCTCTAAAAAGCTCCAACCTACGAGATAGTGGTTGTTTGACACGGTTTCTAATTGATGGGAATAGCAATTATGCCTCGGTAATATATTCTTTCACGTAAAGACAATAAAATCAAGCATAAGGTATCGGGAAGGATTAGGTGGCATGGGATTCAAAAAAAGTAATCATGACTTATGACAAGGATTGTCCCCAGTTAGCATGGGTTAAGCCTAATTCCATGCTATGTTTGTAATAGGGTAGGATTTACTTTTTGATTTGTTGTATATTGAATAGATATACCCATCATCATTTGAAACTGTTGAGAATAATACCGATGTGTTATATTTAAACTGTTTATCTGTTTTATAACATCATTTTAGGGCATGAGCTCAAAAATGAGACAGATCCAAAACTTATGTGACCTTAAAGAAGTTTTCAACGGTAGATGTTCAATCCCCGCTGCTTTCTATGGTGGGGTCCACTTGAGCTTTAGATCTACCCGATTTTTCTCTAAAATGATCTCAAAAAAATGAGTGAATGGTGTGGGTATAGCCCACACATCATGGTGGGACCTACACAACTTGCTAACATTGAGTGGAATTGGCATGGGACCAAATGCGATTCCATCCCACCTAATCTCATCTAATACCATACACCAAACGCCCCTTGGAAATTAATTTCCCTTATCTAATGTATTTCCGTGCAGAATTCCACCCCATATATGCAAAGGAGTTTTTAGAATCCCTTATATGCATTGATACACTATTCTTTATGAACTCCTTTTAAATCAAGTGGTGATTAGACATAATATACTCTCTAAAGCATTGCATTTGACATTAAAAGTACCCATAGTTTATGCAAACAAAAATTATAATAATAATACTCTTGCATCACTTCAATGTTAAATAACACAGAAAAATGCGTATATATTTAGATAAGAGATTTCAATCCAAATACGATATGAATTTGTAATGATTATAAATTCTTTTATCTCTACTTATATTTGTATTTGAATACATGTTAAAGTTACTAGATTTTACAATATATTATTGGCTTGCAATTTAAATAAGCCCTAACAAAGATTTTTATAAGTGACTTGCATATATTATATCATTTCAACTTTAACGATGAGTGATAAAGTATTTATAGGTAAATTTATTTTATATTTAGTTAGCCTGTCATGTTGACCCAATAAAAAGTAACATCGACTGAAGACAAAGCTTGATATGCTTAGCCTCACCAAAAATGTCAAATTATATTAAGGCATTTGATATGAGATATGTCATTGAATTGATCTAAATTCAATAGGGTAGATGGAATGGATTTCTTGCACCATGAGGGTGGGCCCAATAAAAATATTTGAAAGGTTTTTAATACCATCCCAATCCAAATTATTTTCCATTACGCGACCAAACTAAATTTTCAAATAGCTTGATTTTTTGAGAAAAAGGCTCACGTTGAAACATGAAGGGAGCCAAGGTCCTGTGCCTACCATGATGGGCCAACATACAAGAATGCACGTCTATTAAAAAAAAAAAATCACACTCTATCCTAGTATATTTTAAGAAGTCAAATAAAAGTTGCAAATACTTTAGGTATTGTAAGCATTTTACAGTCTTTCTATCCAAATATTACATGTAGAGTATTTATGTTTGGGCCTGTTTCAGAACTTCAATTTCTATTACTTTCAATTTTGAGACAAGATTATTCTGAATCTTCAGTTGTTTTTAGCAGCTAATAATCATATTATATTTCAAAAGATAAAAATAAAAAAGAAATGCATTGAAATTCTACATTGTATTTATAATGGCAGTTTAAGTTTGGTAATTATATCAACTATAATATCCCTAATTAGTCTACATATGTGATGTTTGACAAAATGATTATAATAAGTCTATTGAAATGTAGACTTTGTCAAAAAATGATAAAATTTCAAACCTTAAGGAGGCCACATGTATAGAATCACGAACAAGTGATTAACCAATGTTTGGTTTTTTAACTGTTAATATGCATAGTCAAAGTTTAGGTTGTTTGGATAATTCTATTAATGTAATTTTAGTAATGTAGTTTATATCTTCAATGTGTCTCATGTACTGTGAATTAGAAGTCTAGTGATACTTTTGTTACTCGTATAATTCTTGTGCTTTTAAAAATGAGCAAAAAAAAGAAGAAAAAGATTTTGAATAACAGCTAAATTAAGAAATTGTCAAACACAACAAATTTATGTATTTGAAATAACTCTCATTCCAAATACCTCCTAATATATACTGCTAAACATTTTTTGGATTCTAAATACACTTTGACATTAGCTGCCAAAATGTCCCTCAAGTGTTCACCACTTATTGATCCCATAGACATATGAGGAACCCCCTAGAGAGATTTTCTTCCCATCTTTACCATTAGATAGAGTTGAACTCTCTTACTATTTTAATCATCATCCCATGGCTTACTTTTGGATGAGTGGACCATAAATACCAATTTTAGACTCTTAAGTCTTCCATGCTAGGAGCAGGTGTTTTAAAAAAACGCACACACACCCCCACACCCTCATGCCGTAGTGGGATTTCATTACTAATGGATACTCGAACCCTTGACCGGGTGTTGAAACTCCTACTAGTCTACCACTGGAGCAAGAGTAAGGACCCCTTAAAGTTACTTAATTACTTTATTATAATAAGTAGAAATCAAGTTAACCTATTTTTTATTTTTTGGGTTAGCTTGTTAGTACACACCAATGTCAGTACACACTTCATGTTAGCCAACCCCGCTAGGGATCGATACCAAGACCTCAAGTGTTAAAACAAGGTATCTCCACTTCGTCTACCAATTGAGCCATGGATCTGGGTGTAAGATAAGATACTTAAGCCATAAGGAGCTTATCTTAAGTAACTTAAGATCCAAACTCCCTATCCTTTTTCTCTTATTTTATTTTCCATTTTTATATGTCCATTTGAAAATTTAGAATATGATAAGTCAGTCATTGAGAATTACACTCTAAATACCTACGTTTGTATGTTCCATGCTGATTACGAACATGTGCACTTCGGGGCGTGACTCGTACCAGAAAGCTTTGGTGAATGAAGAAAAGTCAGACGGTCCAATTAAGAATCAGATAAACAATAAACAATAGAAAATGCTCCAATGCTTTCGTAACACTTACGGTGCTTCTAGTTGCATTGGGACACTTTGACAGTGAAATCCATTAATCTAGACCATTCATCTGGTCTAGCTGACAATTCATAAGCTAGCCTGCAAAAATCACACTGACAGGATGATCCAATCCATTCTTGATTTGGCCTTTTTTTTTAATATAGCCATCCCTTTTCGGCTTTTCTTGTCCATGGGTGGGATAGTTAAAGTGATAATTTAGAATCATAAGCGATCCATGATGGCTCTAACAAATTGATGGATTGCATTGTTGATTGGTAATATTATTCTATAACTAGTCTTGACTGTCCATATTAATGGCCATTGATCAAATGATTAGAATTTACCGGACCAGCATGATACTTGCATGATAGCACTTGAAATGTGCAGTGTACTAAATGAACAGTCCAGATCAATGGATTGGACTGTATAAGTGTGCCAATACAACTACGTGCACTATTAGCTACAATGCTCGAGAGCACTGAGAGCATTTCTCAACAACAAATATGGTACATATCACTAGCCACGTGTCAACTGGAGTGGATTAGGTGTTACCCGGGTAACACCTTAGTGGGTGCTACCTTAACGTGGGGCCCACCTTATATGTTATATATCCACGCCGTTCATCCTTTTTAATCTCATTTTAGGACGTGAGCCCAAAAATCGAGAAGATCTAAATCTCAGGTGGGCCACACCACAGGAAACAATGGTGATTAAACACCCACCATTAAAAATTTCCTAGGACCCACAGTAATCCTCACCGTAATATTTATTTTCCATCCAACCTGTTGATAAGGTCAATCAGACCCAAATTAAGGGAAGATGTAAAGATCAGCCTCATCCAAAACATGTGTGGCCCATAAAAAGCTTTAAATGGTCATTTGCCACTTTTTCCGATGGTGTGGTCGACCTAAGATTTTGATCTGATTAAATTTCGGGAGAACCTCCTGAAATGATCTGTAAAAACGGATGGACGGCCTGGATATATAAAAATTTAATCAAGGTGGGTCCCACAAGATAAGGGTACCCGGTAAAACCTAATCCGCTCAACGTTGATACTCGGGAGAGTGCGATGGATGATACGCAGATCCTTAGATGTGGAATGCAATTAATTTAAATTGAACCGTACGAATTATGTTTCCCAGTTTAGATGCAGCATCCATGAAAAAGTACTCTTAGCCTATTATTTAACTCTCCAATTGGTAGACATTTATTGGACGGTTAAAAATGAAATATCTCATGGTCCTATTTCAATAGACAAGTATCCATAAATCAGAGGTTACGATCCTTCAAACAATTGAATTTTAGGATTTTGACTTATTGACAACGAGATCCACAATTTAATCGGTTTAACTTGAGTTAATGTATGACATGGTTACAAATTTTCAGCGCCTGTGTATAAATCGCCATAAGCTGCAGAGTATCAAATACTTTCCTTTAACCATACTCAAATGATGGTAGGTGGCATGCATCATCAACCAACGTCATGTGGCATACGTGTGCATCAATCCAAGTCGTCCATATCGCGGACCGTCTTGTAACTGGATATCTCCTAATCCACACCGAACTTACGGCGTTGACCATCCAATTCGTGGCCAATGTGATAGACGGCTAAAAGAAAAGGATCCACAGTCGAAGTCAAATGAGCAGTGAACCATCCAATCAGTGATTATCAGAGCATGGCCTGTCGGTGCACGGTTTGGGTGGATCCTCGGGTCTGTGGATCCCTAACTGTGGGGCTAACTGTGATGCATGTGTCTTAAATCCACACCGTTCATCCATTTTGACGGATCATTTTAAGGCATGATCCAAAAAAAGAAGCAGATCCAAATCTTAGGTGGACCATACCACAGGAAACAGTCGTGGTTGAATTACCACTTCATGGGGGCCACCGAAATGTTTATTTGTCATCCCATCCGTTGATAAGGTCACAAAGACCTGGATGTGGAGAGCCCAGAAATATCAGCTCAATCCAAAACTTTTTTGGCCCACGAGGTACATACATCAAGGTGGGCCCCACGGTCAGGGATCCCGCCCACCTTGGTAGTTCCGGGGATCCACCGAAGCCGCGCCCGGGCTGTGGATAGATGATACTGTGGAGGCCTAAAGGATGCGGGTTGCCAGCAACAGCGGTTGCAAGGAATAATCTTGCTACCCCAATCACTGTGGGGCCCACTGTGATGTTTGTGTTATATCCACTCCATCCACCGGTTTCTCTTATCTCACTTCAAGACAAACTATTAGGAAAGATTTATTAAGGGGTGATTGATTGTAATCTCTTTTAATTAGATTTGATTATCATGTGATTGATTGTCATATCCTCTGACTGGCCCTCTTACTATATAAATAGGACATTACACTCAATAGAATATAAGAAAAATACAAAAACATTTTTTCTATACTTTCACATTCTCAATTTTTTTTTTATAGTATCATGGTCATCCTTGGGTCGGGATCTCTCATTCAACGATTGGATCTTGTCTACACCTAATCTTGGTCTATCATCACTAGAAGTGGGCATCGAGTCGAGTCGGACCGAGTTGGGTCCAACTTGACTCGATCCGAATTTTTCAAATGACTGATACGAAGTCGATTCAATTCGGACTGAGTCCGGATCAACTGACTCGATCCGATCCAATGCCCTGCTGGCCTGACCCGAACCGAGTCTGACTCGATCAGGGAAACCAAGTCCCATCGGGTTGGATACAGTTTGGATCTATAACGGCTCAAATCATAATAAAATAATCTTGTGGGCTTCCAGTGGGCAGCGACACACGATTAAATTTTTAACTCGCGACGACAGAAAAGGAACTCAGAATGGAGCGGTGGAGCCGAAAACTAAACGACCCTTTTAACCCTGATAAGGCAAACCGTCACAATATAAAGTACAAGGGTAGAGTAGTCATTTAAAGGAGAAATACGGAAGGGTAAGAGATGTCAAAGAGGCAGGGAGATAAAGCTAGTTAATAACATGAACCAATAGTTAATGAAGAGAGAGGGGGGGGGGGGGGGGGAAAGCAGGTGTTTCTGAGTAATGTCAGTTTATCTTGGAAGTCGAACTGGAATCCTTTGCCACAACCAAGTTCTAGCCCAACATGCTGTGTTTGTTACATCCAATCCGTCCATCAGGTGAGATCTTAGACACTTGGCCATGGAGCCAAAAATCAGCCAGATACTTTTATAGGTACCCAACCGGATCAGATCGGATCCTAGATCGGATCGGTCCGGATTGACCACTAATCCGAACTTGATCCGATGTACGATCAGATCTAAGCGGGCCTACTTGATCCAACCAGATCCTGACCTTCGATTCGGATTGAATCGGGTCGGATTCTGCCCAACTCTTATTCATCACCCCATCAGCACCCATTTTGCTCCTTTGTGCATCGTCATAAATCCTTTGGATTACCTGATCTTCTCATCACATCCGAATATTCTTTTATTATTATTTTTATTATTTTTCAACCGTAGGTATTTCTTCTCCATCGCTCGCAGCCACACACTCATCACCTCTATCATTGTCAGTAGGTGTTGCCCTGTGCGCCTCTAAACTCCTATCATCGCTGCTCCTTTCACCTCTATGATTTTCCTGAGTTGTGTTTAACATTAAATCATTGGAATCCACATTAATCAAAAATTTGTGTTTGGTAGCTTATAATTTTAATGCATTAAAAATTTGTAATATATTGATATGAACCTGATTCTCATTTAAGTAAATTAGTTGTAATGCCTAAATTAATATACATACACAACATTTGACATGATGATTGTAATAAGTCCATTAATAAATATACCTTGGAATTGTGATTTGGAATTCATTGCACAATTACCATGGAATCCATGGTAATATATTAAATTTGTAATATATTTGTATGAATCTGATTTTTATTTAAGTAAATTAGTTGTAATGCCTAAATTAATATACATACACAACATTTGACATGATGATTGTAATAAGTCCATTAATAAATATACCTTGGAATTGTGATTTGGAATTCATTTCACAATTACCATGGAATCCATGGTAATTGAAATCCTGAGTTGTGTTTGACATTAGGTAATTGAAATCCATGGTAATGGAAAATTTATGTTTGGTAACTTACAATTGGAATGCATTCGAAATCTATAGTACATTCATATGAACTTGATTTTCATTAAGTAAATTAACTGTAATATCTTAGGGAATAAAGTAAGTAAAAACAACCACCATTGAAACCTTTCAAGGGCCCTCTGTTATGTTTGTATGTCATCCAACAGGTTCATAAGGTGATTCCCATCGGGATGAAGGGAAAACACAAAATATTAATCTCATCGAAATCTTCTATTGCCCTCAAAAGATTTCAATTGGTGCATTCAACTCCCAGCGTTTCATATGGTGAGGGCTAATGTTGAGGTTGGATTCGGCTACATGTGTAGTGGATGGACCGATTTTAATTGCATGTATATAAGTATGTATGTGTTGGGCTTGTGGAAGTCATGTGTGACCCAAATTGAACCAAACACTTTGAAACCGCAGGCGCTGAAATAGCTAGATTAAAACTAGATATGTGAATATTAGCCTAACCAGTCAGCCACTACTGATTGACAAAGAATAAGGGATTTGTGTAGGAGTGTTAGTTCTTCTTATGAGTTATTTTTAACATGGTGAAAGCCTTGTGGCATTTATCAACAAATAAAGATGTAAGGAAAAAATATAAGGTCAAGTGTCAATTTTGTTAAGCTGAATAAGAATGCGGTACAAGCGGCCAACAAATAAACAAAACAAAGTATATTATCAACTTAGAGATTTGGGATCTGACAATAAAACCATGCACAAAGAATTAATTTGAATTTACTCCAGCCATATGTTAGACAGAATGGAGAGAATAAACTAAACTACGCTAATTGATCCATGTCCATGTGGGACGAAAGGATCCGATGGGTAGTGTTGAGCTGAATAAGAGATTTGCGTGTTTAAATTAATTAGGACTCAAAACTCTTTGTTCTTTGTTGCTTTTTATATATCTGAACTGACGGTGGCCATGTGTATGGTATTTTGGCCATTTTGGCTTTCGGGATTGATGGGCCGATTGATTAGTAATTAACCTTGCCCCTACCACACTTTAAGTCAAGATGAGGCCGGCTAACCAGTGTGTTGTCATATCAACTTGTCTCATTTTTATTTTTATTTTTACTTCCAGACAACTTTCTCTTCGTAGTGTACCACGGATGAGTTTCCATGTCAGTGGCCAAGCATATCTTGCTATATGTCTGTATCATCACCATAGTATTATGCTAGGTTATGCTTGCTTTTCTGCATATACATAGCTTGATATCTTTTGGCCACATAGCTTTGTAGCGCCCAATAAAAGTGTCCTTTCAATCTTTTCAATCTCTTGTAGTTTTATAATTTTATGAGTACGTTTTTCAAATTTCCGTACAAGTATGCATTTCCTTCTGTTTGTACGTCCAAAGTGCTAAAATTTTAGCTAGCGATTGGACAACATACAATCATCAGCGTGGGCTAACAGTGTTGCAGGCAATCTGCCTCCTGGCCGGAAGGGCTACTATATGATCTCTCGTTGCATGACACGTGGCAGAGTAGTGTTCCAATTCAGTCCCTCTATATACCCTCATCATCCATGAAAATGCTCTCATGAAGAAGTATCCAATGCTAAAACGACGCATGAGGTAGCCTTTTGCATGAAAAGACTAACCATATTTAAATTCAAGTGGGTCACTCCTGTATGTTAAAGGTGGGACTGCTGACAAGCTAGCGTCCACTCCCTCTTTTAAAAGGGTGGCCCACCTAATGGATAAAGTAGAGCGAGTTTTGCAAGACCATCTTTGTAATGGTCCACTGCACGAAATAAGAAATAAATAATGGGACTTTCAACTACGCAATATGTTTGGAGTTCAAATTTACAAGTGGGGCCCATATTTTAGGGATCTAAAACATTGATGTGGCGTCATGGATGGCCCATCCCAAAAAATCCCAAGATCAAAACTGGTTGTAGGATAGTAAGTTAAAGGGAAGCCGTTGCTATATTTTATCTCTTGATTGATTCTTGGATCAAAATAACGGTTAGCCCTCGGACGCCCCTTTGGACGGTCAGTCCAAAATGCCCTTAAGACCTTTTAATCTGGGTGATTTTTAGTGCATGCAAATGGGTCTAGCCAAGTTGATTGGAGGAGAGGTAATTATATCCAAGTTAAAATAAACCAACTCATTTTTTAAATGATCCATGTGGGCATTGGAAGATCCAGACTCAACATATGATATTCATGGGTTGGATCTATATTGGGTATGGTTCGAGCCGGCCAAGATACTCATACAACAGTCCCTACGTACTGGATGAGTCAAATCTCATACAAGTGTATACACATCCATCCATTTCCTTCATGCAAAAACATCACATGCAAGAATATCCAATATTCCCGCTGGCTTTAATTTATATCCATATGGTGACCCAACTGTCGAGAGAGCATAACCTAATAATTGAGATAAGATATTTAATGTCTGTTTGGTCATTAGAATTTAGAACACCCACTATTTTACTCTGAACCATCCATTTGATAGCCATTGATTGGACATACGGTACGGTTACTATTGATTGATCAGTGTGATTTTAGAGAGATATGCTCCATCCACAATGGGACCTACGATTTGGAGGGTCGGATTGGTTGTACATCAGTGCTAAATGCGGCGAGGATAAGTCACTGCCATTTTCTAAATTGTGCAAAACTAACATAGGAGTTCTTTTTTCCTTCTGTCGTGGCCCACCTACAGTAGACTAACCATTCACCCACATTGATAATTTCACTCATTTGATGATCCGGACCATACAAATAAGCCTGCCAAACTTCGAACATGTGACTGGTTTATTTTAGAGCCTGTTTGATTTTTCAGTTCAATTGTAATTACCGTGTAAATGAGTAATAATTGTTTACCTACATAATTATCGCATCTTTTCCAAAGCAACTTACTTTTTTAAGACTTAAATTAAAAAAATTACAAAATCAATGTGGGGCCCATCATGTGCTATATATATGACCTATCCACACCGCTCATTTGTTATGCCAGCTGAATTTTGGGCATTAGAAAAAAAAGTGAGGAAGATCCAAAGCTCAAGTGGACCACACCACAGGAAACTGCAAAAATCGAACACATACCATTAAAAACTTCTTGGGGCCCTTAAAAGTTTTTAATCAAGCTGATATTTGTGTTTTCCCCTTATCGATGTTTGTGTGACCCTATGAATGGGTTAGATGATGAAAAAACCTCAATATAGGCCTCATGAAAGAAACAACTTTAAATGGTAGACGAATGAAGACCACTGTTTCCTTTCGCGTGGGTTGTTTGAATGTTGAATCTGCTTCATTTTTTTATTTATGCCCCAAACTGTTCTAATAAATTAGATGGACAATCTGGATGTATCATATACATTACGGTGGGGTCCACAGATTTAAGTCAACTTTTTTGCATAGAATTTCATGGTTGCATTACTCTCACATTTTCAAACCAAGTGAAAAACTAATAATTACTTATTTACTCTCACATTTTCAAACAAATGACAGGGCGTTGCATGTACATGTAAACTACACAAATACAATTGAAGAGAAAAACTTTGATACTCTGGTTGATTTGAGGAATGATACACAAGCATTTAGAAATTACTTAGAAATTTTGTAGGTAGCTTACAAGTCAGTCCAAATTGATGTGTTCAAATTTAAATATATATTTAACTTAATTTTAAGATTATTTGATTAATGATACCCATCAATCAACAATTTTGAATTGACATGAAAACATCTCTATTTCGTCAAAGTTTCATAATATTTGGTGCAACCAAACCCACCCCAATGCAAAAAGAAATCCTTAAGCAATGCTTCTGATAAGAAATTGGAGTTGATAATGACACGTTGAAAAATGTGTGCATGATCCTGGCATAGCGCTCCATATGAATATACTCTCTTGTGCCAAAATGTGTGGTATGCATGGTTCAACTACTAACCAAATCATATTATTCGGTCCATTCATTATCAGTGGCATGAGGGATACTTATAGCGAGAAATATATCTAGAGCTTGAATCCTCAGGTGGACCGCAAGCCTTCAATGAATATAAGTCATAGAATTTTATTTCATTTTTTCTAACTACCCATTTTTCTTATATAATATGACTTACGATGGGCAGATTAGCCTCTCGCGATTTACCTCTTTTATATCTGGCATAAATTGTTGAACTGATCATTTAAGAAGAAAAAAGAGAAACAAGAAAGGCACAATTAATGAGAACATCCTTTAGAATCTATTCTAAAATATAGCAAAGGTTATACAAATCTCCAACTACAGGTAGAAAATGCAACAATGCCTAGTAGTATTGGCAATTGAAATTCTCATCTAGCTACGAACAGATCCAATTGTTCGTATTGGCAATTGAAATGGCGAATTTGAATTTGATCTATTATTGGCGAAGAACCCTATGCCGTTCCCTCCTTTTCCTAACAACAACTCAGCCATCGAAGATGATATCGACGGTAATGAAAGAGTCCTTGAGACGTAAGGCGTTTTCTTGTGATTTTCCTGGTTAAACAAGCTTTTCTTTACCTTGTTCTTCTCCGATGAAGAAGCTAAAGATGACAGTGAGGAAGAAGAGGCTGATGTTGGTAATTTTAATAGGCCTAGCTCCATCCTTTCTGCGGTAGTGATTTTTTCCTTTGGTTTTTCCCTTTCTTCCATTTTTCGGGTCTTTTGATTATCGGGTCCTAATGGGAGTAAGCCTATATGCTTGTATTTTTCTCTTTGCCGAAAAGCCAAGGAAGATGAAGAAAGTGGGTGAAATAAAGAGGCTTTACTATTGTATAAATGGTTTTCTTCATTTTCATCTTTGGACTCAACTGCATCAGTTTCGTCATCAGAAGCGGACCTAGCGGACCTGGGTGAGGAAATAGAATCATCTGCATGCATGAGACAAAGGGTCAAACGTCCATCAGCCCGATGGGCTCGAAAACGTTGAGGGTGATTGTGCTTGACCTCACGGATCACGAGACGACCGTTGTCAGTGTATGACCTCGTCAGGGTCCATGGCATTTGACCCGCTGAACTGCCCGTCCAAGCCAGGAGACGCATCGTTGGTGGATATTCCCCAGGTTCATGGAACGATTGGCTTCTATAGTGCCTGCGCTTGACATTGCCCACACGATATCTTCCTTTCTGATGATCTTCAAATTCACTCATTCTCAAGGAAGATGAAGGAGAAAGAGAAGGTAATGAATATAATGACAAAGGGGTTAATTAATGAAGTCCAATGAACGGTTGAGATTTGTAAGGGTGGGTAAGATTTTGAGGCTGTCTGAGAGAAGGGGTGGTTGGAGTTTGCATGGGTGGTATTTTATCACTTTTAACTAGAAAAAGAGAGGCATGTGAACGATTTTTAAACTGAAGAGTGTCCTGGAAAATCCATGATTTTTGGGACAAGAAAGTTTAAAAAAGGGAAAAGGAATATGTGAAATGTGTGGTCAAAAATGAAATGTGAGAGGAAGGGGTATGAGGGCCACATGGGTGTGTCTTATCATCCATCCATCCCTCTGGCAAACTAACGACAGAGAAGAGGGGAGGAGGAGAGAGAATTGCGGCGAACTAAGTGGGATTTGTTAGCTAATAATCTGCAATAAGAAAAGGGGAAGAGGTCCAGTGCTACTATTTGTACTAGAATACTTAGACATTCAAATCAATTGATCCGGACCTTCCATTAGGTCTACCACACATTGATACCTTGGGATAGGATGTGACAAACATATAACTCTGTGCCGTGTTTGTGTTATGGTGGCACTCGGCTGTTCATTTGTTGGACATTGAATAGATATACCAACCAATATTTAGAATCATTAAGAATAACATGCCTGTTATATCCACATGTCTATCTATTTTGCAACCTCATTTTATCTATTTATTTTGCAACCTCAGTTTATAACATGGACCTAAAAGTGGACCATAACATAGATAGTAGTAGGGACAATGGCACCCAATGTCGAAATCTTCCTAGGGTCCACCTCGATGTTTATTTGTCATCCAACCTTTTCATAAGGTCAAATAGGTCGACCTAGATAAAGGGAAAATACAAATATAAGCTTGACCCAAAATTTATGTAACCGTGAAGAAGTTTTCAATTGTAGGCATTCAGTCCCAAGTTTTCAATGGTAAGCGTTTAATCCCCACTGCTTTCCATGTTAGGGTCCACTTGAGCTTTAAATCTACATGATTTTTGAGCCCATGTCTTAAAATGATCTCAAAAAATAGGTAGACAATCCGGATATTACCCGGATATTATGATGGGACTTACCGAACTTGCTAACATCAACAAATCTTAATCGCGCAGCAATGCTGTAATGCTCGTTGTCCGAGAGTAACCAAATACAATTTCATTCAACCTAATGTTGAATTTTAAATTATTTTAAAATAAGTTAATGTTTCAAAATATTACGGTTTCCAAACCTTAAATAGTAACTATAAATATTAAGTTAATATTAAGAAATATTACGGTTTCCAAAACTATATTAAGTTAATATTTTAAGTTAATACTTCTTAATATTTCTTAATATAGTTAATATTTCTTAACCGTAATATTAAGAAATATTTTTAATATTAACTATAGTTAAACCGTAATATTAAGAAATATTAAGAAATATAACTTACGAAATATTACGGTAATATTAAGAAATATTAAGAAATAGTTAATATAGTTAATATTACGGTTAATATATTAAGAAATAGTTAATATAGTTAATATTACGGTTAATATTACGGTAATATATATTAAGAAATATTAAGAAATATTAAACCATAATAGTTAACTATATATTAATATTAAATAGTTAATATATATAACCGTAATATTAACTATATAGTTAACTATATATATTAACTATATATATATTACGGTTATAATATAGTTAACTATATTACGGTAACTATATATTAACTATATAGTTAACTATTTAATATATTACCGTAATATTAATATAGTTAACTATATATTAACTATATATTACCGTAATATTAATATATTACCGTAATATTAACTATATAGTTAACTATATTACCGTAATATATATTACCTATATTAACTATATTAACTATATATTAACTATATTATATATATTAACTATATTACCGTAATATTAACTATATATTATCACGTGATATATTAACTATATTAACTATATTAACAATATTAACTATATATAATTAACTATATTAACTATATTACCGTAATATTAACTATATATTACCGTAATATTAAGAAATAGTTAATATAGTTAATATTACCGTAATATTTCGTAATATTTCGTAATATAGTTAAACCGTAATATTAACTATAGTTAATATTTCTTAATATAGTTACTATAGTTAATATTAAAAATATTAAGTTAATATAGTTAATATTTCTTAATATTTCTTAATATTAAGTTAGTATTTTTAAGTTAATATTTATTACGGTTTCAAAATATTTTTAAAATATTACGGTTTCAAAATATTAACTATATTCAAACCTTAAATAGTTAATATTTCTTATGATATAGTAACCTTAAATAGTTAATGTTTCCAAACCGTAATTATTTTGTACATGTGTCTTTTGAAGTCTAAGGGTTACACCACTTGGGTTTAAACCCAATAGTCACAACCCTTTGTGAAAGGGTGTCTTCACAAAGTCTATAAATAGACTTCTGAGTTTAAATGTTTTAATAGATTAGAAAATCAGGTTTCATTTTAAAAATGTGTTCAAGTATTTTCTAGTTCGGGTTAAGACTACAAGTGGTTCGAGCCCGTGTACAGTGAGTGCACCGCTGGGACCGGGTAATAGTCGTTGTATCCTGGAGGTCGATTGCTCTGGAAACCTGTTGCACTTGGGACGCTGTCCAAGGGGAGCAAATTCGATTTCAAGCCGAGTGACTCACGTCACGCCTCGACTTATGCAAATTGATAAGTTTTTTTTTAACTTTCTTATTTTAATTTTATATGATTTTAAATAGTTTTCCAAAATTCAATTTCCAACAATTTTGAAATCGAATTTGGTTTGGAAAACTATTTAAGAATTACGGTTGCATCTATTTGGCTGGAATAGCCCAAAATGAAACCACACCAACCCGATTTGTGAGCCATGACTCATATAATCTAGAGTTGTCATATCTCACATAATGGTCAAGATCTTATAGATACTTATTATGTAAGTTCTTTGGACCACATGTACAAAAGTGAACGTATGCACCGACTGAGTAGGATATACACTGATCTTAACATCCCTGTACAATAAAGATCAACCCATATAATCTGGAATCCTCATATACCATCTAATAGTTAGGATCTTATACATATTTGGTGTACATATTTTCTGGACCACCTGTGCAAATCATCTAAAAGGCTTAAAGTTATGCACTGATGCTATAGCTATTGATTGTTTTTATGTTTATGTCATTGACAATGTCAGTCTATCACACACAACAAGATCAAGTCATATGTGGTGCCACACCAAGTAGGTATCCACTAATATTCACCATTTGTGTACAATGAGGATTGATCTGGGATGAATATAAAACTAGGTTATCAGGGTGGGACACAAGTATTAGGAACTTTTTCAACCATCATGCATGTATAAACAAAGAAGAGCTACTTTCACATAGAATCTTTAAAATATAAATGATGGGAACCATGTGAACCAATGATGGTACTATACACATGAACATTATTATACATGTGTAAACCAGAAGTAAAGAACATCATGATTATTTCATGTTATAAACCTTGCTAGTCATCTCTCTCAAGTCGTTGCTTGCTTATGTCAAACACACATGATGATCTAAACTGCTCATCTTGGGCTCGTTGTTGTTGTTGTTGTTTGTATGTATAAATCTCGACCCGGATTTCGGATTTGTAATGTTGTGAATGGATGATAGTTGTGAATGTGGGGGAATCTAATGACTTTAAGGCCTTAAGATTTTAAAGAGAAAATAAAAGATTTCCTCATTTCTATTTTCATCACCAAGGTTATGTACGATTAGGATTATTCTAATGTCTATCCTCTAGTTGTGTTTATTGTTGAACTTTTGCATGTACCAAAATTCTTGATGCTTAATATTCGTTACATACATCAAGTGTATCCTTTGATTTCATGTTATGGGGTAAAAATATCATGTTTGGATCTCTGGTTACTATATCATAAGAAGCAGTTTATGTAAAAAAAAAAAAAAATGGTTTATCAATCATGGCTGAGATTATTCTCTACTGTCCACCCATAAGAGTCTACTAAATGAACCATCCGGATCACTGGGGTGATGCTCCGTCTTTATAATATAATGCTATCTTGATCAGGAAACGGTGTTGATTCTTGTTGCGACTGTATATTAGGCACAAAGTTTATTAAACTTTTATCCTAAGAATTTTCAAATAAGCGGTCACGATCATCTCTTGGTGGGCAGAAGGAACGAATCCCTTTAAAAGCAATATCTCCACAATTGTTGTTATAAACTGCTACATGAGTAGTGTACATTCTATTTAATTTAACATAATTTAAGTTATGTTGATGTTAACATGCAGTTGGGTGATGTTAAAATTTTCTTTGTTGATTAATTGAGAAATGCAACACTCTCAAATAGGGAAAGATTATAAAAATTCTCATGTTAGGACGGTACATGTGTGAGAGATCTCAACCATCTACCAAGTAGGGCTATAAATAAACAGGCTCTGTCTAAAAGCCAAACATGAACGTTGATAGGAAAGGCATTCTCTTACAAATATATATGATAAGTGGATTGGCCAAATGGGACAACGCATTGTTTATAATCAAATGCATATATTGCATAGATCGGATCCCTCACACATGTGTGGCAAGTTATATGAAGTAGACATAATACTTCTCATTGCTGGAATAGTTTTCTGTCACATGATTTCATGCTTACTTAGAATTATAACTTTAGATCATCTTTATATCATCTATGGTGCCTACTGCATGCATAGAATCCATGATCCGAAATATCAATCTTAACCATGTCATTTTTCATATGGTGCACATAAGAGTGAAAATATTATTTAGTGGGTTTTACCTTTAATAGCCTAAATGGAGGGGTATTCATATCGAATACATGACACATGTAGATGATGCATCAATGCTAGTCATTGATGGAAGTAGCATCATGTGAAGGAAAAAGGTCAAAAGGTGAATAATAAAAATAAAAATAAAAATACTCTTATGGTTTTCAACTAAGGAAATTGGTTGGAAAGATCCACTAAGTGCATAGTCTGAATTCATCGTTAAAATGACAATTGGATTATAGTTACAATTCATTTTAGATGTGGCTCATCATTGGTTGTTCTATAGAATGATGGTTCTCACATGTCTTAATTGGAATGACTTCAATGGACATGATCAGATCGATAATTAAGTTAATTAAACCATGAGACTAGTTATAACTGGTAGGATCCAATACTTTTTAGGAAAATATTATTTTCATCCAATCATATGCCAATCTAGAACACGTGTTAGATTTAGTCAATTCATATGATAGTTCCTATGAAATCCTCAAACTCAAAATTTGGTTAACAGGTTTATCAGGTAGGCCATAGATATATCTATCTAGGCTAAATCTGAAATTGTGGGGGTGCACTTTAATGCATTTAAATAAACCACTTAATCTATGGAATACAAGTTTAGTCAATGAATATTTGATAAATAGATTACCATGAAAGTTTGTACCAAAAAAGGTATATGATGAATGTTATAGATCAATATGCATATGTGTTACATTGACATCATGTAGGTTTTTGAAACAAGATATCTGGAATCAAACTGATTATATGTTTTGATGATCTAATTGGTAGCCATCGAATAAATGTTCAGAAAGAAAATTATTAACGTTTTGAATTCAAAAGATAATTGTTGGGTCAATGAGATTTTCAGGCTATATTTTATTCTCATTGGAAGCTAGTTTTGGACATTTGGAATTGGTATTCATATGAGATTATAAGTTCATTTGATGAATTATGTTGTTATGCCATCAACAAATGTATCTATTGGCCAAACTTATGCACCTATGGAGCCCATTGTTCAATCCGTTGATCAAGATACTTGATAATGAACTTGAACATTTCTCCTCTATATTCAGTTGTCAAATATCCATTGATTATATTGAATTCTAATCACTAATTGATAAATTGGTCAACCTTTCATGTGTTAGGGAACATATGATAACATGATTATGTTGCGATATGGTTACATGAAAGTTATACTTGTCATATGTCTATGCATGATAGATTACTCCAGCCTATTTGTATTGCAGATACAATAAGGTCGATTGACTTTACCACCAGTTAGTTGAATGGTGGGCTAGTGAAGTTGCTTGAATTATAAGAATACATTCAAAGCTAAGAAAGTTGGTTATATTCAAAGCCGGTGATACAACAACTATCATAATAAAAGTGATGCTCAGTATCTGTTACTTGATAGAGTCATAATTGTTGACTCTGTGAGGTTAGAAATGAGTTCAATATGCTTTGGCTTGAGATATGAATAATCAAAGAAGCTGCAACTGACTGTCAAAGACTTGATTGAGTAGTAAAAGGAGGAATCAGCCTACACAGAGGCTCATTTATGAGTAGCTAGTTGGTGAGGCAATAGCTTGCCAATACGATGATCCCTAGCTGATCTGAAAGGATGATTAGCCATAATGGGAACTAAGACGGGTTGAGGTAAAAGGCCTACGGGTCATAAATCCTCTGACCAAGTGACTATCTAAAAGATTAGTCAATGATACATCGAAGGGAATGAGGCTGAGCCTAATATATGAGCTACCAGTGTTGGCAACCCAACCTATACGAGTAGAGATCCTATTAGATAGGTTCAATGGGTAAACAACAAGACACGAGGTAGACGATTGCACTGATGTAAATGAGCCCCTTCTATGGTGTACAGTGCGAGCAGCAACGCATAAGGATGAGTTTTTAGAACTCTTAATGAATCCATAGCCATATATTTGGTGGTGTATACAGTTGCTGCATACACTTGATGGAATTCACCTATATGGGTGTGGAGGTGGAGGCCGCTTCCTATGAGAATCTAGGCGAATTCTCTAGAGCACTCATGAAATCCAGGTAATGGTGCATGGCCGAAACGCACCGAACCGCAGAATCACTTGTAGTGGAAAAGTTGTGTGAGTGACATGTACTTGCGATCTACATCAAAAGGAATTAGGTTCAAGACTATGGTGTCACCTGATTCCTGTAGACCTGTCATGTTTACTCTAATGTCGGTTCAAGTCTATGGTGACACCGGCACCATTGCACAACTCTTCCATCTTAACCTGAAATGTCAAAAATTTTGAAACATGTGGGGGATTGTTGAATTTTAAATTATTTTAAAATAAGTTAATGTTTCAAAATATCCTAAGGATGTGTCCTTTCACTGAAAGGTTATATCTTTTCAATTTTTATTTTGAAAAGTTGTGTCTTTTGAAGTCTAAGGGTCACACCACTTGGGTTTAAACCCAATAGTCACAACCCTTTGTGAAAGGGTGTCTTCACAAAGTCTATAAATAGACTTCTGAGTTTAAGTGTTTTAATAGATTAGAAAATCAGGTTTCATTTTAAAAATGTGTTTAAGTATTTTCTAGTTCGGGTTAAGACTACAAGTGGTTCAAGCCCGTGTACAGTGAGTGCACCGCTAGGACCGGGTAATAGTCGTTGTATCCTGGAGGTCGATTGCTCTGGAAACCTGTTGCACTTGAGACGCTGTCCAAGGGGAGCAAATTCGATTTCAAGCCGAGTGACTCACGTCACGCCTCGACTTATGCAAATTGATAAGTTTTTTTTTAACTTTCTTATTTTAATTTTATATGATTTTAAATAGTTTTCCAAAATTCAATTTCCAACACCTAATTCCAACCTTTCCTGCAAACATGGGATGGAATTTGCACAAGACCGAATGCAATTCCATCCCACACATGCACTTGAGACGCGCGCATGTACCATGCCCATATATTTTGTGATGAAATCTACCGAGCATGGTGGTTTATACAAATCACGTGGAAGAGCACGTGATTGTCTCCTCAGTTGAAACGCGCGCATACAGTCACGTGTTGACACAGCCACTCAACGTCATGTGCCCCACTAATGTAAGATCCAAGCCTCTTAGTCAGGCGGGTCCCACCAATTAAATGCGTTTTGCTAAAAGGTCAAGATGATGTAGTTATGACGTGGCAACATGTGAACATGAGAATAGAAAACTAACCAACATCCACAATTTATTCACACGTGTGGCTCACCTTATGAAGTTAACGAAAACCATTTTGTAGAATTTCTTAGTGCGTGCATATCAATCATCACGCTAAAACCTGTCGGGGGCTTGCACAAAATCTTAGGATCTAGCCCTCCAGAATAAATAAAAATTATGGAATAATAATGCAATGAAAAACAATCAAAGCATAAACCACACACCACACAAGAGATTTTACATGGAAAACCCTCAAAAAGGTAAAAATCATGGGACCTCGTCCAGATCAACAATCCGCTATGAAGTAAAACGTTACAAACTTCTTCACTCACGCAGGAGTGGATAAACAATGAGAGAAACAAAGAAAACGGAAATATTTCACCGATTACGAGGACATAGAAGCGCTGAGATATAGATTGCACAGTAGATAACCTCCACGAGCATAATCTCCCTTCTATAAGCTTCCTCTCTCTCTTTTCCTCTTTCTCTCACTTTTGATAGCCCTAAACCCTTTAGCAAATCCCTTGTAAAGCTTTAGAAAACCCTCTTGTCATCCCTAGAAATCTCTGGGTACCTCCTATTTAAAGTTTTCGGAAACTACTTTCTGCATCTCAGTTGTGAAAGGACTTGCGACACGAAATCCGCACAAAATTGCGGAACGAATCTGCGTAACTACGACTGGTCGTAATGAACCTTCGGCCGGTTGAGAGCCACCCACGACCGGTCAAGCACCCCAGAGAAAAATAGCCCAAGTCGCTGGACTTTAAGTCGTGCCACGGCTCGATTCCTACGACTGGTCGAGACCAGCCTTCAATCAATTAAGCAGGGCTCACGACCGGTCGATGACGAGTCAAAAAAAATCCATCAAACCTCCCCCTTTTTGACCCAGGATGGATCCATCTTCTTCAAGCCAGCCAGGTTTCCATAAACCTCAAACTTGCCCTTGAGCAAAGCCTTGGTCATCATGTCTGACCCATTATCGTCCATGTGGACCTTCTCAAGCTGTAACACCTTCTGTTCCAAAGTATCTCTGATCCAGTGATACCGAATCTCTATGTGCTTTGACTTGGAATGCTGACTTAGATTTTTGCTCAAGTGTATAATATTCTTTCTATTGCAATAAACCACGTGCACCTCCTGCTTCAGGCTAAGTTCCTGTAAGAACCTCTTCATCCAAAGCATCTCTTTACATGCCTCTATGACTGTAATGTACTCGGCCTCTGTCGTCAACAATGCTACGACCTTCTGTAGCTTGCTCTGTCAAGAAACTGCTCCCCTTGCAAACGTGAACATGAACCCCGATGTAGACTTCCTAGAGTCTATGTCACCTGCCATATCTGTATCTATGTAGCCCTCTAACACAGTTTTTTTGTCACTATAGCATAGGCTCAACCTGGATGAGCCTGTTAGATACCGTAATATCCACTTAACCGCTGCCCAATGTTCTTTGCCAGGATTGACAAGATACCGGCTGACAACACCAACCGCATATGCTATGTCTGGGCGTGTACACACTATCAAACTTCCTACAACTGACGCGTAGGGTATCTTCTGCATCTCTTCCACCTCTGCCTTAGTCTTGGGACACTGCTTATCACTCAATTTGAAGTGACCATTTAGTGGAGTACTAATCGGCTTCGCTGCATTCATATTGAACCGCTCTAGGATTTTCTCAATATACCACTCTTATAACAGCCAGAGCTTCTTGCTGCTTCTGTCATGGGTTATCTCCATTTCTATGATCTGTTTAATCGGGCCCAAGTCTTTCATCGCAAAAGACTTGCTCAACTCTTGTTTAAACATGTTGATCTTCTTGATATCTTTTCCCATGATGAGCATGTCATCAACGTATAACAGCAGAACTAAGAAATCACCATCTGAAAACTTACGCGTGAACACACAGTAGTCCGACTCTGTTCTGTCATACCCATGTTTTAACATAAACGAGTCAAACTTCTTGTACCATTGTCGTGGAGCTTGTTTCAACCCATACAAGCTCTTCCTCAGCCTATACACCATATGCTCTTTACCCTTAACTTCGAACACCTTTAGTTGGTGCATGTAGATCTCTTCTTCCAGGTCACCATAGAGGAAGACAGTTTTAACATCTAACTGTTCTATCTCCAGATCCATGCTGGCCATCAACCCAAGCAACACCCATATGGATGTCATCTTCACCACTGGTGAGAATATCTCCTCGAAGTCTATGCCTTTCCTCTGACCAAACCTTTTCACCACAAGTCTGGCCTTATACCTCGTCTGTGAATTCTTCTGCTTAAACTTCTTTCTGAACACCCACTTGTTGCTCAAAGCTTTCTTGCCCTTAGGCAGTTTCACCATATCATAGGTGTGGTTCTTATGCAAAGATTTCATCTCCTCTTGCATAGCTTTCAACCACTCTCCCTTATGCTCGTCGGCTAGGGCTTCAGAATAATCTTCTAGCTCTCCCCCATCAGTCAGCATAATGTACTCATGTGGCGAGTACTTCTTGGACGGCTGTCTGTCCCTAGATGACCTCCTCACCTGTGGCTCAACAGGTGGATCAAGTGGGGGCTGCTCCCCTGCTCCCCCGTCATCAGGCACTATGGGAGGAATAACCGGATCCATATCATCTAACTCACCTGAACTAAGCTGGTTCTTCTTTGTTTTACCGATGTCTTCTATACAGTGATCTTCAAAGAAAATCGCATCTCTGCTTCTGACGAGCTTCCTCTTGGTCGGATCCCACAATCTGTAACTGAACTTTTCATCACCGCACCCCAAGAACACACACTGCCTGATCTTCATATCGAGCTTGGACCTCTCGTCCTTTGGTACGTGAACGGATGCCCTGCATCCAAACACCCTGAGATGACTGTACGATGGATCTTGTCTAGTCTACACCTTCTCAGGTACTTCTCCATTCAACGGGACTGATGGAGACCTGTTTATCAAATACATCACCGTATGTATTGCTTCTCCCCATAACGTCTTGGACAATTTCGCATGGGATAACATGCATCTGATTCTCTCTACAATGGTGTGATTCATTCGCTCAGTTATACCATTATGCTGGGGGGTCTTGGGAACCGTTTGTTCATGTTGTATACCCAGGGACTTGCAATACTTGTGAAAGTCGCCAATGTATTCACCACCATTGTCAGTGGGGATACACTTCAATGGTCTAACTCTCTCTCTCTCTCTCTCTCGACTATAGCATGAAACAATTTAAACACACGAAAGACCTCGTCCTTGGATTTCAAAGCATAAACTCAAACCCTCCTAAATGCATCATTTATAAAAGTAACAAAATAAAATGTCCCACCCAAGGTTTTTGTCCTCATAGGACCACAAACATCAGAATAAACCAAATCTAATGCATGCACTTTATTAACATGATAAACAAATTTAATAAATGAAACTGTATAATGTTTCACTGATAAACAATCAAGACAGGTTTTGAGAGGTGTACCTGTCACATCTGGAAGGAATCGCTTCCTCGCTAGTAGCTGAAGCCTTTTTTCACTCATGTGGCCTAGACGCTTGTGCCACATGTCAATAGTTAAATCTTCCACTGCGTTCAACCCACCCTTGCATATACTGACACTTGCCTTGTAAAGGGTGCAACACTTCTTTCCTCTGGCCACAATCAACGAACCCTTGATGAGCTTCAATCGCTCACCAGCAAACCGGCTTTCATAGCCATTATCATCCAACCTTCTCGTCGACATCAAGTTGAGGCGAAGGTCTGAGATATGCCTCACATCTCTGAGAACCAATGTGTAGCCCACATCGGTCTTCATACAAATATCACCGACTACCACAATTTTTGATACGCCAGAATTTTCCATCTTCACAGTCCCATAGTCACCTGACTTGTAGCTTGTAAAGAAGTTCTTGCGTGGAGTCGCATGAAAAGAAGCTTCCGAGTCTATCATCCAGTCGGTGTCCTGACTCGTAGCCGTGAGACATACATCATGATCTGTAGAAAGAATAACTATAACATCGTCATCTGAAGCGACTGCAGTGGAATTTGATTCATCTTCCTTCCCTTTTCCTTTCTTGTCGTTCTTCTTACCACGACATTCATGTTTATAGTGGTCATTCTTACCACAATTCTAGCAAAAACATCTTTTCTGTTACTCGACTTGTTTCTTGATTTATCTCGAGCCTTCCCACCCTTCCTGTTCTTTCCTCTCCCCCGTTCCTGTGTTATAAGGGCCTCTTGCTGAGTAGACCTTGAGACTTCCTCCTTGTCTCTTCATTGAAGAGATAGCTAATTACCTGTTCTATGGATATCTTTTCGTCTGGCGCGGAGTTACTTAGAGACACCACCAATGTCTCCCAACTGTCAGGCAATGAACTAAGCAAAAGTAAAACCTGCAATTCATCATCCAGGACCATCTTCATAGAGGAGAGTTGGTTCACTATATTGTTGACCTCATTCATGTGCTCAACCACGGAACCACCATCCTTGAACTTTAGATTCACAAGTCGTCTTATCAGAAAAATCTTATTACCGACTGTCTTCCTCTCATACAGCCCTTGTAATTTCAGCTATAGACTATCGGCTGAGGTTTCCGTAGACACATGGTGGAGTACTAAATCATCCAACCATTGTTTAATAAACCCCACCGCCTTCCGGTTCATCTTCTTCCAATCATCATCAGTCATATCCTTGAATTTTGTTGTATGCCTAAAATTAGAGAATATAGGTCCTTACAATAAAGCAAGTCCTCTATCTTAGCCTTCCATATGGTCCAGTTAGAACCATTGAGGCTGATCATCCTTGATGAGCCACCTTCCATAATTCAAAACCGATCCTACCCATTCAATGAACTTAGCTTTGATACTACTTTGTTGGGGGCCTTGTACAAAACCTTAGGATCTAGCCCTCTAGAACAAACCAGAATTATGGAATAATAATGCAATGAAAAACGATCAAAGCATAAACCACACACCACACAAGAGATTTTACATGGAAAACCCTCAAAGAGGTAAAAACCACGGGACCTCGTCCAGATCAACAATCCACTATGAAGTAGAACGTTACAAACTTCTTCACTCACGTAGGAGTAGATAAACAATGAAAGAAACAAAGAAAATGGAGAGATCTTACCGATTACGAGGACATAGAAGCGTGAGATATAGATTGCACAGTTGTAACCTCCATGAGCATAATCTCCCTTCTATAAGCTTCTTCTCTCTCTTTTCCTCTCTCTCTCACCTTTGATAGCCCTAAACTCTTTAGCAAATCCCTTGTAAATCTTTAGGAAACCCTCTTATCATCCCTAGAAAGCCCTAGGTATCTCCTATTTAAAGTTTTAGGAAACTCTTTTTCGCATCCTAGTTGTGAAAGGACTTGTGACACGAAATTCAGGCAAAATCGTGAAACGAATCTGCGTAACTACGACTGGTCGTGACGAACCTTCGACCAGTCGAGAGCCACCCACAACCGGAGCACCTCCCACGACCGGACGAGCACCCCGGAGAAAAATAGCCCAAGTCGTTAGACTTTGATTCATGCCACGGCTCGACTCCTACGACTAGTCGAGACCAGCCTTCTATCGGTCGAGCAGGGCTCATGACTGGTCGACGACAGGTCAAAAAAAAAACCCATCAAAACCATGAGGTCGAACTGTGTGGCCCCCCATGATGTGTGTCCAACATCAACATTGTGCATTTGATGGGTCCCCTTTAGGTTATGATATATCCCAAAAATCAACCTCATGCAAAGCTCAAGTAGGCCATATCATCTAAAACCATACCATGTGAAGACATGCCTAAAACATATAAAAGCACTTATTGGGACCACTTGAGTTTTGGATGCAGCCGAAACTTGGTCTAACCCCTCATCCAAGTGGGACACACACAATGGATGGGCTGGATTTGTGAATCATTTCTCGGTAAGCCCAATAAACAATCATGAATGTCTTAAGGGGAGGATAACCCCTCTCAACTATTGTATGTGGTGTGGCCCACCCAAGTCATGAATTGACTTGATTTTTAAGCCCATGACCCATCATAAAATGGTGCATCTGACTGATGGGGTAGATGTTGACACACATCATGGCGGGGCTCACACAACTTGACCTCATGGGAAGTTCCCGTGAGGAGGACCTCATATTACCATTTCATGTGGGCACCTATGCACATGTGTTATGAGCGTCTAATTCGAACGGTCCATGTGATGCGGAATCCCATGAAACCCCAGGGACAAATTTTCACCATGATCTAAAATTCTAGTGGTCCATAGAAAAGAGAAATGCAAATCAAAGAAGGAAACTATTTTCATTTTTCATGGCCCACATGAGGTGTTGTGCTTCACATGGACCGTTCAGATTTTGGAGTCACGTCACGTATGATAAGTTTTTAAAAAAGTCGCAGCTTCTTACTTGAGCACCCATGCACACTTGTCATGGGCATATAATCTAAACGGTCCACGTAATGTGGCACTCCCGTAAGCCTTACTAGCAAGCCATAGCAGAGAGAATTGTAAATCAAGACAGGAAACTGTTTCATTTTGCCATGACCCACCAAAGTTTTGTATCAGACTGATAATTGAGCTTGTGAGGTTTCAAGGGGTGCCACATAACATAGATACGTGTGCAAAGGTGGGCATCGGTACTCACGCAGGAATGAGCGCACGTGAGCATTCATATTTCTCTCTATATATATTATGGCCAAAATATGCAACATTTGCTTATCTATGCACGTCTAGTCTTTTATGTTTGGCTTTATTTCACAACTCCACATTCTGCCTATACTATTGCCAAGCGGATTGCTTGTGACCCCTTGCACATAGATATACCTGTTCCCGATTCTGCGTGGGGCCCACAGGAATGTCCTTTATAAATCCACTCCATCCATCTGTTTTGAAAGACCACACTAAGTGCGGAATATAAAAATTAGACAAATCCAAAACTCAGGTGGGCCACACAATAAAACAGTGGGAACAGACATGTCCACCATTGAAACCTTCCTAAAAATGACACGAGGATTATATATAATTCAAACTGCTCATAGGGTTATTACCACTTAGATAAACAGCAGGCTTCCCTGGAGATGATATGATGATTATATATCATCTGAACTCTTCACGGAGTTATTACCACTTAGATATATTGTAGGCACAAATACCTATCATGTGGCCAAACTTCCGTCTCCCAACGTTCAATCCCCACTGATTTGTGTGGTATGGCTCACATGAGTTTGTTTGTTTTATTTTTTTAATGAAAATTTTATTAAGAAGGAAAGAAAGAGAAGTAAGAAAAAAAGAACAAAAATGAAAAGTAAAGAAAATTACAATGCCAGACAATAAGGGCCTATTTGGCCAGTGGTATTAAGTTGTATTAAATGGGATTGCATTGCTAATCCCACTTTAGGGCCTGTTTGGCCGAGCAGGGTGGATGGGATTAGGTTGTATTAGGATGGATTGGAAGGAGCAATCCTGGGATTTGGCCAGGCATGCCAAACAGGCAGAAGTTGGATGTAGCAATCCCATGGGATTGCTAGCAATCCACTGACATCACCATCATTACCTTGAAATCCACCCAATCCCTCTTAATCCCATCTATTTTGCTTGGGACATGTTTAGTTAGATGTAGCAATCCGGGGATTGGCTGATGTAATCTCGGGATTGGCCAGGCGAGCCAAACATACTCGGTGGTGAATCCATTGGATATATAGCAATCCACTGACACAGCCATCATTACTAGCCATCCACCCTAATACAATCCAATCCCATGGGATGGGCCCGTCCAAACACGCCCTTAAAATTGAGAATGGCATGTTTGAAAGGAGTGTGAGATGGGATTAAAATTAACTTTATCAGCATTGGAAAATGAGCCTTATGTTGGAAAGTGTGAGATGGGATTACAGATCTCATGGATGATGAATTTTCCTTTATGCAAGTTCAACCCAAGTGTAATTTGAAAGTAAATTTTAGGATTTACTTTTTAATGCATATGTTCCAAACATGGTATTAGAAAACATGGGATACACCCAATCCGGGGACCATACCTTACATATGCATTTATTGTTACTTTTACAATTCCATCCACCTTAATCCCACCCAATGCAGTTGGCCAAATGAACCTTAAGACACACACCCCCACCTCAACGGGCAACCCAAAGCACAAAAAGTTCATGAAGCTACGACCCACATGTAGTGAAAGACCACGATATGACAGGAGTCTAAAAATCAGGCATGAGATTTGAAGCTGCCTGATTTTTACACTCCTGTACTATTCTGGTCTTTCACAACAGATGGATGGAGTGGATTTGTCAAGGACATTTTTGTGGGCCCCACACAGCCCTGGGCTTAGGAATATCTCCGTCCTACGGACACAGACAATCCACTTCCATACTATACATTCTATACCAGCAAACAACTCAAGATTGTTGCCAACAAATAAATAGTTTAAGTACCCAGTTTGGATGGTTTATATGGATCAAATAATACTTTAAGAAATATTCTATTATATCATAACATATTGTGCTAAAATAATGTCTGCAACACTAGTTTATATTATAAATTCCACATATGAATGACACAAGGCATTCTTTTATTAAGACAAGAATAAGAATATATTGTAGTATAATATCTTATTCTGAAAAAAATGTTTGTAACTCTTGTATTTTTATACATGAATAATGCATTTTATTTTAAAGTTTTAAATTTTTAATTCAAAATATAATCTCTCTCCTACTAAATTCTGTGGCCCCACCATTATTTATATATTTTACCCACTTCATTCATCCATTCTACGTATAATTCTAGGGCTTAATGCATATCCAAAGCTCAAACGGACCACACCATACAAAGTGGTGTAAATTGAATGTCTATAGTTGAAAATTTCTCAGGGTCAGAGAAGTTTTGAATCAAGCTGATATTTGTTTTTCTCATATATCCGTGTCTTTGATCTTATGAACAGGTTGGATGACAAATAAACATCACTGTGAACCCTAGGAAAGTTTCAACAGTGGAAATCATCATTCCCATTAATTAATGTGGTGTGGTCCACTTGAGCTTTGGATATACTTGAATTTTGGGCTCAACTCCTAAGATGAGCTGGAAAAACAGATGAACGGCCTGGATAAACAACATACATTCAAAGTGATCCCGAAAGAGTTTACTCGGTACGATAAAGCTTCATGGTACTGAGTAACTCAGTAGGCAATCCGATTTCCTCTTGACAGCGGTATCAATGACTCGACGTTTTTTAGTGTAATCAAACATACATAGTCCAATTAAGGATTAGAATAATCTAAATAGTCTGTCTTCTACCAGATTTGCCGTCTAAACTGAGGCGTAACATTTTCAATGGTTGAGATTTAGTTAAATTGTGCCGTGTACACCAACCACGCATCTGGGTGAATAGAATATTCAAGGACCCGTAGAGGAGCCGGCCTCCGTCCCGTAGAGGGGATCGGATTAGGTGTTACCCTTACCGTGGGGCCCACCTTTGATGATGTGTTGTAAGTCCATGCTGTCCATCCGTTTTTCCAGCGCATTTTAGTGAGTGGTCCAAAAAATTAAACAGATCCAAAGCTCAGGTAAACCACACCTGAGAAAAAAGTAGTGATTGAACGTCCACCATTAAAAACTTCCCAAGGCCCACTTTAAGCAGATACTTAATTTTTTTTCCATCCAACCTGTTGATAAGGTGAAAAATACCTAAATGAATAAAAAATATAAATATCAACTTGATCCAAAAATTTTGTGGCTTACAAAAAGCTTTAAATGGTTCTTCACCACGTTTTTCAGTGGTGTGGTCCAAATGAGATTTATATTTGCTCAAATTTTTGCATAACGACTAACATTAGCTGAAAAAAACTGATGGGTGGCATGGATTGACAGAAAATTCATTAATATGGCCCCACACGGTAAGGGTAACACCCACTAAGGTGTTATCCGGTAACACCTAATCCCCTCTCCTCGTTGATAGCAACTTGCCATCTAAAACAAGTCCTTGCAGAAGCTTACTAGGCCGGCTACTCCACGAGTCTTTGTAAAAGCTTATTCTACAAGGGTTGCTTGTGGGCCCACCGTCCTATCCAAAAGCGATGCCTTGGGCCAAGACCAACCCCAGGCCTGGCCTGTTGACAGCCCTATGTAATGGGCCGGGCTAAGGCCAGAAAAATCATAATTTTGCACACGGCAGCCGAGTTATTTGATAGTCTGGTAGATCATGATACCTGATATGCAGGCACTTGGAATGTTGTGCACATGACATGAGTTAGAGCCATTTAGACTTTGTAATCCGATAACGCTTGATCCAGCCCCAAAATTAGAATGACTGAACGATCCTGACCTTCCATGTGACTAACACTCGTCCACATGAGTCATGTGATGGCCTGATGGGTTTTGTTCATGAAAAATGCTTTAATACTCTGGCGGAGTGCGGTGGATGATCCGCAGGCAGTTAGAAACTAATCGGAAATTGCTTGCACGGAATACAAATAATTCAAAACAAACAATCCAAACGATGGGCACCACATTAGATGTATTATTCGTATTCGCCATTGAAATATTCGATTGCTAGACATTTATTGGAGGGTTAGGATTGAAAAACATCTACGGTCTTATTTCAATGAACATGTGTCCACGAATCAGAGGTTAGGATTATTCAACCAACCTGAATTTTATCCTGTAATTTAATGACAGTGATTTTCAAAATACAGAAAGTTTTTTTTTTTTTGTTAATATAAGCCAGTTGTAACATTTCTAAGTGCCTGCGTATCAAGTGTCATACTGCGTATGAGTATCAAAGAACTCCCCTTCGTTCGTATGCGTTTGAACGCACGTCGCTGTGTGGGGCCCACCTACACGAGTAAAATTATTTCCCGGACTGGCATTTGTCTGCTGAGACACGTTTCGTCGCAGCCATACGATTCGAGCTGTGCGGGGCCACCAGTGATGTCTATCTGTAATACATACCGTACATCTCTTGAGCCTCCTAATGCTATCCGTACATATCAAAAAATTGATATTGATCTGAACTCCGTTTAGACACACTACAGGGAGAAAGGCAAAATCAGTACTAAAACCTATATATTTAGATGGTTTTGGAACACCTACGTTTTCGAATGGTCTGTGTTTTGGTTTGTCCCGTCATCCCAGTGGGGCCCATATGACGAGTGGATTGGATGGGAAGATAAACACAAGGTGGCCCACATTTCATCAGGATGTTTTGATAGTAAGGTTCGACAATCGACACACCCAATCTCTTGCATCGATCCCTTTCCTATGGCCTACATGAGTTACCGATTCGGATAGATTGGGTAACGGTTAGATGTCCTCATGTTGGAAAATTATACAGAATAAAGTATTTCTGTAAAATATGGAAATCGAAAAGTTACGATGATCAAAACTAAGGACAGGCTGAAGCACGTCTGAAATGTTATCCTTAAAGCGTTATTTACCCCAACTCAAATGAATTGAGTATGCTAATAGGTTATAGGCAAATTGCTCCTAGGATATGACAAGCCTAGTGTGGGTCTGCGTTCAGCAAACACGAAGGCCCACCAAATGGAACTCTTATATACACTATCTGACAGAATTACAATATAGAAAAATCCCGAAAAGAGAAAAAAAGAAAAGAATTTTTCTTGTGATTTAGACTACTGCACTGGTCAGTACTTCAGCCACTGGTTCAGTTGAACCGTTTTAGACCACACCGTTGGTCTATTCTTCTAGTAAAGGTTTAACCATTACTGTTCTTGCTGGAACTACTGGAGTATTGGAGAGTAGTAGTAGGCTGTCTCAATTCGTATGGGTCTGCTGGAGTGGGTTTTGAGATTTTTTGGAAACCCATCCAGGCGCTCCTTTTATAAGCTATGGTGGCTGGGGGTTATGGTCCAGGGAAATAAATCCCATGACCATTTTCTAGCTGTTGGAGAAAACTAGTCGTTTTATGGCCGTTTTCCGACTGTTGTGCATGGGCCATTAAGCTATTGCATTTTAACTGTTGTGAAACAGCAGCTAGCCATTTTCTAGCTGTTTGGCTAGCCATGCAGCAGTTACAGTTGGACCCTACACTATGGCACAGCTTTTACAGATCTGCTGCAACAGCTCTATTTTCCATCTCTCTATATAATCAGAGGAACTCTCATTCAGTCCTCTAGATTTTTGTCCAACCAACCATCTGCCTTAGCCACTAGTCGCACCGCGACTCGCACACGTCTCGCGAAGGGAGCGACCTTCTGTGACACGATACGCAGTGTGAAGTGCAAAGTGAGCCACTAGCGCCTCTACAGCCACACTGCCTCACATGCCCACGCCCACGCCCTCGCACCGAGCCCGAGCCCGAGCGCGAGTGCGAGCGCGCGTGCGCGGGTGTTATACAAGGTCCATGGTCCATGGACTAGGTAGGTAAATATTATAATACTCCACTATTATCATTTAAACCATAGATTTTTCTCTTCCTTTTCCCATGTGGTACTATTCCCAAAAAACCCACAAAACGGTATTTTTTCAAACAAAATAATATATTATATATATTATTATTATTTATTAAAATATATTAAAAATTAATATTTTTTTAACAATCCCCCACTTGATTTTTAAAAATATATTTTTCTCGGTTAAACAATTCTGTCAGAATAACCAGCTTATATGCATAAAGAAAGATATCTTTCGATTTTAATCTTTCTTAGTGTAAGTATCTCAAAACTCTGTCCAAATGACTGGCAGCCGTAGCGTTGAACCAGTTATTCCTAGATAATAAAGTCAGAAAAACCACACACATATTCGCTATGTGTTTGTTAGAGTTCCCACAATATTGCTCAGCACATTTAATGGCCATGTGCTTATCCTAATTCATGAACGATCCCGAGAAAAAACTCCTTAACTCTCATGAGAGACGGCACCATATCTACGTTCATATAGGTGAAATCCTTCCAGTGTCTCCGTTACTATAAGACACTTGTCCTATAGACCGGATTTCATTAAGAGTTCTCAGACTCAACCCTCTTTCGTAACGCTCAGCACTTATCTATTATAGATGAGGTTTTATAATTTAGTGCTGAAAACTTTCCACATATCAGTGACTTGTTTTTACCCATTAAACTCAAATGTAGAGATTTTCTAACTTCAGGTTGGGTTACCATCACTGGTGGAACTTTGGTTGAAGAGTTTCAACCTCATCCTTCTTGATGTAGCCTTTACTATCTCGCTCGATAGAGGTTTAGTGAAAAGATCTGTCAGGTTGTTGCTTGATTTCACATAGGAAATAACAATGATTTCATCTTGAATCAATTGTCTGACATAATCATGTCGAAGATTTATATGTCTAGATTTACAATTATAAGTGCCGTTATATGCTCTAGCTAATGTAGCTTCACTATCACAATGTAGTGACACAGTCGATATAGGCTTTACACAGAAAGAAATTTCTAATAGAAGATCCCTTAGGTACTCAGCCTCTTTGCCTGTTGCGGCCAGGGCTATGAATTCAGACTTCATAGTCGAGTGCGTTATGCAGGTCTATTTCTTGGATCCCCAAGATATAGCTGCACCTCCTAAGGTGAATACCCACCCTGTAGTAGATTTGTTGTCCCGTGCACTCGATATCCAGCTCGCATCGGTATATCCTTCCAATACGGCGGGAAATTCTAAATAAAATAGTCCTAAGTCTTTGGTTGCTTTTAAGTAACCAAGGACTTTACTGATTGCATTCCAGTGTTCAGTACTGGGGTTACTAGTAAACCTACTAAGTTTACTCACAGCATATGCAATATCTGGTATAGTGCATTGCATAGCATATATAAGACTCCCTATAGCACTCGCATATTCTAATTGTGCAACAGTTCTTCCAGTATTTTCTTTTAGCTTGATACTTGGATCAAATGGGGTCTTTGCTTCTTTTATATTTAGATGGTTAAACCTGTTTAGTATCTTTTCAATATAATGAGATTGACACAAAGCATAATCCCCACAATGTTTTTTAACTTTGATACCTAAGATGGTATCAACTTGTCCAAAATCTTTCATTTTAAATACGAAAGGTAGAAACCTTTTTGTTTCAGTCACACTTTCCATTTTATTACTTATTATTAACATGTCATCAACATATAGACAAATAATAACGATACAACTACCATCTACTTTAGAATATATGCATTTGTCAGCTACATTATGCATGAAACCATAAGATAGTATTTTTGAATCAAACTTCTCATGTCGTTGTTTTGGTGCTTGTTTTAATCCATATAATGATTTGACTAATCTACATACTTTGTTTTCATTTCCTGGTAGAATGAACCCTTCAGGTTGTTCTATGTATATCTCCTCATTGAGGTCACCATTAAGGAAAGTGGTCTTTACATCCATTTGGTGGATGTGAAGATGATGTATGGAAGCTAGCGCAAATAATATCCTAATGGATGCTATCCTAACTACAGGAGAGTATGTGTCAAAATAATTTATCCATTCTTTTTGTCTAAAACCCTTAGCTACTAATCGAGCTTTAAAGGTTTGGATAGTCCCATCAATGTGATATTTCTTCGTAAATACCCACTTGCAACCTATGGGTCTAGAACCTAGAGGGAAGTTTACTAGTTCCCATGTTTAATTTGACAGTATGGATTCCATTTCATTGTTTATAGCTTCTTTCCAGAAAGCTAAGTCTTTAGAGGATATAGTCTCTTTATATGATTTAGGATCATCTTCTATAGTAATCACTATAGGTATTTGTCTTATAACATTTTCTCTATCTATTTCTACAAGATGGAAAATGATGCGTTGTGAGTCTATGTAGTCATCTCCTAGACTCTTCTCTATTCTTGTCCTTTGACTCCTACGAGGTTCAATAGGAGCTTCCACTATCTGTGGAGCTGTGCTATCTGGTTCTCTATTAGGAGTTTGGATTTCATTATCCTTTGACTCCAAGGATGGTGAGTTCTCAAAGAACTCAACGTCTCTTGATTCTATTATTGTATTAGATTCCATGTCTAGAAGTCTATAAGCTTTACTATTTTGTGCATACCCTACGAAGGCGCACTTAATAGCTCTTAGCCCTAACTTAGTTCTTTTTGGATCAGGGGTTCTGCGGTATGCAAGACACCCCCACACTTTAAGATATCCTAGGTTAGGTTTTCTACCTCTCTATGTTTCATATGGAGATATTTTATACTTTTTAGACGGTATTCTATTTAGAATATGGCATGCTGTAAGCAGTGCTCACCCCATAGACTTAGTGACAACTTTGCTCTTATCAGCATTGAGTTGACCATTTCTACTAATGTTCTATTCTTCCTTTCAGCTATTCCATTTTGTTGAGGTGTGTATGGCGCTGTACATTGATGTATCAGTTCATGTTCTTCACAGAAGCTATCGAATTCATTGGAGAAGTATTCTCCTCCTCTATCGCTACGGAGAATTTTTATCTTCTTATTTAGTTGATTCTCTACTTCTGCTTATATATTTTAAACATGTTCAACCTTCATCTTTGATCTTTAATAGGTACACATACACATATCTAGAGCAATCATCTATAAAGGTTATGAAGTACTGTTTACCTCCACGAGTAAGAATGCTGTTTAACTCACAGATTTCACTGTGCACAAGATCCAATACTTGAGACGACCTTTCAACACTTGGAAAAGGTTTCTTCGTCATTTTTGATCGTATGCACACTTCACATTTATCGGTTTCATTATCTGTGTATGAGATTAAACCATTTTTAGCCATGAACTTCAAGGTACTATACCCTATATGGGCTAGTCTATCATGCGACAGTTCAACGGATTCAACCATATACGCAGAAGTGCGACTTTCATTCAGAGAAAACTTAACCATTCCGTTACAAGCATATCCCTTTTCGACAAAATTTTTATTTTTAGACAGAATCAGTTTACCTGACTTGTACACCACCCTTATACCTGGTTTTCCCAGAAGATCCCCAGAAACTAAGTTTCGCCTCATGTCTGGGACGTGCAGTATATTAGTTAGAATCACTTTCTTCCCAGAGGTGAATATCAGTTCGACAGTTCCTTTGCCGACGACCTTCGATCGGACTTCATTACCCATTTGGACTTCTTGACCATCGGTCAATTCCTCATAGTTTTTGAAGGCTGATTTGTCGTAACACACATGTACTGTAACGGCAGTATCATACCACTATCCTGGAACTTTGCCTTGGATGGTATTCACCTCAGTGATCATGGCCACAATATCGCCTTCTTCTACTGCACTTGCTTCTTGTTTAAATTTGCAATATCGGCATACTCGAGCATAGTGCCCGGTTTTCCCACAGACATGGCATGGGCCTTTGAACTTTCTGTTCTTCTTTCGAGCGTTTTTCTTGAATTTTCCTTTATTGGGTTTCAGGGAATTGTCCTTCTCGGGATGTTTGTTACTAGAGTTCTCTACTGCATGTACTTTGGACGAGGTATTCGCATTATCATTCTTTTTATCGCGGTTACGGGATTCTTCCTCAATTCTGAGGTGTTTTTGGATTTGTTCCAGTGTGTAGTCCTCAGTTTTATGCAGCAACTTCTTTCTATAGTCTTTCCACATCGGTGGTAATTTGGCAATTATAGCCCCGACTTGGAATGATTCAGGAAGATCTATTTTGATGGCTTTGATTTTGTCTACTATTAGTTGCAGTTCTTGAATTTGGGATAGCAGCGGTTTGTTATCTACTATGTTGAAGTCAAAATACCTAGCGATGAGAAACTTGTTGGTACCTTCTTCTTCAGCCTTGTATTTGAACTCCAGAGCAGCCCAGATCTCCTTTGCTGATGACGTTTGTTGGTACAGATCGTACAAGCGGTCGGAGAGAGCATTCAGAATGTGTCCTCGACACAAGAGTTCGTCTTTGGCTCGTTTGGTGCGGCCTGTCACCTGTTCAGGTGTGTCGTCGTCTATTACTTCAGGTAGCGCTTGCAGATTTGGATCTAATATGTAGTAGATCTTCAGCGCCATTAGGAGAAATTTCAGCTTGTCTTACCATCTTGTAAAATTGGTTCCATCGAACCGATCAAGACGTATCAAGTCCTGATTCATCAGCTTGATGGATGAAATACTGTCGGCTTCCATTATCTAAATAACGCTTTAAGATTGTTGGAAAATTATACAGAATAAAGTATTTCTGTAAAATATGGAAACCGAAAAATTACGATGATCAAAACTAAGGACAGGCTAAAGCACGTCTGAAACGCTGTCCTTAAAGCGTTATTTACCCCTACTCAAATGAATTGAGTATGCTGATAGGTTACAGGCAAATTGCTCCTAGGATACGACAAGCCTGGTGTGGGTCTGCATTCGGCAAACACGAAGGCCCACTAAATGGAACTCTTATACACACTATCTGGCAGAATTACAATATAGAAAAATCTCAAAAAGAGAAAGAAAGAAAAGAATTTTTCTTGTGATTTAAACCACTACTAGACCACACTGTTGGTCTGTTCTTCTAGTAAAGGTTTAACCCTTACTGTCTTGCTGGAACTACTGGAGTATAGGAGAGTAGTAGTAAGCTGTCTCAGTTTGTATGGGTCTGCTGGAGTGGGTTTTTAGATTTTTTGGAAACCCATCCAGGCCCTCCTTTTATAGGCTATGCTGGCTGAGGGTTATGGTCCAGGGAAATAAATCCCATGACCGTTTTCTAGCTGTTGGAGAAAACTAGCCGTTTTATGGCCGTTTTCTGACTATTGTGCATGGGCCATTAAGCTGTTGCATTCTAACTGTTGTGAGACAGCAGCTAGCCGTTTTCTAGCTGTTGGGCTAGCCATGCAGCAGTTACAGCTGGACCCTGCACTAATGGCACAGCTGTTACAGATCTGCTGCAACAGCTCTATTTTCCAGCTCTCTATATAATCAGAGGAACTCTCATTCAGTCCTCTAGATTTTCGTCCAGCTAACCATCTGCCTTAGTTACTAGTCGCACCGTGACTTGCACACGTCTCACTCCGGTTCGCGAAGGGAGCGACCTTCTGCGACAAGATGCGCACGTGCAAAGTGTGCCACTAGCGCCTCTACAGCCAAACTGCCTCACATGTCCACGCCCTCGCACCGAGCCTGAGCCCGTGCCTAAGACCGAGACCGAGCGCGAGCGCGCGCGCAAGGTCCATAGTCCACGGACTAGGTAGGTAAATATTATAATACTCCACTATTATCATTTAAACCATAGATTTTTCTCTTCCCTTTCCCATGTGGGACTATTCCCAAAAAACCCACAAAACGGTGTTTTTTCAAACAAAATAATATATTATATATATTATTATTATTTATTAAAATATATTAAAAATTAATATTTTTTTAACACCTAACACATCATCGTAGCCTCCGCACAGTTCCTGTTCCAGTGTACGAGGATTGGTAGGGAGCAGATTAGGTGCGGCCCTTACCGTGGGGCCCACCTTGATGTATTTGTTCTCCATCTATGTTGTACATCTGTTTGCCTAAGTCATTTTAAGGCATAAGTCCAAAATTGAAGCAGATCCAAGTCCTAAGTGGGCCATACTATAGAAAAGAGTAGTGATTGAACATATGTTCATTAAAGACTTCGCGAGCCCCACAGGCATGTTTATTTGCTATCTAACTTGTTGATAAAGTCATATGAACTTGAAATGAAACAAATAAAAAATAAAATATATATCAGCTATTTGTTTTTTTTAATGGGTTAGCTTGTTAGAACGCACCCATGTCGGTACACACACTCCATGTTAGCCACCCCCGCCAGGGATTGATACCAAGACCTCAAGTATTGAAATGACGTATCTCTACTCAGTTTGCCTGAGCTATGGATCTGGGTGTGTGTGTGTGTGTGTGTGTGTGTGTGTATATATATATATATATATATATAGCTTAATCCAAAACTTTTTTGACCTACAAAAGGATTTTATTATCATCTATTATTTCCTAAGCTATTTTTCACCCGAGATTTGGATCCTTCAATTATCTAGACTCATGATATGACAAAACTGATGGATAGTATGAATGTAGAATGCATACATCGAGGTGTGGCCTAAGGTAAGGACCACACCTTCTCGGGTGAGGCCGAGGCCACACCTAATCCGCTCAGGGATTGATACTAACCCACCTGGATGCAGCAGATGAACACGATGTGGCAGAATTTGGGAGTGCACATTCTACTAAAATAATCTCTTGAATTAGAATCCTCTGTTTGATAGGAACAATGATTTCATGTTTTCTACATTGTGATTAGTTCACATCATTATTGATGATGTTTAGATCTTGACTCTTTTCCAACATGTCTCATGCATCACCATGTAACTCCTCTAAAGTTATATATATATATATATATATATATATATATATATATATATATATATATATATATATATATATATATATATATATATCCCTACTATGTGATGCGAAGGGACGCTGATTGGATACCGGTACTATCAACGTGACACACGAGTTCACTATAGGCTAAGGTTCCGAGGGGCTAACGACCGTGTGCACCGATATACCCTTACTCTTTATACATATTATTATATATGTCATTTTATGATATAAGCTTAAAAAAAAGATAGATAAGAAGCTCTAGTAAACCACAAATGGGAATTAAATTATTATTATAGAAAACATGATCTTTGTGTTTTACTTTTATTATAGCTATATGACCTCAAAGATGAGTTTGATGGAAAATAAATATTATCATGAACTTTAAGAAGGTTAGATTGGTAGGCATCATTATCAATGCTCCTTCACTAGATAGGGTTTATTTAAGCCTTGGCTCTCCTTTATTTTTGAGCTGATGCCCTAATATAGCAAAGTGGATGCTAAAACCCATATATCACATTAGGTACCTCAAGGCCTAGCGATCACCTTAGGATAGGCGTGGTAGTAGTACCCATTTCACCTAGCAGAGTTCTATGACGTGGGTGTTATGTCTACGTTGTCCAACTATTTTGCTTGATTATTTTAAGGCATGGGCTAAAAATTATTACTTTCTATTACGTATTTTAAGGTACGAATTTCCCGAACTACCTTTTTTCCTTTAGTACGGCCCACTTGAGTCTTGGTTCATGATCAATTTTGGTCACGTATTTTAAAATGAGCTCACAAAACTGATATACGGGATGGATTTCTCACAAACTATTACGATGGGCCCACGTGGGTTTCCAGCGCAGGAAGTTGAAAAGCTTTGGCAGGAAAACCGCGTCCACGCAATCGGCGTCCGAGAAGAAAGCCAGCTTAATCTGTCTGTCAGTTTGAGCGGTAAATGAGTGTTTGGCCAACTCGTGCAAGGACAGATTGAAGAGGTGATTCGCGGCACATCATAAGATCAGGTGCATACATCATGATTCGGGAAAATATACCGGCTCCAATATCTGTATTTTCAATCATCAGTGGGCCCAAAAAATCTTTTTAATTACGAAATGGACGGCACTGAAAATAAGACCGACTTTCTGTATGTAATCTATAGTCGTAACCTAAATGATAAATAAAAACAATAAAATTTACATTGTTTTTATCTACGCATGATTAATGGAAAGGATCATACAAATTCTGCATAATTAAAACGTATGACGCGATTCTCCTTTTAAATATCAACCCGCTTGAATATATGAAGAGTTTCATTCACCATGACTGCACGAGAAAAGCCTAAAAACGACTCAAAATCGGCCAAGAAAACTGCTCATGGTTTTTGTGATTTCCTCCTCATTTTTTCTTTCTTCTATTATTATAAATACCCACTTCTGGTAGTTGGGTTTTTCATTGAAACCGCTGAAACCCCAGAGAAGTAATTACAGATAACCCGTCATGTTTTGAATATTCATAATCCGCAACTTTTCGAATTTCTCAGTCCAAACCCATCCGAGATATTTGATTTTGCAATTTAGTTTTCGGAAAGAACCCCTAAAACATCAGAAAATTGACAAAAGAATCCCTGGGTTTGTTTTTCTTTCTTCACACCCTCCCAAGACCACTCCTTGGAGCTTCCTAAGCGTTTTTAAATGGCTGTCTTGCAAGAAGAGCTGGTGGTTTTGATAACTGGTTGCTCCCAGGGCGGTATTGGCAATGCCCTTGCCCGAGCCTTCGCTGCGGAGAAATGCGTCGTCGTTGCAACGAGCAGGTCTCTGAACTCAATGAAAGATCTTGAGTATGATTCTCGGATCTTCCTGCAAGAGCTTGATGTTCTATCGGAAGAAAGCATCGTAAAAGCTGTGAGAAATGTTCTAGAAAGATTCGGAAGAATCGATATTGTCGTGAACAATGCGGGGATCCAATGCGTCGGCCCGCTCGCAGAAATCCCAATGGCTTCTATCGAGCAGATATTCAGTACCAATGTCTATGGTAACTTTCTTTGCAATTCTCAATCTGTTTCTTGATTTGGGTTTCTCCCAAATGTTGAATTTTGTGGGACCCACATCGCTGTTTTGGTTGTGAGGCCATGAATTTCTAGTTTGAGTCGATTTCTGGTTAAAGTTATTTTGCAAGCTATATCTGATTTAGGGGTCATTTGGATGCCTGTAAATAGTTTTAAGTTGTAAATCATTCACAGCATGTCCTGTTTGTCTTTAAGCTGTAAATGATTTACATGTAAATGATTGTCTGTGTTTGGATAGCCTATAAATTTATATCCAGTAAATGGGGGGAATTGAGAGTAAATGGAGGTAAATGACATTTGAAGTGTTTTTGGATGGGAGTAAATGCATGGAAATGAAATGAATGGGAGTAAATGGATTTGCAAATGAAATCCTCTTCTACTAGAGAATATTTGGAAGTAAATGGGGTGAAATGCCTTTTTGAGCTCCTTGAGTCTCCTTAGGCATCAAGTTAGTTGGAAAGGTATGAGATAAACATTGCTAAGCAAATGAGGTTAGTTTGGAGTAGAAGTTTCCAATGGTAATGGATTAGATTCTGCTAGAATATTTTCTGTCGGGATAGATAAGAATGGGAAAGAACCTCTGAATGTGACAGTATTAGATTGTGTCTTTGATCTGTTAGGCTAGCAATGAGGACTAGGAATGCAACTTGGGTTCAGATCAGCTTGAACCCAACTAACCCAACCTCAGTTCAAGTCGAGATGGGTTGGGTTGTTAGGGTCCTCAAGTTGGGTTAGGGTTGGAAAACTCCAAACTGATTTGAAATTAGGTTGGGTTTGGGTTGAGCAAAGTTGGGTAGGGTTAGGTCCGGTTGGGAATAATCACGTGTATTTGGGTCAAATCGAATCGGGTTGGGTTAGTTTAGGGTTGAGCATGAATCTGGGTTGTGTTAGGGTTGGGTCCTCTTGAGGTCGGGTCAGGCTTCGGTTGGCACTCAACCTGAGCCAACCCACCCCAGTTGTACCCCTAATGAGGACTCTGGAAAGAAGGTTGGTACATGTCTTTTAGCTCCGTATACATTGTTTATTGTTTCTTCATATCAGAAGGTTATGACCCTTGTCAATTCTGCTATATAGTTGCATCTGAATGCACCCCATATCACACCAGAACAAACATTTAGCAGAATGGATAACCAGTGGCTCTGCTATTTCTTTTCGGTGTGCAGAAGTTCAGAACCGGATTACCTTAGGACAATATTTCTGCCTTTCCTACACTGCCTTGAATGCAACAGAAATGATTCTATAAAACAGTCTTCAAATTTGCTGATTTTCCGAAGCAAAGAAAAATCCACAAACTGGAATGAAGAGTTGATAGAATTGTCAAACACACAATTAGAGTTGGGAAAAAAAAACTGTCAAAAGCCAATTTGGCTCCTTCAGTAAGTACTCATATCGCTTGCATTTGTTGCTAGAGATGAACGGCTACCACATTTGTGTATACTGTGCTGCTCATCACTAACAGCTTTGTAGCTATGGTTTTAATATTCAACATCACAAAGGGAGGCCAAATATTTCATTTGCAGCTTGTGAGTCCATTGATTTTCTCTCTTTTTTTTTTTAACAGGTCCCATGAGGTTGATTCAAGCTGTAGTCCCACACATGGTGACCAGGCGAAAGGGTAAGATAGTAAATGTTGGCAGCACCGCAGCTTTGGCCCCTACCCCATGGGCAGGTGTTTACAGTGCATCTAAAGCTGCTCTGCATGCCTTGACTGACAGCTTGAGGTTCGTTTGTTGCCATGCACATCTTCTTCTTTTCTTCTTCTTCTTTTTCACCTCAAGTTACACGATAGATTCTTATAGAAGTGACATCAGATTTAGTTTTATTTTTTCTGGTTTTGGGTGTGTTTGTTGCACCAGATATCAATCAATCATGAAATTTTATGATTATCTTCCAGCATCTCTGCTATTATGACATGATATGCTTTGTTGCTTTTGCTTTGTTTGAGAATCCAAGGTGGTGGATGTGAAATTGAAGAGGCTTTGTGAATCCCCAACTCATGTATTGTAAGGTACTTTGTACATGCCAGTGCGAGTGCTGACATGGCACAGTGATCCAACATCCAAGCCATCCATGAGGTGGATACCACCATGTAGGTTCCCTTGCTGAAAATTCAGACCAGTCTTCTCATCAGGTGGGCCTCAATAAGAAAAACAAACGCACAGTTGAAAAAAAAAATGTGTGGCCAAATCCTTTTTAAGTTGCTTTATTAACATTATGGCCCACCTGCTGGGTAGTCCTGGTTTTTTATCACAGCATCTAAACAGCAGTTACCCGCCTGAGGGACAGCCTGGATGTGGCATCCTTGTGTCCCATCAGCAAATGGGCTGGCATGTAAAAGGGATGCCTTCAAGGTTTTCCAGTGCCTGTGATCTCACGAAGAATGTCTACATCTCCAAGTAATGTTATTCCCCTGTAAATCTTCAAAGACCACTGAGCTCTGCAAGGGGCACCGGCACACCTGTACTTGCTCACATGTGCCAACATGGCACCGTGTGAGATCCAGGCCATGAATTAGACTGATTGCACCTTGTACGCACTCTGCACCAAAAACCACAGCAATTGCCCCATCAGGTGCGCGACATATGCACAGAAAAATGAATCATAAAGAAATAGCCAAGGGCTCACATTCAACACAAGTATAAGGTCACTTAATGATCACACTTGCCTGATTTTTGGATCAGGGTGTATACAATCTAGAACCATTCTGTTGTATTCCCAGTTCCAGCACAGGTGCCAACAATATAGATGCATGGATTCCCTCAGTGACGAACAACTTTCACCCTCCAAAGGTAGGGATATGGTTTTTGAATGACCAACACTTGCATCACCCAACCAAATGCAATGCACTTTTGTTGCAGTGTGCTGAAAGTCCTAAACTTTGCAAACAATCCTCCCCAAAATTCAGTAATTTACTGAAGAGATGTACTCATATGCATCCTGATATATTGCAATGAGATACATCGGGACTTTGGCTGGTGGAATTGGGACTTTCTCAGTGGCACAAACTGTTTATTTGATAGGGCTCTCCCTGGATGGGGCAGCAGATTGAATATTTCAATCCATTGATTATATAAAGGCATAAAGGCAATAACAACCATGCATGTTCAAAGTGAAAGGGCCAAGTCATCATAGGGTTGAAATAATCTAACTGAAGAGCTTTTATTTATTGTCTTTCCACCATACAAAGTGAGATTCGTTTTATGAATAGTTTGGATCGTTGAAAGATGACCAGATTCAAAGGTTAAAGTCCCAATCTATCATACTGCAGCAATTTGTTTGGATGTTCTTACTCTATGCAAACTTCTTTTTGCAATCATCTTGTATGGCAGGCAAAAGTGTTTTTTTTTTCGGTACTGTTTTCTTTTCCCCCTTTTTATGCTGTCAAGTCTCCCTGTCTCTGCATAGGTTGGAACTGAGGAGCTTTGGCATTGATGTTATTAATGTCGCCCCTGGAGCAATTAAATCAAACTTGGGAAACAGTTCCTTAGCTGCCTACAGTCGGATGCCCGAATGGAAGCTGTACAAGCCATTTGAGGACGCCATACGTGCAAGGGCCGACTTATCCCAGGGCCCCAAATCTACACCGGCAGATGAATTTGCTAAGAGGACTGTAACTTGTGTCCTGACGAAAAACCCACCAGGATGGTTCTCATATGGCCATCTTTCAACAGTTCAAGGCATCCTTTACCACTTACCCCTTTTTATCAGAGATGAAATTTTCAGGAGAGTATTCAAATGTTAATAACTACATTCATCATGCCATTGCTTTAGGTTTGCATGCAACCACATTGATCTTTGGAAAAGATGCTTTTGATGCTGTTGTTCCAAGATAATGCCAGCTAAACGAAAATTTCAGTTATAGTTTGCCTTGCAACAGTGCTGGACGTGGCAGTACTTGTGATATTAAGGCCTTATTTGGGAGTTCTCTAGATGTTAGATATGTTTACCAACTTAAATTACAAAGTGTAATTTGCATATGCAACACAGCCACTTATTTTATCTATCATGTATCAAGTATGCCTTATTTGGGAACTCTAGATGTTAGATACGTATCCCAACTTAAATTACAAGAGTGTAATTTGCATATGTAACACAGCCACTTATTTTATCTATCATGTATCGAGTATGCCTCGGATTTCATACTCAAATGCAATAACGCATTGCAATAATACATACAATGCATATCCAATGAAAAATCACATTCCTTGAAGCTTCTTTTCTGGATTTTCTCCTCCGTATACCTTATAGCAACTGGAATCATTTATCTGGTGGACCACCACATGGAGCGCCATCTCATACCTACCCCAATTGGACTTAGTCACTGCATTAATGGGGCCTACAAATGAACAATTGAGTTGAGCAAAAATATAAAAATAAAGAAAGAAAACCATGGTCCGTGTTGGAAAAAGTTTGCACAACGTAGCTAATATTGGTACTAATTATCTTTTGGGTTTTGATCTGCCTCAATGGTTTCATATTGCCATAGACATCTGCAACATGTGAGAGCAATGCTGGACCTAAGAGGGCCTGCATTTCCAAAGAGACTTACAGGGGCCTCTTGATGGAAGGAGATGGACCATCCAAGTGGGCCACCGTTTCCCACGTCTAATCCATGCAGCCCGATTAAATGCATATTCATTACAGTACTCGAACGAAACCTACACTGGCAAATGACACTTTTGACATGGCACTTGGTTTTTTTTTTTTTTATCATTTTTAATCGTCCAATAAATGTCCACCAATCTGATAGCCCCATAGTCAAATAAGCATAATTTTTGGTTCATGATACATATAAACTAGATACCATAATTTAGACAGTTTAGCTTAAATTACTTAAATGTCACATGTGCAATTTACAAGTAATTGCCAATTGTATCATCCATCTCTGCCGGAGTATCAAAGTTCCCCCCCCCTTTTTTTTTTTTTTTTTTTTTTTTTTTTAGTTTTATTAGAAAAGGGCTGCTCCACAAAGATTGTGTTACAAAAAAACTTGAAACAAATAACCAGGATTGAAGCAAATACATTATCTTACACAAAAAAAAAAAAGAAAAAAAGAAAAAGGATCCATCTGGAAGAGTTTTTAGATTGGTCGGATTTTGAATGATCCACTTCACTCGGGTGGGCAGATCAATAAAGGTCATGGACCATTCAAACATCGATTGGTTAATCCAATTTGATTGGCATACATGGTCACCAATAACGGTTACACTATAATATACCTCTTCTTTTTACTATTTCCCGCTATGTAATTGGTACATCAACGTAGGAAAAAGTAGGCCCAAACCCCTTCAAGGGGGCCCCAGTCTTGGCATGCCTGTTCAGAATTGGCACGTGGGGATGCTCCACATATCACCTTGGACCAACTTTCTCCTACTGCAACCCAGCAAACCTCTTGCATAATAATTATAATCAGAAGTGCCCAATTTGCAAAACGCAATATCAGAATGCTGCCCAAAAATCAAAAAGTAGGCTACTGCTACTGACAAAACAAACCGTTACCTTGATTAGCAATATGCAGCCCCATGTAACCGAAACATGCACTTGGAATTTCAATATCATTGAGTTTGATGAGGGTGACCATAGAATGCCATGGTGGGTGGTTGAAGAGGCCGAAAACTGGGAGCAGCAGCAGGCTGCTGCTGGATGAGTGACATGGCCTGCTGCTGCGTAGTTAACTGTGTGGATTGTTGCAGAGTCCGCGACATGGGTTGCTGTGGAGGCAACATCGTGGACTGCTGCAATGCCATAGGCTGCTGAGTCAGCATTGCTGGTCTTGCCAAGTTCATAACATGTGCCGGAGGAAGCGGCGGAGGCGGCGGTGGCAGGGTGCTATACCCATATGGCATCCCAATCATCATCCCCCCAGATGGTTGCATGTACTGGTGTGAAGACGGTGTTGGAAGCAGTGTGTACTGAGGCTGGGAGGTGGAAGCTTGGGCCTGAATGGATGGTTGGTGCACGAACACTGTTGGATGCTGATGGGTAGCTGGAAGAGAGAGTGGTTGGGCGGTAATGAAAGTGGATGCATCTGGAATGGGCATTGAATTTTCAAGTTTTTGCCTCTTCTCGGATGGGAATTCGGTATTAGATGGGTTGGTGGATGCCATCAGACCCACATGCTTCGCTTCCTGCGCCGCAAAAGTGGAAAGAACGGATGTCATAATCTGCTGCGACGAGGTAGAAGCCGCCAGCTTGTCTGCAACCTCAGCTGCAATGGCTGCCGCCGTCTTTTTGAGTGTTTCCCCAGCCGATGCACCCTGATCGACTTGTGGGGTCCCACTGGAAGATGAAGGGTTGGCTCTGGTAATGCTGGTGTCGCCATTGAGCCGTCTCCGCATGTTGCTTGCTTCCTCTACTTGTGCCTGAGCTACCTGCCATAAAATGAAGAGCAAAAACTATTTTGTGATAATAGAAGGATACTTTTTTGAAACAACCGAGAATTCAAATAACCCTCTGTACTTTTGTCTCCCAAGAAAAAAAAATACTGAAGTTTTAAATCAAACTATTTGTGTTCATGAAAGCTCAACTACAGTTGTGTTTTGATTGATGAGCTCATCTACAGTTGTTTGCAGTGGATTTACGGAACCATTTCAGTTATGGGGCTGAGTACTGATGAAACCATTTCACTAATGGTGTCCTAATCTATTTTGAACTCGAGCTAGGGAAACTTAGAAATAGTTCTGCAGGTTTTGGAATTTGGATTGATACCTTATTCATGAATTTTGCAATTTTAAATTTCCTAATCACAAAGTGAGCTGTTAAGGCATTTGGAGAAGAGTCATTTAACCAGAGTTCATGAATTGGCCAATTAATAAGAATGTAAGATAGCACACAATCATAAAGTGAGAGATTGGGGAAACAGCACCCACATTGGGTGGGCACTCTTCATTCATATTTAATTTCTTCTTAAAATTCTTGCTGAAAAATGTTTATTTAGATTGGAGATATGCGTTAGTGGGATGAATCCCACAGACTGCACAAATTTTGGGCTGGTTTCGAGCTGTTCAAGAGTGCACCCAACTCAGGCTGGCATACTAATCTGATTCTTTTTCTTAAATTCCTTAGGGGGGAATTGTTTATTTAGATTAGATGTATGCATTAGTGGGATGAATCCCACGGATTTCACAAATTTTCGGGACATTTTCTGATGGTGCTGGTGGTAACCAGTGAGTGTTATTTATGAAAATTTTATTAGTTATTTGCATCCATGTTTGCATTTAAATATTGATCACCTTATCACAAAAATATACTGCATGTTGAGTCCTGCAACTTGTGGGTTGTCAGTCATTTTATAATATTATATATTGATATTAGAACATTGCATATCATACTATCATAAATACTACAAATCATAATAGATTAATATCATGAATTCCTAAATTTTAGAATAAGTATGCAGTACTTGGTTTTAAACAGGCAACCAGAAAGACAGCATTCTTACCAAAGAATGGCCCATTACACCATCAAATACATGTCCAAAACCATGCACACACGCACACACCATCCAAGTCTCATCCCAACGGACAGCATTCTTACCAAAGAATGGCCCATTAAACCATCAAATACACATCCAAAACCACATGCATGCATGCACACATCATCTAAGCCTCATCTCACCTGAGTCAGCTACATGAATCCTATTTTTCCATTCCACTCTATCACGGACCATATCCTCAACATAACGTGAGGCATGTAAGTGCATACATATATTTGTGCCTATGTACATATTCGTGATCCTACCATATTTTTTAAATCTACTGCTATTTAAAAAAATTTTAAAAAAATAAAAAAATAAAAAAAAATCAGTCCATATAGAGCCACATCAGCCAACAGGCTGGCCAATACGGGGTTGATGCCAATATTGAAAACCTTGGTCCAGATTGATCATTTAAAATTTTGTTTTTAACCATAAACAGTCTGGACCATTTGTTTTACTTGTAAAGGGTTGGATTGTAAGAGTTGTCCAATCAAAGTGATTCTCAATAAATGTGTGCAATACAAGAAGGGCCTCACATCATGGCCGGTCCAAATTGATTGTTGGACCATTTTCATTATATTTTATCTGAAATGTCCATCTTACTGTCCATCAATCAGATAATAACAACAATGAAGGCAACAAACTTGTAGCATGTAATGTTCAGATGCAAACCACCGTATAGTGGTGACCACATGAGTGACTTTGTTATGCATGTCTAAAAATATAGAGTGTTTAATGACCTGCATACGACGCCTAAATCCGTGGGTTCTCATGCTAAAAAGATGCTTGTTGAATGGGTTACCAATGTAATGGGCTTAAAAGAATTCGATTTTCTTTTTTTGGGTTCCTCATGTAGTTTTTTTGGCTGCTAGCTTAGCAGTCTTTTGTATGCTTTTCTTCTTTAATGCATTTTCTTTGTTGCTTTTAAAAAAAAAAAAATATTGCATGTGGTAAGGTACACAAGCTATTTCTTGGTACTGATTTATAATGAAGAGAAAGCTACCAGTGTGACAAATATCACTGAGATTTTGAAAATCTCACGATAATAACACACAGAATACAGTAAACTATATTGCCATGTCAGAAGATTTTAAAATATCACATTTTTTACCACGATAATATCACGATTTTATCACAAAAAAAATAGTAAAAACTTAATCAATTTGTCATATAAAGTTTATTTGCATTTTAGTCAGCAAAAGGATATGGTGTATTCTTCTCCTAGCAGTTCTGTGGGTTTTGTGACGCAGGAAAATTAACCACTTGCTTTAAAAGCTCTAACTGATAGAGCATAGTGAATTAACCCCTTTATCTCATAACCCGGGCCCCACATCCCATGGGTTAGGACCTCAGCCAAAACCCCCTCGTGGGCCCCACATCACATGGGTACCGCCTCACACGGGCTGCCCACCCCGAGTGTGCCCCTGCATCCCATAAGCCACACCACGCAAGCCTGGTGTGAAAATGCCCCAGCATTACCTTGTGGGCAAAAAGAAATAACCGCTGTGCATTACCTTGTGGGGGGAAAGAAATAACCACTGTTTTAGGAACACTGTTGTCTCTAAGGCTGGGGTCTTTTCTATGGTCTTAGTTTTCTTTAGAGATTGGGCTCCTTAATTGTGTTTCTTTTGGGATTTCTTGCCAACCTAGGGCTTGGCTTTGAATTTTTATTTTCCTTTTTGCTTCTTTCTTTCTTTCTTGTTTCTTTTCGGGAGTTTTCTTTCCTTGCTGTTTCTATTTTGCTTGCTAATAAAAATCTTTCCTTTCAAAAAAAAAAAAAATTTAATAAATATTTTTTTTCGGCGAGATTTTCCCGATAATATCTCAAGAAAAACCTCAATTGAAAAATCTCTCGAGAAATTTCTAGGCCAAGAAATTGACAAGAATGAGATCTATCACTAAGGAAGCTACTGGTATTATCAAGCTGGCAATCAGAAGGCATTGAATTCATCTTGACACTTCAGCCTTAGAAATTACCAAAGGGACAACCTACCACATCATGGCTTGGATGGTGGAGGCTGGTGGATGAGAAAGACTATTGCTTTTCACAAGAATTTAGAGGAATTTGAGCGAAGGAAAACACTGCCACTTAAAGAGTAGCAGACCACAGGTCGATGCCGGGCCATTGGTGTGTGTGTGTGTGTGTGTGAGAGAGAGAGAGAGAGAGAGAGAGAGAGAGAGAGAGAATAATCTCATCTTGTACGTGAGAGATGGAGAGAGATCCAACCGAATCTCATCTCGAATATAATGGAGAGAAACCCATCCAATGTGATCTCATCTTGAACATAATCAACTAGATTGCCATGTTTTCTCCCTCTCTAATGTGGTTCTGAGTTTTGTTGCAATGAATTAAACAGCTTTTCAAGCCAACATCTACGGAGATATATCAACCAATTGAAGAAGAATAATGCAATCCAAGCGCGCGTGCGCGCACACACACAGAGAGCACAAAATCGGCAAACGATTAAATTCTGCATGCAGAAGTGAAAGCAATCGAGCATATGTGGAATTAGCTCTATTTTGCACATACAAGATACATGGTCATCTTCAAATTTTATTGGGAATCTGAAAAGCAAAAGGCATACCTGCAATTGAGTTCGAACATTCTCCAGTTCAGATTCCTGAAGAACTTCACTAAGTGAGTATGCAGAACTCCATGCACTTCTATATTCAAAATGTGGATGATATCAAGCAGATCCTTATCTGCATATAACGCAATGACAATTTGAAACATGCATGAACAAAATTATGGTGATAAATTTATGAACTCAAACCTGCTCCTGTAGTGCTTCTTTCAACTGAGAAACCAGAGTGACCCTGGATTCTTCAATTGACTTGAGTCTCTCGATGCACTGTTTTAAAAGGTTTTCCTCCTCCTGTAGCTCCTCTGCCAAGGTTGTCCGTCGTGGGTCTCCCTCTGAAGAACATGCCAGGTGAACTTTACACAGTAAATCTCATCCTAGTTATGTGAAACATGCCACAGGCCTCAAAGAAATGTTTTTGTGAGGTAGTGAAAAGAAAGCAAGAATAATATTCAAATAAACTTAACCCTTTATTAATCTAGGAACAGGAAATTATAACAGGCAGTGAATAAAGATTTCCCAAAGGACCATAATAACAAAGCATCACTATTATGGTTGTCAAAATTCCTAATAGTAATATGGTTAACTTACTTCGAATACAGGCATTGTCAACATCTTTCTCCATCTTCCCCACACGGCGGACTGCAGCCTTGCATTTGTTCAAATCTGTCTCTTCATTGGGATATTCACTGAGCACGGAGTGAAATGAGGAGACTATCTTTTCTGCAGTGCCTCCAATAGCCAATTTCTGGTTTTGAAGTGATAATCACATTTTCCACAATTAATAACTGTTTTTTTTAATTAACAAAAGTGAGAATCACATAATGAGCTTTCTCAACATAATGAGTGTTCTCAACTTTGTTAAGTGAGAAAAATTAAATGTACAATACATCAAAGGCAAACATGCTTTAGATGGAAATGCTACTTGTAGTCAAATAAGACAGAAAAGAAAGGATGTAAGGCTGAGGATCTTACTATTTTTATAGAGCGTGAATCTCTTCTTAAAATTCTAATAGCACGTGAACGTTTTTTGTTCAGCTCCAAAGGAGGAGGAGGTTCATTTCCAAGCATTAAATTCTTAAGGCCCCTTGCACGAGAACCAAATACTCTTCTTTCTTCCCAGATATCAACCTATACATTATTAATGCAGGTTTGATATTAGTCAAACTCATTCCTTAGAACAATCCATGAAGCAGGCAGCTAGAAAGTAAAACTCATCTGCAGGTTAAAAAAAGTAGGCTCTTGGTTTTGTTATGATAATGCAAAATAAGTTATGTGAAGTGTTATCCCTTAATGTATAAATGTAACTGTATTATGATTTTGGATGGGCAATGATGAGATAATATTCCCATCTGGATAACTGATTTATGCATGGACAATTTTATTATTCAGGGATAATGCCCCTTGCACCACAGGCACTGTTTCAAAATATTGTCCAATAGAACTGAATATCATCTGAGTCATATCAGTTTGGGCCAAAACCGAAACTGGTCCAATACAGACCTCCTGTATAGCAGAATAGGGGCAACTTGGCCCCACCACGTCCTGAATCGGGATGAGTCACACAGACTCGGGAGTTGGGACGCGTCAGGACAATACAGATGAATCGAACATCCTGAATCGGGATGAGTTGAACAGACTCAGGACTTGGGATGAGTTGGGACAAGTTAGGACAATACGGACAATGAGATTTCTCCAATGCTTAAAATGTGGTTGGGTTTCAAAACCCATTTTCATCCCTTTTTTTCTTCATTTGAGAGAAATTGTGATTTAGACTCCATTGTCGACTGTTTTGAAGAAAACACATTGGATCTTCGGAATTGTGATCCAAAGTTTACGTGGTGTAATGGGGTTTTTTTTTTCTGAAAAAAGCATACTTTAATCTTTTATTAGTGTTTGGTGGTTGTTTTGAGCTTAAATAATTCTTCAAATTATAGATCCATAGGTTTGGACTTAGATCCATGGATCAATAATATTGATGGGTTTCAGCAAGAACACAATTGGTTTTGGCATTGATAACACTATCAGGCATCAGCTCAGCTGGACAGCAAAATATCAGTGCCATGGGTATACACTACGCAATTAAGTTTACTGAAGTCATCTAAATTTAGGATTCATATAACTATGTTAGCTTAAGTTGTCTACACTTCGAAAATTGCATGCTTCCAAGTTCCAATTTCTTGTGTTTACTAGGTTACTGATCAATTATTGTGGATCTATGCTTGCATTTTTTTTATAACTTCAAATGGTCAATTGGAAATGCATCTAAAAATCTCTCAATGTGTGTTAGATTTGTGTGAATATAGGGTTTTTGTGTGTTTTAATTATTTTTTCTATTTTTCTCAATTTCATCTCATTTTTTATTTTTCTCGCTTTTCCATTTTTTTTTTTCTAATTTTAAATTCTTTGTATTGTTTTGGCGAGTGGTCGGACACAAGGAAGAGTCTTATCACTGATACCAAAACAAGTCATCCTGTATTGGAATGAGTCACACTCTGAAACTGATAATTAAAACCATGCCACACATTAGCAAAAAAATTAAAATAATAATAATAAATAATAAATAAATAAATAAACTATTGAGAGGTCTCGCTTATAATTTTAACACTGTCCCTCTGATCAAAATTTGCACCACTCACGGCATTTCCTCTCGTGGTAGATGCTGAAACCATAAAGATCAGATCTGTTCCCACTCCTGAATTTGTTTATTCAGCCTTCAGCAAGGATTGATGCATTTCTGTGGATTTTTATTGCTTTAGTAACTTCTGGATTTTGATCAGCACAAATAATTTTTTTAAAAAAACAATGGAAAATAATATTATTTAAAAAAAAAAAAAAAAAACTATGGAAGTTTAAGTGGATAAGCTATTCACTTTTTAGAATCTAATGATAACTTTGCAAATACTCAAGGCCTCAAGAAACCAAGTGAGCAGGTTCTTTTCTTTTCTTTTCTTTTTTTTTTTCTTTTTTTGAAAGATGAACACTTTATTTAGGCATGAAGCCAAAAGGTTCAAAAAAAAGAGAGAGAAAGAAAGAAAAGAAAAAAAAAAAGACAGAGCACAGAACCAAAGACGAAACAAACAGAAGAAAAATAAAATGCAATCCACACACAAGCCCTGCCAAAAACCTCAGGGCACCCAATTAGACAGAAACTGAGTAAACCGACTAAAAAAACCAGCGCAGAACTACTCAGATTCCGAAAAGCCCTGATTCTCCTTGCAAGCCAGAGAGACCACACAACCGCCAAAAATGAAATCCTCCATCGGCGGACCCCAAAAGAGCCCCCTCCCCCATGCCAAGTCCCAAACAAGACATCGATCGAGCGGGTCCAAACCAAGTTTGACCTCACAATAGAGAAAGATGAAATTACCTTTAATCCATTAGATTATTACAAAAGAAAAATATATATATATATATATATATATATATATATATATATATTAAATATATATATATCTTGCAGAAATCAAATTCTGATTTTCCAAGTAAATATTGCAAATTGGGATGAATGTGAATAATTCCTTCATTGCAGAGATGAAAACTCAATAGTTAAGCAATTAAATAGATGGTAAATGTGCCAAATCCCCATCAATTCATCAATCCATATAATGGGTAAAGAAAATAAGGCACCACATACATTTTCAAGGACTACAAACAAAACACATTAAGGGAAAAAAAATTAATATCCAGTAACATGCAAGGAAATAGAATCAACTTAAGAGTGAAAAGAATCATAAATTGCCACCAATTATTGGTATATTTCCTTTAAAGACTAACAGTTAATGGATATGATAAACGATGAGGGCAGTAGAATCATCATATAGATGGAAAGAATCACACATTGCCACCAATTATTGCTATATTTTCTCTAAACATAAGTACAAATGGACACAATAAATCATGTTGGATGAACATGCCAATCTAATAAAAAAGTAAAAGGGGCTACCAATCTGGAAACCGTCTTCTTTCCACGATCATCACCATTCTCAGCAACATCCTTGAGTGCTGCAGGAAGAACCTTCCAGAACTCACTCACAAATTCAGTTCCTTTACGCTTGCTGTTCTGTAGGATGTCATTGGCAAGGTATAAAAATGGAACCTTCTGCTCCTTTTGTGAGCTATGGAATTGCTTATCCCATGTTTGAACAACGAGTTCAGCTTTCCGATGAAAAATACACCAGTGTGACAGCGCTGGACAAAAGTTAAGATGACATGCAGATTTTACACAGAAATGTTCGTTTACATAGTATCTGAACTTTCACATACACAACATTTCTTTCCTGTCAAAATGATTATGGTGGACTCGGTATTGTCATATCATATGCGATTGCATAATTGCTTATGCGATCACAATTGCCATTTTGGGAGCTCAGACTGCATATGCCATGGTGGCATATGCGGTTTTATAGCAGTTAGGCATTATGATCGCATGGAGGATTATGCCATCGCATGCATAAACCATGGTTGTGCGATTATGCCATCGCATACACTGTCTCAACTGTAAGATTTTGTGATAGGTGGCACTTTTTTTCTTCAATTTCTCTCCTTTTTTCCTATAAATGGGCACTCGCACCCCCATCTTCTGTACTCTAATGCTCTCTTACTCTCTTCCTGCTCTCTCAATCTAAGCATACAATCTCTCTCTTAAATGTTAAGACTCTCAACTCTTACTCTTTTCTCTTATAATCTCATTTAAGTTTCAAGAATCGAGACTCTTACTCTTTCTATATATCTTTTCTCTCACAATTTTGAGTATATGTATCATTTGAGTCCTTGCAATTTTGTTAGTTGACTTGTTATAGTCTAATAATCTAATCGATTTAATGTAACAAATATAACAAATATGAATATATTAATGAAATAGGTTTTAAAAAAAAATAAAATTCCAAACACTTAATTTTACATCATTTTCATATTTTTTTTTATCATTCTTTTCATTTTTCCTTTATTTTTCAGTATTTTTTCTAAACTTTTCAAACAAACAAAAAAAAAAAGTGTCCAGGGGCTGTGCAACTGCATATGCAATTATGCAATCACATACGCACACAAACCCCCTAGGTCGCTCAGGATGAATTGTGCCATTTGACAACATTGTGTGGACTGCACCATAAAGATCATCTAGGGTCCACTCATCAAGCTATCTACACTGTCACATAAAGGGATATCGGTCTGACGTAATGAAAACGTGTGGCAAACCTAATGAAAAGATTGGCCTAATTTTCACTGCAAGTGATCATTATAGTGTGGCCACCTTTTACAATGCTCGGATATTCCACATTTGTGCTACATTGGCAAAAGAAAGTGTTGCATGTGAAAGTTCGCACACAAATTCACATATAGGATCAACTGTAACTAGCTTGCTCATGTGTTAGGGAGTACATACAACAGAGAAAAGATGAAAAACAATTTACTCTGTAAAGATTCCAACAAATTTTTTAAAAAAAGGGCAAACTCTCACCAATGGGAGATTGAAATTTATAATATATATATATATATATATATATATATATATATATATATATATAAAAGGAGTAGATAACTCTGACTCTACAATTCAACAGATTGATCAAATGAGATGGGTGCTTGAGGGCATGTTTATGTAAATTGAATGAATTATGTTTCCTCGCGGAGAGAAAGTGATTCATTCATTTTGGTAGGCACCTTCCTGCAAAACCGAAATGAGCTCTGACATGCAAGTTTTGTCGGAACCTGGATTTCAGATTCAATTTATAAAACAGGCCCTAAAGGCTTTGTCAATATCTGAATAATGGAATGTTTTCCAAAGACATGTTTTTTAAGAGCTTTGGCAAACTGAAGCACATTCAAACCCTTGAAAACAAGATCCGACGTTTTAAGTCTAAACCAGTAAACTCACAAGTTGGTTTTCCACACTCTGACTAAAACACGGAATTCAAAATCACAACTCAACGATTACCATTGAAATTCATATAAAAAGGATCGACAAGATTGCTACGTAGCGAAAACCTAACAAGACAATAAAATCCACATCACTGAAAGGTATCTCATTTTTCCCATTTTCAGCTACCGCTCCAAGCATAAATAAGAACCGCAGTCAGGGAACTCTGAGACAACACAATTGGCCAGTACAAACACAAATTTCAAAATCTTACTCACCAAACAATGAAGAAACTGGAATCCAGCCTTTTAAATTTTATTATTTTTTTTAAAGGATACTTTCAATACATTGCTGAGTGCTGTTGAGCTTTGAAAGCTTGTCCGCCAATATCTTCTCATTGAAGACGCTATTCATCCCACGCGCCTCTTGCTCTCAAGAACTCTGCCGCTCTTCACTCTCACTTCCGCGGAAGAACCCTAGAACATTCCACTTTCCCGATAACAAAACAGATTTCAGTCCGTTTCCTGCGATCAGAAATCAAATGCATCAAAATGAAATAAACATCCGGATTCTCCAACCAGAGAAGCTAATTTAGATTTCAAGAGATCGGGATTGCGGGAAAAACAGATTTCCTTCCTGAAATAGCAGTCGAAGAGAAAGAAGATAATATATATATATATATATATATATATATATATATATATATATATATATATATATATATATATATATATAGCCTAAAATATACTAAATTTTACAAAGAGAAAAAACCCTAGAATATACAGAGATCAAAATCGAGAGATGAGGAAACCTGATTGTCAGCTGTGGCATTGCTGCAAGAGAAGAATTTTCGAAACCCTAGAACAGATAGAGAGGTTTTAAGGAGCGTTTTAGGGTTTCTGATTGCCGGATTTGCAAGAGAGAGACAGAAAGAGGGAGAGAGGCGTCCTGATTATCTCTAACGCGCGCGCAAGTGCGCAGTAATCGCGTCGGCTTCCCTGTTATATAAGGGGATGGATCCGGTGCACGTCGGGTACAACTTAAGCCGTTGAGGCGGTGGGAAGCGGGTTGCCTTGGCACTGCTCGTGGCACGACGTGGCCTAAGTTCTGAGTTCACCATGATGTATGTGTTTCATCCACTCCGTTCATCCGTTTTTCCAGATCATTTTAGATCATTAAGACAAAAATATGAATATCCAGAGATTAAGTGTACTACACCACGTAAATCAATGGAGATTGAATTCTACCGTTGAAAACTTATGGGGCTACAAAAGTTTAAAATCAAGCTTATATTTGTGTTTCCCTTCATCCATGTCTTTGTTTTTTACCTTATTTATAGGTTGGATGGGAAAATATATTTTTTTAAAAATCACGGTGGCCCCGAGAGGTTTTCAACGGTGGATTTCATTTCTCACTGTTTTGTATGGTGTGGTGAGCTTTAGACTTGCGTCATTTTCGGGCTCACACTCTAAAATAAACTGAAAAAACAGATGCATGCCGTGGATAAAACATATACGTTGCCGTGGGGGCATACAGAGCTTGGGCCAGGCCGTGCCAGAGGGATATCCGTCTTGCCGGTGCCACAGGCAATCCGATTCCGGGGCGGTTGGGTATGAGAGCGGGAACGTGGATTAGGTGCGACGCTGGATCGAGCAAGGTTGGCTAGGCTGTAACCGTGGGGCCCACCTTGATGTATTTGTTGCATATCCACACTGTCTATCTATTTTTTTTATCTTATTTTAGGGCATGATCCCAAAATGAAAGAAGATGCAAACTCCAGTGGATCACACCAAGCAGGTATTAGTCCTTGAACGCCCATCATTAAATACTTCCTAAGTCCATCATGATGTTTATTTGATATTGGACCAATGAAAAGCTTGCACAAACATAAATGAAGGGAAAACATAAACAACAGTTTCACGTAAAAATTTGGTGGCACTTACGAAGTTTTCAATGGCCCAAGCCCTACTATAAGTTAACTAAACGGTGGCATTTGCTTCATTTTTTCCAACGTCTTAAAACGAGTTGCCAAAACTTTGATGGACCTGATGGATACATAACACTAGACCCACGGTAAAGGCTACACTCACCTGGCTGGATCCCGATTGCACCTAATCAGCTTCTGGAAGCAGATTGGGTGAGGTGGGAAACAACGGGTTCAATAAGGCCCTCGGGCGGCAAGATTTGATTGAGCCACATCAATTATAAAAATTAGCTATGTAAATCATGTTTGAAAGTAGCTGGTGAAACATATACTCCTGACTGACATTACATGAGCTAAACCAATGAAATCTCACCACATCAGGGCCTCACTGAACTTAGCATTTCTCAGCTTGGGCTTAGCGCCACACATTTTAGGGCTTGGCCCTAAACTTGACACCTTAGCTGGGCCAGGCCTGAAATCTAGGGTGGGTGTACGGGTTAAGTTAGGTTAGGATGAATGATTTGGCTAAGCACACTTGCCTGGTCTAGTAATAAGTGGGCTACCTTTGTATGAAAAGAATGGAGACTTGTGAGCAGCCCCCACTCAAACATGCATGTGTTGCATAAAGATGTTGGGCCTTGTTGTATGATGGAATTCATTGTTGCGAATTTAAGACCCAGTAGCTTGGACCAACTCATCGTGTCTTGAGTTGAGTAGTAAATCAGGGTAGTTGGGGTTGAATTGGCATGACTCACCTCACTCAGGGTGATTCATCGGGGTGAAGTCGGCCGAGTCAGAGTTAACTCTAGACAAGCCGTATGGAATTCATTTGAGTCTTAAAACCATGTTGATTGATTGGGGAGAATGCCTTTAAAAAGTTTCTTCAAGTAAACTATTTTAAAACCTTTAATAAATTAAGGTTTTTTTTTTTTGCTTCGCCCTGGCTCTATACATGGCCTTCTCAGCATGATACAGGCTAGGGCTAGGCCAGGCCAGAGGTTGGGACCAAGATTCAGTAGTGACCCTCCACAACTGAGTTAAGGAGGCATTTGGATAGTTAGTTGCTTGAGATAAGTCAAATAAGTAACTTATCTTAGTTAGGAAAAGGTCCTATGCGACGAAACTCATGGGAACTTCTCATGAGGTCTGAGTTGTGTGGGCCCACCGTGATGCATGTCGAGCATCTACCCCATCAGTCAGATGCACCATTCCATGGTGGGCCTAGATCTTAAAAATCAAGTGAATCCCTGACATGCGTGAGCCACACCACATACAAAAATTGAGAGGGGTTACCCTCCATTAAAACATTCCTAATCATTTTTTGGCCCCACCTATATGGTTTTCACAAATTCAGACCATCCATTATGTGCGTCCCACTTGGATGAGGGGTCATACCAAGTTTAAAACGCATCCAAATTTTAGGTGGGCCCCGCCAAGTGCTTTTATATGTTTTAGGCATGTCTTCACATGATTTTAGATGGTATGGCCCACCTGAGTTCCGTCTACTACTGATTTTTGGCATATCCCATAATTTAAAGGGGACCCATCAAATGCACGGTGTTGATGTTCAACACACATCACGACGGGGCCCACACAGTTTGACCTCATGGGAAGTTCCCACGAGCTCGACTGCATAGAACCTTTTCCCATCTTAGTTTATACTCATTAAAAAGTTAAATATATTTGACAAGCAACATACTCATCAACTCATCTGATGCCTCTCTTCAGCAATTTATGAAAAGTAAAAAAGCTTTAAAAATTAACTGATCATGTACTTTTAATATAAAAGTTACTTATAACTAATCACAAACCAAACTTATATGAAATAAGTCACTTATCCACTGTCCTAAGTAGAAAAAGTAACTTATTTGGTGGTATCCACACGAGCCCTAAGTAACTTTAAGTAAAAAAATAAAAAATACTTATAATTTATTATAAACCAAACTTACTTATCTCAAATAAGTTATCTACTGTTGTAAGTAGAAAAAAGTAACTTATTTGGTGGTATCCAAACAGGACTTAAGCGGCATCACCTTTCCCACTTTCTTAGTCCAAATCAAAAGTGGCCTCTTTTCTGCTCAATGTTAATTCGGGTGGTGCACATCTCCTGCGTTGCTGAAAGTGGTTATTCAAAGGGACCCTCACACATTGCACCTGCAGTTTTTAACTACATGTGTCAGCTTTATCTTAGATGAGATTGTTAGAGATGTTTGATTGTTTCTTGATTCATGGGTCTTTTGCAGCATGAGTTGCATTATACAAACTAGCATGATGATCCATGTACCCCCTCCATGTATGGATGCTTCTGGAAGAGTGGAATAAAGAAAAGTTTTTCCGCATGTCAATGGATTATTAAAGGTGGTGATGGAAGGTGTGGAGATGACCCTGCAAGTAGTGAGCTTTGTTGCTTGGAAAACAGGAAAATGAAGGCGAGGTCCTCTTTTCATACCGTTAATGGCTGCAGTAACTGTGATAACTTTCATGTGTTTAGATGGTCTTGCAGAATCTAGGCAGGCTTCTGCACCACTGCTCCAAGACCAAGGCTATCAGACAGCTGCTCACTCCATGCCGTTATCGTCAAGATGGGCCTGCAATCTGATATCTACCTCTCTAACCATGTTCTCGACATGTATGCCAAGTGCGGCTATATCAGCAATGCACGTTATCTCAATGACGATATGATTGAAAGAAACCTCGTCTCATGGTCTGCCATGATCTCCGGTTATGATCAGGCTGGTGACCGTTCAAAGGCTCTTGACCTGTTTTCTCGGGTGCAAATTCAATCCAATGAATACATCTATGCCAGCATCATCAGTGCCTGTGCCAGCAGCTTTTCAGAAATAGCAGAGGCTAATTTCCAGAAGCTAAGCATCCCCACCAATAATGGAAATAGTTCCGCTTAACGAGGCTAATTCCATCAATGAATGTCAAAACTGCGAGTTAAAAAAAAATGAAATAAAATCCTACCAGAGATACTGATATGGACAATCAACATTTTTCTTAAAAAAAAAAATTTGAGAAACCAACAAAAATGAACAGCTTGAGAAAATAAAGGTTGACATTCATTGATAAAAAAAACTGAAACAATGCACTCTAAGGCCATGCAGCACAATCCAGGTCATCTTCTTGCAACTACACTGCTAAAGATTACACTGCTCAAAACTCAAACGCAGGACTCATATTGTGATTTTTAGAGGTCTTTTTTTTTTTCATTTGTTTGAGGTGTTATTTTCAAATAAGAAACTGTGGATAGCTATTTACAAACACAGTTTTATGAGGATTCATAGGTACCTTCTTGACAAAAGAAAGGCCCACATAGCACGAAGCAAAAAAAAAAACCATTATATTGTCCTATAAACACGGGCTATCCCTAAAGTAATTTATGACATTTCAATTACTTAAAATTTTATAGTTGAGCCTACCTAAAATAATAATTAGAATGGATGAATGGCATGGATATAACACACAAATCATGGTGGGGCCCACATAGCACCATCATCAGTAGATTACGGGCAGCTGACGTGTTATGTGGGCCCACTATAATGTATTTGTTTCATCCGCACCATCTATCTCTTATTCCAGATCATTTTAAGTAATCAGCCCAAATACAAGGTACATAAAAATATCGGGTGTACCACATCATTGGAAACAATGTTGATTGAACACCCACCATTAAAAACTTTTGGTGGGCCACCAATATTTTCGATCAAACTGGTATTTGTTTTGTTCCCTTCATACAGGTCTTTATGACATAATCAACAGCTTAGATGTGAAACAAACATTATAGCGGGTCTAGGAGTTTTTTAATGGTGGACTTTCAATCATTATTGTTTTCGGTGGTGTGGTCCACCTGAGATTTAGATATCCTTCATTTTTGGTATCAAGCCCAAAAACGATCCAAAAGAATGGATGGACGGCATGGATAAAACAAATATAATATGGTGGGCCTCACAGATCATCATACATTATCCACGCCTCCTCACCAAGATGCGTCCGTCAACGCAGAAAAAAAAAAAGAAAAAAGAAAAGAGGAAGGAAAAACGCACTAGAAAGAGAGAAAAGAGGTTTCCAACCTTGCTGAAGCTCGATGGGAGAGGGAGAAGTAGAATGAGAGAGGGAGAAGGAGACTTTGAGAGAGGGAAACGGAGGCTGGGAGAGGGATATCTATTTATATAGCAATGGCCACCAACCTTCTTCAATACACAGCTGCGATTCTCCCCAATGGCAGCCTCGTAGGCCTCATTGCGCCCGCATGTAGCCTGATAGACTTCAATGGCCGCTTGTAGCGTCGCCTTCAATGGATTATTAAAGGTGGTGATGGAAGTTGTGAAGACGACCCTGCAGGTAGTGGGCTTTGATGCTTGGAAAACAGGAAAATGAAGGTGAGGTCCTCTTTTCATACCGTTAATGGCTGCAGTAACTGTGATAACTTTCATGTGCTGAGATGGTCGTGCAGAATCTAGGCAGGCTTCTGCATCACTGCTCCAAGACCAAGGCTATCAGACACGGCTGCTCCCTCCATGCCGTTATCGTCAAGATGGGCCTGCAATCTGATATCTACCTCTCTAACCATGTTCTCAACATGTATGCCAAGTGCGGCTATATCAGCAATGCACGCTATCTTTTTGACGATATGACTGAAAGAAACCTCGTCTCATGGTCTGCCATGATCTCCGGTTATGATCAGGCTGGTGAGCCTTCAAAGGCTCTTGACCTGTTTTCTCGGATGCAAATTCAATCCAATGAATACATCTATGCCAGCATCGTCAGTGCCTGTGCCAGCCTTTCGGCCTTGTACCAGGGCAAACAGGTTCATGCCCAATCACTGAAATCTGGCTATGAATCCATTTCTTTCGTTTCCAACTCACTTATGTCAATGTACATGAACTGTGGTCTCTGTGCCGATGCCTTCTCCATCTTTAGCACTACACCCGAACCGAAATCCGTCGCTTATAATGCAATGATTGCAGGATTTGGAGAGAACATGCAATTAGAAAGAGGTATGGAGCTGTTCAGACTCATGCACCAACAAGGTGTCCTTCCAGATCGGTTTACTTTCATGGGTGTGTTGGGGATTTGTGCCAGCATGGAAGATTTGCGGTTAGGGATAGAAATCCATTGCCAAGCTATCAAGTATGGGCTCCACACAACCCCCTCTATTGGCAACATGGTTTTAACCATGTACTCAAAGTGCAATTCGATCGAAGAAGCAGAGAAAGCATTCAAATCAATTGAAGAGAAAGATGTCATTTCATGGAATACCCTTATAGCTGCTTGTTCTCATAGTGCCGATCATGCCAAGGCTTTGAGAGTTTTTGGAGAAATGGGAAGAGCTGTTGGTGTAAGACCTGATGATTTCACTCTCGCTAGTGCATTGTCTGCCTGTGCAGGTCTTGCTTCAATACGCTATGGTGGTCAGATTCACTGTCATCTAATGCGAACTACATTCGACTTGGATGTTGGCGTTGGTAATGCACTTGTGAACATGTATGCCAAATGCGGTTGCATTGGATATGCAATTTCTGTATTTGAACGCATGCATGACCGGAATCTTGTCTCGTGGAACACAATCATAGCTGGGTTTGGGAATCATGGCCATGGGAGGAGAGCTGTTGAAATGTTTGAGAAAATGAAGGCATTGGGGATTAAGCCAGATTCCGTTACATTCATTGGACTTCTAGCAGCATGCAATCACTCAGGGCTAGTGGACGAGGGCCTTGCTTATTTTGATTGTATGAAAGATATTTATGGAATTACCCCCAAGGTTGAGCATTTCTCTTGCTTGATTGATCTGTTGGGGCGAGCTGGGTGTTTGGAGGAGGCTGAAGTGTATGTGCAGACCTTTCCTTTTGAAGGCGATTTGGTCATTTGGGGGAGCTTGCTTTCTGCATGCCGGCTGCATAGAGATGTGGTGGTTGGGGAACGGGTGGCTCGGAGACTTTTGGAGCTTCAGCCAGAGACAAGTTCACCTTATGTTCTGTTATCGAACTTGTATGCTTTGGATGGGAAGTGGGATGGTGTTGCAGAGGCAAGGAAGATGCTGAAGGGTAGTGGCGTGAAGAAGGAGCCCGGGCATAGCCTGATTGAAGTGCAGGGAATGGTGGAGAAGTTTACAGTTGGAGATTTTTCACATTCAAAGATTGTGGATATCAGAGAAGTGCTGGGAAGTTTGAGTTGGGCAGTTAAAGAGATTTCTGTATAATCTGGGTCCTATTGTTTGAGGATGCTGTTGGAGTTTTGGACAATGCTTTCCCGCCCACTGAAGAAAAGGAATCCAAATGTGTCTCATGTCAGATCAGAAATGCATGTGATCTGTGTTTGGGTTCATGCCACTGCCAAAAATGCCATGGAGTAGGATGCCATCTCTTCTGCTGAAATATCTTCCTAAATCCTAAAAGCTATGCAAGTTGGATGTCGTTAACTTAATGGGAAGTGGATTGGATGCTGTACCACACACTACCGATCTGGCTGGTGTTTTGACGTCAGTTTTGTGGGTCCTATCATGAGGTATGTGTTATATCCAAACCATCCTTCCATTTGGCAAGCTCGTTGTAAGGCTTGAGCCGAAAAATAAGAGAGATCCAAAGATCAAGTGGACCACACTGCAAAAGGTAGTGGGGGATTGAACGTCTACCATTAAACCCTTTTGGGGGTCATAGAAGTTTTGGATCAATATGATATTTGTTTTTACTCTCCATCCAGGTGTGTGTGACCTTATGAACAGATTGGATGGAAAATAAACATTATCATGGGCTTACGATCCTCGAGAATCATTGTCCTTGCTATTTGTGGTCTGGTCCACTTGAGCTTTGGATATGACTCATTTTTAGGCTCATGATCTAAAACGTAACTTTAATCTCCTTTAAACCGTTTGTACAACTCGGAGCCACCAGCTGGATTGGTGGTGTGTGGTACACCAGCCAATCTGCTTCCCCCTCAATGGCGTCTGCTCTTGGTATCTCTGTCAAAATTGCAGAAAATGGTTTACAGAAATCTCCACAGATTGAATAAATAGGATTATTGAGCTATTCAACTTTTCAACTTTTACCCGATCCAAAACTCTGGTGGCCGTGGCAAACGCAAACAATTTCCTCTTTTGATTTCTCTCTCTCTCTCTCTCTCTCTCTCTCTCTCTCTCTCTCAGCCCACTAGAGTTTTGGATCAGGGTGAAATTTGGGCCCCTGGGGTTTCATGGGGCGCTGCATCACGTGTACCGTTCAGATTTTAGCCTCACATCACATGAGATGAGTTCTCAAGAAGTTCTCACAAGCTCTCACGAGAACTGGTGCATAGGAGAGGATGACTCTCTCTCTCTCTATATATGTGTGGCGACAGGCGTCCCTGCCTTATTTTGAAGCGAGACTAATAGTTGCAGATACAAGCAATCACATGCAAACCATGTGCATCATGTAATCCTGGGCAGGGGAATCAAACTTGTGCCTGTGGGAAGCAAACCCACCGAAACCCCGTGGGGTGCAAACCCAGACACTAAACATTAGAAATTTGGGACTCATTTTTTAAAACCTGTCCAATGAAATCCACTCCGTGGATTTTGTCTATAGTTGATAAGAAACCAGTTCCGTCACTGTTTTTCTGATTTTTTTACCTTCGAGTTAAAAAGATAGATGGGAGTTCGGTTGAGTTTTTCTCAATAGTCTGCAATTGACATTGCATTTTTTGTATTTAACGATTTTTCTTTTGAACTTTTAGATAGGGCTATCAATTGGCCATGCCTAAGGTTGCTTCAGCCTAAATTTTGTACTGTTTGGGCCTATGCATGTCTTGCTGGCCCTATTAAAAAACTCGAGGCTCATTGAATGCCCTAGTCTTAGGCAAAGTCTTTAGGAATGAACTTAAAAAAATTGGAGTTAAGGGTTTTCAGATTATTTGAACCCCAAGCTATAGAGCTTCTGACAGTATCAGACGGAATGGGGAAGGCAACAGCTTCTGACAGTATCAGATGGAATGGGGAAGGCATAAGCCTTATGAGTGGTTAAAGAAGGTTAGTATCTATTGGTAACACTGCATTGGCCAGAAAACACTTTGGATTGCACAACTGAAGTCAGGATTTTTTGAGGGTCCAGTTGTTGAAACGTCCTAGAAACATGGATTAGCAAAAACCAAAATCTGGACCAGCTGGTCAGACTTTTTTTATATATATATAGTTAGCTTGTTAGTACATCCACTGTCAGTTCACACTTCACCGTTAGCCACCCCCATTAGGGAATCAATACCAAGACCTCAGTGTTGAAACCAGGTATCTTTCACTCAGTCTACCACTTGGGCTATGGATCAGGGTGTAGCTGGTCATATCTGTTTGGGCTGAAACTAATGCCACATCAGGGCCAAGGTATTTATTGGAGATTCTTGAGGACCACAAGTGCGCAGTTAAGAAAACTGTCCAAACAGCAGTCAACACTAACATTCAGTGGGGGATCTAATGGCTGTAATTTCCAGCAGGTGGCCTAGTCACCGTATGGAACAAATGAACACTCTCAGAGTTGTGCATGTGTTCCAAGTAGAAGAGATTTGAGTGCATGATATTTCTAATATTAGGGGCGTTGTTCTAGTTTCTTGCTACTCTTCTAAGCGCTTTTGTTGTGAAGTCGTTCAAATCAGGTCGTGTATCTCCATTCATAGCTTCTTGGTAGAAGATCCAACCAATGCATCAGATTTTTAACTGACCAGGCCTAGCAATAAAACCTATCCACTTATCAGTGATCACTGCTTTTGCACGCATATCCACCTAATGTGTTTAATGGACTGATTTGTGAACAGTTCACCTATACGTGGAGCCCACTTGGAACATTTCTTAAGATCTTAGACTCCTACATTTCCACCAGAATGTGCACTTACTCAACTGAAATGGATGGTAAGTTTGGGTAAATTAAGTTTCTGCTATCATGCTTGGTGGGCACGTGTGAAACAGGGAATATCAATCAAGCGAGCCAGCCCAACAGACAAGATGCCCGCCCATGTAAGAAACAAATCTCCTAAAAGTTTTGGAGTGCTCAAGCCATACATTTAAGAAACATTGTGGCCCACCCTAAGAGTAACCCTGCTGTTCAGGACTCAGAGATTATGGACAGCTTGAAACTCAAAAACGCCACATTGGCCTATTTTGGTGGTACGTATGTGTTAGATTAGGCACCATTTGGAACCTCAACAGGAGACGACAGGAGATTCATCCCAAACCAAAAATTAAAATCTCAACATTCAACAAGAAACTGGCATCCCAAACAAACTAAACTTAAATTTGACCTTCCAACTCCAGTCACACACACTCATGTCTTTGATTTTCAACAATAAGATGTGAATCTAAAGCATTACTATATGCTTATTAAGTTGATCTGATATGCAAAATTAAATAAAAATCAAAAATGAAAAACCACACACTGCCTCATTCCAATGACAAAATTAATCTTGCTTCTAAGAGAGGTACCAATGAAACACTATTTTTACTACCAAACTCCAGTTACTGGTCACCAGGCAGTGTTTTGATGATATCGGAGTCACCTGCAAGAATAATTAAGTAGTTGTTGGCTGATCAGGATGAAGATTTCAAAAACTTTGGATGAATGATCAGGGCCCTGATGCATCAATGGCGTAAGCAGTTGTCCTGATGTGTTCATTATGTACAAGTGTCGGCTGTTGTTCGAAGATCCAGACCATCGAGCCAACGGCCTCATTTTTGGATGGTGACTCCTGGACTGGAGGTCCTTCCCTCATCATTGAATCTTTGGTCTTTTTCTAGACATTTGCTGTATTTCATTCTTCATGGCTGTCTATTGATGAAAGGATAAGGGTGCCATCAGATCAAGTTTGGATCCCTGAACTAAACTTGTATGGGATGGGCATATCAGGATGCTATTCATGATGCATCAGAATCCAATAATTCATCTATGGCCTGTTGGATGCACAACTGAATTGAATCGTGAAGATTCATTTTTGTCAAGAAGGATGACAAGAATTACTGTTCCCCAGCATTCATACACAGGCAATGGCCGTCAAATTGCACTCACATTCCTTCATCAAAAGTAGCTGAACAATGGTTTGCTTGTTTCCCTTTAATAGACTAATACCCATCTCTTGCACTTTAATTTCGAAAAGTGTTTGTTTCAGTCCACATTAATAATCTCAAGTGAGGATGGTTGGAAGTAGTGGATGATGTGAAGCAAGCAGAAACTCCTGTTTCTGAATGGAATCACCCTCCAGAAGGCTCTCTTTCATCTAAATTTTGATGGTAGCCGGGCCAGTAATCTGGGTCAGGTGGGACTTGTGGGGATCATTTGTGATTCCTCTGGAGTGTGTGGGGTTCTGTCAGGACTCAGGATCTGCGGGGTCTTCTGATTTTAATAAAACTGAAAATGAGCTTCTCTGAACAAGTGAAAGAGTTCATTTGCAACTTTTATGGGCCTTCTGTAATGGAAGGTGATTCTCCAATGCTTCAAGGTGGATGAGCTCTTTTTCTAATTATCCATGGCGGCAGGTGGAAGAGGTGGTCAGGAGGCATTCCCAGTACAGTTTATCATGCTCATATCCTATCTCCTAAGTGAAGCTTATTGAAGGCAATACCTTGTTGAGGTCTTTTCAAACCTTGTGGATGTTGGTTTTTTTTTTTTTTTTCCCTAACTTCATACTATCTTTTTTTTTTTTTGAAAAGTTCCCAACTTCAGAGTATCATTTTCCATTTCCTAATAAACTTCTTGTTATCAATTAAAAAAGGAAATTTTACAACAACAAAAAAAAGGTACCTAATTAATATGGAATTTACATTTGTGTACCTTTTTCAAAAAGGTAACTCATTAATCGAAATAGTTATCATTCTACTACCTTCGTTATATTTCTTTAACGGCAATGGGGTGGGCATGCGAGCAAATGGGTCAGCTGCTTGAGTGGGCCCCATCATGACGTTTATGCAAAATCCATCCCAATCACTAGGTGTGTCACCTCATGTTACACCAAGGGCCCAAAAATATACCTATCTGTGATTCAGGTGGACCACATGGTTAGAAACAATGTACAGGCCAAGGATCGTCATCCAAACTGTTTCCCTTGGTATGCCCACCTGAATCACAGATGGGCCTGATTTTTAGGCATTAGTCCTAAATTTTGGTGGCATCTAATGGTTGGAATAGATTTCATATAATCATCATGGTGGACCCTGCAAAAATCAAGGGTGGACAGCTCTCTCCTAACTGTTTTCTTTGGTCTAGTCCACCTGAATCACATCCGCTTGATTTTTGGATTTGGTCCCAAAATGGGATTTACTCATAATGGTCGGAGTGGTTTTCGCATACACATCACAGTGGGCCCCACCAAAAATCAAGTCCCCGCGTCGCTCTAACTATTACTTCCAACTATATAGAGATAATTTAGGAAAAAAATCGTAATCGCATGGGATGTCGCTTTTGATTTCGATGGGGCCTACCGTGATGTTTATGTAAGATCCACTCTAACCATTAGACGTTTAGTCCCATGTTAGGCCTAGAAGAAAAAAAAAAAAAAAACATGCCGACCTGTGATTCTGGTGGACCACACCAAAGGAAAGAGTTGGAAGGGAGACATCCACCCTTGCTTTTTACAGGGCCCATCATAATAATTATATGAAATCCACTCCAACCATTAGATTCCACACAAAAAATCAGGCCCATGGACCATAAATCATACCAATCCGTGATATTCTTCGGCCACACTAATGGAAATAGTTCGGAGGGTGAGTGTTGCCCTGTACACTGTTTCCAATCATGTGATCCATTGAATCACAGATGGAGCTGATTTTTCGGCCCTTGGCCTAACATGGGGTGACACACCTAGTGGAAAGGGTGGATTTTACATAAACATCACAGTAGGGCCCACCCAAGCCACCAACCCATTTGCTCACACGGTGGTGGTGACGGAAGGTAGTGGAATGATAATTATATTGATTGAGGAGGTAGCTTTGTGAAAACATTATTGAAAAAGGTACCTGAATGTAAATTCCATATTAATTAGGTGATTTTTTTTGTAAAATTCCCTTAAAAAAACTTTACTAGACCAATAACTTCCACAAATCAATGCAGCACATCCAAGCGCACCCCTATGGTTTGAATATAATTGCTAAGGCAAACAACGATTCCTGCAAGTAGAGATTGCCAGAATCCATTGATTTCCTCGTTTATATATTTATTTTTTATATTTGGGAGGGGAAGGAGTCGTGACTCGTGTTGCATGCGATTTTGGGGGGGGGGGGGGGGGGGGGGCGCGGCAGGCATAGGATCTTTTCCCAAACTTGCATTTGTCAGAGGCCAAGGATTTTAAGAGGGCTAAGTCCTAGGTCTTGGAATAAGCTGATTTTATTCGTGCTCCCTCTGATAAGGAATGGATTGTAGATTCAGGACTCTTTGGGGGGGGGGGGGGGGGGGCATATGATCTTCCCAAACTTGCATTTGTCAGAGGCCAAGGATTTTACGAGGGCTAAGTCCTAGGTCTTGGAATAGGCTGATTTTATTCGTGCTCCCTCTGATAAGGAATGGATTGTAGAATCAGGACTCTTGATGTAATTGTATTCTTGCTCCCCCTAAGTGGAGTAGGTTGTAGAGTCGGGTTAACAGACATTTGTATCTACTTCATTTTTTCCAACATGTCCTAAAATGAGCTGCCAAAACTTTGATGGACCTAATGGATACATAGCACTAGACCCATGGTCAAGGCCACACTCACCTGGCTAGATTCCGATTGCACCCAATCAGCTTCTGGAAGCAGATTGGGTGAGGCGGGAAACAACGAGTTCAATAAGGCTCTAGCGTGGCAAGATTTGATTGAGCCACATGAATTATAAAAATTAGCTACCTAAATCATCTTTGAAAGTAGTAGTTCTTGCATTTGTCAGAGGCCAAGGATTTTAAGAGGGCTAAGTCCTAGGTCTTGGAATAGGCTGATTTTATTCGTGCTCCATCTGATAAGGAATGGATTGTAGAATCAGGACTCTTGATGTAATTGTATTCTTGCTCCCCCTGAGTGGAGTAGGTTGTAGAGTCGGGTTAACAGACGTTTGTATCTACTTCATTTTTTCCAACTGTCCTAAAATGAGCTGCCAAAACTTTGATGGACCTAATGGATACATAGCACTAGACCCATGGTCAAGGCCACACTCGGCTAGATTCCGATTGCACCCAATCAGCTTCTGGAAGCAGATTGGGTGAGGCGGGAAACAACAAGTTCAATAAGGCTCTGGCGTGGCAAGATTTGATTGAGCCACATGAATTATAAAAATTAGCTACCTAAATCATCTTTGAAAGTAGTAGGTGAAACATATACTCCTAACTGACATTACACTAGCTAAACCAATGAAATTTCACAACATCAGGGCCTAGCATTTCTCAGCCTGGGCTGAGCACCCCACATTTTAGGGCTTGGCCCCTGAACTTGGCACCGTAGCTGGGCCAGGCTTGAAATCTAGGGTAGGTGTACGGGTTAGGTTAGGTTAGGATGAATGATTTGGCTAGGCACACTTGCCTAGTCAAGTAATAAATGGGCTACCTTTATATGAGAAGAATGGAGACTTGTGAGTAGCTCCCACTCAAACATGCATGTGTAGCATAAAGATACTCATGTCAATGGGCCTTAATGTATGATGGAATTCGTTGTTGCGACTTTAAGACCCAGTAGCTTGGACCAACTCATTGTGTCTTGAGTTGAGTCGCAAATCAGGGTAGTCAGGGTTGAATTGGCGTGACTCACCTCACTTAGGGTGATTCATCTGGGTGAAGCTGGCCGAGTCAGAGTTGACTCTAGACAAGCTGTATGGGATTAGCGGGCGGGAACCAAAGCCGGCCGCCAGCAAAGGGTCCCTATTAATTCAATATGCGATTGCCCTAATCTCATTTTATGCCCTTTCCCTCTCCCATCTGTGCTTCTCTCTCTCTGCACCTCTCCCTCTCTGCTCGATCTCTCTCTCTTTACACCTCTTCGTCTTCGCTCGATCTCTCTCTCTCTCTCTCTCTCTCTCTCTCTCTCTCTCCATTGTATTTCCGCTTCTCTCTCTCTCGTTGGATGGCGAAGAAGGTGGAGAAGGAGAGCGTCCCTCTCTCCAAATTCAGAGTCTTAGTCGCCCATCTCGAATCGATAGTAGCTTCCGCACCACAGCAGCTGGTGGGAGGGCAAAACCGGTAGTTGGTGGAATCCTTTGCGGGCAGGAACCAAAGCCTGCCGCCGGCAAAGGGTCCCTATTAATTCAATATGCGATTGCCCTAATCTCATTTTCGGCCCTTTCCCTCTCCCCTCTGCGCCTCTCCCTCTCCGCTCGATCTCTCTCTCTCTCTCTGCACCTCTTTGCTCTCTCTCTCTCTCTCTCTCTCTCTCTCTCTCTCTCTCTCTCTCCATTGTATTTCCGCTTCTCTCTCTCTTGTTGGATGGCGAAGAAGGTGGAGAGGGAGAGCGTCCCTCTCTCCAGATTTGGAGTCTTAGTCGCCTAGCTCGAATCGATAGTAGCTTCCGCACCACAGCAGCCTCCAGACACCTTGCTCTGCTTCGATCTCCTCTCCGATTTTGTCTCCATCATTGATGATGAACCAAAGGCCAATACTTCTCTCAATTCCATTTCCTTCTCCTCCTTCAGATCCAATCCCCATCTTCGATCTCAACCGTCCATACCTTTCTTACTTCCATTGACGGATCTGATTTCTTGATTTTTTTTATTAATCAGTGGAGAAGAAGCAGATGGCTTCTGCTCTGCTCCTTGGATGCTTCTACTGCTGCAGCAGCAGCACCAATGGAGCTTCTGCTCTCGACCCAACAAGGAAGAAGAAGCAACTCGTTTTCATGGGCTCTCCTCAGGCATTTCATTCATCTCCTCTCTCTCTCGCTCCTTCATCAATTTATTCACCATTTCTCTGTATATATCCTTCCATTTTTTATTTTTTTTGCAGGTCTCAGCATCAGTTCTAGACCTTCTAATGAATGCTTCTACAGAGCCCAATTCCATGTTTCAGGTATTTGGGGGTGTGGTGTTGTTGTTGGGTTTCCTTATTTCCTTATGCTAGAACTGAAAAGTAGGCGAACTGAAAATGAGCTCCATGATAGGCACTGGATTCTCATTTTCAGTTTTTAATTTTTAATTTTGTTTTTTCCATTTCCTTCTCCTAGAACTGAAATGCAGATGAACTGTTTGATCCTTGGCCCCAAGATATGCAGCATACTCATTTTCAGTTTGTGTAATGTTCTGTTATCTAGATCGTTTGTCAGCTGGGCCCACTTTGGAAGGACCATTGCCTGAAAAATTCTCCTGGATAGGACCATCATAAGCTCTCAATAATTTGGTCTGCAAAGTGACAGTTTAGAAGTGAAATGCGGCAATGGTCCACATTCGGCTTTCAATCTGGGAGGGTTGGAAAGTGTGGTCCATCCAGAGCAGGTCACATACCCAAGAATATATGAAGCATGCTTGAGTCTTCAAGTTAAGCTTCCTTTATTTCAGGTATTGTCAGATTTCAAGGAGTGGGGCCTAGGGCTGGATATGAGCTCAATTTTTTTACTGATTTATTTGGGCTTATCAGGCCAAATCTCTTTGAAATTCATATGTGTGTGTGTGTGTGTGTGTGTGTGTATCACCATCAATGTAGAGATTTAGCTTATGTGTATGGTCTCTTTACCTTTATTTCCTGAAACCTTGGTTGAGGAGAAGTCCTGTGCTCAGTTATGGCTATTATGATTGGATCTGCTCATTTCTAGTTTTTCCTATGTAACAGGGGACTTCACTTCTTTAAATTTTACTGCATCAATGCTTGTCCATATAAATTTTACTGTAAGCTTTAAATTTTTTTTCTAATTGTTTAGCACATTTCATTTTGGTCAACTTGTCATCTGAAGCTTACAGTTCAAGTTCTGTGATATTCTTACATTTGCAACTTCTTTTACTTTGACTTCTTTATTACTTACAAATGCAATTTCTTATTTTCATTTTTTTAACAAGTATTATTGTTTAACACATTTTTTTGAATCATCTTCTCCACCAAACTTTTCTTTAATTGAGTACTAATCCCCACCAAACTTTCCTTTATGTTCCTATCTCAAGCTAAAAGAAAAAGAATGGCCGATTAAGAAGCTGCGGAAGTTTGAGGTCCCCAAAGCTCCAAAATATATTTTCCTATCATTTGTCTAATGGGACATTCACCAATACACTCCGCCGCACTCTTTATGTAACCTGTCTTGCTGCAGCAGAAAAAAAAATGTAATTTCTATCTCAAAATCTTCAAGCAAGTTTCATTTATTTTTTATATTAGTTTCATTTGATAGCATACGAAAGACACGTCTCTTCAATTTAAACATTTTCTTGTGGATGGTCTTTTCTTGTTTGACAGGGAACTTTATTAGCACAAGGATCTCTAAAAACATGTTTTCCCAATCTGAGCAACAATCAGATTGTAGGACACTTTTTTTCCCCTTATGTTTGTCATCCCCTGCTCAATGAATTGTTTTTTGCATTAGAAGCCTTACCAAATTCTAGTTATAAATGCAGTTGGAGTGTGTGTATTCACCTTTTTTTTAAAAAAAATTCTGAAATGGGTCTCATTCATTTTCTCACAAATCCTCTCAAGAGTAGGCAAAACAGAGAAAAGACCCATTTCAGATTATTATTTTTTCTTTTTGAAACGAATGGTCTTTTGTTGGGTGAGAAGGCAACTTGTTGGTCTTTTCTGTTATGCATCATCTCAAACAAAATTGCATTTACTTGATACATTGGTCTGGGTATCAACCTTGCCACTGCAAATGTTGTCATTCTCTATGAAAGTGATTGGTACATTTTCCATTCTGCTTTGCTAGTAGCATTTTAAATTGGTATTTTTTACTGTCTGGCTGCATCTCTCTTATGTATATGCCAGCTTGTCCAGGTTGAGAGAAAAATCAATTTGGTTTATGGTGGTGGAAGGAAGTGTAGGCTAATGGGTCTAATTTTTTATACTGTTTTTAATGGTGGATGCCATGCTTTTGGGTATATATGTTTTTCATTGATTTCCTTTTTTGTAGAAAAATAATGCCACCTAGATGCCTAGCGGTGTTGATAGCAATAAGGTTGTAGTCCTATATATGCATTGACAGATGCAGGTGAAAAGTTTGGAGCTCTATTATGAGTATCATTTCTTTGATTTCTATATTCTTTCTAGAATTTTCATGGGGCTTGTGTTGTTATTGTCAGGGATCAGAGGAGAATATATATTCCTTACAACAACAAAACAGGGAAACTTGCAAAAGCTATGCCAAGAAAATATGGTAACATCCATAGATTGTCGTTCTTTTCATAATGGGCCTTTGAGGAATTCCATCCATTTGAAATGGAGAAATGCAATCTCTCTTTTCATAATAGGCCTGTTTCAAATTGCTTAAGATGAAACCCTTTAAGAAGCTCTGATTTCGTTCTAGTTTCTCCTTTTTGTTTTATTAACTTGGTCTTATTTTGATGAAAATGTAAGGCTCCATAAGAACTTTATGGCATTGGGTTTGGATTACAAAACTGATAATTCTGCCCCCATTTTTAAATGGATTCCCTACCTTTGGAAGCACAGCATATTTGCGATTCCAGCTTGTGTACCACACATGTGGCACATGTTTATGATGATCCGAACGAGGAATCCTGTGGGCTCAACCGTCAGTTCACCCCTAATGAAATTTTACTTCGATTGGACTATCTTATCCGTATAATAAATGAGACTTTCCTCAATGGGAGTTGCTGCTAATTTTTGCCTTCTATTGTATATTTGTATGCTTCCAAGTGCTAGAATATCCCTGTACAATTACACAAATACATATTAAACTGCATCAAAATTGGAAAATAACGATGTCTGAAAATTGCAGCCTGATATTAGTAGCAGAAAGATTCTGAATTTTTGCTTGAATGAAACTCTCATACAAGTAGTTGGAAAATGATGATCCCCCCCCCCCCCCCAAAAAAAAAAAAAAAAAAGATGTATTTTGGTTATTGACATTGCTAGTAAGGGCTCTCATGTGCATTCAATGGTAGTAACCTTCGCTAAACATGAAAACTCAACTTCGCCCAATCAAGTCGACCTGATCATATACCATCAAGACTTGGGGGAAAAAAATCAATTTAGTCAAGACTCGAAAGAAACTCAACTTGACTCAACAGAATGCAGAAAGTTCACTGGTGCCCATTTAGTGGACTGACACGATTTCCATCGTCATTTGAGTAATTGCCGTTGCCCATCTGTTTTAGTTCATATTCCCATTATTGCCTACTTACTTTGGAGTTGCCATTAGATGATAGAAATCGCCTTTCTTCGAGTCATGCCACAGTAATCTCCCATTCTGATGGTCCTTCACAAAGAAAATAGTTGGATGAAACTCAAAAGTGAAGCAAATACTAATTAGCTAGATAGGGGGACTATGGATGCCAAATGCATCAATGTACATGTGTTGGTTTCTATACACTTAGCTAAATAGATCGTTTCTCAAATTTGAACACTCCAAAGATAGTGATTAACTAGAAGAAACAGCCAACAAGTAGAGCATGTGAGCCATTGCTGTACTTTTCTAAATCATGTATGCTTAGAAGCATCAGATGGATTGATCATCTGTAACAAGGGAGGTCCATGTGAGAAAACTGCCAATGCTGCAATAAATCAGATAGATCAGTGTACCTTGCAACAAAGTGAAAAATGAATATTATCAATAGAAAAATGTTCTTACCTGCAAACGTGGAGAATACACGGCACACAGGCATTGGAATGAAACTTCCAACTGCAAAGGCCAAAACCTCAGATAGACTAGCTAGTGTTATAGACGGTCCATCCATTTTTCCAACTGATTTTATGGAATGAGCCCAAAAATAAAGCAGATCCGAATCTCCGGTGGACCACACCACAGGAAACAGGGGTGATTGAACGACCACCATTAGAAAATTCCTGATGACTATAAAAGTTTTGTATCAAGCTGATATCCTTGTTTTTGATTCCCTCATGCAGGTCTATGTGACTTTATCAACCGGTTCGATGGGCAAATAAACATTGAGTGGGCTGCATGAAGTTTTTAATGGTGGGCATTCAATCACAATTAGATAATGCCCACCTTGACAATCCTCCATCCCTTTGGCCCCTCAATGGATGAGTTATGGACCAAACCTCCATTGAACAATTGTATTTATCTAATCAGTGGTCGGTGGTCATATGCCCATTTTATGTAGCACTTTGGTCCTTTTATTCCCTCTGGACAATAACAGCAACGATTCACATTCACATTCTAACCGTAACTTAATAAGACGGGGTACCCATTATTCTCTTTATTTTGAGAAGTATTTCTTCACGTGATATTTATAATACAATCTTCCTGTCTTAAACAAGATACCAAAAAAAAAAAAAAAAACATCTTCACCATAGATTCAATACTAGAACAATATATATCTAGTGCTGCTTAGAAAAATATTAAGCAGTTTTATTTTATATCGGAATCTTCTCCATTGTAACTACTAATCTAATCTTAGTAGTTACTAAGGTAAGATGAACCATCACCTAACAATAAGGCATATTTTGTCTCTGTCGCTGAATCCCGACCTCGAGATATAAGTCTCTAATAGCATGCATTTCTGTGGCAATGTCTCTCATCTCCATTTGTTCCCTTGGCAATTCTGCAGAACACGATATACCAACTCTAACCAATGAAACCAAACAATCATGCATCCTATTTATCAAATTGTTATGATTTTCACTATCTTGAGTAGCTTCAGCATCTTCTAAGAGAAGTCTCGGATCTATGATCTCCATTATGTTTTTTAATAATTTAACAGAAGAATAGCATAACTAAACATAACTAAATGAAGGGAAATAAAAAATATCAGCTTGATCTAAAACTTTTCTGGCCTCGGGAAGTTTCGGCATTTAATCCCCATCATTTCCTATGGTATGGACCACTTGATATGTACGGTTCATCATGTGCTTTCTCACTTTTAGCTTGCTTTCTCCTTTAAGTATGTGAACTATCATCTAAGTCTTTCCATCCAACGATATGTATGGTTCATCGTGTGCTTTCTCACTTTTAGCTTGCTTTCTCCTTTAAATATGTGAACTATAGTGTAGCCAATAAATCAAACCTTTGGAATTTGTACTTTCTATATCTAGTGACAAGCTCTGTTTCCCTATTAGATACATTTCATTGATGATCTTAGTAGATTTTCTTTTGGAAAGCGCTTTCTTTTTCTTTTTTAAATGGAAAAACATTTCATTGATGATGCGTCTTTGGTGATTGATAAATTGAAGTTCTTTGAATTGTTTCAATTTGTTTGGCCATTGACAGTTGATCACAGAAAGATCTAATTCAGCTGTGTAGATATGAATTAGTCTTTTTTTTTTTTTTCTCATTTTAAAGGGTGTTTTATGTTTTTAAGCATTTATTTATTTCATGAAGGTATGATGTGGGTTTTTTACCCTTTTTAACTCATTTTCTTTTCTTGTTTCGTTGGTGGTGTGTTTCGGAGATTAAGCATTTGAAATGATGGCAATTGCTGTGGTTGGGAACAACCTCATATGTTTATACTAATATGGAATGGTTTATTGGGTTTTGTTTATGTTGATTAAATAATAATATTCTGATTTTTATTAGCAAAGATCGAAGTGTGAAAGAACTCTCAAGACAGAGAGCTAACATTTCTGATTTTTGCAACAGGGAGATCATTGAAATTAACCAAGGTACGTTAGCTACATAGACCGGTGTTAAAACTAGTTTTTTTTTTTTTTTTTTTTTTTTTTTTTTTTTTTTTGTTGATGAGAAAGATTCTCTATGGCTACGGATTTTCGGTAGCTATGAGTAGAGGTGGGCATCAAGTCGAGTCGGACTGGATTAGGCCTAACTCAACTCGGTCCAAAATTTTCAATGTCTGACCCGAACTCGATCCGATCCAGGACTGAGTCTGGGTCCTCTGACTCGATTCGATCCGTTGCACTGCTGGCGCGACCCTAACCGAGTCCGACTTGGTCAGGGAAATCAAGTCGGATCGGGTTAGGTACGGTTCGGATCGAATCTTCTTGACCCCTAAAAGAGTTTCAATGGTAGACGTTCAATCCCCACTGCTTTTTGTAGTGTGGTCCACTTGATCTTTAGATTTGTCTTATTTTTCAGCTCAAGCCTTAAGACGAGCACGCTGAATGGATGGACGGTTTAGATATAACACATTCCTCATGATGGGACCCATAAAACTTGCTGATGTCAATATGCCAAACCAGCTGGGCTGGTGCGTGGTACACTTGCCAATCCGCGTCCGGATTTTTTTTCTTGGGACGAGGATTTTCTGCATGGTTGCATTGGGATGCTATGTGGGCCCACAATGATATTTGTAAGAAATCCACACCGTCCACAGTTGTGAGGGCTCAGTTTAGAACATGGTACCAAAAAATAGGTGGATCCAAAGCTCAAGTGTGCCGGACGAGAGGGAAAACCGAGGAAGGTGGTCATTAAATTTACACTATTTCCTCTCGTAAGGGCCACTTGAGTTTTGGATACGCTTCATTTTTGGCTGCGTCCTAAAATGAGCTCCCAAGATGGATGAACGGTGTGGATTTATCACAAACATCACGGTGGGACCCACCTAGCATCCCATGCAGGAACTCCATGTGAAAGGCTTTCGCTTGAAATCCGCTTCTGTCAGAGAACTCAGTGCTCAAGGCACCTTGAGCCACAGGTGAGAAGACGGATTGGCTACTCCCCATGCCACCAGCCAATGGCTGGTAGTCGGTGCTATGTGGACCCCACCATGATGTATTTATTTCATCCATGCCATCCATCTATTTTTCTAGATCATTTTATGGTATTAAACAAAAAATGAGGTATATCCCAATCTCAAGTGGACAACATTATAGGAAACAATGTTGAATAAACATTGTGCGAATCGAATTGGATTGACTATTGATCTGAACTTGATCCAATTTATGGTCAGATCTGACTGGGCCAACTTGATCGGACCTTATCCTGGCCTTTGGATTGGATTGGTCCCATTGCTATCTAGCTTTAGCTTTGAGGTATCTAGCTACGGATTTAACCCGTAGCTATAGATTTAAAACTATAGCTACGTTACCAGTAGCTATAGATTTTATCCGTAGCATTGGACTTGCTGGCCGCCAGCAAATCCTTTACCGATGCTGGCATTTGTCTGAAGGCCGGTAAAACCTTTTGCCAGCGGAAATTTGGGTTTTTACCAGCGGTTATGACCGCGGGAAAAGGATAAGTTTGTTGTAATGTCTTTCGAGTCTTAAAACCACGTTGATTGACGGGGGAAAATGCCTTTTAAAAGTTTATTCAAGTAAGCTATTTAAAAACCTTTAATAAATTAAGGGTTTTTTTTTTCACCCTAGCTCTACGCATGGCCTTCTCAGGATGATTTAGGATAGGGCTAGGCTAGACCAGAGGTTAGGATCGAGATTCAATAGTGACCCTCCACAACTGAGTTAAGGAGGCATTTGGATAGTAAGTTGCTTGAGATAAGTTGAATAAGTAGCTTATCTTAGTTGGGAAAAAGTTCTATGCGGTGGAGCTCATGGGAACTTCCCATGAGGTCGAGTTGTGTGAGCCCACTGTGATGTGTGTCAAAAATCTACCCCATCAGTCAGATGCACTATTCCATGGCAGGCCTAGGTCTTAAAAATCAAGTCAATCCCTGACTTGTGTGAGCCACACCACATACAAAAATTGAGAGGGGTTACCCTCCATTAAAACATTCATAATCATTTGTTGGGCCTATCGAGATGTTTTTCACAAATCCAGCCCATCCATTATGTGTGTCCCACTTGGATGAGGGGTCAGACCAAGTTAAAGACGCATCCAAATTTCAATAGGGCCCACCAAGTGCTTTTATATGTTTTAGGCATGTGTTCACATGATTTTAGATGGTATGGCCCACCTGAGTTCCGTCTACTTCTGATTTTTGGGATATCCCATAATTTACAGGGGACCCATCAAATGCACGGTGTTGATGTTCGACACGCATCACGGTGGGGCCCACACAGCTCAACCTTATGGGAAGTTCCCGTGAGCTTGACTGCATAGAATCTTTTCACATCTTAGTTTATACTTATTAAGAAGATAAATATATTTGACAAACAACATACTTATCAACTTCTCTGATGCCTCTCTTCAGCAATTTATGAAATTAAAAAGCAAAAAAATTAATTGAAGTGATCATGTACTTTTAATATAAAAGTTACTTACAACTCATCATAAACTAAACTTACATGAAATAAGTCACTTATCCACTGTTCTAAGTAGAAAAAGTAACTTATTTGGTGGTATCCAAACGAGCCCCAAGTAATAAGTAATAATAAAAAAAAAAAACTTATAATTGATTATAAACCAAACTTACTTATCTCAAATAAGTTACTTATCTACTGCTGTAAGTAGAAAAAGTAACTTATTTGGTGGTATCCAAACAGGACTTATGCGGCATCACCTTTGCCACTTTCTCAGTCCAAATCAAAAGTGGCTTCTTTTCTGCTCAATGTTAATTCGGGTGGAGCACATCTCCTACGTTGCTGAAAGTGGTTATCCAAAGGGGCCCTCACCCATTGCACCTGCAGTTTTTAACTACATGTGTTAGCTTTATCTTAGCTGAGATTGTTAGAAATGTCTGATTGTTTCTTGATTCATGGGTCTTTTGCAGCATGAGTTGCATTATACAAACTAGCATGATGATCCATGTACCCTCTCCATGTATGGATGCTTCTGGAAAACAGGAAAATGAAGAAAAGTCTTTCCGCACATCAGTGGATTATTAAAGGTGGTGATGGAAGTTGTGGAGATGACCCCTACAGGTAGTGGGCTTTGATGCTTGGAAAACAGGAGAATGAAGGTGAGGTCCTCTTTTCATACCGTTAATGGCTGCAGTAACTGTGATAACTTTCATGTGCTGAGATGGTCTTGCAGAATCTAGGCAGGCTTCTGCACCACAGCTCCAAGACCAAGGCTATCAAACACGGCTGCTCCCTCCATGCCGTTATCGTCAAGATGGGCCCGCAATCTGATATCTACCTCTCTAACCATGTTCTCAACATGTATGCCAATTGCGGCTATATCAGCAATGCACGCTATCTTTTTGATGATATGACTGAAAGAAACCTCGTCTCATGGTCTGCCATGATCTCCGGTTATGATCAGGCTGGTGAGCCTTCAAAGGTTCTTGACCTGTTTTTTGCAAATTCAATCCAATGAATACATCTATGCCAGCATCATCAGTGTCTGTGCCAGCCTTTCAGCCTTGTACCAATGAATCCATTTCTTTCATTTCCAACTCACTTATGTCAATGTACATGAACTGTGGTCTCTGTGCCGATGCCTTCTCCATCTTTAGCACTACACCCGAACCGAAATCCGTCGCTTATAAGGCAATGATTGCAGGATTTGGAGAGAACATGCAATTAGAAAGAGGTATGGAGCTGTTCAGACTCGTGCACCAACAAGGTGTCCTTCCAGATCGGTTTACTTTCATGGGTGTGTTGGGGATTTGTGCCAGCATGGAAGATTTGCGGTTAGGGATAGAAATCCATTGCCAAGCTATCAAGTATAGGCTCCACACAACCCCTTCTATTGGCAACATGGTTTTAACCATGTACTCAAAGTGCAATTCGATCGAAGAAGCAAAGAAAGCATTCAAATCATTGAAGAGAAAGATGTCATTTCATGGAATACCCTTATAGCTGCTTGTTCTCATAGTGCCGATCATGCCAAGGCTTTGAGAGTTTTTGGAGAAATGGGAAGAGCTGTTGGTGTAAGACCTGATGATTTCACTCTCGCTAGTGCATTGTCTGCCTGTGCAGGTCTTGCTTCAATACGCTATGGTGGTCAGATTCACTGTCATCTAATGCGAACTACATTCGACTTGGATGTTGGCGTTGGTAATGCACTTGTGAACATGTATGCCAAATGCGGTTGCATTGGATATGCAATTTCTGTATTTGAACGCATGCATGACCGGAATCTTGTCTCGTGGAACACAATCATAACTGGGTTTGGGAATCATGGCCATGGGAGGAGAGCTGTTGAAATGTTTGAGAAAATGAAGGCATTGGGGATTAAACCAGATTCCGTTACATTCATTGGACTTCTAGCAGCATGCAATCACTCAGGGCTAGTGGACGAGGGCCTTGCTTATTTTGATTGTATGAAAGATATTTATGGAATTACCCCCGAGGTTGAGCATTTCTCTTGCTTGATTGATCTATTGGGGCGAGCTGGGTGTTTGGAGGAGGCTGAAGTGTATGTGCAGACCTTTCCTTTTGAAGGCGATTTGGTCATTTGGGGGAGCTTGCTTTCTGCATGCCGGCTGCATAGAGATGTGGTGGTTGGGGAACAGGTGGCTCAGAGACTTTTGGAGCTTCAGCTGGAGACAAGTTCACCTTATGTTCTGTTATCGAACTTGTATGCTTTGGATGTGAAGTGGGATGGTGTTGCAGAGGCAAGGAAGATGCTGAAGGGTAGTGGCGTGAAGAAGGAGCCCGGGCATAGCCTGATTGAAGTGCAGGGAATGGTGGAGAAGTTTACAGTTGGAGATTTTTCACATTCAAAGATTGTGGATATCAGAGAAGTGCTGGGAAGTTTAAGTTGGGCAGTTAAAGAGATTTCTGTATAATCTGGGTCCTATTGTTTGAAGATGCTGTTGGAGTTTTGGACAATGCTTTCCCGCCCACTGAAGAAAAGGAATCCAAATGTGTCTCATGTCAGATCAGAAATGCATGTGATCTGTGTTTGGGTTCATGCCACTGCCAAAAATGCCATGGAGTAGAATGCCATCTCTTCTGCTGAAATATCTTCCTAAATCCTAAAAGCTATGCAAGTTACATTTTGTACAACACACTACCGATAACTCAGTGGGAAGTGGATTGGCTGCTGTACCACACACTACCGATCTGGCTGGTGTGTTGACGTCAGTTTTGTGGGTCCTATCATGAGGTATGTGTTATATCCAAACCATCCTTCCATTTGGCAAGCTCGTTGTAAGGCTTGAGCCGAAAAATAAGAGAGATCCAAAGATCAAGTGGACCACACTGCAAAAGGTAGTGGGGGATTGAACGTCTACCATTGAAACCCTTTTGGGGGTCATAGAAGTTTTGGATCAATATGATATTTGTTTTTACTCTACATCTAGGTGTGTGTGACCTTATGAATAAACATTATCATGGGCTTATGATCCTCGAGAATCATTGTCCCTGCTATTTGTGGTCTGGTCCACTTGAGCTTTGGATATGACTCATTTTTAGGCTCATGATCTAAAACCTAACTTTAATCTCCTTTAAACCGTTTGTACAACTCGGAGCCACCAGCTGGATTGGTGGTGTGTGGTACACCAGCCAATCTGCTTCCCCCTCAATGGCGTATGCTCTTGGTATCTCTGTCAAAATTGTAGAAAATGGTTTACAGAAATCTCCACAGATTGAATAAATAGGATTAGTGAGCTATTCAACTTTTCAACTTTTACCCGATCCAAAACTCTGGTGGCCGTGGCAAACGCAAACAATTTCCTCTTTTGATCTCTCTCTCTCTCTCTCTCTCTCTCTCTCTCTCTCTCTCTCTCTCAGCCCACTAGAGTTTTAGATCAGGGTGAAATTTGGGCCCCAGGTGTTTCATGAGGTGCTGCATCACGTGTACCATTCAGATTTTAGCCTCACATCACGTGAGATGAGTTCTCAAGAAGTTCTCACAAGCTCTCATGAGAACTGGTGCATAGGAGAGGATGACTCTCTCTCTATATATGTGTGGCGACAGGCGTCCCTGCCTTATTTTGAAGCGAGACTAATACTTGCAGATACAAGCAATCACATGCTAACCATGTGCATCATGTAATCCCGGGCAGGGGAATCAAACATGTGCCTGTGGGAAGTAAACCCACCGAAACCCCATAGGGTGCAAACCCAGACACTAAACATTAGAAATTTGAGACTCATTTTTTAAAACCTGTCCAATGAAATCCACTCCGTGGATTTTGTCTATAGTTGATAAGAAACCAGTTCCGTCACTGTTTTTCTGATTTTTTTACCTCCGAGTTAAAAGGATAGATGGGAGTTCGGTTGAGTTTTTCTCAATACTCTGCAATTAACATTGCATTTTTTGTATTTAACGATTTTTCTTTTGAACTTTTAGATAGGGCTATCAATTGGCCATGCCTAAGGTTGCTTCAGCCTAAATTTTGTACTGTTTGGGCCTATGCATGTCTTGCTGGCCCTATTAAAAAACTCGAGGCTCATTGAATGCCTAGTCTTAGGCAAAGTCTTTAGGAATGAACTTAAAAAAATTGACAAGGGTTTTCAGATTATTTGAACCCCAAGCTATAGAGCTTCTGACAGTATTAGACGGAATGGGGAGGGCATCAGCCTTATGAGTGGTTAAAGAAGGTTAGTATCTATTGGTAACACTGCATTGGCCAGAAAACACTTTGGATCGCACAACTGAAGTCAGGATTCTTTGAAGGTCCAGTTGTTGAAACGTCCTAGAAACATGGATTAGCAAAAACCAAAATCTGGACCAGCTGGTCAGGCTTATATATATATATATATATATATATATATATATATATATATATATATATATATATATATATATATATATAGTTAGCTTGTTAGTACATCCACTGTCAGTTCCCACTTCACCGTTAGCCACCCCCATTAGGGAATCAATACCAAGACCTCGGTGTTGAAACCAGGTATCTTTCACTCAGTCTACCACTTGGGCTATGGATCAGGGTGTAGCTGGTCAGACCTGTTTGGGCTGAAACTAGTACCACGTCAGGCCAAGGCATTTATTGGAGATTCTTGAGGACCACAAGTACGCAGTTAAGAAAACTGTCCAAACAGCAGTCAACACTAACATTCAGTAGGGGAAATATATATATATATATATATATATATATATATATATATATATATATATATATATATATATATAAGTAGGGAAATATATATATATATATATATATATATATATATATATATCCTATATATATATATATATATATATATATATATATATATATATATATCCTCTGATCAGGCTGTTTGGGTGATCTAACGGCTGTAATTTCCAGCAGGTGGCCTAGTCACCGTATGGAACAAATGAACAGTCTCAGAGTTGTGCATCTATTCCAAGTAGAAGAGATTTGAGTGCATGATATTTCTAATATTAGGGGCGTTGTTCTAGTTTCTTGCTACTCTTCTAAGCGCTTTTGTTGTGAAGTCGTTCAAATCAGGTCGTGTATCTCCATTCATAGCTTCTTGGTAGAAGATCCAACCAATGCATCAGATTTTTAACTGACCAGGCCTAGCAATAAAACCTATCCACTTATCAGAGATCACTGCTTTTGCATGCATATCCACCTAATGTGTTTAATGGACTGATTTGTGAACAGTTCACCTATACGTGGAGCCCACTTGGAACATTTCTTAAGATCTTAGACTCCTACATTTCCACCAGAATGTGCACTTACTCAACTGAAATGGATGGTAAGTTTGGGTAAATTAAGTTTCTGCTATCATGCTTGGTGGGCACGTGTGAAACAGGGAATATCAATCAAGCGAGCCAGCCCAACAGACAAGATGCCCGCCCATGTAAGAAACAAATCTCCTAAAAATTTTGGAGTGCTCAAGCCATACATTTAAGAAACATTGTGGCCCACCCTAAGAGTAGCCCTGCTGTTCAGGACTCAGAGATTATGGACGGCTTGAAACTCAAAAACGCCACATTGGCCTATTTTGGTGGTACGTATGTGTTAGATTAGGCACCATTTGGAACCTCAACAGGAGACAGACAGGAGATTCATCCCAAACCAAAAATTAAAATCTCAACATTCAACAAGAAACTGGCATCCCAAACAAACTAAACTTAAATTTGACCTTCCAACTCCAGTCACACACACTCATGTCTTTGATTTTCAACAATAAGATGTGAATCTAAAGCATTACTATATGCTTATTAAGTTGATCTGATATGCAAAATTAAATAAAAATCAAAAATGAAAAACCACACACTGCCTCATTCCAATGACAAAATTAATCTTGCTTCTAAGAGAGGTACCAATGAAACACTATTTTTACTACCAAACTCCAGTTACTGGTCACCAGGCAGTGTTTTGATGATATCGGAGTCACCTGCAAGAATAATTAAATAGTTGTTGGCTGATCGGGATGAAGATTTCAAAAACTTTGGATGAATGATCAGGGCCCTGATGCATCAATGGCGTAAGCAGTTGTCCTGATGTGTTCATTATGTACAAGTGTCAGCTGTTGTTCGAAGATCCAGACCATCGAGCCAATGGCCTCATTTTTGGATGGTGACTCCTGGACTGGAGGTCGTTCCCTCATCATTGAATCTTTGGTCTTTTTCTAGACATTTGCTGTATTTCATTCTTCATGGCTGTCTATTGATGAAAGGATAAGGGTGCCATCAGATCAAGTCTGGATCCCTGAACTAAACTTGTATGGGATGGGTATATCAGGATGCTATTCATGATGCATCAGAATCCAATAATTCATCTATGGCCTGTTTGGATGCACAACTGAATTGAATTGTGAAGATTCATTTTTGTCAAGATGGATGACAAGAATTACTGTTCCCCAGCATTCATACACTGGCAATGGCCCTCAAATTGCACTCACATTCCTTCATCAAAAGTAGCTGAACAATGGTTTGTTTGTTTCCCTTTAATAGACTAATACCCATCTCTTGCACTTTAATTTCGAAAAGAGTTTGTTTCAGTCCACATTAATAATCTCAAGTGAGGATGGTTGGAAGTAGTGGATGATGTGAAGCAAGCAGAAACTCCTGTTTCTGAATGGAATCACCCTCCAGAAGGCTCTCTTCATCTAAATTTTGATGGTAGCCGGGCCAGTAATCTGGGTCAGGTGGGAGTTGTGGGGATCATTTGTGATTCCTCTACTAGAGTGTGTGGGGTTCTGTCAGGACTCAGGACCTGCGGGGTCTTCTGATTTTAATGAAACTGAAAATGAGCTTCTCTGAACACGTGAAAGAGTTCATTTGCAACTTTTATGGGCCTTCTGTAATGGAAGGTGATTCTCCAATGCTTCAAGGTGGATGAGCTCTTTTTCCAATTATCCATGGCAGCAGGTGGAAGAGGTGGTCAGGAGGCATTCCCAGTACAGTTTATCATGCTCATATCCTATCTCCTAAGTGAAGCTTATTGAAGGCAATACCTTGTTGAGGTCTTTTCAAACCTTGTGGATATTGGTTTTTTTTTTTTTTTTTTTTTTTTATAATTTTATTTTTACCTAACTTCATAGTATCTTTTTTTTTTTTTGAAAAGTTCCCAACTTCAGAGTATCATTTTCCATTTCCTAATAAACTTCTTGTTATCAATAAAAAAGGAAATTTTACAAAAAAAAAAAAAAAAAAAAAAAAAAAAAAAAACAACCTACCTAATTAATATGGAATTTACATTCATGTACCTTTTTCAAAAAGGTAACTCATTAATCAAAATAATTATCATTCTACTACCTTCGTTATATTTCTTTAACGGCAGTGGGGTGGGCATGCGAGCAAATGGGTTAGCTGCTTGGGTGGGTCCCATCATGATGTTTATGCAAAATCCATCCCAATCACTAGGTGTGTCACCTCATGTTATGCCAAGGGCCCAAAAATATACCCATATGTGATTCAGGTGGACCACATGGTTAGAAACAATGTACAGGCCAAGGATTGTCATCCAAACTGTTTCCCTTGGTATGCCCACCTGAATCACAGATGGGCCTGATTTTTAGGCATTAGTCCTAAAATTTGGTTGGAGTAGATTTCATATAATCATCATGGTGGACCCTGCAAAAATCAAGGGTGGACAGCTCTCTCCTAACTGTTTTCTTTGGTCTGGCCCACCTGAATCACGTCCGCTTGATTTTTGGATTTGGTCCCAAAATGGGATTTACTCATATAATGGTCGGAGTGGTTTTCGCATACACATCACAGTGGGCCCCACCAAAAATCAAGTCCCCGCATCACTCTAATATTACCTCCAACTATATAGAGAATTTAGGAAAAAAAATCGTAATTGCATGGGATGCCACTCTTGATTTCAATGGGGCCTACCACGATGTTTGTGTAAGATCCACTCTGACCATTAGACATTTAGTCCCATGTTAGGCCTAGAAAAAAAAAAAAAAAAAAACAGGCTGACCTGTGATTCTGGTGGGCCACACCAAAGGAAAGAGTTGGAAGAGAGATATCCACCCTTGCTTTTTACAAGGCCCATCATAATAATTATACGAAATCCACTCCAACCATTAGATTCCACACAAAAAAATCAGGCTGTGGACCATAAATCATACCAATCCGTGATTCTCTTGGGCCACACTAATGGAAACAGTTCGGAGGGTGAGTGTTGCCCTGTACACTGTTTCCAACCATGTGATCCACTGAATCACAGATGGAGCTGATTTTTCGGCCCTTGGCCTAACATGGGGTGACACACCTAGTGGCAAGGGTGAATTTTACATAAACATCACAATAGGGCCCACTCGAGCCACTGACCCATTTGCTCACACGGTGGCGGTGACGGAAGGTAGTAGAATGATAATTATATTGATTAAGGAGGTAGCTTTGTGAAAACATTATGGAAAAGGTACCTGAATGTAAATTCCATATTAATTAGGTGATTTTTTGTAAAATTCCCTTAAAAAAACTTTACTATACCAATAACTTCCACAAAGCAATGCAACACATCCAAGTGCACCCCTATGGTTTGAAAATAATTGTTAAGGCAAACAGCGATTCCTGCAAGTAGAGATTGCCAGAATCCATTGATTTCCTCATTTTTATTTTTATTTTTATATTGGGGAGGGGAAGGAGTTGTGACTCGTGATGCATGCGATTTGTGGTCGAGGGGGGTGGGGGAGTGGGCATAGGATCTTCCCAAACTTGCATTTGTCAGAGGCCAAGGATTTTAAGAGGGCTAAGTCCTAGGTCTTGGAATAGGCTGATTGTATTCGTGCTCCCTCTGATAAGGAATGGATTGTAGAATCATGACTCTTGATGTAATTGTATTCTTGCTCCCCCTGAGTGGAGTAGGTTGTAGAGTCGGGTTTGTTGCTGTATTTTAGCCATTTGGCCTTTTTAGTAAAAGCAGTTGTTATCTGTCAAAAAAAGAAAAAAGAAAAGAAGAAGAGGAGGAGGAGGTATTCGCAGCTCCCATAAACATGGCACATGTGCGAGACGTGCCATTAATCAGGTGGGAACTAGAGGGAGCATGTCCCGGCCCAAAAATCAATCCCACCCACTCATCAGGAGGCCACATGTCTTTGGGAAAATTGGATGGTTAGAAAATGTGGGCCCACCTGATTAGAGGGTAGGCTTTATTATTGGACCAGAAAGAAGTAGCAAAATGACATAGCCAAAAAATTATGAAGAAGAAATGGTACCTGGATCAATGATGCTAAGGCACGACACTCGATAATATTTTCCGCATGCTGTGCCCAAGTCTACATTGTCTGTCGAAACAACAATGAAGAATGTATCACTCATTTCAATGCAGAGCAATTAGTAACATACAGAACATACGCCAAGGGTCCATGCAAACTATCACAAAGCCAAATCATATGCATCTCCTGGTCAGAATCATGAAGGTTCACAAACTCTCGCTTCTACGAAATAATTCATCTACTTGGCAAAAATAGCGATTCTTTTTCTAATTTCCAAAATTAAACAAAAATCCTGTAATTGATACCAGAATTTCCCATGGAATTAGAGAGCTTTTGACACGAATTATGAAGATGTGGACTAGAGATGTAAGAACTGCCCTACCTATAGATATTAACTAGCAATCAACATAAGAATCAAAGCATTTGTACATGTCACATTAACAGGGGGAGTGAACCATAGCTCAATTAGACACGATGCTTGGTTTTGCAACCCTGATCTTACTTTTCAATGTACAAGCTACTATTTAAGATGAGGAGTAGATCTTCACTGCTTGAGCAATTTGATCCCCAAGGGTTGGGGCATCTGCAAGTTCATTAGTATGTAATGGATTGGAATTTTAGCATTTACATCCGAACTCAAGCTTCTTCCATGTTGCATGGCATAAGCTGGTGGTCTGGAGACTCTGGAGTAGAGAGCTCAGAGAATGTGGAGCTTTCATCTTTCAATGTCATTCTACTTGGGATTCCGCTTCCTGTCCACTATCATCTTGGAATCTGTCATCCTTGATTCTCAAGGTTCATTGTTTCCTTCCAATCAACACTTCCCCCATGCAAGTGATCCTCCTCCATTTGGCCTTGGGACGGTTCTTCCTCCACCCAAAGGGTCTTCAAATCACAGCCTTTCGCACGTTTCGCTACGGTTCATTCTAGAATGTCATTTAGTGGACCTAAGATGATTAATCTAAACCCTTGAGAAGTGGATCAAGTTGGCAGAAAGGGGTAAAAATGATGGGTCTGGGAATGACCTTGCTGCAGATTGGTCATCCCAAGGACTGAATGGTTGGAAAACATATGGATTTCCAAATCAAATTTCTTCAAATATGGTAACCAGACAACTCATCCCATCCAAAGTCAATAGGTCTTTTTGCTACCAATGCCTATTCAAAATCTGGAAGCACAGACCACCACTGGATTCGAATACCTGTCATTGGTGAGTTCTAATCTACGCCAGACCATCTCTGGCTCTGCTACATCCTGGATAGCACTTTCAGGTTCCATATGTAAGCATTAGACTCGAAATGTGCTGCTACATACCACTTCAGAAATGAAGCAGTTTATTGTTAGGAATTGAGCATTTGGATTAATCATACTTGCTCTCTCTAATCAGAACTGCAGGTGGAAGATTCTACATGTTTGATGTGAGGTGACCATGGGAACAGGTTAAATCGGAAATCATTTCATAATATTTTAAGGTGTAATTCTTTCACCAACATATCTCCATGAGATTGTACTGTTGTATCTTTAATTAATGAACCAGGAGGCTCCTGTCAAACCCCAGTTTACTCATAGAATAAAAGAAGAAGAAAGGGATGGTATCACAGGGAAAGAAAGGGCTGGTATCAATAACTTTTCTGCTGACATGTTTTAGACCAAGCAACTGACACATTGTGTTATCTGAATAAAAAGTGCATGTAGGATAAAGGTGGGAACAGCAAAATTTCTACATAAGGGGACATGGTTTTATATAGGCAATATAAATATGAAAAAAAAAATGCATTTTCCATTCTACAATTTCATGAAAATTACGTGAATGCAAATTTCCAACTAGCATCTGCAAAAAAACCATTAACCTTCACAAGGAAAGAGGCCCTTTAAAAAAAAATGAATAACGCACTTTATAAAAACAAAAGAAAAAGGAGCCAAAGATCCATCAAGGCAATGGATAAGAGTCACTACAAAGATTTGTTATATGCACTCTCTTCTTCACAAGAGAATCGGCAATACAACTTACCTCTCTTGGAACAATCATAAAGTGATGGACATATCCATCTTGCATTAAGAACAAGCACATGCTATGGCTTGAATAGAAATCTCCTTCAAGAATGAGCGGGCTGTCAAAATGCTCGGCAGAGAGATCGATTCCTGAACTTTAATCGCCATAAGTTCCAGTTGATTACAATTTCCATTGCTGGATGGTGCCAAAAAGACTAGGACTGCTGATTCATTTTCGTCTCTTATAATCACTCCAATGCCTTACTACTGTGGACATTAAATTTTCAAATGGCAAAGGTAGGGACCAATGTGACCAGATGCATGTGGCGATATAGAAGTGGTCAATAGTCCCCCTTCCACTCACAAAGAAGATCAGACATCAAATAGCCATGAAAAAAAATCCAAAGAGCTGCCTCATTAGGCTAGAGAAATCTATTTTAGAAAATAGCAATTAAGGATGGCATAAATAATTCCTCGTTGCTTCTCGGAAAAAAAAAAAAAAAACTTGTTATTAAAAGTATTTCTTGTTTCTCTCGTTCCACATCTCCACATTGTGGCATGGGTTACAGCATTTTCCACAGCACCCTACCACAGGCTCCAAAAAAAAAACTTGTTATTACAATGGAGTATTTCATTTTTTAAGGTTTGTCTATCATAGGTATTTTATTAGCCACCATGGTCCACATGAAGGCCTCCACCCTTGCTGGAGCACTAGACCCCAAACTTTTGCACATGGAGGGGGATTAGAGGATCCCAGACAGGGAGCTTTTAAAAACCACGTATAAGAGGACCCACTGAATGACAGACTCCACACCAATTTTTCTCCATCATAAGGAATGAGGATTGTCTTGGGCAAAGGGCCCAACAGTTTCAACCCCATGTCGATTTCAAGATCCCCCAGATTCCCAGCAATGGACTGACCATGCAATCTTGCCTCCGAAAAAGCTGATAAGACTTGCTAACTTGTTCCTCTACATGAAAGTGTATGGACAAGGAAGATTTTCAGCCAAAGTGGAAGTCTCCAACTATACATCTCCCAAAATTGAGTTCTTTTGCAATTTCCCACGTTAAGCCAAAATTCCTTCACACCACGTCTCACAACAACACCTCATGCTCCCAACTATAACACCTCATGCTAACATCCTCTCTCTCTCTCTCTCTCTCTCTCTCTCTCTCTCTCTCTCTCTCTCTCTCTCTCTCTCTCTCTCTCTCCATTTTTTAAACACAGCAACAGCCCCACCAAATTGACTCCCTCCCTCCTCCTCTCTTTTTAATTACAACCCAGCCCCTACCTCTCTTCACCAACCCCTCCTCCTCTATCTTCTCTTTCTTACTTTTGTCTTTTCTTTATTGTCTAACACCACACAGCGCTTACATGACCAGGTCATGCACCCAACATCACCGTTTGCCCCTTTGATTGCTAACTCGAACATGGGCCATTTGCACTGTCCACTTTTCAGCAATCTTGCAAAAGAGCATTTTTCCAGTACTAACACCCTCCATAAATCTAGCTTTATATTTATGCCTCCCTTGTCTTGTCAATCAGAACTATGTCATCTGCAAACAACATACACCATGGGATCTCTTCTTGCAAATGCCGTGCTAACTCATCCATAAATAATACGAAAAGGTACAGGCTCAATGTTGATCCCTGGTGCATGCTTACAATAATTGAGAACTCACTTGTATCTCCATTAGTCGTCCTCACATTTGTTACCTCTCTTTTCTTTCCCAACACCCACCAAAGTAACCCTCCAGGAACCCTATCGTATGCTTTCTCTAAGTCAACCATGTGGAGACCCTCCTCTCCTTATGTTTCTCTATCAATTGTCCATGTAGGAAAATAACTTCGGTAGTAGACCTCTCAGGCATAATACCAAACTGAAATTCTGATACATTCGTCAAATGCGTTAGTATTTGCTCAATCACTCTCCTAAAATTTGATAGCATGGCCCATAAGTTTAATCCCACAATAGTTACTACAACTTTTTATTTCTCATTTATTCTAATAAATAGGTATCATAGTACTTTTCCTCCATCTTTTAGCATTTTCATCAATCTTTTTATCTTGTAAAACTTTATCAACCAAAATAACTTAGTATCTCACATGCACTTTCAAACCTTTATTTGTATACCATTTGGTCCAAGGGTCTTTATTGTTTTCATCTTTCACTTCAGATATCTTAATCATACGAAAGTACCTAACGTCTATGATGTCACTTGACTTTACAGTTCCTATCCTTACACTTTTAGAGCAGTTGCCATTTAACAAGTTCTAAAAATAACTTCATTTCCATTTTGCATACTAGTTTAAATTATTCCAGCAATAACCATCTTTCTCTTATACTTCTTATCACCAAAACATAGCAGTAGCATGCAGCTAGCTATATCATAGTAAGCCATTGATATTCCTGCACCCATGAGACGATCTTAAATATTTACGTCCATTTGCCAACATCAAATGATGGCAATCACTTTGTTCAAGGCTTCAAATTGGTCAGATTGGTAGCATTGGATTTTCTTAACCACAATTAGTGATCTCAAAATATTGGACAAATAAGATGTTGGGAGACTAGATAATGTTGACTTGGTGAGAGTAATTCAACCCCCAAAGATGAGCAAGATTTATTCCACAAGGACAACTGAAAGTGCATCTTACAGGCATGGAAATTTTTTAGTACTATATTTTTCCATGCAATGGTTTCAAAATATTCGACAAAAAGTCAACCCACTCAACAACTTGACAAGTGAGACACTGAACAATCTCTCATAAAACAACAGCAAAAGAAGAAGAAGAAGAAGAAGAAGAAGAAGAAGGCAAGAGAACCCTAAAAAAAGGGAGGGAAAAAAAGCAATTCATCGGCAACCTCAAATAGAATCAAACTATTATAAGGAAAATATGGAGAAAGAAAGAGACATGCGAAGAAAACATTGACCCAGAAGAAGCTTCACAAAGCCATTATGTATAATCCCAATAGCATCGAACACAGAAAAATGATATCTGAAAATACAAAACATCAAACCTACTTACTTCCATTGAAATGGTGCACTCCAACCTTCGCAAGCATCGCATAGTACTCAATCTCAGATTTCCGCAGAGGTGGACAGTTGTTTGAAATAATAATGAGTTTTCCTGCCATTTTGCGATAAATGCAAACCTCGTTTGAGTGACTGAATTATTAAGAAGAAAACCACTAAACCCACAATGTCTTATCATATCATGGTGATATTGGGTTTCCCATGGCATTTGAAGTGGTGAAAAAAACAATGTTCCACTTCATTCAATTATATAAAAACACCCCTGGGCTGATTACAAATTTTTTCTATCATGGGAAAGCAGCATTGTCTTACTGGTTATGCATCCTAAGATGGAATTAATCCAAATCTCAAAATAATGATATTCAAATTAGAAAAAAAAAAAAAAAAAAAAAAAGGCCAAAACAAAAAACCTTTCGAGCTTCTCAGTGACCGAAGAACAGTTTTATATCCAAGCGTATACTTCCCACTCTTCATCACGAGGGCGAGCCTGTTGTTAATGCTCTCATGAGTCTTCTTCTGCAAATAAATTGAAAAGAGAAACCTGCAGATCAATCTCCAAAATAACATAAAGGCTGTAAATCACCTGCAGATCAATCTCCAAAATAACATAAAGGCTGTAAATGATTTACAGCCTGTATGTTTGGCTTTAAGCTGTAAATGATTTACTAGTACATTTACAGTGTTTGGATCGCCTGTAAATGGTGTATGAAATCTGCTTTATAGGCTATCAGTAAAAAATATAGAGCCATTGCCATCTCCTCATTTACTAGTAAATGAAAACCCACATTGTTATTGGTAAATGAGAAGGGGACTTTGCTAGTAAATCACTTACAAGTAGTAAATGATTTACTAGCAAATTAGAGTATCCATACGCAGGTAGTAAATGATTTGCTAGTAAATCATTTACTACTTTCCCCATTTACCACCATCCAAACGACCCCTAACATGTGCAACATGTCCAACCGGTCCAGCTATCTGGAACCGGACCATCTCACAGATGCATCCCACTATAGGCAGGCCACTATCCAAAAATACCTGGACCGGACAATCCTTCCCATTCAATCAGTCTAGACTTTCTCCAGTGCAATACTGATAGTTGCTAATGTTTTTAGGTCACCAATGATCATCCGATCAGTGAAACATTTGCGCTTCGGTCGATTAACAGTAGGACCCACTAGATGAATGGTTCCTGATCAAGAAACGCTGCACTAAGCGTCCAAGTTCTGTGCAGCGCAAAGGATAACTGAATCTGTGCGCCACGCAAAGGTTTAGACCACCCAAACCCTAACCCTAGAATTTCCAAACGAAAAAATTGACCAGAACCCTGACCCTACAAATCAAATGAAGAGGAAAAAAGAGAGGGCAGGAAGTACCGTCTTCTTCGTGGCAACCATCGTGCTACTTACTGAGAATCCAAAACCCTAGAATTCAAATGAAGTTAGCATTGCAGAGAAGAAATCGATGGAAATGCACAGATTGCAATGCGGGAAAAAAAAATGGAAAATTCAGAGATCATAAGAGGGATGTGTTTCGGAGATGATTTTGAGGAGATCGGAAGATCGAAACTTACTCTGATTTGATTTGGGGCTTTTGGAGGTCGGAAGGATTGGAAACCCTAGTAAGCTGCAACGACTGCAGACGAGAGATGGAAGAGGACTGGAAGAGGAGGAGCGTTCTACGTTTCTAGGGTTTATGGTAAGGTGGAAAATGGGCTGGGCTAGTCCAACCCATTGTGTGGGCTACGCATCTAGGCCCATTGTTTCGACAAGGCCCACCGTGGTTTGCACGTGTGGCATCCACTCCGTCCATCATTTGCACTAGCTCAGGTCGATCCAAATCTCAAGGGGCGTGGATTGGGTATTACCCCCGCCAGGACCTAGCTAGAGATGGACGGTCATATCGGGGGCTCTGTGGGACCCACCGTGATGTATTTGTTTTATCCATGCCATCCATCCATTTTTAAAAAATCGTTTTAGGTGATGAGACCAAAAATGAGACAGATTGAATTCTCAAGTGGACCACACAAAACAGCGGAGATTGAATGCCTATTGCCGAAAACCTCTTGGGGCCCACATAAGTTTTGGATCAAGCAGATATTTATGTTTTCCCTTCATACAGGTCTATGCGATCTTATGAACAGTTTGGATGGCAAACAAACATCACGGTGGGCCCTAGAAAGGTTTCAACAGTGTGGTTCATCGTCACCACTGCTTCCTGTGGTGTGGTCCACTTAAGCTTTCGATCTACCTTATTTTTGGTCTAATGTCTAAAATGATCTGTAAAAGTGGATGGACGGCTTGGATAAAACACATATATTATGGTGGGCCTCACAGAACCCCTAACAGGTCCGTCCGTCTCTAGCTAGGTCCTGGTGGGGGGAGTACCCAATCCGCGTGTAATCTCAAGTGGGCCACAGTCAGGAGAAAAGTAGTGATGGGAACAGCTGCCGCTGAAATCTTCTTGGGTCTGCCGAAGTTCTGTATCAGTCTTGGGTTTTCCCTTTGTACTGGTGGGACTCACCTTATTAATGGGTTGGATGGCATATAACATACGATGGGCCCTGGGAAGATTTCAATGGTGGGCATTGCCTTCCTCACTGTTCTCCGTTGTGTGGCACACTTGAGTTTTGGATCTGCCTGTTTGATGGGTCACGACCTAACATCAGCTTGGCAAATGATGGACGGAGTGGATGTCGTACACACATCACAGTGGGCCCACCGAGTGTGGACTAGTATTTTCTGCAAGGCAACTGATCAGATGGCTAGGATTATCTAACCTTTTTTTTATTATTATTATTATAAATATTGTGGATTACTTCCATCCCCATGAGGACCAATTGGATTTAGTCTGCTACGGTCGTGTGAAACGCGTGGGTGAGCCCCATCATGCAGGTCCACTGAAAGTACTTCCAACCATTACTAGGGAATGTCAACAACAGTCGAGGTTTACGAACCAGGTCACGTCTAGAGGTGTACACGAGTCAAGTTGGCTCGTTATCTCGCTCCTCTAGGAAAAAAGCTTGAATCAACTCGGATCGAAACTATGTTCGAACTAGTTTTATTGACCTCGAAATATTTCAAGTCCGTCTGAGTTGGACCTAGCTCAACTTGACTCGACTCAGTTTTGAGCTCGAATCGATTTTTTGAGTAAGGATATATAATATCTAATCTACCCGGTCACCCAAAACAGGTTTATATCTATATATATAATTTAAAAAAAACGCTAATCCCAACGTTCACTCTCATCTTGCCCGTTCGCCTAACCCTAAAAACCTTAATCCCACTTATCTCTCTCTCGCCATTCTTCAGCGCCCGAACAGCAACTGGCGATCACTCTCCTCTCCTCTCTTTCTCATCATTCTCCAGTGTCCGACCAACGACTACTCTCCTTCCTCTCCTCTCTCTTCATTTTTCAGCATCCGTCCGGACGACCGACAACTGAAAGGTGAATCTCTTCTACTCCTCTTCTCATCCCATCAGTCACATTGTCTCCGCCCTCCAATCGGGGTGTGGCGAGTGGCGAGCAGTGTCCGTCTAATTAGCGAACCCCACCTCACTTGAAAACTCAAACTCGAAACTTAGCTCGAAAACTCGAATTCGAACTCAACTCGAACTGGACCGAGCCGAGCCGAGCCGAGCTTTCAATCCAAGCTCGAGCTGAAGATTCTAGTTGGCCGAACCGAGCTGGGCAAAGCTCGGCTCCGATCAACTCATGTACACCTCTAGTCACGTCCATGGGAACCGACATAATGTGTAGGCTTGCAAACCAAACTGGATTAACGCCTCCTAAGTTCAAGTTGGGTTGTCAAGATCCTTGGATTGAGTCAGGGTTGGAAAACTCCAATTCGATTTCAGTTTGGGTTGGGTTCAAGTTAAGCCAGTTCAACTTGGGTATGGTTGGGTTGGAAATAATCACATGTATTTAGGTTGGGTTGGGTTGGATTGGATGAGGTCACGTCAGGTTGGGTCTGGTTGAGTACAGAAGAATTCGGGTCAGGCAATTCCAGTTTGTATTCGGTTGAGCTGGGTCGCGCGTCATCTAAGCCTCATCTCCACTAAATAGGGTCAGCCACGTGAATCATTTTCTGTCAGTCCACTCCATCAAGGGCCTTAACTTAAGTCAGACCACACACATATCGAACAGTTGAAAATGAAAGTACCCAATGATCTTAATTTTCAAAAACAAGTGTCCACCGCCTCAAGACGACCAAACCAACAGCTTGACCCAACTTGAATTCTAACCTGAACCCAATCTTAAGTCATCCCTGCTCAACCCAACTCGAACCTCTTAGATACAACTTGAGAATATTCCCTGTTTTGACGTCATTTTGATCCAAACGGTAGTTGGCCACCTTGTGCATTTGTGTGCACCTTGCAAACCTCTATATCATCTCCTGTTCAGCAAAATTGGCTCTAAAACACAACCTCAGAAAAATAAAATATAAAAAAAACACCAATGGATTCATTTTCACTGAGTCGAATTAAGGCATGAAACCTCCTTTTTTGAAAATTCTCCTTTGATTATGCAAAAGTCCAAATGGGCCCTAAGGTCTGTTTGGATGCACCTCCAAGGGGATATTCGAGGCATAAACACCCTTTTGAGCCAAACTGGAGTTTTTGATGTGCATTTGGATACACTTCATGAGCCCCCGTTCCACCATCCCCACCATCCCACTGCGACAAAATAGGCACTACAATGCAAACCACTCCCATTGGTTTTCATTGAGTAGACCAAAAACGCAGGCTTCAAACTCCTGCACAAGTGTGTCCAAACGGTCCCTTGGTAGAGTGAAGTATGGCAACCGGAGGAGGGAGGCATAAAATGCCTTGGGAATGTGAGCCTTAAGAGAACCTCTAATCCAGAACAGTGACATCCATCCTCCCAAAGAACCATCACATCCGTCCTCACACTCATTCATTCTATTCAAAGAACCACGGTTCCAGAACTGTGATATCCGTTACAGTCATTTATTCTGTTCCAGCAATCTCCGTTCAAGGACCTTACCTGAAATTTTCGTCTCATATGGATCTCACCCTTGTGTGCATGGTAATAGAGGCAATAAATCCATGGAATAAAAATGACTGAAATACCCTTATCTTCGTTCCATTCAAAGAATCTCCATCCCAAATATGGTGACACCCAATACAGTGACATCACTTGTGTCATTCATTCTATTCAAAGAATCTCCAAAATAGAACAGTCACATGATTCTTTTACTAGTGTTAGAGGATTAAGGCAAATTCAAAACCCAAAATTTAGTGAGTACATAATTCAATTTTACAGAGCATAGTTCTAGATAAAAAGAAAAATAAACAAAAAAACAAAATCCCTATTTCCCTGCAGAAAAGGTTCCCAAGCTACCAATAACAGTGGCTGTCCCCAACTGGATGATTGCAAGACTCCTCCAAGTGCATTGTGGAAAACTAACTTTTTGGCGACCTTGATCTGTTCAGCATGAGCTCACCATGGTCATTTCCAGCTTTACACAAGCATCAAGAGCTTGCAAAGACAACATTAATAAAAAATAATAATAAAGAAGAAAAGGTAGCCTCACCATCATGAATATCAGCAACTTCTCTAAACTTTCAGGTGTAACAGCTCAGTCCCTACTCCTTGGGGCTCCTGCCTCGTGAGGCAAGTTTTGCAGTGACCTGTTCTTCAGATAATGGTAAGTAATAGATCCGAGGAGTGGCTCTGGTTTTCTTGAAAAGATCGTCAAGCGTGACGGTAGGTGGGTCAGGATTCTTGGGGGGCGACGATGGAAGAGGTAATCGTTCCCTTGCCGGTGGTAAGCCGGACACCGGCAGGGGAGGTGGGGGAGGCAGTGACAGATTTAGTGAATTTTTTCGTAGGAAGGGCTGTTGGGGTTGGAGGGAAGGGGTTGAAGGTGCAGCAGTTGGGGTGTGGCTGGGAGTAACTGAAGGCTGGGGAGGATCTTCCATGTGTGTCTTCACTTCTTGCGGGTCCACAAAATCAGCTGTAAGGAGGTGTCCTCCATTTGGAGGCCACTGTAGATTGTACAAAGCATTTCGAGTCTCCACAGCTTCTTCCACTGAGGAGTACTGCATGAAGCAAGACTTGAAGTTCATCAGATGATAGAAATTCAAATATTAACAGAACAAACCTAAAAACTGCAAGCTTGGTGTCAGTCATATGCTTTTATGAGCTTTCCCAGTGCCTTACTCTCAGTTTGGATGGATCACGGGGGCCCATGTTCACTACATAATCAATCCACTGCCGTTTCTGTGGGTATCATTCCCTATCTTGGAAAATCCATTTTTTAGCACCTTCCAGGAAGAGTCCCACAAAACAACTGGATAGTACTGAGCTGGCAAAGGTGGGACCTGCGTAACTTGGGAAGATCTCTCCTTGGGGTGTGCCCAAAGTAATCTGGCTATGAAGTCAAAGATTGTTCCAGAACCTTAAGGTTTCCAAACAGGTCCACCATTTCAAGGTTGCATACAGGAAGAGTGAACATACCATTACATAGCAATGGGTTTTGATGTGGTCCATCCAGAAACTACAGACAGTTCCTGTTTTTGCCAGAAGCTCCTGCACAGCCTTCAGAGTGAATGGACGCAAAAAATGGTCAATCCTCAGGGAAGTTGTGGGAGTTTTCTGCGACGGCGGAACTGCCAATGTAAAAGCAAAAAACACTTTAGTTGAAAGAGTCTCAGCAGATATCCAGGGATCTGAATATCCAAATCACAAAGACTTACCGATGCGTTCCTTTGGGGCATCTCTGCTGAGTGTTGGATCGGACCTGGTGAAAACGAGCTTGGGAGTAGACTGATCTGCTTCCTTAGGTGTGGTAGAAGGTGTCCACTTAGAGTTTTGCAGTTCAGGAACTTTTAGCGTTTCAGGATTCCATCTGCGCTGCCTCTTTGAAGGCTCATTGTTCCCAACAGCTCGATCTGCACAGATAGAGACGTTAACTTCTTCTTCTTCATTTTTTTTAAGGGTAATAATATTATTAAAACCACAACCGAAAATAAACAACAAACAGCACAGAAACGAAAGAGACACCCTGGACCTAAAAGAAAGAAAAAACTAAAAAGAAAGGGGAAAAAACCTAAACAAACTAAAATACAACAACAAAAGCCAGTGCTCACACTGGACAAATCCCACTAGCATCACAGGGCCCAATCTTGCATGAATTTGGTAGCATGTCCATTTGTTGGTTCAAGGTAATACCTGGCCTTAAGATTAATAAAGCTAAATGTGAACTTTTTGGAATCCACGTTTCTCAGGACCTAGCTTCTCGACTGGCGACATCTTTTGGTTGCAAGTTGGGCTCTCTTCCAACAACCTACCTTGGTCTTCCGTTATGTGTGGGGAAAACCTGTTATTTTTGCGGGATAAGATCATAGAGAGGATCCAAGGTAGATTAAACACTTGAGGGGTAAATCCTTGTCTTTGGGAGGGAGACTAACTCTTCTCAAAGCGTGTCTCTCTAATCTTCCTGCCCATTTTATGTCCTTGTTTCATTGCCCTTCATCAGTTATGCATAAAATAGATAAAATGAGGAGAGATTTTCTTTGGCAGGGTGGATCAAAAGATAGGAAATTCCATCTCTGAACTGGAAGGAAGTGTGCTCGCTAGCTTCTCTTGGAGGAGTGGGGGTTAAGAGACTTGAGCTGGTTAATAAGTCTCTTATGGGAAAATGGGTGTGGAGGTTTTTCCGGGAAAATAATAGTTTGTGGAAATCTATTTTAGTGGCTAAATATGGGATCTCCTCCACTGGCTGGTGGCTTAAGCATCTTCTGTATACCATATGTCCCACACTCACAAAATCTTCAATAATCAATCGCCCTTGATCTTCTCCTAGATCGAGTCTCATTGTGGGTAGTGTGGGTAGTGGCAAAAGAGTTTGCTTCTGGACTAATCCTTGGATCCTTGATCAACTTCTTAAAATGGTATTCTCGGACCTCGCCATCCTATCCTTGGATATCGACATTCTGGTGGCTGATTGCATTTCCTGGCATGGAGATGAGATAACCTGGATACCTCCTCTGAGGAGGGATTTGAAGGAATCTGAGATAGATTCCCTAACATCTCTCCTCTCCCTATTGCAGGATGTCAAGATCGATAAGGAGTTGGAAGATAGTATGCACTGGAGGAAAGCAGCCTCAGGAGTATTCTCAGTTTGTTCTCTTTATGCTGACCTCGTAAAGGTGGGAGACAATAACCTGACGGCTCCAACGTCGACGGTATACATAGAGACGTTAACGAGTTTGATAAAACCCAAGGTGACTCCCTCCCTCTCTCTAGACAAACCTTAATCCCACTGATTTTACAATCTTTTGTTTTATCATTGCTGTTTCTAATGGGGAAAACAAATCCTCTTCTAGAGAAAAAGATCAAACACTTTTTTTACCGTTCTCAAGAGTATTGAGATTTTATTAAAGAAAACTCAAAATGGAGATATAACAGAAAGATCAGCCAGCCCAACACCACAGACTGAACCAGCCAAGAATGATTAAACTACCGATGCGAAAATCGCATTACATGGGACTACAAAGAACTATGATCAAATACCATAAAGTATAGGACGAGATGCTCCTTGTTTTGCCACCTCATTTGCATCTCTGCTCCCATGTGAGAATAAGATTTGCTTTCTTATGCATAAATCCCACACCTCTTATATATTATTGGCTGATTACCAGGAGGCAAGGACTACTAACTGATGTAGCCCACCCGATTGCAAATTTAGAATATAACCTTCCACTAGCTGGGAAAAGGCAAACTTAAACAGGAGCTTAACAACTGGCAGAAGCACTGCAGCCACTGCAAAGGTTGAGTATTGGACTCCACCAACCCCAAAAGCTTAAACACATATGGCCCACCCCCACCTTCCACTTTTGGTAATTACATATTGAGGAGACCCAAATTGGATTTGTTAACTTCCTTTCAACCATTTAAAAAGATGACAAAGATCTCAAAGCTGGATCACATTCAAGATCAGTTGTACAAGGTCACTTTTAATTTCATCTACCAAGCCATGTGTCTCATACACACAACTTTTGTAGAAAAACAGAAATAGGAATTTCGATTTTCTCCAGAAGTGAGTGCGTATTGAGGCACCAGTCCCCAGAAACACAAGTTTTACTTGCACCCACATTAGATTACTGGAAGAATTGGCCAACAAGAAATAACTCAGCCCTAAGTATTAAAATTAAAACTAAAGCTGGAAGTGGTAAGGCATGCCAAGATGAGAAAACTTTGAGAATTTATCATTATGTTTAACAGCATTGGAGTTAAAGTCTTACATAAGCAGTGTCCATCAACAAAGTCCACAAGGCAGAAACAGCAAAAGGCAATATGAATCCAATGTTTGAGGTCATACCATATCCTTTTTTTTAAAATAAAATAATAATAATAAAGATAGGTCATATCAGGTCTCGAGTACAATAATGTCAAAGGGCAGCATTAGTGGGCTGAATCTGGCTCCTACAAAGTTTATGTGTTAGCTGGTGCTGTGGGATGCAATGTCGTGTTGCTCCCCACTGAAATCATGGGGATGTCATTGGGGGTGGGAAGACCGTTGTCTGATGCTTGCAAATCTACATTGGAGAGATGCAATAAAAAGCTAGCAGCCTGGAAGAGCAGATATTTGTCTTTAGGTGGCAGAATAACTCTTATCAAAGCAGTGTCAGCTAACACTCCCATCTACTTCCTCTCATTGTTCAAATGCCCATTTAAGATTGCGGATGAGATCAAATCCCCTACAGGAAAGGGGGGAAAAAACCTCTGGAATGACGGACCTGATTGCCACAGATATCATTTGGGAGCCTGAAAAGACATTTGCAAGTCAGTGAGAGTGGGTGGTTTGGGTATGAAACATATCAGTAACATAAATGTTGCCTTGCTTGCCAAGTGGGGGTGGAGAATGTGGTGGAGAATAGGAAAGGAAGATTTCCCTGTCTGAAATCCATTCTGCTTGCTAACTGTACCATCTCCCCAAATGGCTGGGACGTTAATATTTGTAGCCATAGAGATTCAGCTATATGGCATGCAATCTCAGCAGCCTACACTGGCTCTCTGAGCAACATCAGATATAGAGTGGGGGAGCAGGAGCCTGTGTTCGTTTCTGGGGGGAATGTTGGTGCACAGACAGCTCGCTGAGATCTCCTTTCCATCGCTATACCCGATTGTCAATGAGAATAATAAAACAATAGATAAGTTCTATAAGAGACATGCAGATTGTATCATCTCGGGGCCATCTTTTCAGACATAATCTTCAAGGTGAAGAAATAGATAGGCTATTGACGTAGAACAACTAACTAATTGCTTTAAAAGCTTGAACTGATAGAGCATGGTGAATCAATCCCTTTATCTCATTGCCCAGGTCAGGCCCTCTGCCAAACTCCCGTTGTAGGTCCTACTTCACATGGGTCCCACCTCACAAAGGGCCGCCCACCCCAAGTGTGCCCCCGCTTCACACAGGCCACCCCACTCGAGCCTGTGTGAAAATGTCCGTGCATTAATTACCCTTGGTGAGAAGTCTCGAATACAAGACATCCTGCTCTGATACCACTTTTGACGCAGGACAACTAACTACTTGCTCTAAAAGTACGAACTGATAGAGTGTGACGAATCACCCCCGACAAGGAGTCTTGAAGATGAGACCTCCAGCTTTGATACCACTTTTGACGCAAGACAACTAACCACTTGCTCTAAAAGCTCGAACTGATAGAGTGTGGCCAATCAATCCCTTTATCTCATAGCTTAGGTCAGGCCCTTGGCCGAACCCTCCTCGCGGACCCCAATTCACATGGGTCCCGCCTCACGTGGGCTACCCACCCCGAGTGTGCCCCCGCTTCATACAGGCCACCCCACTTGAGCCCTGTATGAAAATGCCCCTGCATTAAGCATATTGGCACTCTAGAAGCAAATGGCCTGTTTTCTTATCGGTCTTTTGTTTATTCAACATTGTTAGGTTAAGGTTTATGATCTAATGGGCAAGATGTTGTTCGGTTCAAACCAACACAGGTCAAGGTGAAAGTTTTCTGTTGGATAGCATGTTTGAACAAAGTCTTATCACTGGATCATCTAGAGCACAGGGACCATTCATTCCTGAACAGATACTCAATATGCATTTCGACAGAAGAAGATGCGCCACACTTATTCTATGCCCTTCTGCATCGTGCATATGTTCCTTGATTTTCAGTATTTTGAGATTGCCTTGGTGGTTCCAAACTCTGTTTTCAAGCTGTTCAATGGATGGTGGGAATCTTGGGGAATGGGGACAGATCAGGTGTTTTTATGGAATTTGTCTATAGAAGTGGCCATGTGGTGTATCTGCTCAAGAGGAACATGAGAATCGGGGAGCTCTCTTCTATCTGACACTTTTGTCAGTCGGGAAGGAAGAAAAGGACTGTATGGAACCTTTTCCCTTTAGCCATCTTATGGGCGATCAGGCTAGAACACAACAATAGGACATGAACCTCTTACCTGGGTCAGGACTTTCTCAAAGATAAGAGGGTGGTAGTGGAAGGGGACAAGGCTTCTAATGCCTGTACAGGAATGCCAGTGAAAAATTCTCAGGCTAGCTGGGATTTTGTCTTCAATGTATTAATCAAATGATTTCTCATCAACCCTTTTGTATCTTTCTCCCATTTTGTTTCTTAAAAATTTTGAGTTACCCTTCACAAAAAAGAAAAAAAAAAAGAAAAAAAAAAGAAAAAAGAAGCAAGCTCAGAGGATACGACTGCAAAGATAAATTTTCATTTATCCGAATGGAGCAAATTTGACAAGGCTCCAATGGAATCCTTGTCCAATTTACTCAAGCCAATTAGGCTGGTTCTATTTCCTGTGGATGGAGGCCGGTGACACACTCTGAGATTTGGCGAAAGCCCAAAGATGGCAGTATTAAGTTAAAACTTTGACGCCAGTTCATCCGGAAGCATGGGGCCTGTCAGGATTTGAGGACTTGCAAAGAATCATCTAGGCAAAGTGCTATTTGAGTTCTGTGAGCTCTTGGGTATCTGGGGCTCTGGATATGTGTAAGTGGTTGCTTTTTTGCAGGGTGTTAGATTGGTAGTTTCCAGTAACTTCTGCAATGCGATTATTGAAGGGGACTTGAGTAACACTCTGAAATGGATCAACAGGGGATGCCACCTTAGGGTGTTGCTTATCTCATTGAGGAGGCAGTTGATCTATGTCCAGCAATGATAGTTTCCTTTTCGCTTATCTATCGATCAGCAAATACCAAAACTGACCGTCTGGCCAAGGAGCACAAATCCAGAGAGTCCATCTTCATCGTGAAACAGGTCAAGTATCATTTAGCATCTGTGGACCTCAGTTTTCATAGCCCATGCGGTGTTGCTGCTTCTTTTCTTTTGGTGCTAATAATATTATTCCATTCATAAAAAAAAGGTAATATGAAGCCTTCAAAGAAAACTATTATGTTCTGAGCCAAAACATGTAGAACAGATCCTAAAAGAAATCAGGACAAAGTACTTACAGGAAAAAAAAGGGAAGAAGAATAAGAAGAAAGTTGAGTACCTTCAAGTTTTCTTTTCTCAGAAGAAATCTCCTGAATATTGTCCTTCTCAGCAATAACATCCTTTTTCTCAGAAGAGAACCCAATCACCATTGCATCAAAAGGACTTCCCTCTTTTGCAACATAAGATTCATTGACCTCATTCCTATCAACAGCTTCATTAGAATTATGATTGGAATCCATTTGCTTACTCTCGAATATATCCTCTTCCATAGAGTCTTCGCCTGAGCTTCGGTCTAAGTTTAATTTTTCTGGGAAGCCCCCATCCGCATTATGATTTTTCTGGCTGGGGTCCAAATATGCAGCATCACTGTCACCAATTCCTTCTACACAGCCCTTGTTCTGACATGACTCTTGAACAGCCAATGAATGTAAATCGCCACCAATAGGAGGAACATTGCTGGAGGATGGTTTCACCATCTCCTGCTTACTAAATTTTATTTCTGAATGGAAATTATCAGCATTTAAATTATCCTTTAGTTCATTCTTTTCATTAATTAACACAGTACCAGTAGAAATTGACTCACACTTTACTTTGCCGACCTCGGATACCTGGTTAGTTGGATTGGAGGCGTTGAGCATGATGTCTTCAAGATGAGGCTTCGAATCCTCCTCAGGTACTTGGTTATATGGATTGGACAAGTGGTGATTGATGTCTTCAATATGAGGCTTTGAATCCTCCTCAGGTACCTGGTTATATGGATCGGAAATGTTGAGCTTCAAGTCTTCAAGCTGAGACTTTGAATTCCACTCAGGTACCTGGTTGTTCGGATCCAATAATTTAACATCTTCAAGAGGAGCCCTCAAATACTCAGATGCCTGATTACTCGAACTGGACATGTCGATCTTGACGGCTTCAAGCAGAGGCTTTGAATCATCCTCAGATACCTGGTTATTTAGATCGGATGTGTCAAGCTTGATGTCTTCAAGCTTATATTTTGAATCCTCGGATATTTGGTCATTGGGTTCGGGCATGTTGAGCTTGGCATTGTTGGGGTGTTCATCATTCCTTGACTCTTGCCTGCTGGATTGTAACTCAGTTGCCACATTCTGGTTGGTTGTGATACACTGTTCTGTTGAAACTGAAACAATGACTGTTTCCTCAACCAACCCATCTGTATCAACATTAACCAATGATTCCTCATCTTGAACTTTGCCGCCTTGACGAGCCTCGGCAGTGTTATTATCAACAGCAACCATGGTGATCTCATCATCCACCTTTTCACCTCTGCTCTCAACAAATTCAACATCATCTTCTACAATTTGAGTACCGAGCGGCTTAGTCTCCTCACTGTCGTAGTTAACCTTGGGTTCAGATTCAGAATTGAACCCATTACCCAATTCTTCATTGACAGGCTCCCTCTCACTGCGAATTGCTTCATCCAACCGCTTCACCAAATCCTCCTTCAAACCCCTTGTTGGAATCTTCCGTCTCCGCAGCTCCTCCCTCAGCTCCATTACTTTCCACTGATCAATGGGCCGGTCGTCAAGCACTGAATACTGCAATGACATCTTCACTTGCACCCTAAATCCAACCAGATTCGTCTTCACCTAGTCATCAAAGTACATCCAATCCACATAAGCCAATTAACCATCCATATAATACCACAATAGAAATTTGAAAAAGAAAAGAAGAAGATCTAGAAACCACATTGAGACCCAACCAAAGAACTGACACCATCAAACCCAAGCAGACAATTCAGTGGAAGATTTGGAAATCAAAACAAACTAAATTTCCAGGAACTAACGAGTTCTGCACAAAACGCGAACAGAAAATCCAGCGAGCGATTAAAAAACGAAAAAAGAAAAGCAACACAAACCCCACAAAGAAATCAATGTAATATATAATAAAACCAAGCAAAAGATTATCTACAAATAATTGTGAATACAAAGGAGGCAGGGAAACCTATGAACAAAATAAACTTACAGAATCCAAAAACAGAGATAATCAAAGCGTAAAATACTTAGGCCCTGTTTGGTAGACTTCTAGTTAACAGAAATTATATATTGCAGATCTTGATGTCTAATGCATAATGAGTTCATGTCAACGGTTATTATGTATTGGAGATCAATATCTCTGATACAAAATTATTGTTAACTAAAATGAGATCAACTCATTTTTAGGCGCCTACCAAACAGATTCTTAGGGATCAAAACATACAAACAGAAAATTATACGAAGCAACATCAAAGAATTTTAAAAATTCCAAATTTCGGGAAGGAATCAACAATGCAAGGAAAACCCAGTGCAATAAAAATCAGTAGTCACCAAAGTCCTTGTGAGCTTGGAAAATAAAAGATAGAAAGTGACATTTTCATTGAAAGTTATCTTCCAATAAAGCATTTGCACAGAAAACAAAAAACAGGGGGAGGCAAGGAATTTTTTTTAGGACTTTCCCTATGAGAACACATTCTTGGAAAATGTTTTCCCTAGCAAAGTGAGCTCCAAATCAGGAAAAAAATGCCACTTTCCTGCAAAGCATTTTCTACCCCATATGTTCCAAGCTCCCAAACAGGCCCCAGAGACACATAAAGCAACAGATCAGACAGGAAATGAATGAAATTCTAGAGACACATTAACGACATCAGTGGAATCCAACCAGAATATCCAGCAAAACACGCCCCAAAAAAAAACTGATGAATAAAAACTTCTGAATACAAAATTATGGGAATTGGGCGAATTTTCAAATTTCATTCCGATCAAAATATTAAAAGAACCCCAGAAAAAATAAAAATGAAAAATTCATTCAACAACCAAGAAAAGAAAAGAAAAGAAAAAAGGGAAAAAGCCCCAGAGAGAGAGAGAGAGAGAGAGAGAGAGAGAGAGAGAGAGAGAGAGAGAGAGAGAAAAATAACAGGATTGCGAGAAGGAACGAGATAAAGAACTCACCAGGATATCACTCGATCCTCTGACAGAAGCACGGAGAGGTAGGTCGATTCGGAAATCCTAATTCCAGAACAGAAAAACATGCATTAGACAGAAATCAAAACCAGAAACCTTTGTAAAAAAACAAACACCGGCATTGGCTCCAGAGGAGACGAAACGCCAGAGCTCTCGATTCCTTCTCCTTTCCTTTACTGAAACCGAGAAAAGAAAAGAAAAGAAAAAACGAGGAAAACGAAGCAGAACAGAAACCGAAAAAAGGGAAGAGAAGAGAAGAAAAAGATAATGGAGAATGGCCCTTTTTCTTATATTAGGGTTTCCTCCGGGCAATCGAGCTTTCGATTGCTAGATGCGGAAGGAAGAAACAGATGGAAGGGGAATGGAATGGAATGGATAAAAGACGCAGAAAGGAAACGATACGGATGGAGAAAATGGACGGCTGTATCGTATGTCCTGGTACAGCCACTTTTTTCCCGCCAATGTGTTTTATACTCCGGCGGAGTGTGACGGATGATACGCAGGCAGTTAGAAATTGCTTACGCAGCATACAAATAAATCAAATTAAACAGTCCAAATTGGGGACACCAGTTTAGATGCATCGTGGACAAAAAAAAAAAAAAAAAAACTTTTATTGGGTTATCTAAATATTGATTACTGCATTTATGAACGGTTAGAATTAATAAGTAGCCAGCCGTTTTATTTCAAAAAAACAAGTGTCCACGTATCAGAGGTCAGGATTGTTCGATTAACCTGGTTTCAATACTGTAACTCAAGGCGGATTTAATTTGGGTTGGCATAAGCTATATGTATCATTTCCAAGCACCTGCGTTTCAAGTGTTACACCCAGTCCTAATATCATATAATCCATCGTGTACATGCAGCGTATCCTATCCGTACTGAAGGTGCGCTCCCGGACGGGAATCTTCTCCAGCAGTCCGTGCAACAAAAGCTCCATGGGTCCACTTAAACGTGTGGCCGGCTTCCAAGGCTCAGACCAAGGACGTTAACCTAAAAATCAGGCTGATTCTGAGAGTAAGCCACGGCTCAAGGAAATTGTGAGGGATGGGGATGGCTGCCATTGGTAGGGGGCACCCAAGTTTTGCTAAAGAAGGCTGATATTTGGGGTTTACCTACATCCAAGTGAGTCCTACCCTATGAATGGGTTGGATGACATGCAAACATCATGGTGGATCATTGGCCTGTTTCCTATCATGTGGCCCACTAACTTTTAAATCTGATTTTTCGGGCTCAAGTCCTGCACAAACATTTAACCTTTTGTCAGCATGATTTTTTGGGCCTTCAGTCCGCACATGCATGAATCGATGTCACACACATCACTGTGGGCCCTACTATTCTTCCTTGAAGTTAAGTGGGGTTCTTGCAAAATGTACTGCAACTGATGAGCAGACAACAGATTTTTGGTGTAGGGGATTTACAATTTGGGGCCACCCGATGAACAGCCTGGATATGATCCATCTCATCTCTTCCATGAAAGGAAGTGCGTCCCAAGTTTCTCTCGTCCTGAAAATTACACTCTTTGATCCCTCACTCGTGATTAGAGTTGCTACTGGGCCAATCGAGGCCTGCCCTGGCCCACCCTACTACACAAGCACTTGATTGATTTCAGTGGGCCAGTGGCCACAGTTGACCCTAGCCCGACTCTAGTCCTGTAATCCTAGACTTAGCCATAATTGGCTGAAAGGCCCTAGGTTGGACCGGAGGTTTGAAATAGTCGAATTCAAGTTTTTTTTTTTTGATCGTCCATATATGATGAGTCCCCATCATGTAAATGGCTTGAATCATTGAAGCATGGCTTGGATCCTGGAGTTTTTATAAACTACACGTGTAGTGAAGGGAAACGGTCACAAGTGTCTTTAAACAGTCCCCTTCTTTTATATATGCTCGTGATCCACTTGATGATTGGGCTGGGCCCAACCAGGCCTGGACACGGCACATAGATTTAAGTCACTTCCCAGCCACTTTTACACCCCAGGACTTGGCCCTACAAGGTCAGCACGCACGGTCCAGGATGCGTTTCCTTCTAACCCATTGATGACTCCTACGTTGGGATGGGATTCATGAGCCATCCACCTAGATCAGAAAAGCTGGAAGTGGGGATACCATTATTTCCAATATCTGTGTGGTGAGGACTTGATTCCATGCATGAAAAAGCCTCGAGTCTTTCCTTCTCACCGACAATATCTGATCTGATGGGGAGTCAGTCATCAGCTCCGATTTCAACACCAACCAATGGATGGATTCTAGGTAGTTGCATAAAAGCATTCTTCTATAGAAAGCATTTTGACTTACTAATGACAAAAATTTCCAGGAATCGAATTATTCATGATGCCCAGCATGTCCATGTAATGGAAGGAAGAAAACAGGCAGCACAAAATCTCTCTCTCTCTCTCTCTCTCTCTAACAGAATGAAGAACATAGGCAGCATAAAAACCACAGGAATAGCCATCAGAAATTGTATTTTGGGCGCCTCTGCCTTTGGAATAATTTACTGTGCTGGCCGACCCATTGTGTTTTGCCTGAAAAAGGGGGGGAAAAAGAAAAAGAAAAAACTTCATTCATCACTTTCTTCCTCACTTTCCTCCAAGCTCAAGTGGTTCAAATTCTTTTCAAGCGGTGGAAGTCCATCCTCTGAATCGTAATCAGACCCGGCTTTGTTGCTAAGAGATTCTACATCAACACCTGCATTTAAGGCATTGTGAGCATGAATAGACCTCAAACGGCTTTGCTACTATTCATGCAGATTCCCTATTGGAGAATGCCAAGAAGGCTCACCCATGCTACCCCACCATGTGACAATCTAGAATGTTAATAATCAAGGTCTTGCTGTAAGTGGGTCACATGGAAAAAAAAAAAACATCGCTAATCAGAGATCTGCTCGACATCCATACAAAGGCAAGTTAAACTCTGCCTTTCTGGACCTTTGTTTCCCAACTCATTTCCGACTCTTGTGGTGATGGGATCCTCAGGATGAATAGTCTGGATCAGCTTGAGCAAGCCTCCAGGGGAGTGTGTCTCCCTATTGCTTGCTGATCCGAGACAGGTGGCGAAACTATAGTAGCAGTTTAGGAGTACTTCTAAATCCTGATGGCCATGTTTTCTTATGAAAGAGAAAGCATCAGGGAGCATCCTTTCTGCATTGGGATTTGGACATGTTTTATCCACAACATCTGAAAACATACCATCAAAATCGGGAGGCGGCTTTCGGATTCGTGCATTGTTAGAAAGCCAGGTGTTTTGGACTGAGATGATGTCAGAGCCATTTTCGCATTCAGAATATGCCTTTAGAAGCTCCCTGCATGGTTTGATAGCAAACAGTAAACGTAGACATGTCAGTATCTTTCACTGTAGAGGGCATGCAGATCATAACCAAGCACATGCTTTTAAATGAAAACAAAGAAAAAAGGGAAAAAAGAAAAAAACATCGTGGCTCCCAAAAACATAAATTTGTTTGAGAAATACAAAGGCTATTTGCAAGCAGGATACAAAATCCATGCCATTAATCAGGTGTGGTCTCTTCGTGCATTCCCATAACTATAAAATAGGCTGGTCAGGAAATCATGCAGGCCACACCTGTGGCCTTAGCAGTGGCAGATTACATAGAGAGAGATTTCTGGTCATGGCCCAACTGTACTGAAGTGTGTAATCTTAAAATAATTTTTTTTTTTATATAAAATGCACTAAGGAGTGCGACGTACCTGTTCAGAGTCAAGAATGCGTGCCCCCATTTAAATTTGCTCAGCAAGAGATTTGCTGTTTCCTCTTCTCCACTGTCAAAAGTATGACAGAAAATGTCACAAATGCCACACCTAACCTATCTATAATCAACAGAGCATTTTGTAAAATACAAGCTTTAACAGATTATTCTAGAACAGATTAAATGGTCACCCTAATTGCAATTCATTTAGAAATAATTTGTTTTTTTCCAATTATCAATGGCTTTAAAAAAAAAAAAAAAAAAGTAGATATTTTTCAAGAGAAAAGGCAGAAGGCAAAACAAAAGAAGTATTATTACAAGTCAAACATTACAGGCCATGTCTATAATAAGTAAGCCATCTAATAACTTAAAATAACCGCAATGGGGCAGGGACACTGTCTGTTAACCATTTCATTGCATTCCTAAAATTCACTTCTATCTGTAGTGTCTAAAAAGAGCATAAGAAAAACACGGAAAACAGAAATATCCTACATTTTGTAGATAACCAACATCAAGACATTTTTCTTCATTATTTCGAGGGAATGCATTCTATAAAGTAATCCCAAGACCATTAAAGTAGATACTTGGACTTTCAATAAATCATTATTCATGCCATTTGTGGCAGCCAGATACAGTACTCGAAAGTCTTCTCTTTTTACCTGGGACTGAATAGATACAGGAGGGTGTTATGAGCATATGTGAGACTGAACTAAATCGATGATGGTGTTATGGGTGTATGGTATAAAGCTATGTTACCTGATCACAACACAGACGGAACTTATGTAAGTGCCTACAAGAAACACAGAAATATTCTCACAAGTTTCTTTGAGCTACTTTAGGTGCCATTTGGTAAATGCACAGCAGCAATACCACTTTATTTGAATCACGCCCACCTTAAAAACAAAAGAGCTTTGTCTGGAAAATTCAGAAACCCCTTTCTGCATTGAGTGGACTGAAGGAGGTCCATCAAACTAGCACCAAATGGAAGAACTGAGGACACTGGTAACCCGTTTAATGAAACTAAAAGCATCTTCCAAACAAACCTTTATCTAGCTATGTTATAAGTATGTTTCTTTACTGATTTCAGAAAAAAAAAAAAGAAAAAGAACAAGGAAAAATATCAGAAATTGCATATTCCTTATGTTAACAAACAGCGAGACATCATATGGATCCACTTTGAAGTGTCCAAATAACTATAAAAAGCAGATGAGATGAATGAATTGATAAGAGTTGCTGCTTAGGCATGACAATTTAACATGATTCTACTAAAGAAAGACAGATTCGGTACCATATTAGTAGGGCTGCTGATAATGCTTCCACACAAGACAACTCACACGGTCTACCGTAATTTACGGGATTTGCAGCCACCAACCAAGGCACTGCAATTCAGATGGGACTTTTATCAGCTGCTTGTGCTTTCCAGTTATCTAAGGCTCATATAAGAGGATAGGTAGACAGGAGGTTAAAGACAGACATCCCATTTTTATGCCAGACCATGGCATGCATAGTGCTGCAAGGTCAAGTGATTAAAAAAAAGAATAGCATAAAAGAAGCATGGAAAATTTCCTATAGTAAACTTCAAACATGTAGTGAGAAATCAAACATACACTACTGGGTCATGGAAAACACTATCGCCAAACACGACTTTATAACAGGCATAAACAGCTGGCAATAATTTTGACATACATATTTAGATATGCATGTGTTGGGCATGCTATCAACATTCTTTTTAGATGTCACATTTTCCATGTTCTTAGACGTAATTTGATGCAACCAAATGGCCACACGTGCCAATTGATCAAGATTTGAAGAAAAGGCTTGCATCTCACGCGAGCACGCTTTGCACGTATGTACAAGAAAAGGACCACCTTCCTTTTTTAGCATCTTCTCTTTCAAATCTTTAGATTAGGAAATTTCATCTTTCTTTCATATCTTTATTTTTGGCAGGGAATAATTTTAAATATTTTCTTATCTAAGTATCCTTATTTTAATTATAATACTTTGTTATATAGGTGCTTTCCTATTTTCGCAGATTTTTAGATTAGAGTTTTTATTACAGATTGTAAGGTTTGATTATAAATAGGGCCTATGGCCAATGGAATAAGACAAGCTGATTAATACTCTTTATGAAATTCTCTTATTTTCTCTACAGTGGTTGTTGAAGGGAGGGAGAGTGGTCTCTGGTTCTAGACTAGAGGACTGTTGAGCTTGCTCACAGTCTTGCATTTGTGATCTCTAGCATTCGGATAGAGGATTGTTAGGTCTTTTCCCACAATCTCTTTCTTTTCTTATTGATTTATTTGCTTTTCCTTTCAGGTTTGCATCAAATTGGTATCAGAGCAAGTTTTGCTCTTGGGAAACTAAAAAAAAAAAAGAAGAAAAGAAGATGTCATGGATAGGAAGATGTTCTCATGTGTCGTGCAATTATCCCTATTCGGACTCCAATGCCTTTCCATATCCATCGCGCTATTCTTATCCGAGTTACTTCGATGATCAAGATCGCTCATTCATATCACCTTAAGTCATACCCATTTTCATATGTGCCTTATGGTGATTCCTTTCAACACCCCTCCCCACATGTCGGTTATCCAAAAGCATCCTATCACATGGAAATGTCAGTAACGCCTACGAATGTTCAAAAGATGTGGAAGGAGAACTTGCAGCCTTGCAGGAGGTCAAGAAGGAGCTTAAAGCATCCAAGGAAGATATTACAAATGAATTCAAGGAATTCAAGGAGTTCGTGAGAGCTTGCTTTGAGCCCTTGATTGAACATGAAAAGCTTTATGGGCTTCAATATGTTTTATAAAGCATTCCAATGAATGACGTGGTTATAGATAGTATGGCCCAAAAGGAATCCTCCTTTGGATTGGTTGATGGATCGATGGTCAAATCAGAGGAAATTCAAGTAAAACCAAAAGATCAGCTGATGGATAATCCAATTGAAGAGCTTGAAGGTTTAACATATATGGACGATCCGATGGTTAAAGAGATGGATAGTGCTACAATCATAGTGGCAAACTCCATTAAGGTCAACACAATAGTACCATCTCAACATCAATCGAGGTATGCAAATCGAAAGCAAACTGTGATGAAGGGGCCACAATCGACGCTTAGAACGTGGACCAACAAGAAGCAAAAGAAAAGATGGTTCATGCTTCAACACCATATTATGCACCAGCTACCCGTTAGGCGTGTAGGTCTCCACCATCAACTACTAGTGAAGCCGAAGAAGACACTCTACAAACGAGGATCTTCGCAGAAGATTATGACTACCAATTTAAACTCGAGGACAAATTGTTTTTGAAGCCGGGTGGAATTGATGCAATCAAATGGCCACACGTGCCAATTGATCAAGATTTGAAGAAACGTCCCGCATCTCACGCGAGCACACTTAGCACGTGTGTACAAGAAAAGGACTGCCTTCCTTTTTTAGCATCTTTTCTTTCAAATCTTTAGATGAGGAAATTTCATTTTTCTTTCATATCTTTATTTTTGGCAGGGAATAATTTTATATATATATATATATATATATATATATATATATATATATATATATATATATATAATCTACGTATCTTCTTATTTTAGGCATTTTCTTAATTATAATGTGTTGTTATTTAGGTGCTTTCCTATTTTCATAGATTTTAGATTCCATAGTCCTTATTACATGTTGAAAGATTTGATTCTAAATAGGGCCTATGGCCTATGGAATAAGACAAGCTGTTTAATATTCTCTTTATGAAATTCCCTTATTTTCTCTATGGTGGCTGTTGAAGGGAGGGAGAGTGGTCTCTAGTTCTAGACTAGAGGATTGTTGAGCTTGCTCACAGTCTTGCATTTGTGATTTCAAGCATTCGGCTAGTGGATTGTTGGGTCTTTTCCCACATTCTCTTTCTTTTCTTATTGATTTATTTGCTTTTCCTTTCGGGTTTGCATCATAATTCCACATCGACAATCGATCTCAACGCTCTCATTATATAGCACATATGGATGTTTCAACATTCTTAGATGTAATTGCGAGTATTGGGGACTTGGGGTTAATGTCTCAAAACTCACGGGGTACTAAAAAAGAACTCAGAAAAGTTTATTTGACTCACTTAAGGACCGAGTTGAGTTACATCAACTTGGTAGTTGTAAATCCAAAAATATTGATAAAGTATTAAGATAACTCGAGTTTTTCTCGAATTGATCCGCTATATGTTATTTGGAGCAGAACCGAAAAGTCTTCAACTGAGCGCTGATTGTTTTTTCTTTTTTCAAAATTTACTCGGTTGTAATGGGATAGACTAGAATTTGATACCACTCCAAAGCCCTCAACCACTTTTCATTATAAAAAATCAAAGATGTAGATATTTCATTCGGTATCCTTAGTAAGTTAGTATTCCACTTTTTATTCTTCAAAATTTCAAGGGTTGTAATAGTTTAGACATGAGTTTAACACCACTTCAAAGCCCTCAAGGGCCTCACCAAAGCAACATTTTTGCTACAACACGACTCCAAAGCCCTCAAGACCACAATGAGTGCATGCCTGTGGGGGGTACTGAAGTTGGTTATTGTTTCGGACTGCTGCCCTCTAGCCCATTTATGTTATTCCAATGATTAGTTATATTATCATTTTTGAATTATGATATTTCACTTATCAGAAAGAAATTAAAGATACATTATCATTTCTGTATAGATTCTTGCTTCTTATATGAGGCTGTACTCCAGTTTCCATGCTCTAGTGTGACTTGTCACTAGTTCGTACGTCACCCATTATTCCAGTGATTACTTAGTTCCATTATTCACGACTTTTGCTTGCTTGATGCGACTTTGACATACAAAATGTAGTATTCAACAAATAACTGCATTTGCTCATCATATAGACTCAGTTCTCTAATGTGGTTATAATAAATGATTAAAACTTACCGTAGAGTAAGAAATCATCAAATAAAGTGATGTTCCTAATAATGAAACAAAGATCCTCAGCCTTATATAAATAACATTATATATGACCGATAACAGCAAACCACATTTCTCATATAAACACTATATGGAAAATGGAGCCAAGTGAGGTCCACAATCTATTTACATGTTCTAATTTTCTATAAATTGCTTTAAAATGATGATAGAGTTAGAAAGTGTTAAAAAAAAAAAAAAAAAAAAAAAAAAAAAAAACAAACGCCCAGAAGGTAATGTTGGATGTCTTACAGAGACGAGGAGCAGCACAGCGAAGTTTCACAAAAGGAACGTCACTCAAACGTGCCCATGAGCAGTCCACAACAGCCAACCCTCTTCTCTTTATTAGGAGATGATCTGCCTTTGAGACGCACTGATTCCCAACAGGGCTGCCATCACGTACAGCAATGCATCAAAATTTGTAAAATCCAAATTTAGACTGTTAAGCAGTGGACAAAAATTGGTAACTATCCATTGGAAAGAAGAAAATCAGATGGGCCACACCATGTAAATGACCTAGTTAATAAAATCAAACCTATTCACTCGTTGTACACTGAATTTGGACTCTGGCATTTCTCTTGAACTCCATTAAATGTACACATGTGGCCTGCCTGATAAGTGGATCTGCCAACTTTTTTGATCAGGTCAGTGGGTCCCACCTGATGCGCAGGTTAGATGTCCCATATGTGTCAGTTGGCATCTGTGGCCATGTATGGAGGTAAATGGAGGCTCAGAGAAACTCCTTTCATTAATAGATACATTGGCCCTTTCAGATGATGTTATAACATGATGTGCTTATAGGAAGTTAGAAGTTGGAACATATTTGGGAGTTTGTTGGATACAGATTGAAATACAATACATGATGAGCAAAGGGTTCAGTGAAAGTTTCCCAGATACCTTAGGACAATGCCACCGAAGCCGTTACTAACCCGCAGTTCCTGCAAGGCAAATTCTATCAGTTACTACAGTTAGTAGAATGTGAAAGGGATTTCATGCATTAAGTAGGGTCATTACCAGCAAATGACTGGTGGATTAACAGAAAGTTGTGTCGATATAGAGCTGATAACATACTGATCTGTCAACAGTCAAGTGAGATGCATAAGTTGCAATCTGTGTGAGTGAGATTGGGGAGGGGATGTCCATGAAAGTTGCCTGCCCCAAAAGTTGGGCCGGTAACTCATTGGGTGGGCAACACATTTATGACAAAATTTGGATGAGTTTCCAATTTTTAGTGCGGGGCATGTTAAAAATGGGCTCTCCAATGTATCGTTTCGAAACCTTGCAACTCAGATGACAGTTCATTAACTCGCTGATACCAACTCAACTTGTAACCAACTTGGAGAACAAGATTAGTGTTGCAATGTGGATTGAAATATTAAATTGAACCCAAATTAAAACAAGAGCAATGCTTATACTGAACCCAAAGCAGGCACAACAATGAAAAGAGCCTTGCTCGTATAAATTGGAAAACAAGATTCAAGTTGCAATCAGGATTTTAAAATGAGCGTGTTTTTTAACCCGAATTAAAGGAACTGTAAGAAAACTAAAAGTCTGTTCCCACTTGTGAAGAAACTTGGATCTGCAGGTCTTGTCCTTTTCTTTTTATAGAAATTAATGATATCATTAGTTAATATATCCTCGATTCATTGGTTTTTTTATATATATAGAAATTACTAGTATATAAAACCAAAGTGGAGAGTGTTTTGGTTTCAAAAGATTGAAGGACATTTAATATATCCCTGTCACCAGTATGTCCTTAGATTTTAAAGAATGTGAACTCTTGGGTAGAATTATCTTTGTCAGGTATGGTTGTGAAATGGAACTCCAGCCTGGTAGCAACACATCAGCCCCAGTCCCAACTCGGGTAAAGGAGCAGTTGATGTCAGATAGGCAGCTGGTCATCAAACCTCTACCAAGAAAAATCATGAGAATAGCTGTTTCAAATCATTGGTGAAACAGGATTTATAAATCCGACACTAGATAGCTGCGACAAGGTAATGATGACGACAACAGTGAAGATAAAGATCGATGGAATCATTAGTTACTCTCCAGGTGAGGCCCGCCTCACACAGGCCGCCCACCCCGAGTGTGCCCCTGCATCCCACAGGCAACCCCACATCACATGGGGTTGCTCGTGGGATGCAGGGGCACACTAGGGGTGGGTGGCCTGTGTGAGGCGGTAGCCATGTGATGTAGGACCCATGAGAGGGGTTCGGCAGAGGTCCTAAGTCCTAACCCATGAGATGTAGGGCCTGGGCTATGAGATAAAGGGATTGATTCGCCATGCTCTAACAGTTCGAACTTTTAGAGCAAGTGGTTAATTGTCCTGCATCACAATCCGTTGCATTTTAGCAGCTACACTGTAATTTATAGATACTTCAGTTTTTCGGCATTAGACTAGCAAAGTAACTAGGGTCCAGAGAAAAGGTTCTCCTTGCATCCATGTTTGGCCCATGGTCGATCTTGAAATGGTCATAAAAATTGGTAGTCCGAAGAACTATAGCTGCCATCCAATCATTATCGTTAATTTTTTGAAAAAACTGTTACAGGACCGTTACAGACCATTACAGGGCCTTTACGACCTGTTTTTTCTGTTATGGCCGTTTTGACCCTATAACGTGTGACAGTTATGACCGTTACCATTACGTAACGGCCGTTATGGCCGTAACATAACCGATTTTGAATACCTTCGATGGGACCCTACGTGATTTGTCTAGCTCCCTATTTCAGGAGAGAATGGGAGGCATATAAAGGAGTAACTGCAGTTCTCTGAGACCACTTAACTGAGCCTCTTCTTGAAATAATATATCAAAAGAAGACAAACCACACAACAAAATAATGGAGACCATCAAATGCATTTGCTGATTTTGAGCCTCCAAGCAATTACGGAGTAAAAATATCCAATTCAATGTTTCCAAGAGGACAACTCAACAAACAAGCACACCGAATCCATACCACTTGAGTCGCTGTACAAGATACATACCTTCAACAAGCCAAATCTTGAAAGCTTGCGTCCTGTGCATCTCTTCACATCACACTGTCCAAAATCCTGAATCAATACAAGACTATCAGTCCACTTCTAAAGTGCACAATGCGTTGATTTATGGTGCATCTACATACACAGGACATACCCACATTGCAAGCTGGATTTTTGGGACCTGTGACTCATCTTCCTCTTCCTTTGCAATATCTGCACAAAACTCATTGGGGGTATTCCATTTTCTTGATTAACTTTCTCTAAAAAACTAATGCCCAGTTGATAAGATAAACCGATCAAAATTATGAATGGTTTGGAAAAATGTGACATCCCAACTTGCATTAATGCACATGGCAGTTATTTAAGCATGAATTACAGGCAAGGAAAAATTCTAGAGGGCTACAACACATCCAAGAAATGTTTCTACAAATTTAGGAGCAAACATTAGATTAAGCTGAGGCAACCATCACAACAATGAATTGTGGAAGCTTATTTATTTATTTTTTTATTTTTCTGACCAGTCTAGTATCAGACCCTTTCCTGGTGGCAAACAACATTAAGATGCTATAAAATTGGTCCCCTTGAAATTGAGATGTCTTATGAATGAGGAAAAAGATCATGAAATCCTGCAAGAATTGAGCTGGCTATGGTCAATATGTGGACAGGATACAGTGCAGTGCCCGGAAACAAAAATGCTTGCTTCTCATCCCAGATTTAAGGTTCAAAGCGGGTCAACCAAATTGCCCTTATTTATAAAATACAAGGAATAACGAGAACTAGGTCTTGTCTAGTCTTAAAATAGTGGCATGCTTGTCATTTTATTGGAACCAATGGGTAGGATTAAATTGGTTGCAGGGATGAGATCATTCTAGGGCTTCAGATTTAGTTAGGTCAATGTGATCATTTTTCTTTTTATTAATGAGAATTTGGAATGCTGTATTGATCAGATTTATGAGGGACAATTCTGTAGGGGCAAGGGGGGAGGCCCAAAAGGAAATGGCTGGAGGTAATAAGAAGAGACTTGATATATGCTCTAACTGAAGTTAGGGCCCTTGATAGTGGAATGACGGAACGGGATTCATGTAGTGATCCCAATTAATTGGGATGCAGCTATGATGATGATCATGATTAATGAAAGTTTGACATTTGGCTTGGATCTTGCTCTCCCGTTCTCTCTTCTTGGTGACATATGATTCATGTTTAAAAGGGGAATTAAAAATTTTGAAAGAGAGAGAGAGAGAGAGAGAGAGAGAGAGAGAGAGAGAGAGAGAATTGCCCACTGATATCCCCTGCTCAGTCCAACCCAATATGAGCACAAATATAAAACCACAAATCAGTGGAATTAAGGCAATATTAAATAAAGTCGTCCATGAAGAATGTAGAAACGTAATCCTCAAACTTGACTTTTGCAAGTTACCATGTACCTTGTTGCGATGGGAGGGACCTATCATGATCTTCTTCCCTGGATAAGCATAATAACAGAAACAATTAATGCAACACCCAACAAAACAATCAACGCATTTTGGAACAAAAACTCATCACTTGCATTTGCACAAGGAATAAACAATTTAGTAATTGCAATCTTTTAGTAACTTTTAACAAGAAGTTCTGGATTATGCTACAGGGTAGCATCTACACCACATCCTAGTTTCTTGTTGTTCCGGCAGCAAGTGGACCATGTCAATAGCAACTTGACATTTGACTGTTGTCCAGAGGGAGTCCCACCTGCATTTCTACAGCAAAAATTCAAGGGATTCCCGCTAGACGAAAGCCGGATGGTATGTTGTGATCTTCATGCCACCGGCTATTGTAATTTTATAACTAGGAAATCTCTGGCTCCTATTTGTACAAATAAGGAGGATGTCTTTTTTAACTACGTGATTATGTACAAAGAACTAGTTCTCAGCAGCAAACAGAAAAATTCAAGTCACGATATTTGGCAGTGTCCATTTAACAGAAAGGGGAAAACTGTCTTTGCATCAAATTACTAAACCCTACATAAAGAAACATGGAACTTCCATAACAAAACAACAATCTAGAAACAATGGCCAGTGTATCATGGTGCCCTAGGAACGTCAAACGCTTGTAAATAATGAAACCATGTTTTGTTGAGAGGACAGTAATGGATGAAGCGATGGGCAGAGAGGTCACCTCTACATACCCAAAATAACAGTCTTTCCACAAACAAAGGCATCTGATGATAAGAATCCCATAGGCCGTAGAGAGTTGTCATTGTTGCAACCAACACTCCGTTTCGATGCAAGCAAAGTTGTGTCTGGCAAAAGTTGTACAAGGCAGATAATATGTCCATAGTTTTTCTAACCCGTTTATGCACAAAAACCAAACAAAATAAGGACAGTCTATCAACAAATGGTGGAATAGTTTTGGATGTTTGACAAACAACGAACATAATAGCTAATCCAAGACCGCATAACCTAGATAGCCTATCATAACATCACAGACTGTCTGGAACACAACTTTTCTTGCATCCAAACGACCCCCAACGTACATGCACACTAATTTTGAACTAACAAAAATGGATGGCGTACACAAGCCTGAAAATCGAACTGATTAATTAATCTAAACTGTCTTATTTCACCAATTGAGTTTGGACCATGGACCATTTTCTTTGAACCATCCATGCGATGGCCGTCAATTGGATGGTTAGGGATGCCTGGCCAGCAGGACCTTCAGCCTGCGTTCCATCAACGACAGAACCGACAGACTTAGGCAGTCCAGATTGGACTGGATGTACGGACTACGGACATATAGTGAGATTCAGGCTGGCCGGGTTTCAACTTCCCCAATTGACAAATACAATCATGATCATTCAGAACCATCGTGGGCATGGTCTTAAATTGCAACATGAACCGTGAAGGAAATCATAACAATGATGGCCAAAAATTACGATCCAAAAATGTATGTGTGTGTGTGTGTCAGTAAATAAGATTTAGGGTGCGTTTGGTTGCACCAATATCTTGAAATTTTGTGATATTTCACGACTAACCAGTCTATATTGGTGCAAAATATAATGGAATCTCACGATATTCGATGCAACCAAACGCGCCCTTAACTAAGAAGCAATCGATTTCAGTTTCCGAATAATGGAATTCATGGAAAAGCTGAGGAGAATTACAATTGGAGTTCGCGATTATTACTGGACTGGCCTCGGTGAGAAGAGTGGTTTCTGGATCGCCTGGATTTGTTGTGGCCCATTTCGGAGAAGACAGTCCCACAATGGCTACTTCGCAAAAGAGTTTCGAATATATATATGCACTTCCTTCCGGTTTGCGCTAACCTGCGCCGTAGACGACTGGTTTAATCAGCCTCCCGGAGAGTGAATGCGAAGCGAAGACTCCTGTGTTAGTTTTGAGCATGTTGAAAAACGGCTTAGACTCATCTTCTCACACGTGGCACCGAAGTACAGATATCTAGACCATCCAAATTGTGAGTCTGATCTTTGGATGGAAAATATCTCTAAAATCGCACTGACCAAGCAAAATCCTAACTCTCCAATTAATGAATATCAAATGGAAGGTTGAGAGTGAAATAGTGAATGGGCCAAATTCGATAGGAGAAAACAGATGTATATTTTTAGGTTTGCACCATCCAAAGTAGCTTCTGCTATTTGGACGGTCTGGATTGCCAGAAAACTATGCCATGTTTTCGGTTGTAGTCTCCACCGATTTCTTAATTCCTGCAGTACGAAAGTTTCGGCTAGTAGCAAGGAACGTACGTATATGAAACAAATATTAATTTTCCTTGATTTTGATGTTTTCAGTAAGCGTTTGATGAAATACTTGTAAATAACTGTACATGACTGTGAAAATGCCGCATAGGCTTGATTTTGGCTTAAACTCGTCTTGGCCTAGCTTGAGCTACTGACCGTGCTAAGTTGAGCTGGCCAATTAGGCTCAGGACCGACCCAAGCTGAGTTTGAGCCAGGGTCAGCTAGTGGCAGAGCCAAGTCGAGCTGAAGCCAGCTTAACTCGTACACCCCTAATCAGACTTGCAGACTGGGCCATGGAAAGCCCCATCATGCCCCTGTCAACGTTGGAGATACGCCAGGTGGGCCGGGCTGATCAGGGGCAGGTGGAATACAGACCATTATTTTCTATCAGGGCTTCTTAATGATTAAAAATTATAATGCATGTCCTTTGATTTTGTCGGAAAACAGCCGAGAAGGCTCGATCCAAAACTGGCTGACAAGCCCAGCCCAGTTGATAGGTGGTCTGTTCGGCGATTATCGGAACGCGCGTGTATAAAAGGCAAAAATGCGGGACGGTGTCGATGCTCGACAGCTCCCACACGCAGCAACCTGAAATCCTTTTACCTTAGATGGCGGGAGAATAAGATGGTAGTAGCGAACAGCAGCTCTCAAAATCCGTCCTCACCATCTTAAATATAAAAGAAAAGAAAGAGAGAAAATTTGTCTGCTTCTGCGAATTCTCCTAGCTTCCCAATCTCAGACACGCAAGCAGCTTCCAGTCAGATTTCCCATACGCCGAAGAAGATGATACGCAGGTACACATCTCTCTCTCTCTCTCTCTCTCTCTCTCTCTCTATTTCAATGATTTTCTGTGATATTTACAGAAAGCCGAGCTTAGGGTTCCGTTTCAGAGGAACTATACAATACGTGGCTCGCATCTCTGCTCAGTATAGCTGTTTTCTCAAATTTGAAAAGTGGGGCCCCTGTTTGATAATCTGGACGATTGGTTTTTTGTGTCCCACCATGGATGAGATGCGTCTCAAAAATCTCCTGATGCAGCAATCTTAACGTCTTGATCTATGGCCTACAGGCGGACGGTTAAGAAGGGAAATACAGAAACAGTCCACATTCAGCTGAAAAGAAAGTCCTAATATTGGTTGTTGGGTTCTTCCTGTCTGGGAGATTATTGGGTTGTTATCCGTCCATGGCAGGGCTCAACAGACCAATGTTCTTGAATCTTTCTCAAGAGTGATGGGACCCACTTGTCAGAACTGAAAACGTATGTATTTTGTGCGAAGATGCAGGTTCACATGTCATATAATGCGGGCCACGATTTTTCCAAACTGTTTGCTTCATATCTATGTTTTTTTTTAAAAAAAATTATTATTATTATTATTATTTTTTCTGTTTATATGTTTTCTTGAATTCTATTTGTATCACTGCAAGGTGCATTTTGGAGGTTTCTTCAAATCAATCATTCGGACGGCTCCCCAGGCATATTACAGCTCAGGCATGTAAAACCCCTACTCAATTATGATTTAGGGCACGTTTGGATGCACTATTGAGCTGAATTGAAATTATTCATCTCAATGTGGAAATCCCAAACTATGATTTCCTTAGCATTCACATTAAGGATTCAGGATCCAAATTGCAAATTATGTTGCTTTCAAGTCAGGACTTGAAAGGAACACCATTGCAATTTGATGCCACTTTGTAATTACTAGTACCAAGGATTTCCTCATGCTTAAACTGATTTTTTGTGATTCAGTCTACCTGAGCATTCAAACGCATTGATAGAATCTTATTTAGGATGTATATGTTTCTGCAGTGTTTTTCCCTTGAAATTCAGTAATTTAGTTATGACAAGGCATATATCTAAATTGCATACCTTTCTTTACATTCTCAGCTCTTCATAATGGTTAGGGAGGGCATTGGGCCAGGCCTGAGTGTAGCAAATGCCAAATTCTGAATAGGCCCGGCTGGGTAGTCCCGGTCTGTGCAGTTTAAAATTGGGGCCTGAGTCCTTTCCAGGCCTGACAATTGCCACTCAACTAATGGTTGATACTACTTATTCACATGCCTTCTATACAGCATATTTATCTATTTATTTATATTTGTATCTTCTCATTTGTCTCATGGAAAGCAGATGCCTGCATTTCTTTCTTCAAGAAAGGAGTTCTCTGTTGCACCCAAGAACAACACAACACAGAAAATTGCTCCCCAAGAAAAGCCTTCTGGTTCAGGGAGTCAAATCTCAAAGTATGCCCTTGGTGGTGTTGTAGTAGGTGCTGCAGTTATTGCAGCTTACCAGACAGGTTATATAGGTCAACACTATGTTAAAGAAGAGCAGTCTCCTCTTGAATCCAGCAAGTTTGATGCCAGTAATAAAAACCCGGAGGAAGTGGAACTTATGAAAGATCATGCAGTTAGTCCGAGCAATGAAGAACCAAGTAGATTGAGCCCCAATGCGGGGGATGCTACAGACAGGGGCAAGGCTCTTTCTGATTTTCCCCTTATCAAGGAAGGTGAAATCGAGCCACAAGGTGTGTCAGAGATGTCTCCTGCGGAGGATGCAGTTCCTGTCAAAGAGGAAGAGTTGCCAACTGCTCCTCAAGGCAGTACAACAACAAACAATCATAGTAGTCACCCTGAAGCGTCATTGAAAGACGGCCTTGACATGGTAAAATCAGAAGATGGTACTGTGCACCTGAAACCAAGTATGGAACTGAATGAGGGAGCTGACAGCAGACCAACTTCTGAAGAAACTGTAGCAAAAGTGGATTCATTTGATCATCTTATATCCAGCAACATGCCAGAGGTATGTGCCTTTTGTCTCTGTTGCATCTACAAGATGTTATACGTTTGTCTTGGTCTTCACTGTGTTCATGCTTTGGGTATGGAGCATGTGGGTTTTGTCAAGAGTCTTTTGGAAGTACATTGTAATACATTTAGGGCCCGTTTGGCCGGGTGGATTGAAAGGGATTGAATGGTATTAGGGTGAATGGCATGGATTTCAAGGTTAAGATGGTGTTATCAGTGGATTGTCTTTAGATCCATGAGATTGCTATATCCCGGGATTGCTATATCGAGTCTGTTTGGCACGCCGGCCAATCCCAGGATTAAACCTTCCCATCCCTTCCAATCCCTCGAACAAAACATGTCCCAGGCAAATTTGAACGGATTAGAATGGATTGGATGGAATTTAAAGGTAATGATGGTGTTGTCAGTGGATTGTCTTAAGATCCATGGGATTGCTATATCCCGGGATCAGATCATCCAGTCTGTTTGGCACGCCCAACCAATCCCGGGATTTAACTTCCAATCCCTTCCAATACCATCCAATCCCTTCCAATCCGCCCAGCCAAACCGGCCCTTAACAAATTTATGTGGATCATTTTAACTATGAATTGTGAATTGGTAGTGACTTCTTCCCAATGACATCTTGCTTCTAGAAGACATTCCATGCAAAGTAGAGGTTTTTGATAGCTACACTTTTGTATGCATGTCATTACATTGGGTTAGATGGCCTTGCCTATAGTAAACTTTCATGACAATGATTAATCTGTCAAATATAAGTTTTTTTTTTTTGAGAAATGATAATTTTATTGAAAGGGCCAGAGGCGCAAGGGAAAATAGAAAACAAAAATAAAAACAAACAACCCCAATAATTACAAACTCCACTCCCTGATAAATAAGAACACCTATCTAACTGTGGTTCCTAGGGTCTCACTTCTATCCCTAAAACATCTGCCATTCCTCTCTAACCAAATGCACTATAAAATAGCCAACAAGGTGAGATGTCAATTCTGTCTTTCTTTGGAAGTGGGCCCCCATACGTGCCAAGACAAAAGGAGCTCTTCCATGGAGTTCGGCATAAGCCATGACACCTTGAAAGCTGAGGGAATACAATCCCACACTCCTAATGTGTAAGGGTAGCTTAGGAAGAGATGCACCACCGATTCCTCTTCCTTCATGCACGAGAGACGGATGTTAAGAAAGACCATTCCTCTCCTAAGGAAATTATCCACTGTCAATATCCTATTTCTTCCTGTGAGCCACATGAATGCCGCCACCTTCAGAGGGGCATGATACTGCCAAATAAACCCCGTGCAAGAGTAGCTTATGCCGGTGCCTGACTCACGAATGGCGTTGAGAAAGAATCGCACTGTGAAGCCGGTTGATTTATTCCTTAAATAGAAGGGTTCATCCGAAGCTGTCGGGTGGGGACAAATGCCTTCCGGAATACATAGCAATCCTATCATCTCCTCAACCTTGATTTCAGATTGGAAGCATCGACAGGGAGGAAACCATACATCGCCCTTCTCTTGGATAGAGAAGCAATCAACCAACAAAACAGATTGGTTTGGGCACAACCTCATGATATGAGGGAACTGGGATTCGAGTGGCCTCTTCTAGCCAGATGTCTTCCAAAAAACTCACCTTAACCCCGCTGTCAACCGACATTCCTACCTCAGGAAGAACTTTGCCCGCCAAATGAGCAATGGATTCCACAAAAAAGGAAGATCTACATAGATGAATCCTTGATCCACCTGCTCAAGCTTGCCACACCATACTTGCCGGCGATGACCTTACACCACAAGTGGTCTGCCGATGTCATCCAAAAAATTCACCTTAACCCCGCTGCCAACCGACATTCCTACCACATGAAGGACTTTGCTTGCCAAATGAGCAATAAATTCCATGAAAATGAGGCTCTACATAGATGAATCCTTGATCCACCTGCTCAAGCTTACCATGCCATACTTGCCGGCAATGACCTTACACCACAAGTGGTCCCCCCCCCCCCCCCCCTTGATCCACCTGCTCAAGCTTGCCACGCCATACTTGCCAGCAATGACCTTACTCCACAAGTGCCCCCCCAACCTGGACAAAAAAATCTCCATATCCATTTTTCCATCATAGCATAATTGACCTCTTCTAGATTACTTATAGCAACCTAACTTGTATTGAATGGCCTATAGACTTCCTCCCAATTAAGGAGATGAAATTTACTCTGTTGAGCTCCCCCTTCCTAGAGGAAGTCCTTGCGTAACTTATCAGTACTTAGGACTGATTTTGGGTAGCAGAACAAAGTAGAGAGGAAGATTTGGCAGGGAAGATTTAATGAGGGTAATTTTTCCTCTCAAAGAGAGAAGTCCACCTTTTCAAGGAGCCAATTTTCTCTATCCTTTCAATCACTACTTCCCATAAATGCTTGGCAAGCTTTCCGATACTCAAAGGGAGACCCAAGAAGGAGAAAGGGAATGAGCCAGTCCAACAACCCAACCCCCCTGCCAATGAGGCTACTTCCCTCTCAACCAAGTTGATCCCCAACACCTTGCTCTTCGATAGATTAACCTTGAGACTGGAAGCAGCCTCGAAGCACCAAATGATTTTGCATAACTTGTCCAGTTTGACCGCTTATGCCCCATAGAAAGTAAGAGTATCATCTCCAAATTGCAGGTGGGAAATAGGACTAGCAACATTGGGAATCTTGAATCCCTCATATAGACCCACCTCGCATTTTTTACATACAGCCTTAGACACCACAGTAAAAAGAAAAGGGGAAGGGGGTCCCCCTGGTGAAGGCCCCTTGGATGCACTGAACTGTCCAAAAGGAGACCCATTTAAAAGGATAGAGAAACGGGCAAATGCCAAACAAGCACGCATCCAACCCCTCCATTTAGCCCCGAACTCAAGCCTGCCCAACATATAGTTCATAAATTCCCAATCGACGTAATCGTAGGCTTTTTTCAAAATCAAGCTTACAAATCACCCCTTTCAAACCAGCCCTATGACACAAATGAATGCAGTCATGAACGAGAAGGCAGCTATCTATGATCTACCGATTAGCAATAAGTGTGCTTTGGAATGGGGATATAACCTTGGACAGAACATATCTGAACCTTTGAGCAAGAATCATCCTGTTTGATGCAAGGTTCCCGTTCTAATGTTAATGAATGTGAACAGAGTGAGGATGAAAATCTTGTTGGAACATGGGAAGTTGAGGACTATGTCATGATAGCTCCTTCTCTACTTCCCTGATAATTATGGATTCGAACTTCCCAAACAGGCAACCATTTTGAGTCTTACCTATTTTGTCCAGTCAACCCATGCAGAAACTGTTTCATATCAGTACAATTGCATGAACTCTATGCCTTTTTCTAACAGAATGTGAAAGATGCCCCTTTCTTCACCCAACCATGTTGTTGCTTGGTTCAAACATCTCCATGCTTATGCTGAGGTTGTGCATCTTTCTTATGACAATCTCTATCTGTTACAGTAGTCAAATGGAAACTTTGGACTTTGATGTATTCGTTGCATGAATTCCATGTATCTCCCTACTGGGATCATGCATCTTTCTTGGTAGGTTGGAATTTGGTGTGCTTGTTGTGTGAGAGTTGTTTTGATAAACACACAATGATATTTCCAAGATTCATCACGGCTCCTGCATTCATCCTTCCTTTTGCATTCCTAGAGGCACGTTTAGCTTTTTATTTCTCTGTAGTCTGTAGTCCTATAAAGTTCGTTACTTTAATTTTGTCTAAAGTGATTTCAAATGATATTCTCCTGCAGGATACTCCAGGTAATGAAACAGAAGGACAGCGCTCCCTTTTGGAAGAATACCTTCTAATAGAGAGAGATGAAGAAAGCTCCGAGATTTCCAAAAGTGGAGAGGTTTCTCCTTTTTCTGCACCTTTTTCAAATGAAAAAGAGGTTATTTCATGGCAAGAATTTTTACCGTGCTGTATGCATTCTTTACTTGCTGAAACTTCATGCATGCAGTTCCCATTCTTATACCTGCTAAACATTTTACTTTATTTCAATATGCTAAATCTGGGTTTCATGGACCTGAAGGCTTTGGGAGTCATGGGAGAGGATCTAAAGGATGCAAAGGTGTCCACGGATGGAAAATTAGTCCTCGATTTCATAGAAGCCATTCATGCTGCTGAAAGAAAGCAGGCTGAATTAGATGCTCGCATATATAGTGAAGAAAAGAGACTGTTGAAGGTTAGACTTCAGATAATTCATCATGACCATAATCACGTTCTTATCCTGGCAAATTGGGGTCAGCTGGACTTTTAGATTATTGCCGGAACAAATATTTCACGAATTTATGCTTGCAGGCTTACTCACCTAGTGATGGTTTTCATGTCTTGCCCATGTTTATAATGTCATTCAGGAAAGGTATGAGAAGGAGCTGAAAGATGCAAGGGCTAGGAAACTTATGTATGCTGAAGAAACAGCACTCCTGGAGAAGGTTTTGAACATCTATGACACCATTCCCCTTTCGAACATGTTTTTGGCTTAATTTTATGCTACATGCTCTTGTTTGACCATTATCCATTTCTTTAATTGGATATGAAGGTATTTAGGCCCTTGCCCTTTCTAGGAATCATTTTGCAAGTACAATTGATGCTTCTTTTGATGCTGTTCTTTGGTGGGCGATTGCCTTTAGCTGTTTCCATTGTGGAAGTGTGCATTATAAGGTGTTTGTACTTCAAAAATTAAAAACGAGGAGCTAAAACTTTTTAAAGATCTATTTATGACCGTGATGTTCCATTATGTTGATGAGTGTGTGGGTTTTCCTGAAGTATGTTTAGCTTGTAAATGCATTGTTCTTTTTCCATTTATATAATCCTATGCTAATTCTCTTTATGGCCATGTTCAAATCATTGACCTTAGATCTATGTGTAGATAAGGGCATGCCTATGCACCACATTTGTCACCCTAAATTCTAAAAACAACCACAGTAGGCGCTAGTGTGTATTGCTAGTTTGCGACTGTGGCAAACATTTAAGCCTAAGTGATATATGCTTATGAAGATTGTTCTCTCGGAAAATCATCCAATATTTCAGGTAGAAAATTAATCCAAAACAGTCAATGCTGTTTGATAAAGGAGACATTGGGGGAGCTTCAAAGGATTCAATCTACATGAAGACACCCATCTAATAACTAGCACTTAGTCACTTCCTATCACCAATTGGAATGGAACTAGTGCTTTAATTCTGCCACCCTAGTTCACAATGCCTGGTTCTTCACTTTGTTGGAGTCCTTCACTCTTACCGGGCTTGAGTTGGCCAATGTAACAACACTTGTAGCACTGCAGATTAAACCTCCAATATCTGTTGGCCCAGTTCCTGCAAGAGAACCCATCAGAATTTAACTTTTATCATTATGGGACCATGAGGGCTTCCAAATCACCCTTTAGTCTTTCTTCTACCTCTGTTCTCTTATTATTTCCATCCAACCCCTCTTGAGGTCATCCCTCACCCTTGCAAATTCCTTAGACACTAGAGCCACTAAGACAATTCTCCTTTTTGCCTTTTCCGCCAAACCTCTAAGACTCACTAGCTTTGTTCCCAAATGCCCTTCCAAATTGACCATCACACCAGCTAAGAACACATATCTCAAAGGGTTCTTCTACCCACTTAATAGACATTAGGAAGAAGTTTTCTCATGTCAGTTGCAATATTATTTCATCTCCCCTCAATCTATATGACAAGATATATTTCAAAACTATCAACAAGCATGAGAATAGAGGCCATTCTGGTTATACTTTCCTATGGGATTGATTTGAGGAAAATAATAAGTTGGTTTTGGTCAGGCTGTTAACGTGCTGGGCAGGGCTGAGCAAAATCAAAATTTTGGAATAAGGCCAGCCTGACAGGCATGGCCTGACTAGTTCCAAATTTGGCCCAAGAACCAACCCAGGTCTGGCCGGTTGACAGCCATAGTTTGGCAGTTGCAAAGATATTAAACTTGGTAGTGTTTAAGGTCTATTAAAGTGGCCAATAACTCCCAATACTATCTCCAAATCTAGAAGTAATCTATATGTGTTGAATGGTGATGAATATAGGCAAGAGTCAACACTGCTTACGCAGAAGTTCAAATGCCTAAGGGTATGTTTGGTTTTCAAATTACAATGGTAAATGGCTTGAAATGGGTAATGACTAATGATTACTTCTATAGTTTTGTGGTGACATCACCTACATTTGACTGCAATGATAAGTTTGCTACCATTGTTTGTTTTACCTAGACATCACTATAAAAATGGTAGTTTTGTAATGTAAAAAATATAATGTTACAATTTCCTTTACCTGTTTCTTTTATAGGTGTACTTGACTCTCGATTTATAAGCCGTAATTCTTGTTTAAACGAACACCTTGAAATGATAATGATGGCTCATTTCCTTTGCATTACACAGGAAATTGGAAAACCAAAAACACCCTACAGATGTTTGCAATTTCTTTTATCTTAAATAATGAATACATGCCTGTAATGGCAATATGCGTTCCTACAGAAGCGGCAGTATGTGTTTATTTTTTTTTCTTTTGATGGAACTCTGAATAGTTTATTAATGAGATTAAAGAAAATAAAAAGACACATTATTAATGCAGGGGCATTTTCACACCGGGCTCGAGTGGGGTAGCCCATGGGATGCGGGGACACACTTGGGGTGGGTGACCCATGTGATTTGGGGCCCACAGGGCAGGTCTCGTGTTGGAAACTCCTCACTGAGGGTGATTAATGCGCATTTCACACCGGGCTCGAGTGGGGTAGCCTGTGGGATGCGGGGACACACTCGAGGTGGGCAGCCCATGTGATTTGGGGCCCACGAGGGGGGTTTGGCCGAGGTCCTAACCCATGAGAAGTGGGGCCTAGGCTATGAGATAAAGGGATTAATTCGTCATACTCTAACAGTTCGAGCTTTTAGAGCAAATGGTTAATTGTCTTGCATCAATTATTCTCAAAGGCAATGGACGACAGTTGCCAATTACGAGAGATGGCTTACACACTCTTGGACACTCCAACTTTTGCAAGCCAGCCAGCTACAAAATTTGCACCTCTAGGAACAACGCGAAAAGTGGTAGGCCAAGAAGTGGCCAAAGCAGTAATCTCATTAACAATAAATTGCCTCTTCCAGGGGGGCTGTACATGAAGCAGATGCCCAAGGGGTAGTGTTTTGCAAGTCACCTCCCACTATGAGATGAGTAGAGGAGAATTCCTAAACCAGCATAATGCCCACGCAAATAGCTTTTAGCTCAGCTCGATGAGAGTCACCTTCACTGATCAACATGGAGAAAGCCCGCCTGACCACCCCATGCTCATGTCCCTCCAACACCTGACTGCCCGAGGTTGCCCATCGAGCATCTGCAGACATTCAGTTTCTAACTTGCTGTCGGAGGATGACTATCTTTTCCTTGAGCTTATTGCTTAAACCTCTCCCCAATTTCTGGAAAGATCTGAATGTGCAACGCCTCTAGACTCTTTTGCTATTAGGCCTCAAGATGCCAAGTTAACTGTGATTTTCTCCTTAACTCACTCTGCTAGACATGAGACACCTTCAAAGATTCCTCTGTTTTGGTCTTTCCAGATACCTCACATAATTGCATATGGTAACACGTGTCAATGGATTCTCCCGCTCTGACAAAGCGACGCGGTAGACCAGCCTAACATTAGATTTGCAACTGAAGCTGAAATAACCCATTTGATTTGCAACAAATTAAAGAAGGACCAAAACTCCACCATAAAACTAAAATGTAGTAAAAGATGGTCGAGCCACTTTGTTTTTCCGTAGATAGCAAAGATTTTGAAGAGCCCAATCCCTCTTTTTTATGTTGTCAATAGCGAGGATTTTGTTGATAGAATGTGTTTATTGAATCATTGTAATCATTTCGTATTCTTCTTGCAGCTATTTGGAGTTGGCTTCTTGGACCTGGTTTGTGAATAATCAATATTTTAAATGAGAGTTCTCACCTTGAAAATTAAGTTGGTAATCCATTTGAATTATCTAGAATTTATCTGTTTTGTATGGGAGTCTTGCCTTCAACCAGTGAAGCGATAATCATTTGAATAGGATACTATCATGCAAATGAACATCGGACATATGATCACTCTCTAAAGAGTTCAAACGCTAGCTCCCTTAAAAAGATCAACATGTTTTTTAAGAGCATATAACTGTGGCAAATTGTTTCTATGGAGTTATTTAGATATTCATTTGTAACCATGTGCAATTTATATCTGGGTGGTATTGTTTTATTTGGTGATCTACTCAAAATGTTCCCAGTTACTGATGGTATATTGGGAAAATATTCGTTGTCATTTCTTTTGTTTGTCAAGACACTGTTGAATGCTTTTGTCATGAGTTAGTTACAAAACACATTTTCAGGAGTTAAACAAGGAAAGAGCAAAGGCAGAATCCACTATCAAGTCTCTTCAAGAAAAAGCGGAAGAGAATCTTAAGATGGAACTGCAACACAAGGTGAAAATTTCATTGCCTACAGTCAAAGGGTTTGACATTAGCTCTGTTTGGATCCAACTCGAGTTAAATTAATTTGCTCATGTTTTGACGTTTGCAGGAAGAAGAAGCAAAAACGCAGCTGAAGAAAGCTCAAGAGTTTGCAAAAGCGGAATTAGCTGCGGCTATTGCTAATGAGAAGTCATCCCAAATAGAAAAAATGGCTGAGGCAAATCTTCATGTATGAATCATCGGGTCAAGCACATAATAAAACATAGTAGTAACAATTATTAGCAATAATATCAATTTATCGTGTTTCATCACAGTAAATTTAAATTATCTTTCTCGGTCAGCTTCAAAACGTAAGTGCCAACACAGCTGAAGAAGTGCTGAGATGTAGTTTTTTGGTGCTTCTTCAGCGCTGTAGCTCTTCGGCAGGCTGCTGGCGAGATGTCTGAGAGGTAGCTCTCACTGAATGGCCACAAAAGCGCTTTCCCTGCAATGGGTACAACAGTACCTTATGAGAAGAACACGTGGCAAATCAGCTGTGAGATGCTCCGTATTCTAGCTAAATGTAGTTGGGTTTTTGTGTGTGTGTGTGTGTGTGTGTGTGTGTGTGTGTGTGTGTGTGTGTGTGTGTGTGTGCGTGCGTGGAAAATAACATAAAATTTACTAAATCCAAGTTACATAAATAGCTACCTAAAAGCTGATGTGAAACATAACTAATTTAGAATAAACAAGGTGAAACAAACATTTAAGGATCCATGGTTGTGAAGTATATAACAGATAAATTTCAAAGAAAAGAAGGGTTTGCTGATAATATCCTGATAAAACCTTCCATCAGTAATAACACAATGACAATAAATTCACCACCGCACATCCAATACTTTCTAAATCTTTATAATGTGGTATTTATTTTATTTGATAAACAACTTCATATAATTTTTTAAAGAAGAAAATGCTACAGTTCAAGAGGAAGAAGGTCACGGATACACAAAGTCCATCTCTCAACTCACCCTTTTTAATTTGTTTATATTCAATGAATTCTTGACATCTTCTTTTCAAAAATAAAATAAAAAACCTTTATGCATTTTTAATGTATTCTTTTTCTTCTTCTTCTTCTTCTTCTTTTTTTGGTACTAGTAAGCTAGTACAAGGTAACACAACCAGGGATTGAACCCTGGTACACTCACACACCCTATACTGTCTCTACCAGCTCTACTAACGAGCTGGAGACGTGCATCGTGTATTCATTTCACCCTTGTTGTATTCATGATCCCCCATGCATGGCTTATCTGGGAATTTATATGTTTGTGTTGTTTTCTTTATAGATAAATGCCTTATGCATGGCATTCTATGCGAGATCCGAAGAGGCTCGCCAAAGTCACTCTGTTCACAAGCTTGCATTGGTAATGCTCATTTCTATAAGATACCTTAGCCTTTTCTTTTTAGCATGATTCCTACAAAAGAAACTCAGCCTTTGAATAGGCATAATATCAAGGAAATCTGCCTTCTCCACTATCACATTGTGTACATGTGTGATCTTTCAGGGAGCTCTTGCTTTAGAAGATGCCTTATCTAAAGGGTTACCGATCCAAAAAGAAATAGATGCTCTGTATACTTCTCTTGAAGGCATTGACAGGGACTCACTTCTGGATTTGGCACTTTCATCGCTTCCTAGAGAAACATTGAACAACGGCACAGATACTCAATTACAGTTAAATCAGAAGGTAAGTCAATGGCATTTTTGTTGTTGTTGCTGTAGATGCTATGTGCTATCCTCTTGATTGTTTCATTTGTTGTTTGGGGCTAGAAACCAATGGGTTTCATGATATTGTCACTCCTTTGATGACCAGGCATCCAATGACTTGCAATTGATAACTTAAAGCTGAGAGCTGACGCTTCAACAAGTGACTTGTATCAATTTCATTAGGCTTTGGTGAGCACAATTATGCCAAAGCCAATGCCCTGCTCCTAGGAGTTAAGATTGTGGCCTCTAGATGCATCTCTCCCATCGTTATCAAGGGGACTTGAATAACATGGTGTGTGGGTAGGGGTTGGTTTTTTCTCTAGGTAATGGACTGAAGATAAGGTTTTGGGAGGATATATGGGTCGGGGACCAAAAATTGGGTCAGAGGTCTTTCCAAGGTTAGCTTGGTTGGAAGTGGATGCGGAAGTGTTGGTTGTTAGTTGCTTTAATATACAAGGGGAGGAGGTAATTTTGGCTCTGTTGTGTAGAAGGAGTTGAGGGGAGGAGGTAATTTTGGCTCCGTTGTGTAGAAGGAATTTAGATTATGAGTTTGAGGAATTATAAAGTTTGTTTAAGTAACTTTCTAATGTGTGGCCTTCGTTATTGGAATCGGATTCGATGGTGTGGTTAAAAGAGAAGACTGGGAAATTTTCAATGAAATCCTTCTTCAGAATGGTTAATGTCATAGGGGATAATGCTGGAATCAGCCCGTTTGCTTATGTTTTGGTGCTATGGTGTGCCCCCAAAGGTGGCAGCTCTAGCTTGGCTTGTAGGATGCAACAAGGTGCTTACGGTCAACAATTTACGCAAAAGGAAGATGACTTTACCGAACATATGTGTTATATGCCTCCAAGACGAGGACACAGTAGACCGTTTATGCATACATTGTGCATTCGCAAAGAAGTTGTGGGAGTTCTTTGATTTATTTGGAGTAAGTTGGGTGTAGCCAAGAACCATTGGTCAATTCTATTTGATGTGGCATGGATGTGCGTCGAGTAAGTCGGGATCTAAGTTCTAGCACCTAAGTCTTCTTGTGGGGATTTGGTCTTTATGGCTTGAAAGAAATAATCGTTGCTTTAGGAATGGGGAGGGCCGAGTCCTAGAGGTTTGTTCAGGGCAAAGATGTATGTGAAGGAATGGGTAATTGCATTGAAGGCTACGGGCCCGTTTCCGGAGAGTCGGCTTGAGTTGTAATTGCTTTTTTCCGGTTTGTCGTATATATGTATATTTCAGCTTCTGCCTTTGTTAATAAAATTCATCCAATGTTATGTAAAATAAAAAATAAAAAAATGGTGCCATGGATAAGGGAGGGCAGGTTTCTCTTCTTCTTCTTCTTCTTCTTCTTCTTCTTTTAAAAAAAAAAAAAATTTATGAAAGGTAGGATAGGTTTCTATGGAGGGTTGCATATGAATTGGAAGAAGCTATGCAACTTGCTGGATCCTTGTCCACGTCTTTCTCCCGGGTCCACAGATCTGCTAACCAGAGAGCAGATGTTCTGGCTGAGGGGGTTACGAGTACTGATATATGTATTTCTGTTTTTGACCAGTGGGTTGAGGGTTGGGTCTGTGCGGGCCTTAAGTCTCTCTTGCTGTAGCATCTGTTTAGTGGTGGGGGGATGTTGTTGCCCTTTGTAGTGTAGGCTTTGGTCTTTATCTGGCTTTGGCAGGTTGTATTTGTATGTTTCTGTTTTTTTTTTTTTTTTTTATATATATATATATATATATATATATATATATATATATTTCATCCATTCATCAAAAAAATTGTTTACTTTTAATCTTTGGTAGCTTGCAAGTTTGCAACCTATAAAAAGATAGTTGTAGCTGATACTTAACTGAATACTTGATAACTTAATAAATGTGTATTACCACTTTGAGTATTACAAGTGGACTCTAATACAACAAGTTGACTGTCTAACTATTACTAAACATTAAATTACATACTAAATACTATTTATTTTTCATTTTTCTCACATTTTCTGTTTTCCAAAATTTCCATTTTGTGATTGCTTTTCCAATGTGGGACAACTCCCACATATGACTCAGTTCTGGTGGGCCATGTTGGTTTCATCCATGGAAGATTCAAACTACATGTTGGTTTCATCCATGGAAGATTCAAACTATAAAACCATCTCTAAAAAACTTGATGGTCATTACAGGAGATGGGGATTGATCTTATTTCTCATATCAGTTCTATTTATATTTAAGCTTGGCCGATGTCTTCTTCTAGTTCATAAAATCAAAAAGAATGTTCTATCAATTTCCTTGTTTGCTAAAGACTCCCATTGTTCCTTTGTGTTCAACCCATATAGCTCTTTTTTTGGAGGATCAAGCCAGTGGTGGCCATTGGAGGGAATTTGCAGTGGGCCTCTTATGTTATAGATGATGATCTGGTAGTCGCCGCATGTTGTCGGCGGGCAAGCAAGTGAAGTATGGTCATGTAAAGAAATTTTGAGGCACGCGGCTGTGCTGGGTGCTGACCACAACTACAAGTCACACTCACAGAGACATGGAATGTCATAATTGAGTAAATGCTCGGAGTAGCAAGGAGGCCAGGGATCTATGTTTACCAAACGCCACATGCATTCTAACATGATCATTTCTACCCACAATGGAGAATTTGTGAATATTTAGGGTCTAGAGAGTGCATGTCAGATCTTTCAAAAAAAAAAGAAGAAGAAGAAAAGAAAAGAGATTCCGTGTCAGACAACGCACACATGGTCCCAGTGGATATGCATCTTGATGTTTTCAATCATCTTTAATGGGGTTTACCTTGTATGAGAGTACATGTGCGCTTACTTGGCAATCCATGGTTCAAAAATCATCCAATATGTATTGGTAATTTGAAAACTGAGTCGGCGTGGTATCGATCTTGGACAAGCTTAGTGGCTTTTCATTCTGCCTCAGCCTGTTTCTGTAATGTTCAGCCCATTTTAGGCTTTGACCTGTCCAAGACAGACTGAAGATGAGTCAACCTGGTTTCGGTCTGAAACGAGTTGCAGTTGGAAACTGGGATTTAAAATTGGGTAATTACTGACAGGATGCATTGTCAGTATGTTTTACGAATTCAGGACTAGATCGGATAAAATTCACCCTGATATGTTGTGTCTACTGGTTGATAGATGCATGTATTGTATCAGTTTATAGATATAGATATGTCATGCTATAATTCATGAAAGGTACTTTCTTTAAGTTGACTAGTATTACTAACAACGCATTCAGCACATACAGTTTTACTATTTACTTGAAACTGAAATTTCCATTGCAAATTTTGTTTGGGATTTCACTGAAATCTGTGGAACAATAGATGATTGTGCTTCTTTTGTATTGAATGTATGGCTCTTAGACCTGTTTAAATACTATATCCAGAAATTAAATAATGTTTCCCAATTTCCTTTTTTTTATTACAGTTTAATGCTTTGAAAGGAACGTTGCGGCATTTTAGCCTTATTCCAGCTGGCGGTGGTGGCATCCTGACTCATGCAGTTGCTCATATTGCATCTTCTTTAAAGGTAAGTGGTCAGGGCAGAATGGGCTCAAAGACATTGCCACTTGTAAAATATTAAGATTTGAATCCTACTATTCATGGCAAGAGTTCAGGATCATGCATCTGCATCTTGACCCACCTAATAAGACATTCTTTAAGGAAAAAAAAAAATCTTTTTATGTGCAGATGAGTGATGATGATCAATCTGGAGATGGTATCGAGTCTGTCATCAGTCGAGTTGAATGCTTTTTAGCTGAAGGGAAACTCGCTGAAGCAGCTGATACCTTGGAGGGAGGTGTCTGTGGCACCCGAGCAGAGGGAATTATAAGTGATTGGGTGAGGCAGGCACGGAACAGGGCCATCACTGAGCAAGCGCTCTCCCTGCTTCAATCGTATGCCACTTCTATTAGCCTTACTACTTGATTTTGATTATCTTCCTTTTCTTTTTCATCTTCTTTTTTCCCCCAGTTACTCTGGAGGCCCTACAGATCCTTTACTTTTCATCATGCTTCTTCTCACATTGTTGGTTTTTCCATATTCCTTTTTTTAATGAGCGGGAATGATTACGGAACTTTTTGTGACTTCCCTGTTGAGTGACTCAAAAGGCAAACTGTTGTATACAACTGCAATGGTGGTCCTGTCCAAACATTGCGGATAATCCAAATCCTTTGAATAAAAGGTCATTTTCTTTCTTCCTTGTGACTGTTGAGTAACGAATGAGGATGTGTAGTTGACGTAGGGATGAACGTGATGAGGTCGATCACCGTCTTCCTCAAGGATAACCACTCCGAATCCGAGGAGCTTCTTTGGACTCCTCACAGAGACTTCTCGAATCCACGAGGAAAGAAAGCAAGAAAATAGAAATAAATTCTAATAAATTCAAATTTTAATTGATTGATTCATGAAATAAACAAGTTCACAACCCTTTAAACAAGGATACCAAGCCCTAGGAGAGAAATCAGAAGCAAACTAAAACTAAAACTCCTAAAAATTTGTAACTTGCTATAAATAGTAAATTTACGTTTTATAGTAAGTTTCCTATGTGGCTTAACCACGTTATTCTCCTAATTATTCTAAGCACTTTTCATGTTGGACACAACTCCTAAAGCCCAACGGATGAAGAGTTATAATCAAACTAAAACTTACTATTTATAGTAAAAACGGAACTAAACATGGAATTCGGCCGTCGATATGATTGAATCTCGCAAATTCGGCATGGGCAACCCGGCATAGCCGGGTTGGTTGGCTAAAGTAGCTCGTCCTACCCCAAAATCATATATAGTACATCGAGTAACTCATTCCGGTTTGTGAGATATGCCTGTTTTAAGGTTCTAACGGTCTTGATGAATTTTACCTCTGATCAGGTCTTCTCTGGTCCATCTTGGTCATGAAAGTGTCCATGACCCGCTCTACATCAGTCCCCTCCACTTCAAAAGAACTCGTCCTTGAGTTCTCGTGCTGCTTCGGTTCATGATACTCCGTCTGGTGCGCCGTAACGATACCCTGATCAAAAGTTATGATCAATTTACGGTCCACCTTCTTTTGGTCCAACTATGCTAGGATTGTATCTGTTAGATGTTTCCCATCAAGTGAATGAAACATCTGGTGCAGTGGAATCAGTAGTGTTAGATGTTTCCCATCGAGTGAATGAAACATCTGGTGCAGTGGAATAGTTTTGTCCATACCATGGTGAGTGGATCTTTTTGTTGCATGCTTATTGCTCATTAGATTTATGATTGACCATTCATTATGCTGCCATGATTGCAACATAGTCAAGCCAGGAGGCCTCCCACCCTCCCTCTCATAGAGGGGGCACCGGACGCCTACCTTCAGGTAACTTACCCGTTGATTCAGTGGATCTCATCATGGGATGGACCATACCCTAATAAAATATCTCCCCAATCAGTTGGATCTAAATAGAGAATGACAAAAGCAAGTGGCTGCATTCATTTATGGCCTGTTCGGTTTGTCAATTTCATCGGTAAATGGCTGTAAATGGGCAATGATTGTTTACACTTGTGATTGTGTAATGACATCAGTTACATTTGACCACGATGATGATTTTGCTACATTGTTTGTTTCATCCATAAATCACTGTAAAAATGGCAGTTTTATAATATTAAAATGTAATTATTATATTTTACTTTACCTACTTACTTTACAAGTGTATTTGACTCTCGATTTATGAGCCATATTTTTAAGCAAACACCTGGAAATGATAATGATGGCTCGTTTACTTTGCATTTCATAGGAAATTGGAAAATTAAACAAGCCCTAGAAAAAATTAGTATGATGTATGATGTAAAATATTAATTCTAGTTGTATAAGACAACAGCACAATGGATGGATACAGGTTTTCAGGGAACAAAATATCTGTGGAAGCATCTTTTATAGTTAATATTAAACAGTTTCCTAATAATTGATGTTAATGATACTTTCACAGATTGATTGCTATCATCATTCTTGTCAATATCTGTGTCACTATAGAAGGAATTTTTGCTCCTTTTCCTCTTCCACTGGGCACAATTTCGGCATGCCGTGCACACCAAAGAGTCAGTGTACAAATCTCTCACTGATTAAAGGCAGTTGGAGAGAATCTAGCAAGCATCTCAAAAGTGCAAATTTTCAAAGAAACGTATTAAGATTCCCGTCCAATGTTAGTGGATGGTGGGAGAAAAGTGCATAAAAACTCTCAGTTGACACTGGGCACACTAACTATTCCTTTTTTTTTTTTGTCTCATTGAACGTCTTTTCACATACTTCAAACACTGATGGTACACTGGTTCTACAATTTAACTAATCCTTTCAAACGCACTGATCGGCACACTGGTTTTTTCAATAGAATGTTGATCATTGAATGGGCCTCCTTTGTTTCAAAGCTAAAGGGATGTAATTCGACTTTCTCAGGCTGTAGTTGGGTTGCCCTCTCCGGTGCCCTGGCTTGTTGTCGTTGCTCTCTCTCTCTCTCTCTCTCTCTCTCTCTCTCTCTTCAATAAAATTTTGTCATCTTTCAAGAAAGGAATACACACACACACCAATCCTTTGGATCCTTTCCCGTTTCTCCTGTGACAAGCATTCCTATCCCATGCTCTCTTTTTCTTTTGTCTTTTTCTATCTTTACTCAATTTCCAGTGGTGGGACTCAGTCACTGGACGATGATGGCTGAATGCACTGTTTCCATTTTGGCTTTGCTTATGCTGTTATTAGATCCCAGGAGGTTGGTTAATCCAACGTGGGTAATGCCAACATGGCACATACTTCGAGATCCAAGCTGTCTTCCAGGTGTATCCTACCCTGTAGATGCCCCTTGCCCAACGATGGGGCTGGTCCGTTGATCAGGTGGACCACATAATACAAATGGGTTGCTATAAAAAAAAATGATCTTTTTATGAGCTGTATGTTTGGTGGTAACATGGTGGCATACATGAGCGGACCAGCCTGATTTTGGGCCAAGGCATCTACAGATGGGACCCACCTGATGGGGCAGCTCGGCTCTTGCACCCACGTGCCAGTTGTAGCTTGACTGCTTGAGGGATTACAGAAACCATATACCTGATATCATGACAAGTCGTTCCCAATGTTTTAATGGCAAGGATCGGTTATTGCACGTGTATGGGCCCACACACGCAAATGACTCATACCTTGTCATGGTCTACTCATCCCCACGTGATGTTGATTGTTGCAAGCTTAGCAAGCGTGGAATTGGATGGCAATAAATATAGTAGTACAGAACTTAATGCGTATCCATCGTACAAGTTTGCTACCATACATCCCCACACATTTTTATAGGACGGGCTGTAGTGAAGCTGTCGGACCTTAGTCTTGTGAATTTTGTCGGTTCAACGGTTTGGATCACCCAACATGGGCCTCACTTTGTATGTTGAATGTGGACACCTGGGCAAGTCTCTTTCATATTGTCAATTCGTGGCTCATTGGCTGTCCCGCTGTACGTGTGGTGGATGGGCTTGTTTTTCATACCAAATGCTCATCATGGTGTGGCCCACGTCTTGTGCGGTTAGGATCTTCTATATATGTTATTTGTTGTGGAAAATATCATAACTTATTATACAACTTATATATGTGATTTCCATTTGTACCGCTCACTATTTTATTTTTTACCATATGTTGAAAACCATTAATTGGATGGTTAGGGTTGCTTGATTAGTATGATATTAGATATACGCTCCATACACAATGGGACCCATGACTTGGATGGTCTGGACATCTGTATGTTTGTGCCACATATGAGAAGGATGAGTAAATGGTGGGAAACTAACATCGTAGTCTTGCCAATAGAAGTCGGAGGAGTTATTGGACGTACACTGGATGACGATGACGAACCATGCACATGCACTAAACGACCTGACATATGACACACATTTACCTAAATCCAAGTCACTAAGACAATGGGAAATGCAGTTGTACTATAGATCAAAGGGAAATGATGCAGTATATCCGGTTGAACCCCTACATGTGGCGATGCGATTATAGCCAGCGATGGATATCCATTTGCTTGATTACCCGATGTATTCAATCCGAGAAAATCAGAGAGGAATATGGGATTTTTACCCAATTTAAAATAATAATAAAAAATCCTTGATTTTTTTATTACTCAACTTCTAATCTCATTGAATATTAGCTTACCAAATTATCCAAAGGGATTTTCATAATTTACTCAATATATAATATTTTTAATCAATGTTAAATACTAATATATAATTTATTAAATTCTATGGTATTGACTAATAGCAGCATAGATGATGAGGCTCATATGTGGCTGTTGTTATTAATTAACGTTAACTTTTGTTAAAGTCCGTAAATTTTTATTTTAAATGCTAAAATATTTTTTTTCTTAATATTAACTAACTATGTTATGAAGTTTTTATCTCTTTTTATAAAAATAAAAAATAAAAAATTATTGTGCACTTAATTTTTTATAAAAGTTTTTAAAATTAAGTATTAATAGATATCTGACCATCTAAGTTATATCCAACTTCTTTTGATAATATCCATGTTAGACTTATATCTAGCTTCTTGGACATTATCCAAATCTCTATCATATCTGATATCAAATCATTCACTTTAAGTGAGATTAGATGGCACTTTGACAGAGTATTGTGGATCATACTCCTGCAAACCATTTAGGGTCATTGTATTTTTTCCCATATAAATTCCATTCCGCATTTGGTAATGATGAGGATGATTAGATTAATCCACATCTCATATCATCGATTCCAGAAGGAGACAGAGACATTGTGGGATTTTTGGAGGATTTTGAAATCCACTACAACTACAACTGTGGGCCCGTGTTAATGCATATAGTTTATCCATGCCGCCCATTCATAAATAGCCTTTACACGTTGCAATCAAGTTACCTATACATAGGTAACCGGCATTAGTGGTGAAACCTGGTTTGTTGATTAGAGTTCTATGGTCTATGATATAATATTTTCCTACAAGAAAATTTTGATACCAAACATGGAAATGGACGGTCAAAATACCATGGTATTTCAAGACTTGTAATAATGTTTTTAGTTCCACTTAATGGAATTCAATACCATTTAATCCAGCGTTCAAACAGGCCCTTGGGACTGCCAAGATCCAGGATTTCATTCACACATGAGATCTGAGCCATGTGCCAAGATTGAGGATTTTCTTCACGTATGAGATCTGATCCATTCATTAAGTGAGAACCACTGGCAACATGCTCTGGTCGAAAAGTCAGGTTGGTGCACTGATCAGGTGGCCCACATGTGTACGCTCACTATGAGCTATTGATCACATGTTTTTCATCCCCCCCACTTTCTCAAAACATGCATGTTCCCTGAATGAGTGGAGCATCCTAATGTTCAGGAAAGAGCATGTTCGTGGTAGACGCCGATTGCGTCCTACCCCTGCCTGGACAGTAATCCGTCCGGGCAGGGCTCTGTGGGGCCCACTGTGATTTAAGTGTTTTATCCACGCTGTTCGCCACTTTTTTCCGATCATTTTAAGATATGATTATAAAAATGAAGCAAGTCCACAGCTCTAATGGATCACAAAGTGGGGATTGAACTTCCACCATTAAAAACTTCTTGGGAGCTGGAGAAGTTTTGGATCAAGCTGATATTTGTGTTTTCACTTCATCCACGTCTACATGACCTTATTAATAGGTTGGGTGGTAGAAAAAACATCAGGTTGGCCCTCGTGGGTGTCATTATCAGTGCAGCTTCCTTTGGTGTGGTCCACTAGATCTGTGGACCTGCCTCATTTTGAGGATTATAACTGAAAATGATCTTAAAAAAGCGTTGAACGGTGTGGATAAAACACTTATATCACGGTGGACCCCACAGAGCCCTGCCCAGACGGATTACCGTCCTGGCGTTTCGTGGTGGTCTCCACCTAGCTCTGGCCCATGCCTCAATTAGGCACATGCCTGATGAACAAAGGTCTCAACCTCACGAGAGGAAGGCCCATGAAAGTCCAAGGCCCATCTCAAGAGCCCACAATTGATACCCAAGCTCTTCCAGTTACCATGTTGTCTTTGTGAAATCCACTCCGTCCATCAGGTGATACAGCTCATGCTCGCCGTACGTCCGAAAGATCTTCATGATAAAAAATAAAAAAAATAAAAAAAAAATCGGATGGACCACACCAATGGAAACAATATAAAATTGCACCTAAAATCTCTAAGTCCACACATTCTGGCCCACCTAAGTTTTGGATGATGATTATTTTTGTATCTTCCATTCATCCTGGTGCATCATACTTGATGAACAGGTTTGATGGAAGCTATCCACAAAGGTGGCCCCACACACAAACCGATGGTTAGTGTCCCATCTCCATTGTTCCCTTTTAAGTTCCCACATAAGTTGTGGATCTGCCCTATTTTGGGACCCAATACAACATGGTGGACCCTAAAGTACTTTAATTTTTTATTTTTTATTTACCATTGTGGGTCCCAATGAAAACACTGCAAACCCCACCAAGTGTGGTTGATCAGATGCAATGGAAGGACAAAATCAAAGATTGTATAGTTGACGCCGAAACGATGCTTTAAATGCCGTTGTTGCCGGTCACCACCACCACAGGCTAACGATGGAAATGAAAATTACGGGAGAGAAAGCTCCCCGTCCGGATGGTTTTCAAAGCAGTTGTGATTTTGCTTGAAAAAGACTTCCCTTTATATCATCAGATGGTTATAAATGGCAAATTGAAAAGCGGATGTGAAGGGCAACCAACACTGACAAGCTCACCTGCAGCCTCGACGGCTTTCATTGTGATTTGGTATGATTAGTTCAGGCAGCCTCAAAGATGTTACTTTCTACTTGGTTTACCGATTACAGTAGTAATACTATAGTGTGCAGTAAATAAATAATGATTATTATTATTATGGTAGTTGGTAGTAAATTAGGTCAGTGGTTGTATGCAATACTCTTCTCTCACTTTACTTCCGAAATATAAATTTCATTTCTTTGTTAGATATACTTGAATATAATTTTGTTAATATATGTTATATCCATACAATTCATTTTCCAATATCTTTCAGGACATGTCTCAAAAAATGAAAAACATCCATAGCCTAAGTAAACCAAACAACTAGTGTTCAATACCTTTACTTATTTTTGTCTTATTTCATGAAATGATTATACAAGATCACCAGCGACTCAACTCGACTCGCCTCAGCCTGAAATCCAACTTGGAATTTGGCTCAATTTGATATATATATATATATATATATATATATAGTGTTTGAGTTGTGATCTCAGCTCATGAATACCTGCTACACTTGACTCAGTACCTATGAGTAGGTCAAACTTAGTCCAGATTAATCTAAACTAGACCTATACTCAAATTGAGTCAAGCATGCTAGACTCAATATTGAGTTGGGTTGAGTTCGGATCAAGTCTATTTCAAAACCAGATCAAATAAACCCTAATTTAGTAGTCGGACTCGACTTGATGCCCCACTCTAGTTGGGCTATCAAACGTGTAAAAAATTATAAGAAAAAACTCCAAAGCTAGCTAATTAGGAGAAAGGACGCCATCACTGATCATTAACTTATTATCGTATTAAATTAATAGATTATACTTTAATAATTACGGTTCATCGATCGATTTCGTTGACGAAACAAAAAGGCAAAGAGCAAAAGAACAAAAGGGGAGTATTATTGCCTATCACACGCATGCCATTTTCTCTGTACACGTGCATTAAACGTACTCCACCCCCAAACTGCCCAATTTGTGACCCTATTTGAATATGGGCCAGACCCAGTAATCAAACTGAATGAAAGATCTTAACCGTCTATTTGGTGGCCATAGAATGGATGGTTAAAAGGAAAAACACTCAATATTTACAGAAAATTGTTCACTAATCAGATGGTTATAATCCTCCTACCAACTTTTACATTTCTTCTGTACCCTACCATGGTGGGTTCAATGATTTGGACGGTTGGGATTTGTGGTTTTGTGGTATGTATAGACCAAATTTGCAAAAGGCATGCACATGTGCATGATATCCTGTATACTCCGGCAGGTTATGATCCCTGATACACAGGCACTCAGAAGTTGTACATGTGGCATACAACAAATCATATTAAAATAATTAAACTGTACAACTGACCATCTTCAAGTGACAATCCTAAAATTAGATTGGTTGAACAATTGATTCATGGACACGTGTTTGTTGATTAGGAACCTGGTCCAATAAATGTCCACTGGTCCGGTATTGAGATGATAAAATGATTTTAATTTTTAGTTTATGATACATCTAAGCTGGGCCCCACAATTTGGATATCTCAACTTGAAATTCTTGAATACCAACTATGCAGTTTCTGAGTAATTCTCAAGTACCTGCGTATCATTCATCGTACTATGTCAGAGTATAAAAGTTCTTCTGGAGAAAATTCTCAATAAAGAAAGAAAGGCATGTGCCAAACTAATTCCAGCTCTGAATTTCTTGAACTTCAACAGCTGGGAAACAGTGTCTAACGCTCATGGGGGCCCACATAATCTTTTTTCCATTAAAATAATCAAAAGTAAAGTAAGAAACTTATTCTTACACGCGTCTGTACAGGGCGTAGCATCTTCAACGCCACAGCATGTGCCAGCCTGGGGCAATGGTGTAAGTTCCCAGCCGTCCAATCAGGTGGGCCTGACGGTCTAAATGAATTCGCGCACCACGTGTTCATTTGTTCAGTGGATTGTGGCCCACCTGATAGTCGACCAAACTGAATTTTTCCATGCACATCCATAGGGTGGGTTCCATCAGATCAGTGGCTGGGGAATCATAGAGTTTGCCATGCTGGCACACGTGTTGACGTGTAGATTGCATGCACCACACATGTGGGCTTAGCAACGCGCAGAGTATAAAACTATCATACGTGCGAACAGCGGTGTATACTCCTCACCCATCTTCTGGTGCTTCTCAATTCCATATATGTGCATACCACATGCGCTGCCAGGTATGATGATTCAAATCCATCCTACCAAAATAAATGTGGACAGTCCAATCATCTATCTAGTTTGTCTCCTTGAAGGGCCCACCTTGGATTCCTTGAGGCCCAGAAACTTTCCGATTCAACGATCCTCGGTTGATCTGATTCGATTTTCAGCTGCTGAATGGTATCAGTTAGCATTTTGTTATGGGTCATTTATACCTTCTCGATCAGACGGCTAGCATCATCTGATCAAACCAATTTAAGACAATTGAGAATTCGGCCTCTTGTATGATTGGAGGCCGGATCCACTGCAAAGCTTGGTACGTTGAGCTTAACCTACAACGTGATATGTGGGGCCCACTCTAATGTAGAAAAACTATCATGTGCTAAACTGCGGTGTATACTCTACCTGTCTTCCGGTGCTTCTTAATTCCATATATGTGCATACCACATGCATTGTCAGGTATGATGATTCAAAACCATCCTACAACAATACATGTGGACCGTCCAATCATCCATCTGGTCTGTCCTCTTGGAAGGCCAGATTCCTCATGGCCCAAAATTTTCCGATTCAGCCATCCTCAGTCGATCTTATTTTGATGTTTTAACTGCTGAATGGTATCAGTTAGCATTTGTCATGGGTAGGCTTATCAAAAACTCACGTGAGCCACGCCACACGAACGGTTAGGATGGGATGGCCGCCATTAAAAACCTTCCAGATCATGCAGAAAATGTTGTGTTTTGTACATGCCATCTAATAATCAAAGAGGATATATAGCTCTAGTACTCTGGCAGAGTGTGATGGATAATACGCATGCATTCCGAAATAACTAATAAAATTATGTAAGAGGCATATAAGAAAATTTTATGGGCCCAAAATATAGGTCCTATTGTGAAGCACTAAATTAAGATTATTTATGCATTTGACTTTTTAACTGGTGGACATTTATTGGACAGTTAAGAATGAAAAATATCCAATGGTCCCAATTCAACAACCAATTACACATGAACCATATAGGTACCATAATTTGGAGAGTTTTGATTTGACCACCTGAATGAGACGTCCAAGTTTGCAATTTCTAAGTGCCTGCATATCATCTGTCACCTAGCCAGAGTATCAAAGTTTTTATCTTTAGACTTTAAACTCCTTGGATATGATTAAAGTAACTTTGATTAAGATTAGTTAATAAGAGAGAGGGATTGGTTTTAAAGACTTTAATTAATGGATTAATCAATGTCATTAGGTGAATATCTTAGTCTCTAGAGCTTGTGTGCCAGCTAAGAGAGGGAGAAAGGAGAGGCTCCTCTCTATTCAAATGGCTTGGCTTGGCTTAGCTAAACTAGCTCGTGATTCTCATGTGCTAATGGAAAACGCTCACATGGTACACGGTAGCAACGTTATTAGCGGTGGTACCGGGATGGGGCCCACATGGTGTGTTTAAGATATCCAACCCGTACCAAATGGTGTACCCCACCATGATGTGCACCTAGATCAGAAAGATACCTGTAATTCAATCTCTAAGTAGGCCATGTCATAAAAAAAAAAGAATGTACGACTGCCCAAAATGACCCGAGTTTCTGTGGTGGGATGCATGGCGTATTTATTAGGTATCCAATCCATCCGAAAGATTTTCGGGACTGTTAATTACATGGAATCCAGAAAATAAAGTCAATCCTATCATTAGGTGGGCCTCATCACTTGAATTTGAGAATTTTGGGTTGTTTTTCTATTGGTTTTTGTGGTGTGGGTCGTCTCACTGTGGGTGGCCCATGAAACACAAATCTCCCTGATTTTATCTATCTTTGGAAATTTTGGACTTTCTTAGATTGAATGTGGAACATTACATCCTTTCTCAACCTTGTATCTACCGGCCAGCCAATGAAGGGTTGTTGCTGTTACAAAGTGAAGTTTTTTTTTTTTTTTTTTTTTTTTTTTGGAGCATGAGCAATCTGCCGGGAGGCCAGCCATATCAATGGTTAGGATGACTGAGAGTGGTGCCTTACAAACATTCCGCCTTGTATAATACCTCATTTCAGTTCGTACAAGTGAGCCCTTTTGTCTGGCGATCTTGGACGTTGTTCTGATGAGCCCGACCTGGGAATGTCTATAGCTGTTCCTGTGGATCTACACTACATGAATGTATGTATGTTTGGATGCATCTACTAATTGTGCAGGGGCGGCATACCTTTAGTCGCATGTTTCATTCTTAAACTCCAATTAGACCATGCCCCGTCAGGTCAGGTGGGTCCACCCCAAATCGACTACCATTACATTGGTCAGGTCGAGTCGGGTCCGGGCTTGATGAATTTTAAGCGGGTCCGGTGGGTCCATATGGTAACAGGCAGGAATTTGGGCTGGAGATATTTCAAAAAGCAACGTCACATGCAGATGGCAGCAAGTGCATGGAAATAAAATGAGAGCCCCCCCTCCCCCTATTGTTTATTTTTCAAGACCTACACACTGATGAACGGATTGCTTCTCACACACGCTGCGCCCTTGACTATGTTGCGAGAGTAGGATTTGAAGTCTACTCATACTCTTGCGAGCAGACTGCGAAATTTCCAAATGATAAAAGGACGCGGATTGCATGTGACACCGCCAAGGGATATCCCTCTGGCACAACCTTGCATTAACTGTGTGGGGGGCGACCTGATATGCTTGTTTTATCCACGTTGTCCATACGTTTTTTCAGATCATTTAGTGTATAAACTCCATCCCATGGGCATGGTCGAGTGATGGAATTCTTCCTAACTTTCACAATTCTTCTATGATTGACTGTGGGTTTGGTAAATTGCTGTTGTTTGCTATTGTCTCCTGGACATGGTTAGGTGATGGGATCACTTCCAAATTTACGCCAATCATATTTGTTAATGATTAGATCTATGAGACATTCAGAAATCTGACAAATCTCTTCTCACCAACTGGATAGGATACGGCTCTAATTCCAATTGTGTCCTTGAATCAATACAAGGTAACTTTCCAATTGCTACAAGTGGGTCCTTAGCACCCTAGTTCCCACCTTTATTTTTCACAAGTTTTAGATACATTTTTTACCATTATTCCTCAAATTCACTTGATTTAGATTTCATCTTAAATTCTGGTTAGTTACGAAGTTAACTTCATTACGTACGTGTTTCGGTCCACGCGTGGATTCGACCTCGGTCTTACCGAGATTATTACTACATCACAACCCTATACTTGAGGAGTGAACATTTCACAGTCATTTCCATGCATTTCACGGTCAATTCCCTTCACTTCATGGTCATTTCCATGCATTTCACGATCAATTCCTTGCATTTCACGATCAATTCCGGCGATTCCATTTCACGGTCATTTCCATCCATTTCACAGTTCATTTTTTTCTAAACAAACAAGCTAAAATATAGGACAACTACTCCATTACAAGTCGTATTTTGTATCAAGCAATTTATTTAGGAGAGGGAAATCCGGCATATCTTGTTAGCTTGAGGGGAGGCATTGGAATTTCATTTGCCTTCAACACAAATGATCTGCACTCAATTATAATTAATTTATAAGGAACTTATATATTAATCGGGTTCGTGTTGGGTCAGGCAACCCAAGACCTTAACTCGAGCCTAACCCAAGTTTTATCGGGTTGGTGTTTGTATGGCCAAACCCCAAGACCAAACCCGATACATCCTGCCTAAGCCCAACCTAATGTCGGGTTGATCACAAGTTAGTCAGGTTGAACCCGCCCAACTTTCAGTCCTAAAATCATATGTAATACGTCAAGTAACTAATTTTGGTTTAGAAGATATTCTTGTTATATGAATAAGGAAAGGAATGAAAAAAAAAAAGAGACAATTTTTTTATTATATGCTTATATATACATATTTATATAAATGTGTGTTAGAGAAAAATGTAGGTAGAATAAAATTCTCCATGTAATTAAAAAAAAAGAAGAGAGAATTGCATATGAATATGGCTATAGCTACAATTATAATCCATAGCCATAGATAGCCGTCGTTCGGCGATCAATCGCGGTTCCCGCGATTCCACCGCAAGTCGCTGTCCCGATCGGCGATTAATTGCAGATTCTGCGATTCCACCCCAACGCACTATCCCAATCGGCGATCTATGGCTACGGATTATAACCGTAGCTATAACTGTATTCCTATGCACTCTTTCTTTTTTTTTTTTTTTTTTTTGGGGGGGGGGGTGGGAGGAAGTTTTAGATCAATCTTGGGGGGGGGGGGTTAGATCAATCTTACATTTGTGTTTTCACTTCATTCATGTCTTTGTGATATTATGAACATGTTGGATGACAAATAAACATCTCGGTGGGCCATAGAAAGGTTTCAACAATGAAAATCATCATTCCTACGGTTTCATGTGGTATGGTCCACTTGATCTTTAGATATACCTCAATTTTGAGCTCAACCGCTGAAATGATATCAAAACACGGATGGACGGAGTGGATAAGACAAATACATTCACGGTGGGCCGAACTGAGTTTACTAAGTAATGAGAGTTTGAGTAACTCACTATGCGATCCGATTTCGCGTCAAGGCGAGAATGGAGTGAAATTGATACAGGAGGGGCAATTTCGACCTTTAGGAAGCCGTCCGTACGGTTGGGGCTTACTCTTGAAAGGTAAAAAGAAGTGGGCCTACACATGTAAATGGGCCTTAAATGTGTCGGACAGTTGTAAATTTCTATTATTTCTCACACCAAGGTAGTTGATACGGTGGATCCCAGCTAACTGGAATATGGTGGGGCTATCTCTCTACCGTACACATGGCAGGGTGATGTTCAAATCGGGTCCGACCGTAGCATGGATGTTTAATGACTCGAAAAGCATATCTATTAGACAATCCCGTCCATCTTATCTATGGCCGTTAAAGCGACATTAAAAATAAAAAAAAACAGTTAAACGTCTGAGTATGCAGCAGTAAAAACGGTAGAAAAACAATGGCTAAGATTATCTTACGGGTTTTACTTCTAAAACGTAGGCCAACCGGGAACGGATTGGCTACTCCCCCTGACACCAGCCAATGGCTAATGGTCGGTACTCTGTGGCCCAACATGATGTGTATGTTTCATCCATGCTGTCCATCTATTTTTAGAGATCATTTTCCAGTATAAGACCAAAAATGAGTTATATCCCAGTCTCGAGTGGACCACATTACAGAAAACAGTGTCGAATGAGGGTCGATCATTAAAAACATTTCGGTGGCCATAAAAGCTTTGGATCAAGCTGATTTTTGTTTTTACTCTTCATCTGGGCCTGTATGACCTAATCAACAGATTGGATATCAAATAAAAAGTACAGTGGGCCTTAGGAGGATTTTAATGGTGGATATCCAATCACTATGGTTTTCATGTGGTGTGGACCACCTGAGATTTATATACCTCCAATTTTTGAGATCAAGACCTAAAATGATCTTTAAAAATAGATGAACGGAATGGATAAAACACATACATCATGGTAGGGCCCACAGAGCCCGAACACCAGCCACGGGGCTGGTGGCAGGGGGAGTAGCCAATCCGTTTCCAGGCCAACCTCGTGCTAGTTTATAGGTGGACCCTATGGATACATCACCCTGCCACGTGTCCTGGACTGCGCTACTAGATTCCGGTTCTTCCGTCTCTGCTATATCATCTCCCGTTCATCTCATTACATGGGCAGATTTAGTGACACATGTGACAAAACCACAGAAAGATCCGGGCCATCCCTTGGGTTTACGAACTGCCAGCATGATCTTTACCAAATATCACGCCATTCTGCTCAACGGTTACCCACACGTGTACATTGAATACGGATTATTGGTCATTTTTCCAAACTGTCCATTAGCGTGCCCTTTCTAATGAACGGCCCGATATCACTTGTCTGATGAACGGTCTGATATCACGCACGTGTTCAATGTTGGCAAAGCTGCAGCCAATCGACTTCTTTTCCTCGATACGATGCAGTGTATCCATTTCATAGGACAGCATTCCCAGTTCATGCCGATCATAGCTGCATGAATCGTTACTGTACTAATCTCACTGCCATCCCTGCAAACCAGACTAACATGCGGAACGCCTATGAACATGGAGTACATGTGCTAGATCCGATCCGATCATCGGATGGGACACATCAAATTAGTGACCCGATCGAGAAATAAGGCTTTTTGGAAAAATATCAACCATTGTATTCATTATTACGTGACATCAGAGATGAACAGTTAGTTTTTTTCCTTCAAAATTCAGAAGCTTCTCGCCAACATAACATTCTACTTCGACCCCGGCATAATGAACGAATCGGATGACATACACGCGTGCAAAGTTTGTGGTATCACAGTTGAGCGTGTGAAAAGTTCGAATACCGTTGCTAAAGCATTTGGGACTTTCTCTCGTGGTACCGTTGTCACGGCACCGGACGTGTAGGTCCGAGGGATTTTTTCATGGAATCTAACCCGTCCATCAGATGAGTTGCTTCCAAAAGACCAATGCCCAAATAGTCCACAACTCTCGTGAGGGAACTGCCACCGTTGATTAGAGAGTAGGACACCCTGTGTTGTACTGATATAACTATGGCGGTTCAGAGCATTCATCCAGGCCAGATGAAAGGTTGACAATAAGTTTGTTATAAGACCCTATATGTGCCTATGTTAAATTCATGGGTGAGATTTCCTCCTAGCTCGTTCCCTTTTTTCTGACTTAGTTCAGTTTTGGATCGGGACGAGTATTTTTCATTGAGGGTCTTTTGAGGTGATTCATCTGATGAATTGGTTGGATGGTGTGAACATATCATGTGGGCCCCACATAAGGGCAGCACCAACGTAAGGTTATGGTGGTAGCGAGTACCACTGGAACGTGCCCTAAGAAGGAGAGCATCCCATCGGCTCGGAATGGAACCCATTGCGCGCCGAGCCGTAAAAGCTTCGTCTTTAAAATGTCGGCAGTCGTGAGGGAAGAATTGCAGACCCTTCCTTTCAGTAACCAGTTCTCGAGTTCGGCTGTTTACACACACACACACACACACGAGAAGGTCCGAATCGTAAATATAAGGAAAAAAAACGGGCATTTTTTTTTTTTTTCATCCTCCCATCCTTCGAAATCAGGAATCTTTCATCCGGAATTCTTCAACACCAGGAAATATCCAGTCAGGCTTCGCTTCCTGTCCAAAAGGTCTACACATCAGTCTCTCTATCTCTTTCTCTGCGGAAAAATCCATGCCCTAGAAAAGCTTCGCCTCCATACAAATCTAAGATCAGTACCTTCCAAAGGTAAGAAAATTTCAGCGATTTGATGCTCTTTCATTGCTTCCTCCTTTATTACAGCCTCTGTAGTCTAGAATTCTTTGGAAAATCTCCTCGTAGAGCGCACTGTCTGGTTGTTTTCGAGTTTTCTGTCTTGAATGCGGTTGATTTGCTGGGAAGTTTTGAATTTTGTTGAAAATGGAAGAGATTGGATCGGAGAAGGTTCATTCAATCTGTTGAATTTCGGTAAACCGTGGTCGAATTCGGTTAAGAAATTTATCGAGATCGCTCGGATTCAGTTCATTTGATGAGATTCAGTTCGTTTGTTTTGATTTAGATTATGTTTAGCAGTTTTGATAGTTTGTTTGGCCTTTCAGTACTTGGATCGGCCTTTGCATGTCCAATTAAAGGTCTAGATCTTGATTCCTTGTCTATTAGGGAGATCTATCTAATTTAAAAATCTTGTACGGAAGCAGATCAGGAAGGGAGCAGCATTAGGGAAGTTGAACTACAGCAAAGCTGGCAACTACACTAGCTTGGAGATTTTCGAGCAGCAATGGCGGAAGCCATGGAGCTAATGATCTGGTACATTTCCTTTCCGTGGTTTTCTTCTATCAGTTGCTCAAATTCTCTGTTATTGCAAATGAATATATTTTGGGGAGGCTTATATTAATGGATTCTGAATTGGTGAGATTAGCGGAGAGATGGATCTTTTTTTTTTAAAAATTATTATTTTATTGTTGTTTATATATATATTTTTTGTAATAACACTCCAATGAAGCCTTTATGAAACTACTTTGGTGTAAATATGGAACATGCAAGGCCTTTTTTACTCCTTACGGTGTTTTATCTTAATCTCTATCTTCTAACTTTAGTCTCCTCGTTCACGTGATCTTTTGCGGGCAATTAAGAAATGCCCACTGCTGGCAATTGAGAAGAGGTGCTGTTGAACTTTCAGTGCTTCTGGATTTCTAGTGTGGAATGCGAGGATGGTATAGACGTTTCATCATGAAAGCTATGTCATGTTGCAGTTCCTTTATATGTAATCGCACTTCAAGTGTCAAATAAATGTTTGTTATGGATAGCCAGATTATGCTGTCATGCTACCTGTTATTTTCTTCTTCTTTTTAAAATCATTTGATTAAATATACTCTGATATTTTTCATAAATGAACTTTTGGTTGCAGTAAAAGAAATGCAGATGGATTCTGTTTACACGGTTACTAATTTTAGTTATTCAAACATTTTTGCATTGACAATCTCTCTTACTCAGTTACTCATTTTTCAATGTCAAAAGGCATTGATTTGAATGAACTTTATGATTACAAACATATTGGGAAAAAACTGCCTCACCATTTTCACCGCATCATTGATTAGGGAAGGTAGTTCTCACTCTTCTTAGTCTATAACTCCAAATAGATTTGCATAGTGTACCACCTTTCAGTGTCGAGTTCAATAGGTTTATTCAATGATTTCTCAAACCTGGAACTAAAATAAAAAAGCAAAAGCGTAAAGCATATTCATTACGGTATATTCAAGAGGCATAACCTGGGATTGTTTTCTCCAGTGGGTTTAAAGCCCGGACCAAAATAAAATGTTTATGTTAAAAAAAAGGTACATTCAGGATTGTTTTTTTGGCCAGCTATGTTTGCAATGATGCAAGTCAGTTGGACTAGGATTCTTCTATTTGTTTGAAGAGTTTTTGGATCATTAAGCCGATTTGCTTTTGATTCATCAAACGTGTCTTGCTGACACTGAGAAGCTGCTTCAACATCATGTGTGTATAGCGATCAATGGGCATAAGGGCTGTTTGTTTTTCCATTTTCCACAGTAAATGGTGGTAAATCAACAATGATAACTCACCACCGTCTGGAAGAGGGGAGTAGCTGAGTATTTATGTCTAGAAATTGCAGATTGCATTTTTCGAAATTGGATAGGATTGCATGAGTAAAATCTGTGGGTCCCCCTTTGATGTATGCATCTGATCCACGCTGTCCATCCATTTTACCAGCTCATTTTAGGGCATGAAACAAAAAAGGAGGCAGATTATAAGCTCAAGTGGAGCACACCACAGGAAATAGGGTGGATAATTGACGTAGGGATGAACATGATGAGGTCGATCACCGTCTTCCTCAAGGATAACTACTCCGAATCCACGGAGCTTCTCTGGATTCCTCATAGAAACTTCTCAAATCCACGAGGGAAAAGCAAGAAAATAGAAATAAATTTTATAAAATTCGTAATTTGATTGATGAATGAGTTAAACAAGTCTACAACCATTTAAATAGGTATACCAAGCCTTGGAAAAAGTTTAGGGATTAAACTAAAACTAAAACTCCCTAAAATTCGTAACTTACTATAAATAGTAAATTTTCTATTTATAGTAAGTGTCCTATGTGGCTTAACTATGTTATTCTCCTATTTTTCCTAAACACTTTTCATGTTGGACACAACTCCTAAAGCCCAACGGATGAAGAGTTACAATCAAACCAAAACTTACTAAAAATAGTAAAAACAGAAATAAACATGGAATTCGACCGTCGGTATGATGAAATCTCGCAAATTCGGCGTGGGCAACCCGGCTATGCCAGGTTGGTTGGCTAAAGTGCCTCGTCCTACCTCAGAATCATATATGGTACGTCGAGTAACTCATTCCTGTTTGCGAGATATGCCCGTTTTAAGGTTCTAACGGTCTTGATGACTTCTGCATCTGATTGGGCCTTCTCTGATCCATCTTGGACATAAAAGCGTCCACAACCCGCTCTACATCATCGTTCCTCAAATGTGTTGGTAAAATGGTTGGATGGCGTGGATGCGACAAGTAGATCACGGTGGGCCCCCCAAATTTTAGTTTTTCCTCCTCGGCATTATATAGTCAAATCCTATCAAACGATTGTATATTTTCTCTGAATCTTTCATCAATTCTGGCTGAGCTGAACTCAGAATCGCAAGACTGATTTTATTGTTGAGTGTGATTAAATGAATGTTGGTTTCAATTTTTAAACCAACATTGAGAATTGAGAAAAGCAAAGCCTCCATGAAGTCATATGATGTCTCAAAAGAGAACTTGGACTTCATAGTACATTAACTAATTCCCATATCAGCTGATGTTCTGTTATCAATGCTAGCTACATTTGCATTGATATGATGACAAGTGTATGATGAATCTTCTTCATTTAAAAGATATAATGAGGTTTGGCTAATCCTACAGTCCTACAGTCCAACATCATTGAGAATTGAGAAAAGCAATGCCTCCGTGAAGTCATATGATGTCTCAAAAGAGAACTTGGACTTCATGGTACATTAATTAATTCCCACATCAGCTGATATTCTGTTGTCAATGTTAGCGACATTTGCATTGATATGGTGACAAGTGTATGATGAATCTTCTTCATTTAAAAGATATAATGAGGTTTGGCTAATCCTACAGTCCTACAGTCCAACAGTCCAACATCATTGGGAATTGAGAAAAGCAAAGCTTCCGTGAAATCATATGATGTCTCCACAGAGAACTTGGGACTTCATAGTTCATAAACTAATTCCCATATCAGCCGATATTCTGTTGTCAATGTTAGCTACATTTGCATTGATACAGTGACAAGTTTATGATGAATCACCTCAAAAAATAGTATATGGTGAATCTTTTTCATTTAAAAGATAAAATGAGGTTTGGCTAATCTGACAGTCCTATCAAGGTGAAAGCTTTGAACTGGTTTGGTGGGTTTGGACTAATTCCTGAACCAAAAAATGTTCAACCAATCTTTCAAATTTAAAAAAATAAAAATAAAAAAAATACTTGACTAGGTTTTGCATGACAGAGTGAGAGTTCATGTTTGGTCCTATTCCAAGAAAACCATGTGATTCTGGATTAAATGAACATAATTAGCGTACTTATCGACACTTTCTTACCTAATTTAATGGTGCGGGCATATAGTTGTTCATTAGGGAGGATGGCTGGTTACCATAGTTCTAGGTCCCAGTCAACCCGGAGTTACATAAGCACTCCCTTGGGTTCTGTTATTAGCCTTGACATTTGATACCTGCTAACCTATGCCTTCTCAAATATCGTAGAGTTATGTGATAAGTATGTTTTGCATGATTCTATCTTTCTTTTATAATGCTTTGGTAATTTGGTCATATTCTATTTCTTTGTGGATCAGTTACATTCTTTTCTATTATAGTGGATCTAATCTTGGCAATTAAGTTTAATCTTAACAAGTTAAGTTTTGTTACCTGTCCATTATAGGATGTGTGAACTGAATTTAGCCACTGTTGATGTTCTCTGCTTCTTCTCCTAACGTTATTTCCATCTTTTTTTCTTCATCACAGGAAAGAAATGTGGAGGCAAAGATCCAAGATTCTGAGCCTCCAACTCCACATTCGGTCACGAAGATAGGTTCGAGGTGCGTTCAGAATGCCATTGGTCAGAGAAATCCAGTGTGTTATTATTTTGTTTATGATTTGTTACATGAATGGGACATTGAAGGGTATATTAGTAATTTCTCTTACCTTTCAAAAAGAAAAAAAAATTGATTTCTCTCTCAAGAGAGGGTATATTAGTCATTTTGGCATTTATATATTTTTTCTTCTGATAGGCAGTCATTTGGTATCGATGGATCACCCTTGTAGTATATAAATATCTCAGCATATGGTTGGGATAACAACGTTATCAGTTCCTCACATGGTATTGGAAGCTAAAGAGCAAGAGGGATATTTATCTGGAAAGAGTCCAAAACCTCCATGGAGGAACTGCAGTTCCTGACTTTTTGATCCAGATTGAATTGTGTGCAACAACTTTACTGAAAGGAAGAGAAGGAGAAAACCACTTCCTTTTTTAGAGCCGAAACTCTTTATGTGCAGATTCAAAATCCCATGGTCTGTAGATCTGTTTCCATTCTCCTCTTTGCATCAATCTAACTCTCATAGATAACTGTTAAAAAAATCTCTCATGCAAATCCTAAAGACTCAGGTTCAAACCCAAAAAGCCATTATGCTTCTCACGTGAAATTCCAAGCCCAACAACTGTGAATTCATAAACACGTCATTTCCTAATCCTCTTCCAATTAATATTGAATCCTCTTGCAATATCTTCCTTGTGAGTTTCAAGATCAGTCTATCATATTACACGATCCTTTACTATCTCAAAAATCAAAGCTCTCAAATATTTGAATTCTGCTTCTCCCTATCACATGACCTGCTTCTTTCTGGATCATTTTTTGGATAATAATAAGTGTGATCTTTTGGGCCTCCAGTCTCAAGTTGTTCTCAGTTTGTAACCAGGCCTCTCTTCATGTCTCTTTGGGGCCTGATTCCCCCCTCCTTTTGATGTAGGATGATTCCTCATCCTCTCTATCTTTTTGTCTGGTTCCTGCCTTTTGGCTTTTAAATAAAATTTCTTTGCTATCAGAAAAAAATGATACTAGAAATTTTTATTCAGAATCTATGAAAAGGAGGACATTGTCCATTAAGCAAATGGATTAGAGGTATTAATACATTGATGGGATCGATCAATACCTTCATTAGAAAGAGAATTTGCTCTGTCATTTGCTTATTTCTGGTTTGTGTCACCCTGCACTTATTTCTCTGAATCATCTTTCTGTCTAGGTATTCTTTGTGTTGGATTATAGAGGGTAGGGAAGACTTTACTTAAATCTGCAGGTTCTCCCTGGGAAGGCAGGTCTAAGACACCTATGGTAATTGAAAAATATCCCATTCAGGATGCTGCTCCCACTACAGTATGCAGGGGGTGCAAAAGCAATACCATACTGCTAAATGGATATCTCATTCCTATAAAGAAACAAAACATGGATCTTAAGAAGAACATATTCTGAGGTTAGAAATTTTATATCATGTAGTTCATCTCGGTAGAAGTTAGCTCTTATTGCTGTTATTCTGGCGATTTGGGAGGGAAAGGAATAGTCACTGTTTTTGCAACAAAGTGGTTTGGTCCGAGGGGTTATCTTTTGGGTTCATATGTTTATCAGGGATTCGACTCTTCTTTTCCCCCTTTTTTTTTTTTTTTTTTTTTGCTTTTGTCCCTTCACACACTTTCTGGCTTTTAATAAATTGCATTATCTTTCAAAAAAAAAATAAAATGCAAATATCTTATGTGTTGTTCAGCCTCCTAACATGCTGGTATAAATTGAGCAAGTCCTACACCTTTTTTACCATAAAGTTTGTATGCTGAACTAACCATTGAATGTATGATTGCTTTTGTATAAGAGGTGACACACCTCAAATTTGGTTGATTCAGCTCTAACTTGTGAGCTTCATCTCGCGAGTGTTAATAACTTAATATTGATGAATAATTGTAGCTTCTCCAAACAACTCTCATTCAAGTTTTACCTGCAGGGATCGTGGTAGCATGGAGGATCCAGATGGGACATTGGCAAGTGTTGCTCAATGCATTGAGCAGTTACGTCGGAATTCTTCAACAGTGCAAGAGAAAGAGACCTCTTTGAAGCAGTTGTTGGACCTTATCGAGACTCGAGACAATGCTTTCGGTGCAGTCGGATCTCACTCCCAGGCAGTTCCAATACTCGTTTCTCTTCTTAGGTCAGGATCACTTGGAGTAAAGATGCAGGCTGCTACTGTTTTAGGATCTCTTTGTAAGGAGGATGAACTAAGGGTAAAAGTATTGCTTGGGGGTTGCATTCCACCCTTGCTTGGCCTCCTTAAATCCAACTCAGCAGAAGGTCAACTTGCAGCGGCAAAAGCTATCTATGCTGTTTCTCAGGGTGGAGCAAGGGATCATGTTGGGTCAAAGATTTTCTCAACAGAGGGAGTTGTTCCTGCGCTATGGAAGCAGCTACAAAAGGGGCTCAAGGATGAATCATCCAACTTGGTTGATAACCTGCTGACTGGAGCTTTGAGAAATCTATCTAGCAGCACCGAGGGATTTTGGTCTGCGACAATGGCAGCTGGAGGGGTGGATGTACTTTTGAAGTTGCTAGCCTCTAAACAGTCTAGCTCTAAAGAAAATGTTTGCTTTCTTCTTGCATGTATGATGATGGAAGATGCATCTGTTTGTTCCACGGTTTTAGCTGAAGAAGCTACCAAACAATTCCTCAAGCTACTGGCACCTGATAATGAAGCCTCTGCGAGAGCGGAAGCTGCAGGTGCTCTTAAGTCTCTTTCTGCACAATGTAAAGAAGCAAGGCGGGAAATAGCTAATTCTAATGGGATCCCAGCTTTGATAAATGCTACAATAGCTCCATCGAAGGAATTCATGCAAGGGGAATATGCTCAAGCACTTCAGGAAAATGCAATGTGTGCTCTGGCGAATATCTCAGGTGGTTTGTCTTATGTCATCTCAAGCCTCGGTGAAAGCCTTGAATCCTGCACTTCACCTGTGCAGGTTGCTGACACATTGGGGGCTTTAGCTTCAGCCCTTATGATCTATGATAGCAATGCAGAATCTATCAGACCATCAGATCCTCTGATTATTGAGCAGATATTGCTTAAGCAGTTTAAACCACGGCTACCATTTCTTGTACGGGAACGCACAATAGAAGCCCTAGCCAGCTTGTATGGAAATGTTATTCTCTCAAGGAGTCTAGTCAATTCTGATTCAAAACGCTTACTTGTTGGTTTGATCACAATGGCGTCCGGTGAGGTACAGGAAGAGCTGATAAGGTCACTGCTTACACTTTGCAACAATGAAGGTAGTCTATGGCATGCACTTCAAGGTCGCGAGGGGGTTCAGCTGTTGATATCTCTTCTTGGCCTTTCATCGGAGCAGCAGCAGGAATGTGCGGTTGCACTGCTTTGTGTTTTATCAAATGAAAATGATGAAAGTAAGTGGGCTATCACTGCTGCAGGGGGCATACCTCCACTTGTTCAAATTCTAGAAACAGGATCTGCAAAAGCGAAGGAAGATTCTGCAACAATCCTTGGAAACCTCTGCAGTCACAGTGAAGACATACGGGCATGTGTTGAAAGTGCTGATGCTGTTCCTGCTTTATTGTGGCTTCTGAAAAATGGAAGCCAGAATGGGAAAGGGATTGCAGCAAAGACATTGAATTATCTTATCCATAAATCCGATACAGGGACCATCAGCCAACTCACTGCCTTACTAACCAGTGATCTACCTGAATCTAAAGTTTATGTTTTGGACGCACTTAGAAGTCTTCTTTTTGTCGCACCTCTTAGTGATATATTGCATGAAGGGAGTGCTGCCAATGATGCCATTGAGACAATGATAAAAATTTTGAGTTCCACAAGGGAAGAGACTCAAGCAAAGTCAGCCTCAGTTCTTGGAGGATTATTTGCTAATCGGAAGGACTTGCGAGAAAGTAACATCGCTGTTAAGGCTCTTTCTTCATCCATGAAGCTGCTCAACGTGGATTCCGATAGGATCTTAGTGGAATCTTCATGCTGCCTTGCTGCTATTTTCCTTTCAGTTAAACAAAACCAGGAGGTAGCCGCTGTTGCTAGAGATGCATTTGCTCCATTGGTCATGCTTGCTAATTCCCCAGTTCTAGAGGTTGCAGAACAGGCAACAAGGGCATTGGCTAATCTTCTTCTGGATGGTGATGTATCAGCTCAAGCATTTCCTGAAGAGATTATTTTGCCTGTTACGAGGGTGTTGCGAGAAGGAACGGTTGATGGAAGGACTCATGCTGCGGCAGCAATTGCTCGCCTTCTTAATTGTCGCTCAATTGATCATGCAGTGTCTGATAGTGTAAATCGTGCTGGCACTGTGCTTGCTCTGGTTTCTCTTTTGGAGTCAGTTAGTATTGATGCTGCTGCCATGTTGGAAGCACTCGATGCACTTGCTCTATTGTCGCGGTCAAAAGGAACTAGTGGGCATATCAAACCTGCATGGGCAGTCCTTGCTGAATATCCCCACACCATACTCCCGCTAGTTTCATGTGTGGCTGCTGGAACACCCTTGCTACAGGACAAAGCTATAGAGATTCTGTCAAGACTTTGTCGAGATCAGTCTATTGTTCTGGGGGATATAATTGCTAGCACGGCTGGATGTGTCTCATCCATTGCAATACGAGTGATTAGCTCCAATCACATGAAAGTCAAGGTTGGAGGCAGTGCACTTCTTATTTGTGCTGCGAAAGTGCATCATCAGAAAGTGGTAGAAGATTTGAATGAATCAAATTCATGTTCCTATCTCATTCAATCTCTTGTTAAAATGCTCCTTTCGGCCCAATCAAACTCATCTGTAGACCACAGGGACAATGATAGCAAGGACATAAGCATTTACAGGCATGCAATAGAGAAAACCAAAAATGGTGAAACTGAAAGTAGCACAGCAGTCATTTTGGGAGATACTGTATCCATATGGCTACTTTCTATACTTGCTTGTCATGATAACAAAAGTAGATCTACCATTATGGAGGCTGGAGCAGTTGAGGCTCTCACTGACAAGATTTCTTTACATATATCCCAAGCCGTACAGGTATTTCACATGATCTTTGTATTGAATTATATTGTTAATTTCTTACGGATCAGGCAATCATAGCCTGTAGGTTTTATCTAGGGAATGTGTGGTGAATTTGTGTTTTGTTCTAGATGGGCACCCAATCTTCATTAAAAGTTCTATTATGTTCATATGCTGATTTGTTAATGCTAGAATAAATGATAAATCATGGTAGTGATTTCGAAGTGTGATTCGCTGGTAGATGAAACTGGGTACAACACAACTTGCCATTCAGTTTTGGCCCCATTTCAGTCTGGTGATTCACTTCTTTGCCCACCAAAACTGAGATGAGTCTGCCAAGTTGGCTTTGTTTCAAATTATATTTACAAACAACAGCTCAATGATGCATTAAATGCTTATTATCATTCTAAAGTCCTTTTCACTTTTGTTTGCATGTAAATTCTGCAGAGTGATACTAGAGAAGAAAGCAGTGCATGGGTTTGTGCTTTACTTCTCGCGGTTTTGTTTCAAGACAGAGATATCATACGGGCTCATGCAACCATGAGGTCCATTCCTGTTCTCGCAAACTTTTTGAAGTCAGAGGAGCCAGCAGACAGATATTTTGCAGCACAAGCACTGGCCAGTCTTGTCTGTAATGGTAGCAGAGGGACACTGCTGGCTGTTGCCAATTCAGGGGCAGCTGGTGGGCTTATACCCTTACTTGGCTGTGCTGATTCTGATATATCCGATCTCCTGGAACTTTCAGAGGAGTTTGCTTTGGTGCGCAATCCAGAGCAAGTTGCGTTGGAGAGATTGTTCAGAGTTGACGACATTAGAGTTGGTGCAACCTCTCGGAAAGCAATACCTGCCCTTGTTGATTTACTCAAACCAATCCCAGACCGACCTGGTGCACCTTTTCTAGCCCTTGGGCTTCTGACTCAGCTTGCGAGAGATAGCCCCTCAAACAAGCTTGTAATGGTAGAAGCAGGGGCCCTGGAGGCATTAACCAAGTATCTCTCTCTTGGCCCACAGGATGCAACAGAAGAAGCAGCCACAGATTTGTTGGGGATTTTGTTCAGCAGTGCTGAAATACGGCGCCATGAATCTGCATATGGTTCTGTCAATCAACTTGTGGCAGTTCTACGTCTAGGTGGACGAAATTCTAGATACAGTGCAGCTAAAGCATTGGAGAGCTTGTTTTCAGCGGACCATATAAGGAATGGGGAAACAGCTAGGCAAGCTGTGCAACCGCTTGTGGAGATTCTTAACACTGGCTTGGAGAGGGAGCAGCATGCTGCTATTGCTGCTTTGGTTAGGTTACTGCGTGACACTCCATCAAGAGCTCTGGCTGTTGCAGATGTCGAAATGAATGCAGTGGATGTCCTTTGTCGGATTCTTTCCTCAAATTGTTCAATGGATTTGAAGGGAGATGCTGCGGAGTTGTGCTGCGTCCTTTTCGGAAATACAAGAATCAGGTCTACAATGGCTGCAGCTCGCTGTGTGGAGCCTCTAGTGTCTCTACTCGTGAGTGAGTTCAGCCCTGCTCAGCATTCAGTGGTCCGTGCCATGGAAAAACTACTGGACGATGAGCAACTAGCAGAACTAGTTGCTGCGCATGGTGCTGTCATTCCCCTTGTGGGTCTTTTGTTTGGTAGAAATTATGCACTTCATGAGGCCGTTTCAAGAGCACTGGTGAAGCTAGGAAAAGACAGGCCAGCTTGCAAGATGGACATGGTAAAAGCTGGAGTCATTGAGAGTATACTCGATATTCTCCATGAAGCACCTGATTTTCTCTGTGCTGTGTTTGCGGAGTTGCTCCGGATACTAACCAACAATACCAGCATTGCTAAGAGTTCATCTGCAGCGAAAGTAGTAGAGCCCCTTTTCATGTTGCTAACAAGGCCAGAGTTTGGTCCAGATGGGCAGCACAGTGCCCTGCAGGTTCTTGTTAATATTTTGGAACATCCCCAGTGTCGTGCTGAGCACAGCCTAACACCTCAACAGGCTATTGAACCTCTAATTACTTTACTGGATTCACCAACTCAAGCTGTGCAACAATTGGCAGCTGAACTTCTTTCCCACCTTCTATCGGAGGAACATCTACAGAAGGATGCAATCACACAGCAAGTGATTGGCCCTCTAATTCAAGTTCTTGGGTCTGGTGTACAAATTTTACAGCAGAGAGCTATAAAAGCTCTTGTTAGCATTGCATTAACTTGGCCCAATGCAATCGCGAAAGAGGGAGGTGTTAATGAGCTATCCAAAGTGATATTGCAAGCTGACCCTTCACTGCCTCATGCCTTGTGGGAATCTGCATCATCTGTTTTGTCCAGTATTCTGCAGTTCAGTTCTGAATTTTATTTGGAGGTACCAGTTGCCGTGCTGGTACGATTGCTTCGTTCTGGCACAGAAACTACAGTTACTGGTGCATTAAATGCGCTGCTTGTGTTGGAAAGCGATGATGCAACCAGTGCAGAGGCAATGGCTGAAAGTGGTGCAATAGAGGCACTTTTGGAACTCCTCAGGTGTCATCAATGTGAGGAAACTGCAGCAAGACTGCTGGAAGTGTTGCTGAACAATGTGAAGATCCGGGAAACGACAGCTGCTAAGTCTGCAATTTCTCCATTATCCCAGTATCTTCTGGATCCACAAACACAAGCTCAGCAGGCAAGGTTGCTAGCGACACTTGCCCTTGGCGATCTTTTCCAGAATGAAGGACTTGCTCGAAGCACAGATGCTGTCTCAGCATGTCGGGCTCTCGTAAATCTGCTCGAGGATCAGCCGACAGAAGAAATGAAAGTGGTAGCTATCTGTGCTTTGCAAAACCTTGTAATGTACAGCCGATCAAATAAAAGAGCAGTTGCAGAGGCTGGCGGAGTTCAAGTTGTACTGGACCTCATTGGTTCCAGTGACCCAGATACATCAGTTCAAGCAGCCATGTTTGTTAAACTTCTCTTCTCTAACCATACCATTCAAGAGTATGCTTCAAGTGAAACAGTGAGAGCTTTGACCGGTATATTCTCTTTTCTTTTCTTCTCTCGTTATTTTATTTGGTTTTACATTTCAAATTCAACTGTCATATGTCAATTGGTGTACGGCTTCTTGCCTCTTCCTAGATTTCTGTATTCTCCAGAATTATTACGTCTTAAGCTGAAGAATATATATGAAGGATCGATGCTCTGATCCTAAAGAAAGTGTTAACTATCTTATCGATGGGCCTAGCAACCTTTAGTTTGTTGGAGTAGAAACCACTTTGTCCCCTGTTGAACATGTGATTATCGACCTCAATATACTAGTCACTCACCCTTTTGTTTGGGAAGTTTCTATAATTCAACTCATCAACATTGGTAAACAAAAATGGGAATCAAGAAAAACTTCTTGAAGGTAATAATGCTAACAATGGTGTGGAGTGCTTTACAAAAAATGCTAACAATGGAAAAACAGAAAAAGATTCCATTTAGTTTGTGCTTTTTGTGAAGCATCTCACAAAAGGTTCCGTTCCCTAGAAAAAAATGCTAATAATGGAAAAATGGGAAAAAATAATTTCATGTTGTTTGTGCGTTTTGGGAAGCATCTCATAAAAGTAGTTCTCTCTTGTTCCCTGGAAAAATACTTCCCAATTCCCATATGAAGGCTAAACGTTTTAGTATTAACAAGTTTGTGCTGTTTGGGGTGAGACTGCTTTGTTCTAATCTGGCTGGTTATGATTGTCATGGTGTAGTTGCTCTTTTGCATGCATTTACTGTTTGCAGTTTCCCATTTGCCATTTTTGCAGCTGCTATTGAAAAGGATTTATGGGCCAGTGGAAGCGTGAATGAAGAGTACTTAAAAGCTCTGAATGCATTACTTAACAACTTCCCTCGTTTGAGAGCCACAGAACCAGCTACACTCTGCATTCCCCATCTGGTCACAGCCTTGAAAACAAGCTCTGAGGCAACTCAAGAAGCTGCTTTAGATTCGCTTTATCTTCTCAGGCAAGCTTGGTCAGCATGCCCAGCTGAAGTCTCTAAAGCTCAATCGGTTGCTGCAGCAGAGGCAATTCCATTGCTGCAATACTTGATACAGTCTGGTCCACCTCGGTTCCAGGAGAAGGCAGAACTGCTTCTGCAATGTTTGCCAGGAACGTTAATGGTAATTATAAAGCGGGCGAATAATTTGAAGCAATCGGTGGGGAACCCAAGTGCCTACTGCAAGCTCACGCTCGGCAACACTCCACCTAGGCAAACTAAGGTAAGACATGGCGATAGACCTCCTTTTACGTGCTTTCGTTTTGCACCAAGTAGTTCAATGGTTCCTTTTATTTTGAGAACAGGCATCTGCTTTCATTTTAGCTTAGTCTGCGGCAGTGCTCTATACCATAGTTCACAAACCTAAAAACTCGACTCTTATGTTCAGCCAGGTTGGGTTTACTCAAAGACTTGACCTGACTCAACTTGATATCTAATTATTGTAATTGAAAATATTAAGATTCATCATCATCGTCATCTAAGCCTTATCCCAATTAATTGATGTCGGTTACATAAATCCTGTTCGGCCATTCCACTCTATCAAGGGCCAGACCTTTAGTTATAGGTCCATCCAGTCTTTTTCTAAATACTTCCATCCATGTCCTTTTGGGCCCGTCCCCTTGCCCTTTTAGAGTCTTCAAATGGTACCAACTGACTACTTCTAACCGCCAGTAGTTCGTGGTCTCCATTGCACATGAACAAACCATCTAAATCTACTTTCCTTCATCTTATTACCTATTGGTGCTACTCTTAAGTTACCTTGAATGTATTCATTTCTAATTTTATCCTTCCTCGTCTTGCCGCTCATCCATCTCAATATCCTCGTTTCAGCTAGACTATGTTGAAAATATTAGGATTGTTGATAGATATTTAAAATACTAACATATTGTATAAATAATATAAACTGCAACTCAAAGCAACATCATTAATACCTCATTGGTTTAGGTTGTTATCTTCTTAGTTGAGGTTGGGTGTCCGAATCTTGCTCTTAGACTCCCAGCATATCTTATTTTTATTAAAATCCTACTACTTAAGGTGAGTGACTTGGTTCGAGTTATGCTAAATCATGTCAAGTCGACTCGATATGTCTCTCCATGTCCAGGCTGATTCGGGCCCAAAACCGAGTTTCCTAGAGACTCAGCTCAAAATCTCGGTAAGTCAAGTTGTTCGAGTCGAGGCAACGAGTTTTAGAACTATGCTCTGTACTCGATAATCGACCAATACCATGGTTGAAAAGGCTAACCTTGTTAAAACAAACACCCTTACTAGCTGAGGTGAATTTGGAGTGTTAATGCAAGGACCTGTTTGTGTATGAAACGAGAACATGGATTTGTATTGTTTTTCTTTCCGACAAGCCCTCACAAGGGGCTTGATGTTAGCATTCATGCCATTGTTTTGCTGAAGAAAGCCCTCCCTCCGAACACAATGCATTTTTTTTTTTCTTTTTGGGGCACAACATGGAAAAAACACTTCAGGTTTGCAGGGTTCTTTCCACAAAATGACTGCAAAAATGTGGAGGTGAATCCCTTGTCAGTTCTTGTCAGCTACCGGAAATGATTCAAATCCATTTGAATATTGGTCATGCAAAGATGCCCAAAATATGATGTGAACATTGGTTTCTACCAAGTTCCCGTTATACTTTACATGCTCTGTGTATTAGACAGTCCACATTCCTTGTATAGAAGATTTTGTATTTATCATCTTACCTTGTATAGTCGTTGTAAAACTCTATATATTCAACCCTTTATGGTTGTCTGATATACAGAAAAGAAAAAGAGAATCATTCTCCCCAAAGCCTTCATTGTTTTTGGTTTGTTTACATGGTATTAAAGCAATACCGATCCTAATCCAGCATCTCTTCATCATCGGCCCCACCGTTTGTCAGATCCGGCCCTCTCCTGTTCGATCCGGCTCGTCCCTTGTCAGATTCGTCCCTGCTACACCTGCGTCCCCGCACACGTCCGGCCCTCCCCACGCTCGTTCGATCTTCCCCAAGCCTGTCCGCACGTCCGATCCCTGCTATACCTGCTGCGCTCGCACCAGCTGCATCCGACCCCTCTTGCTGCGCACGCCCTTACTGCGCTCGCCCCTGCTGCATCCGATCACTTCTGTTCGCACGTACGTCTGTACCTACTGTGTCCGCACGTACATCCGATCCCTACTACACCTCTTGCTGCATTCGATCACTTCCTACTGTGCACGTCCTGCTGTCTCTGTCCATACCCTTTTGCTGTTTTGATTTGTTGCAGTTTGCTGGTTCTGATTCTGATCTGTTTGGTGTTGATATAAATCTTGTTGCTGATTGTTGTTCCGCTCTATTGCTGTTTGCTGATTGCTGTTCTGATCTGTTTGGTAGTGATATAAACCCTTTTGCTGATTGTTGTTCTGATCTGTTGTTGTTCTATTGCCTGCAACCAACTCTCCTGCTGCAAGGTACCTTCTTCCTTGACGTAGTTTATATCTCTTCCTATCCATGGACAAAGATTCCCGTACAGAGGCCCCACGATGTAGTTTCGATGGCACCAACTACAATCTATGGGCCATACACTTCCAAAGTTTTCTCAAGGGTCATGGTTTGTGGGGATTGATTGATGGATTTGTTACTGTTCCCGCTTCCACCGATGCCGACAAAATGGCTGATTGGGAAATGAAAAATGGACGGATTATTACCTGGATTCTTGATTCCGTCAATCGATCAATAGCTGTTGGACTCACGCCACATCGCACTGCTAAGGTTATGTGGGTGCATCTCCAGACAAAATATATCAACAGAGTAATGCGGCTAGGTTATACCGCCTGGAACAAGATCTGGTTCACCTTACTCAGGGTGACAAAAGTATTCAATCTTTCTACTCTACAATGATTACAATTTGGACAGAGATGGCTATGATGGATCCCGACTTCCCAAATGACTTTAAAATATTCCACACAATGTGCGAGAGTGCGCAAGTTACACAGTTTCTTATGAAACTATGTTTGAAATTTGAACATTGCAGGACTGCTCTCCTAAACTATATCCCAACTCCTTCAATGAATTCGGTTATTAATGATTTATTAGCCGAGGAACAACAACTGCAGGTCCTCTCTCTGGGGACATCTCACGGATCATCTGACCTGACACTTACTGTATCTATTCCTACTTCATACCATCAGACAACCAGTTATGATTGTTGGAAGAAGGCTATGGCAGAAGAACTTACAGCATTGGACGATAACCATGTGTGGGACATTGTTACTCGACCTACTGACCAACAATTAATTGGCAGTAAATGGATTTATTCTGTGAAGCTCAAGTCTGACGGCTCATTGGATCGATACAAAGCTCGGCTTGTCACTCAGGGATACAAACAGGAACACAGAATTGATTATGATGAGACATTCGCTCCTATGGCCAAGATGAAAACTGTACGCACTCTTCTGACAGTATCATCAGTTCGCTCTTGGCCCCTCACTTAGATGGACATGAAAAATGCTTTTCTTCATGGAGAACTTCAAGAAACAGTCTATTTGAAACCTCTTGGATCTTTAATCCCTACCAATAAAGTCTGTCGCTTGAAGAAAGCTCTATACGGTCTCAAACAAGCCCCTCGGGCATGGTTCCAATGTTTTCATGATGTTGTTATAAGAGCTGACTTTACTCAAAGTGGTCATGATCCATCATTATTCTTGCGCACCTCTGAGCATGGAATCATCGTTGTTCTCTTATATGTTGATGACCTACTTCTGACTGGTAGCGATGGTACTGGCATCTCGGCTTTAAAGGAAGTTTTGAAGTCATCCTTCAAGATGAAGGACCTGGGTCATCTGACATATTTTCTTGGACTTGAATTTTCGCGTTTTATACGTGGAATCCTGGTCAGCCAGCATAAATATACCAAAGATCTTCTCGCCTTGGCCTCTTTAATGGATCAGAAGACAGTCCAGACTCCCTTGGAACTTAACGTTCAATATGGCCGTGACGATGGTGAACTCCTTGCGGATCCCACCTTATACCGTCGTTTGGTTGGGAGTCTGGTTTATTTAACAATGACTCATCCTGATATTGCCTACGCGGTCCAAGTTGTCAGCCATTTTGTTTTTGCTCCTCGAACCTTTCATATGACTGCAGTATTGCGCATCTTACGGTATCTACGTGAAACTCTAGATCGATCTCTATTCTTCTCCTCTACGGCCCCTCTGGACCTTCGTGCTTATTCAGATGCTGACTGGGCCAGTTGTACTCTCACACGCAAATCTACCACTGACTACTGTGTTTTTCTCAGCACTTCTCTCATCTCTTGGAAATGTAAGAAGCAGGCCACTGTTTCCAAATCAAGCACGGAAGCCGAGTATAAAACAATGTCAGCAGCTTATATTGAGATTATATGGTTACGTGGACTTCTTTCTGACTTGGGCGTTCATCTACAAGATCCTACTCCACTCCATGTAGATAATCTGAGTGCCATTCAGTTTGCCTCAAATCCGGTTTTTCATGAACCGACAAAGCATACTGAAGTTGATTGTCACTTCATTCGCGAGAAGTTTCAGTCTCGGATCATTTCGCTACCATATGTCGCATCCCATGATCAGCTTGCCGACATTCTCACGAAGTCCCTCACTTCTGCACGACACTCATTTCTAGTTAGCAAACTATTACTTGTTGATGACAAGCATTAGTTTGAGGGGGGATGTTAGACAGGCCACATTCCTTGTATAGAAGATTTTGTATTTATCATCTTACCTTGTATAGTCGTTGTAAAACTCTATATATTCAACCCTTTAGGGTTGTCTGATATACAAAAAAGAAAAGGAGAATCATTCTCCCCAAAGCCTTCATTGTTTTTGGTTTGTTTACACTGTGAAGGAAAACTGTTTATGTAGGATGAAATTTGTCATCAAGCAAGATTGGGGTGTTCAAGTTGTTTCCTTCATTAAATCTACTGCGCCATATCTACCCTAATGTAAAGAGCAGTTTTTGGGTCATATACAAAAGTCAAAAATGTTCCCCCTTTGATTTCAAGTATTTAACATACAAGTTGAATTTGGTACTAAGCTAGTAGCAAACTAGTTACTCCATGGGCTCCCATTGGCAAAAATGATGGGATTGTCTATGTTTTAGTTCAATCATGGTTGTAAGACTCGGACGAGTATGATGCGACTTGTCCAAGTTGACTTAGACGAGTATGATGCAACTTGTCCAAGTTGACTCGGACTTGGTAGGAACTGATATGGTTCAATGCCATGAGTCACCCTCCGGCTCGGGCAAGTTGGCCCGCTTTAGACTTAAATTGGGTGAGCCCTGTCTCGACTCCGGACCAAATGAGTTGATCTGAGTTGTTGAGTCTTTTAACCATGAGTTGAATAGCCAAATATAGGGTATAAATTGGTGGTGCCCAGGGCCCCACTGTTCCACCACTAGTAGCCATCTCACTGTAACTAGTGTTGGGAAACAACATTCATTTCCTTTCCTTGTGCAAAAATCAACGGGATTAACAGTACGGAAAGATTAATGGATGACAATCACTTCCAACACAAGCAAGTAAATCATTAAACGTGTAAGATGTAAGAGACACTGAGATTTTTTTATGTGGAAAACCCTCCAATGCGAAGGGAAAAACCACGGGACTTAGTCCGGCACAAATCCACTATATTAGAGCTAATGAACATACAATCATCAAGAGACCAAGCTCTCTTAGATATCCAAATACATCACCAAAAGGTGGATTTCAAGCAACAATTAAGGAAAGTTCTCACCAACTAGGGATTGTATAAACCCCCAACACAACCCTTGTAGAAGACAATTGAAGAAACCAACATTGTGGATGAAGCCTCACGAACCCAGATGCGAAGATTTTAGTGGTAGAAGGCTCGTAATCTTATTCTTTTACAATTTCAGTGGTAAAAGGCTTGTAATCTTCTTCTTTTACAATTTCAGTGGTAGAAGGCTCGTAATCTTCTTCTTTTACAAAACCCTTTTCCCTTCTTCTTTCTCCCCTTTTTATGTAAGAAAGAAAACCCCCCAAATGTTGCTAGAACTCTCTTCTATCAAAAGAGCATCTTTTTTCTCATTTTAGTTTTCCTTATCAAAAGACCAAAATGCCCCCACACATGTGGTCTAACAAAGACTACTTAAGCTCACACATGTGGGTCCCACCTCCACATGAGGAGGGACCCACAACAATCTCTCAATCTCGACTCATGAGGAGGGCTCCACCATTCCTAAACCTGCCATGCTTTTGCAAAACTCATGCTTTTCTCTAGATAAAGCCTTGGTCATCATATCCGAGCCATTCTTGTTGGTATGGATCTTCTCAAGTTATCAACTTTTCTTCAAGAGCATTCTGAATCCAATGATATCTTACATTTATGTGCTTGGACTTGGAATGGAGACTTGTATTTTAATGATGTGGATTGTACTTTGATTATTACAATAAACAGTATAATTATCTTGCATCAAGTCAAGTTTTTGAAAGAACCTCTTCATTGACAACATTTCCTTGTAAGCTGCTATCACTGCAATATACTTAGCTTCTGTAGTACATAGGGCCACGCATTTTTACAACTTGGATTGCCATGACACTGCTTCCCCTATAAAAGTAAGCATATACTCCGATGTGGACTTCCTGGAGTCAATGTCTCCTGCCATATATGCATCCGTGTAGCCTTCTAATATAAGCTTACTACCTCCAAAGCATAAACACACCTTGGAGGAACCCCTGAGATATCCGAGAACTCACTTAACTGCTTCCCAGTGCTCTTGGCCATGATTTGCAAGAAATCTGCTAACAACACTAACTGCATGTGCGATGTTGGGCCTCATGCACACCATAACACACATCAAACTTCTTACTACAGATGCATATGGAACTTTCTTCATTTCTTCTTTTTCTTTCTCACTTGAAGTGACCTGTAAGTGGAGAACCTGCAGGTTTTGCCTTATCCATATGAAACTTTTCAAGTACTTTCTCAATTTACCTTTCTTGTGATAACCAAAACTTGCCGACCTTCCTATCACATGAAATCTTAATGCCCAAAATTTGTTTTGCGGGTCCTAAGTCATTCATGGCAAAGTACTTGCTTAACTCTTTTTTTTCAACCGGTCAATTTTATTAATATCTTGGCCAACAATCAACACATCATCAACATAAAGCAAAAGAATAATACAATCACTATCAGAAAATTTCTTAGTAAATACACAATGGTCTGAAGCGGTTCTTTTATACCTGTGGTCCACCATAAATGAATCAAACTTTTTATACTACTGCCTTGGGGCATGTTTTAACCCATATAGGCTTTTCTTCAACTTGTAAGCTATGTGCTCCTTGCCTTTTACTTCGAAACCTGCCAGTTGTTCCATATATATTTATTCCTTCAAATCACCATGAAGGAATGCTGTTTTGACATTTATTTGTTCAACCTCTAGATTCATGTTTGTAGCCAAACTCATCACAACCTGGATAGTGACATCTTCACCATAGGCGAAAAATCTCATCAAAGTCAATGCCTTTCTTTTGCCCAAATTATTTCACAACCAACCTTGCCTTGTACCTTGGCTATGAATTCTTCTCTTCAATCTTCAACTTGAATACCCACTTGCTCTTGAGTACTTTCTTGCCCTTGGGTAGCTTTACTAAGTCATGGGTGTGGTTCTTATGCAAATAATTCATCTTTTCTTGCATATCTCTTAGCCACTCCCCTCTATGTTCTTCGGTTTAAGCTTCTTGATCGTTCTCCGGTTCCCCCATCTATAAGAATGACATGCCCATGAGATGAGTACCTCTTGGACGGTTGGCTCACTCTAGTGGACCTTCTCAACTAAGGCTCAACTGGTGGTTCTTGAGGGAGCTCCTCCCCCTATTCTTTCCGTTTAACATTACCAACCATCTCTTTTTGGCCCTATGTATCTCCCCCATCATCATGCACCGTGCAAGGATGAACTTGATCTACATCAATAAGATCATCAACACTAGGTTGGGGCTTTTCAACTTTCTTAAAATCTTCAATTGTTTGATCTTAAAAAAGGACCACATCCTTGCTTCTAATCACCTTCTTGCCAACTGGATTCCATAATCTGTAGCCGAATTCTTTATATGCCTAACCTAAGAAGATGTATTATTTTGCCTTATCATCAAGCTCGGAATGCGCATCTTTAGGAACATGAACAAATGCTTGGCAACCAAACATTCTCAAGTGTTCATAAGAAGCATCTCTCCCGGTCCATACCTTTTTTGTAACATCTCTATTTAGAGGAGCTGAAGGAGATAGATTAATTAAATATCACGCAGTGTGCATTACTTCCCCCAAAATGATTTTTGTAAATTTTGCCTGCGAGAACATGCATTCGAATCTTTGCACGATAGTGCGAATCATTCTTTTTACCACACCATTGTGTTGTGGAGTCTTGGGAATGGATTGCTCGTGTCGAATTCCATGGCCTTTGCAGTACTGCTCAAATGGTCCAATGTTTTTGTCACCATTATCTGTGTGAATACACTTTAATGATTTACCTTTTTCCCTTTCTATTATAGCATGAAAATGCTTAAACACATCCAAGACTTGTTCTTTAGTCTTCAAGGCATATGCACACACCTTTCTAGAAGCATCATTTATGAAGGTAACAAGGTAAGAAGCACGACCTAGAGTTTTCACTTTTATCGAACTACAAACATCAGAATAAACTAATTCCAAAACATTTGTTTTCTTTTGGGAATGATTTTTATGAAATGAAATCCTATGTTGTTTTCCAACCAAGCAATGAATGCAACTATTTAAAGGTGTACCTTATATATCGGGAATGAGTTGCTTCTTGGCGACGATTTGTAGGCCCTTCCCGCTCATGTGACCCAATCGCTTATGCCATAGATCAATAGAAAAATCATTCTTCATTGTGTTTACCTTAGCCTTGCATAGCCGTGTTTGAGTCATGTATAAAGTGCAACACCTCTCACCTCTTGCCACCATAAAAGACCATTTTGTAAGCTTCCACTATATGCCATCATACTTGTTCATAACTCAAGAAAATAATTATATCATAATCTGAAACAACTGTAATTTTTCATTCTCTTTTTCTTCTCCTCCTTTTGAGTTGTAGGACAATTAACCACTTGCTCTAAAAGCTTGAATTGATAGAGCATGACAGATTAATCCATTTATCTTATAGCTCAAGCCCTACATTGCATGGGTTAGGACCTCGGCTGAACCCCCCTCGTGGGCCCCACATCACATGTGAAAATGCCTATATATTAATCACCCCTGGTGAGGAGTCTCGAAAACGAGACCTCTCGCTCTGATACTACTTGGATGCAGGACAATTAATCATTTGCTTTAAAAGTTCGAACTGATAGAGTATGACAAATTAATCCATTTATCTCATAGCCCCAAGCCCCACATCGCATGGGTTAGGACCTTGGCCAAATCCCCATCGTGGGCCCACATCAAATGGGTACCGCCTCACATGAGCCACCTGCCTCACACGGGTGGGGCTCACCTCAAACGAGCCACTAGCCTCACATTGGCCGCCTACCCCGAGTGTGTCCCCGCATCCCACAGGCTTACCCCACTTGAGCCCGGTGTGAAAATGCCCCTATATTACACATGATAAAAGACACTATCATTCAATTGGGTATCGCCTCACATGAGCCACTCGCCTCACACGGGTGGGGCCTGCCTCAAACGAGCCACCCGCTTCACACTGGCCGTCCACCCCGAGTGTGTCCCCGCATCCCACAGGTTACCCCACTCAAGCACGGTGTGAAAATACCCCTGCATTACACATGATGAAAGACACTATCATTCAACCATTGCTAAATAAACCCAACAGCTTTCTGCATACTTCAATTTTGCCCCAACACCTTTAACGGGTGTGTACGAGTCCTTGTAATATAACAAATCTTCCATTTTGGCTTTCCAAATCATCCAATTATTTCCATTCAAACTAACCATTTGACTTATGCTAGCCTCCATGATTCACACACAACATAATTAGAACCAACCCGGAGCTCTTGTACCACTTGTTGGGAAACCACAAACCTTTCCCTTTTATGTGCAAATCAATGGGATTAACAATACGGAAAGATTAATGGATGGAAATCACTTCCAACACAAGCAAGCAAATCATCAAACATGTAGGATGTAAGAGACACCGAGATTTTTTATGTGGAAAACCCTCTAGTGTGAAGGGAAAAACCAAGGGACCTAGTCCGGCAAAAATCCACTATGTCAGAGATAATGGAAGTACAATCATCAAGAGACCTACCTCTCTTGGATATCTAAATACCACACTCAAAGATGGATTTCAAGCAACAATGAAGGAAAGAAAAGTTCTCACCAACTAAGGATTGTACAAACCCCCAACAAACTCTTGGAGAAGACAATTGAAGAAACCAGTGTTGTGAATGAAGCCTCACGAACCCGGATGTGAAGATTTCAGTGGTAGAAAGCTCTTGATCTTCTTCTACGAAACCCTTTTGTCTTCTTCTTTCTCCTCTTTTTCTCCAAGAAAAAAAACCCCTCAAATGTTGCTAGAACTCTCTTAGTAAAAGAATCTCTTCTCTCATTTTAGTTTTCTTGACCAGAAGACCAAAATACCCCACACACGTGGTCTGACAAAGTTTACTTAACCCACACATGTGGGTCCCACCTCCACATGAGGGACACCTAACAAGTAATTCTTCAGCACAGTACATTCCTTTCCCCAAATCTTATATGAATGGTCCAAAAAAATTGTGCTCGATGCAATACAGTTATTGGTTTAGGGGAAAACACTGTCAAGCTGTCATAAACTAGCATTGAGGATTAGTGTCCTATTGATAGGAAGGCTCAAGGTTTGTTGTCCCCTTAAACTGCATTTTACACGTGTTAATGGGTCTATACACGTGTTAATGGGTCTATCAATCAAGCTCACTCGACAGAGAAATCAAACTTAAACCAGAAGTTCTTGGACTGTATTTTTCTTTTTATTATTTTCTCTTGAAAGTTGCCACAGTTTTGTTAACCGTTTCTACATGCCAGTACATTATTCAGAGCGTTTGATCTGGCACTCATTCATTCCTTAGGTTGTGTCGACTGGAACTTCTCCCGAATGGGATGAAGGCTTTGCATGGGCATTTGACAGTCCTCCGAAAGGCCAGAAGCTTCACATCTCTTGCAAGAATAAAAGCAAATTTGGAAAGGTAAGTTTAAAATCGACACCTTTTTTCCTGTAATTCTTTTTCTTTTTATTAAATCTTAAACCTTCCCTGATTCCATCTTTCATCTGATGCCAGAGCTCATTTGGAAAAGTGACGATTCAGATTGACCGGGTGGTTATGCTAGGAACAGTCTCTGGAGAGTATACGCTGCTGCCTGAGAGCAAAAGTGGCCCGTCCAGGAATCTGGAAATCGAATTCCAGTGGTCGAACAAATAACAATCTCCAAAGAGGCAAGTAATCTAATAATTCTTGTAACCTTGAGGAAAAATGGAAAAGATTGTTTCTTTTTTTTCTTTTTTTTTCATTGTTATATCAATCTGTTGATGTATAGAGTCGGGAGGAGCTTTGTCTCATCTATAGCTTTGGTCTGCAGTCATAAAACAGCGGCATTGTTTTTATGAGCTTTTGTTGCCATCAATTATTCTTTATTTATTATTAGTATTGTTATTAGTTTCGTTCCTTGTGATGAAATTCAGAGAAAGAAAATGTGGCTTCTTATCTTTTGATATTGGTCATTGATTTTGTAGGTTAATGTAATGAACCTAAGATTGGAAGATTTGAGGGAATTAGGTCGGTTTCTTTCAAGTAGCACTGGAATTTGAGGAAGATAGATAAATCTTAAATTTTAGAGAACTTTGATGCCTAGTGCAATGGATGATACACAGGCACTGTGAAATTGCACACTTATTAGCTCACAGATAAGTTGAATTGAAGTGTCCCAGTTTAGATGGCTTTTGATAAAAAAAAAAAAAAGAAAAAAAAGAAAGAAAGAAAAACACTGATCCGAGGTTCTTTTAACAGAGGCTGATTTGCAGACATTTAATGAATGGTCACAATGGAATATGGTCAACGGTCTGTATTCAACAAGAAGATGGCCATTAATCAGAGGTTAGGATAGTCCAATCAAGCTTCCTTCTGGATTATGGCCTATCTACAGTGGGTCCTCCCACAATTTGGATGCTTTAGTTTGAGTTGATCCATTGTACATGGACAATTATCGAGCATCAGTCTGCTGGAGCCTCAAATAACTTCCCTTCAGTTTGTTGCAGATATGAGATGAATACTACTTGCAAATTAAGATCAGAGTTTTTTTTTTTTTTTTTTTCATATACACCCTTCCCTAGGTTGGTAAGGGAAGGGTCTATACAAAAAAAAAAAAAAAAAAAAAAAAAAAAAAAAACCCTCACTTTTTCATATTTGTAAATAAAACCTTCCGTCTTTTGTCAGTCATTGGTAAGGCTTCTGAATTACATATTTACTCTCTGGTTGAAAAAGTTAATTTTGGCAGAGTATGAAGGTTGATATACATGATGCCAGAAACTGCACACAAGGCTAGATTTGGGCCGCCCTAATCCAATAGCTACCCTGTGTACATGGCTACCCTACGTGCTCAACATCTGGGGCCCACGTTTTAGTAATCCAAACGGTTGATTTGGTGAGCATTGGATTGTTGAGATGCAGCTAACCTCACGTACTAAATAACTGCAACATTTGACGGTTCTAACCAGTTGGTCAATGGCGAAAACAATGGCAACCAAGATTGCATGCCATGGATCCAAAATCACAACCATCAGAGGATAAAATGGTAATTTGAACACGCTAATAACTCAAAAGTAGCTTCGTCAAGTAGTCCTCGCGTCATTCACTGACAGAATTTCCCCCGCAGGGGTTTTTTTTTTTTTTTTTTAAATTTTTTTTTTTTAACAAATACCAAAAAGTCAGGTGTTATTTACAAATACGAAAATGAGGGTGGTTTTCTTTAAATAAAGAAGTATTTATACAATGCTAGGGTCCAAAGGTCCTTGATTATAGGTTTCAGTTTGTACCCCAGCTGTTACTGTAGGTACGTGTCGTGCGAAGACGAGCACTGACGCTCCTCATGCTCCGAGTTGTACGAACGGTTCAAAGGAGATCAAAGTTACATGGGCCCCATGATGATGTAGTTATTATATCTCCACCGTTCATCTATTTTTAGAGATCATTCTAGAGCATTATCCAAAAAACGAATCATATCCAAAGATCATCTGGACCACACCACAAATAGCAGCGGAGATAATGATTTTCACCGTTAAACAATTCGTAGGGCCCACCATAACGTTTATTTTCCATCCAATCTGTTCATAAGGTCACAAAGACCTGGATGAAGAGGAAATTTCATATTGATCCAAAACTTCCGTGACCCCAAAAAGCATTTCAATAGCAGACGTTCAATACCCCACTGCTTTTTTCAGTGTGGTCCACTTGATAGTTAGATATATCTTATTTTTAGTCTCAAGCCTTATTACAAGCTCGCCAAATGGATGAACGGTTTAGATATAACATATACCGCGTGATCAGACCGACGTCAATACAGCAGCTATGTAGCTGGTGTTATAGCTGGTGTGAGGTACACGAGCCAATCCGCTTCCGTTGGGAGCATGGCTCAGTGGTCCAAACGGTCAATATCCGTTGCCCTCCTATGGATGGGCCATGCATTAAAATCCCCCCAGCTTGGAAGGATTTCAGCCCTTCAACAGGTGATCAGCCACACAGGTTAGAAATACAGCAACAGTTCACATTCAATGAAGTAAAAGGCTATACATTAGACACCCCGACTTACGCAGCTGCGTAAAAACATCCAACCTCTGTGGGTCCCACCATGTTCTATATTTAAATCCACCCCGTCCATCAGGTGAGAACCGTTATTTTCATAAAAATATCCGTTAAGGCCAAATCAATGGCAACGATATAAAATTGCTCCTAACAGCTCTTGAGTTCAGGGACTGTGGCCCGCTTGAGTTATATATATTCACTTCATCCTGGTGTGATACGCCTGATTAACAGGCATGGTGGCCCACATACAAACCTATGGTTGTCATCCCATCCCCATTTCTCCCTATTTTGTGGCCCACCTGGGTTGTAGATGTGACTGATATTTTGCCCCAGTTTCTGGAATCGAGAATAGAACCTAATGGACGGGTGGATTTTTACATATACAAATGGTGGACCCCACAGAGCCGTTTTGTTTTGATGGTGTTGCAGAGGATTCCGGTCCTTGGATATCCAGGATCTTCCAGAGGTTTCGATGGATTGCAGTCCAGAGGAAGCGCGTCCATATCAACGGCTTCAATAATTGAATGATGGGCTCCTCTGCTACAAACTGAGTGGGAAGTTATTTGATACTCCGGATGGGAACGACGCTTCCTACACAGGCACCCGGAAATTGTACAATCACCATATATCAACTCACTTTGAACCCACTACATGATTCATTGAACAATTCTGACTGCTGGTTTGTTGACGTTTGTTTATTGCAATGGGACCACTGGATATTTTCAATTTTAACCATCCAATAAATGTCCACTAATCTCATAGTTAGAGAACCAAATAAGTCTTTAATCTTTTTGTTCATTATAAGTGTAAGCTGGGACCCATGGTTCAGACAGTTTAATCTCAATTACTTGTATTTCAACCATGCAATTTCTAAGTACATGCGCATCATCCATCACCCTCTGCTAGAGTATCAATGTGTTTTTTTTTACCCCTCCCAAATCGGACAGCTAAAATGGATTTCACCCAGCATTGTAATAAACTGGTTAATATTATTTTATTAAAAAAAAGAAAAATAAAGAAAATGGCTGCAATTATTGAGGATTTCTCCACAGTCCACGCCCTCTAAATATCCTGGATCCTGGATGTGCCACGTTGGCCTTTACCGGCATTTGTGTTTGGCATTTGAAGTTGGGGCGTCTGGAATCAGCATTATTTCTATAAAACATTAGACCCAAACATCACCATGACCATGTAATCAAATCCATCCAATAAAGAGCCTGCCAATATTAGGTGATATTGAATAAGATCCGGCCATCCATATTGCACTCAGCTGATCAAACGGCTAGGATCATCCCACAAGGTGACTTGTGGGCCCTGGTTCAATCCAACCTTTTTGGGTGGCATTTTTGTTTTGTAGGCCTGTAATAAACCTTGGATTACTATATCGTGGGTGGGGAGATGCCTTGAGAATGAATAGTTTATAATGCATCTCTCACTCGAAATCATGTACCTAAGACCTTTAAAAGCCACATACGTCTCTTTTAGAAAAGGAGGCCCAACCTTTTTATCACAAAAGCTCTTGAAACAGCTTCGATTTCTTTTTCCTGTAACAATTCAAAACAAGAAGTTTCCATCTTCCTTTCCGACATGCACTCAAATCAGGAATAGTTGTATGTGAGAACGCTTTTCTTGGGATTTTAGATTGCTGATTGTTTAGTGTGCAAGAAAGATTCTAGACAGAAGGAAAATGCTTGCCAACCTAGCCTAGTTAGGTAGCTACCATAAAGATGAAGTCGACCCATAAAATTACTAATTATATTTTTATTTTATCATGACATTGCTATTGATTACTTAGATTGTATTATATCATTGATTAAATTTGTTAGGTACAGAATATTATATAATAATATGTAATTGGCTGAAGATTAGTTAGAGATATTGTTTCTTCATGTATATAAATTCATGTTAAGGTTTGTAAAAGATATGTAATTTTTCTCAATTCTTTAGCAGACATGAGCTTTTTGACATGATATCATAGCAATGACATCAAGCTCATCTTCCTTACACTAGATCATGTTGTTCCTTTATATTTGAACGATGTATCCACCCGAGGTATTGACCACTATTCAACTTGGAGTACTACCTCATGACTGTTTGAACACCGTTCAACCCATTGCTGCCATCTTTGCCTGCCTCCACCTCCAACATTGCAACCACTTAGGTTTAAGGATCTTTTATGCAACTTTAAATATACCCTTTCAATCCCCTACCTCATCACAGGCAGATAATACTATTGTCATTTAAATTACTTTTAATTTAGTTTTTTTTTATGAGCGTACTAATTAAGTATATAGAGATTGATTTCTGCTCAATTCATGAAAAATAATTGAATGGTGAAGTTACTCCTCCACATGTTACCGTCCAACAATTTGCTGACGTCTTCACTAAGAGTGTGTAAATGATTATGTAATTGACACACTAATGTCATTTACCCAACTACAGTTTGACACGGAATGTAACATAAAATGGGCCCCAGAAATTTATTGATGAGATTATATTATATTATCACTTTATTGATAAGATTGTATTAAGCCATTGATTAGAAATTTAGGTGTAGAATATTACACATAGGTATGTCATTAGCTAGAGATTAGCTAATAATTTCTATTTTTATGTATATAAGCTAGAGCTGGGCACGGGATGACTCCACTCGACAAATTCGACTCATCCAACTTGATCCGAACTAAGTTAGTGAGTTGATCCGAATCCAGTTGACTTTGTCCAATCCGAACTCAAACCAAGTTGAGTTCGAGTCACCCAATAACTCGACTCGACCCAAAATCTAACTCGGTACTAAATCGACTCATATCCGAAACTTGACTCGTGTGTGTGTGTGTGTGTGTGTATATATATATATATATATATATATATATATATATATATATATATATATATATATATATATATATATATATATATAACTCAAATATGACATTTCAAATCTAAGATGCCATGTAATTGATGGAGAAGCTGCAATTCTAGCAAGTGAATCTAGGTTTTGATTTGTGATTTCTACTAGTGGATACCCGTTGCACCTGACCCAACTCGGTGCCGACTGGACCCGACTTGGTACTTGTGACTGGTCGAAGTCAGTCTAGATTAGACCAGGCTAGACCCAGATTAGGCATGTTGGACTCAGTATCGAGTTGGGTCAAGTTTGGGTCAAGCCTATTTCAAAATCGGATCAAGTCAAATCAGCCCTAACTCGAGCCGACTCGCCTCAATGCCCAGCTCTAATATAAGCTCATCTTGGAGTATGTAAATAATATATAGGTAATTCCTTCATTCCTTCATTCTCTATTAGTCTTCTTGACACCAATTAGGACCGCTTTCAAAACGGCTTAATGTACATGAAATTCATCCCGTCCATCAATTACATCACTCCATTTTAGCCTTGATACTAAAAAATAGATGCTTCAACACTCAGGCGAGCCACCTAATAAATAATACCTAAAAACCTCTAAATTCACGTGGTATGACCCACCTGAGTTCTGGAATGATGTGATTTTGGGATATTTCTTTCATTCTAATGAAGAAAAATAAGATGAATGCATGGTTTGAATTATAAATACCATGGTAGTCCTTACTATCAATTTTTTACAAGGGTCAGGTCCATCTGAGTTTTGGATGATCAAGATTATTTGGATTCCAAGGTAATCATTCATCAGCATACCTAATGGATAGGGTGGATGTCGTGAAAGTTATATCCACGTGGCTTGCGGTATGGATGTGGGTGTGTTAAAAATAAATAAATAAATAAACAAATAAATGAAAAAACTGAAGGATAATCAGTCCTATGATAGTTTGCTACCATTTTAAGAATGGTGGTGATGTCTATTCAAGTGTACATGTATCATAGTTCTATGGCAATCCAAACCGACCAAATCTCTTACCCTATTGTGTTTGGAGGATAAGCCAAAAGTTTCACTAACAAGACCATAGAAACCATATGTTTTTACTCTTGGAATTTGGGGCACTGGCTAGTTTACTTTTAACCATTCATTTGATAGCGGTCAAATGGATGGTTTTGGATTGCTTGATAGTGTGGTTTTGGAGATATACTCCGATCCAAATTTCTCTCAGAGTTGGGATGATCTGGATATCTTTACTTAAATGCAACATGGAAGAAGGAGTCGCCATTATTTTCAAAATGGTGATGAACTAGCACAGGGAAACGGATTGGCTACTGCCCCTGCCACCAGCCCCGTGACTGGTGGTCGGTGCTCTGTGGGCTCCACCATGATGTATGTGTTTCATCCATTCCTTTCATCCATTTTTAAAGATCTTTTTAGGTATTGATCCCAAAAATGAGAGGGATATAAATCTTAGGTTGACCACACCAAAGGAAAACAATATTGATTGGATATCCACCATTCATTTTTGAGAAATCAATCCCGTTCATCCGTTTTGTGAGCTCATTATAGGACATTAAATCAAAAAATGATGAGGATAAAAAAACTCAAGTGGGCCACGCGAGAGGAAACAATGAGGATTGAACGAACACCGTTGAAACATTCTTATGGCCACAAAAGTTGTGTCACGCTATTTTATTTTATTTGTTTTGGTGTTTTCAGTTCATCCCAGTGAGAATGACCTCATAAACTGTTTTCAACGGCAGACATTTCTTTACCAACTGTCTCCTCTCGTGTGGCACATTTGACTTTGGGATACACATCATTTTCGGTCATATGCACTAAAATTACCAAAAAAAACGGATGGATGGAGTGGATTTCTTACTAACATCACAGTGGGCCCCATCTAGGTTCCCAAGAACTTCCTGCCAAAGGCTGTCGCAGGAAATCCGCGTTCTTTGCCTTTGCAATTAGATTTAGATGGTGAGGCATGGGAAGTACCGTGCCCGATATCATTTTTCTGCATGGTTGGCGTATATAGACAAGATCGAAACCGTCCATTTGATAGATTAAATACGTTCATATGGCTTAACGATTATTCCTTGGTATAAAGATGGGAGGTGAAAGAAAAAGTCAGTAGTCGCTGACTGGATCCGACAACGGTCCATTTAGTAAATGGTTATGATAGTCAAATAAAAGTATTTTTTTTTTTAAAAAAAAATTTATTAGTGGCCAATCAAAGACGGAGCCTGCAGGATTTTTGATTTGGATCTTCATACACACGTGCCACGTGTATGGTACCCGATCTGGAGGGATGAATGTGCGGTCCCTCCAGAGGCGTTGATCCGTTGCCAGCTTGTATCCACTTTTCCAACTAGGTTGTCCCTGCTTAATTTAAAAATGACTTCTTTCGGTGATTACGGCAAACATGTTTGGCATCTGAACCGTGCATCATGTAGAAACAAGCTTGGATGGGCCGTACCTCAAAAAAGAAAAAAAAAAAAAGAAAAAGAAAATGGATGATTGTAAAAGAAAAGGAAAAATCAACCAAACTTCTACTGACCATCCATACTTGTCCCAATCCAACGGTGAGGATAAACTGTTTTTTCATTGCAGATTTATGATTTAGTCCACCGGAGGTAGATTGCATTCGATGATCGTTCGATCTCATACACAATCCCCCACATGTAGAGCTGGGCATCGGACCGAGTCGGACCGGATTCGGTCTAACTCGATCAGATCCGAAATTCACGTGGACAGATCCGAACCTGATTCAATCCGGTACCGAGTCCAGGCCGTCAGAATCGAACAGATTCTATGTACGATTGGTCTGACCCGAACCGCCGAACCGAGTCGATCTTGATCAGCTTTTTAACGGTGAAAATCATTATCCTCGTTGTTTTTTTCAGTGTGGTCCATTTGAACTTTAGATATAATTTAATTTTTTACTAAATGCTCTAAAATGAACGTAAAAAATAGATTAACGGTATGGATATAATAAACAAAACATGGTGGGGCCATCTTAAACTTATTTGAACCGTTCGTACAACTCCAAGCTCGACGGTCGAGGCATTAAAATTTGCAGCTATTTTACAGCTGTGTGAAAGGCGTCAGCGTCAAGCCCATGCATTTGGCGAGCATGCTTTAGGGTGGATCTGATGATGGTGAGTGTATTATATCATGGTATGTGTGTTATATCAAAACCGTTCATCAATTTGGAGAGCATGTTCTAAGGCTTGAGACAAAAAATAAGGTAGATCTAACTATTAAGTGGGCCACACTGAACAAAGCAGTGAAGAATAAACGTCTATCATTGAAATCTTTTTTAGGGTCACGGTCTGAGGAAAGTTTTGGATAATTTCAAATTTATTTTTCCTCTTAATTAAGGTCTTTGTGACCTTATGAACAGATTAGATATGAAAAGTAAAAGTTAGGGTGGGCCCTACAAATTGTTTAGAGGTGAGAACCATTCTCAATTGCTATTTTTGGTGGGGTCCATGTGATCTTTGGATATGATACATTTTTTAGGATAATGTTGTAAATTAACTTGTAAATATATATGAATGGCGTAGATTTAATAAATACATCTCTATGGGCCATATAACTTTGATCTCCTTTGAACCGTTCGGTACAACTCGCAGCTCGAGGAACACGTCTGGGTAGGACACTACCCATGCTAGCATAAGCCAGCAAAATAGCTGTCGTGTATGGTACATTATCAAATCCTCTTGCTAACGTACACGGCAAATACTGTTGGGGCCCACCTTGAATGCATGTGATTTATCTACACCGTTCATTCGTTTTTGTAGATCAATTTAATGGTTGAACATGTGAATGAATCGGTTTTCGGGTCGGGTCGGGTCGGATCAAGGCTAATCCGAACTCTACCCGAAAAGTTTCGGATCTAGATGAGGCTACCCGATCAGCACCGATCAAGACCGTCGGTTCGGTTCTGATCGGGTCTGATCGGGTCGGATCCACCGGACTGGTCTATTTTGCCCAGCTCTACCCACATGTATGGAAAGTGAGCCATTGCTAAATTAACAAAAAGAGAGCTACAAACATTTGAGGTTAAAATGAAACCCATGATTGCCAATGCACTTAATTATTGGGAAATGTTTGGTATATGTCCTTTTAAATTCATGCTTTTTTCCACTCATGTCTCCCTAACTATACATATACATGTATCTTTCTTTGATTTATTTTGCTTTTCATTTTGCTTTGGTATATATATATCATTGATCTTTTGTTATTGTATATATATGAAATATATAATTGAAATCGATTCAGTTGAATTTTTTCAATGAATTAATTTAAATTAAACCTGAAATAAATTGATGTCTAATTTGTCTGGTTCTTTGTAAATTTAGGAGGTGTTTGGCGCATGGAATTAGATGGTATTAAGTAGAATGAAACTTTAAATCCCTTTGTTTGAAAAATGATCCTGTTTAGTTCACCATAGGTTTTCAATATTGAATCCTGTGCATGGAGTATGGAGGGTTAGGGAAGGCTTTCCGTAATTCAATCAAGATATGCAAAATCTATGAGATTTCCTCCTAGAAGTATGAGCTAAGAAGTTCTTAAGTTGGAAAGGGAGGTGGGGCCCACCTTGATATTTATTAGAATATAGTCATGACTAGCAATAAATCAAGACAACTTAATCCATGAGTTACTTTGCATAGTATGATTTGGAATGAGTTCTACCTTGATATCTTGGTTCACACTTGTAAGTGTATCTGCTTGCATATGCTTTAACTAGATTCAGTAAGTAAAGTTAGATTTTAGTATTTGGTATTAACAAGTGCTTTTTATGCCCGTTAAGCTTGTTTTCATATTTGAAAGGCCCTACGGTACCAATAGGGACTTCACTGATTATTTCGATTTATCAAAATGTGAGTTTTTACGTAAGTCTCTCTCTCTCTCTCTCTCTCTCTCACACACACACACACATGGCTGGTTGAGTGGTCTATCAAGTTCCCTACAAATACTATGATTTTCAGCAATGGATCCACAACCATTGTGGGTTTAGTATTATATCGGGAGTTGTCATTGGTGGTCAAATCTACTTTTATAAATTATTTTTATAAAACAATTAATTTGAATTGATAGAATGTACAATTATATAAAATTAATGATTTGATTTGTTTTTAGATTGACCAATGACCAATCACAGTAGTAAGATAGTGAAATTTAAGGCAGCATGTAAAAGAAGATGTGCACAATAACATAAAACAAGATAGTTGCATACATTTTTGTAGTTCACAAAAAATTCATTAAAGCTTGATTGGAGTTCTTAAAAGTGTGACTTGGTAGACCTTATATGGTTAAGTAATTATATTGTGAGTGTTATTTCTCAATAAAGTGATTTATAATGTTGTACCAGATAAATTTATATATGAGGAAGATAACTGGTAGGCAATAGCCCCAAGTTTATAAATATATGAATAATTTATAAAGCTTAACAGGGTTCAGGCTCTAAGAAAACTTTCTTGAGGCATAAAATAGAAACTTTAGATGTGTTAATTAATTGTACCCATCATAAAAAAGATTAAACGGATGTATATCGGTATTAAATCATGCATGCCTAAAAGTAAATCAGAGACTTGCCATTGAGCCATGAATGGAGACTCCGATACTTGTTCCTAAGTTAGTTAGCGAGCATTGAGTATCTGTCCACTACATAGGTGTGTGGTGAATCTAGATCTTTGATATGTTGGGTCCGATGGTGGACCGGGTATAATCCAATATATAACACTCTTTAGATGATCCTAGCCCCCTGATTTTAAGGACTGTTGGGCTTCTTTGGTACTTGAGATTTAGTGGCATGAAAGTGCATTTATTTTAATTTAATTTCCATCGGGAGTTTGAAAATGTGCCCTTTATTTAAGACAATTGAGTTACATATGCATCTGAGTGACGACATCATTTGTGAAATTAGGTCCATTAATTTCAATTAGGAGGTCCATCAAATATAGGTTTCACTTAATTCTTTGTTTTCCTTGAAGAAAGATTTTTTTTTTTGTTAGCTTGTTTAGTACTCCCACATTCAGATCATGCTTCACTGTTAGCCACCGCCACTAGGGAATCGATGCCAAGACCTCAGTCTTGAAATGAAGTATCTTTCACTCTGTCTAACACTTGATCTGAATGTTCTCCAAGAAAGAGTTTGATCCCAAAGTGGGATTGCGCAGTCAAAATATCCTGGTATTTTTAGACGTGCAACCATTGCGGATAATGGTGTTAACTCCACCTACTCAATTAAATATCATTTACTCTCACGTTTCAAACATGCCCTAGACGATTACAAATAGGTGGTCATAAAAGATCTCAACTAACAGCTCTACTGTCAATGGACGACTACAAATGGGTGGTAAAAGAATTCAACTAACAGCTCTACTTTTAGTGGGCAAAATCCTCAACAGATGGCTTGGATCATCCAACAGTCTGGATCTCATGCATCCTTTGGACACATCGATCGTTTGACTACTAATTTTTTTTCTTTGATTTTACCATCTGAAGTATCAAATAAACTGACCGTTTTTTCTCTTAATTAGTAGGTGCCGGTTTTTATCTTTATGTTCACTTGTATTCCACCAAGTGAAAGGCTAGAAGTATCTAAACACTTTCATTTTTGGACCATCGCCCCAGCATTATTGGAAGCATGAAATGGATGGCTTCGATCTGATTCACGTGCGACACGTATGGAGAATGACATGGGATGCACGGAAAAATCTGTGCCTCTCAGGGCACGGAATCTACTCTGGGTTGGAAGTTGGAACCTAAACGAGCATTTCAAAATTCGAATATCCAAAAGCCCTTCAGGCGTACGGGGAAGGGCGCACACAATCATTTTCCTGTAAATATGTGTAAGGGAATCTCCCAAGCAGATCTTTGGCATCCAAATCACCCATCGGGACCGTTCGTTAGGTCCAGCCCACTCTTAATCGGCTGCCTTGAAAAATCGACACTAATAGGATGATCCAAACCATCCATTCAGTAGAATGAAAAGAAAAATGGATTGACTAGTTCATTCAAGAAGGTAAATCCATTCAAACTAATGAAAGACGAGTCCAAATTGGAATGGATCTAAGGACGGTCTAGATAGGCTGCATGGATGCTGACGAGTCCAAATGCAACTATTGCATGAGAAGATTCCCATACACGTGGCCCACTGGATTATTTTTCCAATTTAATAACCCAAAGTAATTACATAAATGACTTCAACGTCCAGTAGTACACATGGCCATCAATCCGGAGAACGCGGTTTCGGTGGATATGGGAACCAACTACCTCCGTGACTGTGGGGCCCACCTTGATGTACCGTCCATCCGTTTTGCCGGATCTTTTTTCGGATCATGATCCCAAAAATAAACTAGATCCAAATCTCAGGTGGGCCAAACCACAGGAAATAATGGTGATTGAATGCCCACCGTTAAAAAATTCCTACGGCCAACCTTAATGTTTATTTTCCATCCAACCTGTTGATAATGTCATACGGACCTGGATGAAGGGAAAATACAAATATCAGCTTGATCCAAACTTTTTTTGGCCCTGAGAAGTTAATGGTTGATATTCAATTACCAGTGTTGTCTGTGGTGTGTCTATCTGAGATTTGGATCTGTTTCATTTTTGGGATAATTCACTAAAATGATCTGGCAAAACGAATGGACGGCATGGATATAAAATGGGCCTCACCGTCACAGATCCACAGGTTCCGCGTTCCAACCAGATGTCTTTATCTGTTCCCATCAGCAGCCGGCTTTCGGACGGTATGTGATTGGTATGGATAACAGCATCCCGAAACAGTCAACCGATCATATGGTTAGGACCACATCTTCCTTCCAACTTTCCCGACTCCATCCCATCAATGAAGTGGACGGTTGGATATCAAGTTGGATGTTTGGACAATATTCATTATCCCGTGTACATCAATTAAGACGCATGTGTACAAATTGAGAATAATGTTTGGTAGAGTATATCTTGACTTGTTTCACTAGGAAACCTCTAGATTATAGCCGTTGAATCTCCAGATTGAAAGAAGATTATCACCGCCTAGTGTGGGATTAAGATAGTTTTGGGTGTGCCAGAGTTGTACTTTACTGGAGTGAATGGAATGCTTACGACCCTAAGCACTAAATAAGTGGTAAGGTCATACCTATAAAATTAAGTTAACTTGACTGTTCAATCACCAACGTACAATGATTAGAAAATTTGAAAGGGGAGGTTTAATCCTCCTGATGAGATATTTTTACCTTGAGCTGAGAATTATTCTTTTAATGGTAATTGTAGTTCTCGGATTTCTTAATAATGTAATAATAAATAAAATAATTTAAATATTAGTACAATTAGCGAAAACATAAAATAAATAGAGAAAAATAAAAGATAAATTGCCTATGATTATCTTTGTGAATAAACAATTGAGGTGAATGGCTAGAAGGATATGACCGGTGTAATCTTTAAAGTATAGACTCGTTGATTGGAGATTCACCAACAGAGGTTGTGGATATTTACACCACTCCTAGGCATATTGCATCAATGGTTTCTGAAAAACTTTTTGCCTTGATTTCCTTCTAATTTAGTAAGAACTTGTTTCTTGAACCTTCGTAGTCTTCAAAGCAGTGGCCATCTCTAAAAAACTTTCCTTTTAAGCATGATTGTGTGAGATGGTCTTGTCATGTATATCTGGATTACGAAAGACTTGGCATCGTCGGAGCTTTATAAGCTTGTCGAGCACGCTGCTTGACCACACGTGTCACTCGTGTGAGGACCATGTGTCATTCTCGCAATGTCTCGTTTTTCTTGATCGTAACATGTGTACGGCTTTGAGTTGTTTTAATTTCGGTAGATGACGTGTCGCCAAAAGAATGAGATTGGAAGATATTGTCGAGGTACGAGTAAGATTTTATTCGTCATTTGTACATAGTACCGATACTCAGTAGCATTTCATTGATCTGCATGGACTGTGCCAGAATAGATGTGTGATACCCTACCCTAAGTCGATAAGCTGATTAAATTGGATCGAATCAATTCCACCAAACCCACCCTAAATCTAAACCTTAAATAAACTTAATCCAAAACCCTAACTCTAGAATCCAACCAAAATCTAGTCAACCTAACCTAACCTGCCCAGCCAAACCTACTCAAAACCCAACTAAACATAACCTAGTTAAACCCAGTCCACTCACCGAGTTGACTTACTAAGTTGAACCACCAAGTTAGCTCACCCAGTCAACCTACCCAGTCAGTTCACCTAGTTAAATTAAGCCTTAAACCAACTCTTATCCAAACCCATATACCCAAAGTCCATTAAAAAATTTGAAACGCTATTAACCAAGCACTAAAGGAAGCAGAGCCTTTATATGTGTATGGTCACTCCCCTACCAAAGCAGGGAGCTTCATGTGGCTCAGGTGGCACCTAGGATGTCGTTAGCCACGTGGTAGTTCCCCTACCTTGGCAAGGAGAGGTAACTCAGGTTGAGTCTCTCTTTCGAGGGGTATAATCATGCGAAGGAACCAAAAAGACTCTAGTGCTATTCCCTTGCACCAAAATTACAATTCATGCCATCCAATCCAACCATGGAGGTTTTTCCATATAGTATTCTCAAATCCAGTCCATTCAAACCATCTTTAGCCATGCACTTGCCGAGAATTACAAAAAACTAGGCTTAGATGTTATAAATAGCCCCTCGCCCTCTCATTTCAATCATCCTAGGAAATCCAAAACCTTCTCATTTCCAAGCCTTCTCAATTTAAGGAGAAATCTCATCCTTAACAATTCCATCCTTCCACCCAGGAGAGGAAAGAGCAATAGGAGAGAGTCCAGTCCAGGTCCGCCCGGTTTAGCCTAAAATCTTAGCCACCTGAGCAATCAAAGACTCAGTCGAAGCCACTCGATCTAATCTTTGCAACATTAGTGTCCATTCTACCATCCAACTTTCAATCAACTTTGACTATCTTTACATAAACGTTATCCAACACCTATTCACTTCTCGACCCCCTTGCTTACCTTGCCCATAGCATTGCATTCATAGCATTATATACATGAGTAGTTCACACGCATGTTTTGCGACTCTCTGAATTAATCAGATCCTGCCCATACAAAACTTGGATTGATTGGTTATCGCTTTGGCAAGTGAGAGAGTCAGGGCGGATTTATCCATCTTAGGCTGCAGTTTATCGTAGGTGTTGCATCTAACACCACATCACACGTACAACATTATGTAGCTTTGCATATATAAGCACTGTATACATATCACTCAACACCCAACCTGTTCAAATGTATGCTCTGTGGCTCGTTGAGTTAATCAGTTCTTGTCCATCACAAACTTGGGTTGATTAGTTATTATTTTGGCAAGTGTGAGAATTATGGCGGATTTATCTAGCATAGGTTACAACTTGTTATAGGCGTTGCATCAAACACAACTTCGCACATACTTTGCATCACTAGTACGTGAATACTAATCCTGATCCTTAATAGTCTGTTTGATCCTGTGAAGTAGAAACTGTATATTTGTATGAGCAGAGATGATGCTTAACACATTTTTTTTTCTATAAGAGTGATTCTTTACTCAAAATCTTCAGTCACAAATCAATGAGTCATTTTAGGACAAAGAACCTTCAGATTCTCTATCCTAACTACATGGTTTAACTCATTGTGGTTAAAGTAATTGGCTAATGACAATTTTAGTAAAAGATAATACCTCTCCTAAACTCAAAAAAGAAATGCATACGTTAGCATGATTCACTGTTGTGCAATTCCAGAGTCCACAAGGTGTACAAACACCCAGTAATGAACCTCTCCTAATTGAAATGCCGGAAGCACTTTGATTATTTGACTTGCTTCCATTGAATAGGACCATTTCTTGACTATTGCTTCATTCATTCACGGGCCATTGACTCAAAAGCTTAGGATTTTCCTATCTTGAATATTTTTTAGGCAGCCAACTTCATAATTTTCTTCAATCAGATCAACCATTTGCTTCACTGATATGACCTTGAATCGAAAAGATAGTCCCAATCTTTAATGTGTTTATAAATAAGAGGAGAGGAAGGAGAATCCTAATCCTAATTTCTCCAAAATTACAATAGCGTGCCATATATTACTCTAACAATAGAGTACTCTGGGTCCTTACTCTTGCTCGGGTGGTAGACTCTCAGGAGTTTCAACTCCCGGTCAAGGGTTTGAGTACCCATGGGTGGTGAAATTCCACTAGCGTGAGTGTGTGGGGTGTGTAAAAAAAATAAAATAAAAATAAAAAATAAAATAAAAAATGGAGTACTCTAAAACTCACCTTAGAATCAGATATGACACTAACTATACAGTACTCTAAAACTCACATTAGGATAATCCCAACAAAGTGATTTTTTTTTAAAAGGATGTGCAATTAAAGGTGTGAGACCCACATGACGTATTATGATTAATATGAATTGTCTGTTTCCATTGTCATTGATAGAAAGACTAAGACCACTCATCTAAGAGTTGTCTTCTCTTTTTTATTTATTTTTTATTATTTTATTATATATATATATATATATATATATATATATATATATATATATATATAAAATTGTGAAGAACAGTCATTCAAAAGTGAGGCAACCCCAATGATAGATGTCTACATATACCAACGATCAAAGGAATTTTACTATGATTAACGTCAACTGCTCATTTTCCTGTGTATTTACTGGAGGTCATGATATCCGAACCACAAGGTGACTTTTGGAGAGTGTTTAAGCAAGTGGGTGCGACTTGACTGGTACCCAACCAGTGACGTGGGTGGTACCTCCATGCATGCCTTTTTTATTTATTTATTTATTTTTTTACACATGCACACACACTCACGACTGTAGTGGAATTTCACCACCTATGGGTACTCAACCCATAACCGGGTGTTGAAACTCTCGAAAGTCTACCACCAGAGCAAGAGGGATATATCTATATTGTTGGTTTGTTTTTCTAAACTCATTTTACGGCATGAGCAAAAAAAAAAATAAGAAAAATGAAGCAAATGCAAATCTCAGGCAGACCACATCACGGGAACAGAGGTGAATGGTTATTTAAAACTTTTTGTGATCCAAGAAAGTTTCGAATCAAGCTAATATTTGTGTTTTCCCTTCATCTGGTTGGATGGAAAATAAACATTACAATGAGTTGTAGGAAGTTTTTAAAGATGAGTGTTCAATGACTACTCTTTCCTATGGTGTCCTCCGCCTGAGATTTGCATCTACTTTATTTTTTGGCCCACGTCATAAAATAAGTTGGAAAAACAGATGAACAACATAAATATACAATGCATACATCCATGTGGGCCCCATTGTCAGGGTACCATCCACATGGCTGGTTAGAGGGTACAAGCCATGTCCCGCCCGAGGCAACCGAGGAGAGATTTTTTGGTACAATTAATGCAACGTGGTTCAGAGGTTATTTATTGAACAACTAACTTCAGCATTTTAAAATAAATAATTGGTTGGGAATGCTATTGCTACCCCTTCAGTTTGATAAACACACCCATTCTTTCTTGCTTTTGATCATGCATCACTACCAACTTTGTATTTTCGTATGAGGGGCCCGGTGGATTGGTCCTGTCTTCAAAATATGATTTTGTTAGACAGCTCGGGCCCGCAAGGACATTTTATTCCAATTTATACTGTACGTTTTACCACTTTTCAGTTTTAACTGATTGACGATCTTCTTTTCAGCAGGATTTTTTTTTTTTTTTTTGGTTTATAATCTATGTACAGAAGATCTAATTATTTGAACGGTTTGGATTTGAAGCAAATCCTGCGTATACAGCAGTGAAAGTAGCACTGGACTGTAGTTGAGGAGGAAGCCAAACAACTTACCATAGCTGAGCACTGAGCCCTGAGCCTCTGTCGCGGGCCACTTCGGCCCACATGCTAAGATGGTCCAATGGTTTGAATAGTCCATGTTGTGATTATTATCATAAATAAGCTATTTTCTTAGAATTTGTATAATCTGTTAGACACAAACATAAAAAAACCTATTTATTGTAATGTGATTGGCCACATCATTATATACTACATTTAATGCAACGGTGCTGATAATGTTATTGATGATGTGGATCAATTGCAATGCAAAGCATCCGAATTCATTTTCCTATAATCATGCTTAATCAATGATTCTAACCTTTAAATGTGATATATTAAAAAAATAAATAAAAATTCTTTTCAGAGCTTTGAATTCATCTATAGTTGGTGATGGTCACAATCATCCATTCAATGTAAGTTATTATAGCGGCCCGGATAGCATAGAGTCCACATCATGAATGGTTTTGTTCATGGAAAACTCAACATGTGGGCCTAAATAGGCTGTGTGATACACGTTGGACTCTTGAATGACTCCATCGGCCAAAAGATCTCATTATATCTCTCTCTCTCTCACACACATGGGAAAAGGTACAATGCGCTTCAGCTGACTATAAGCTCCCGTGAGGTCGAGCTGTGTGGGCCCCACCGTGATGTGTGTCGACCATCAACACCTTGCATTTGATGGGTCTCCTTTAAATTATGGGGTATCCCAAAAATCAGCCGTATACGGAACTCAGGTGGGCCATACCATCTAAAATTATGTGAAGACACCATTAAAACATATAAAAGTACTTGGTGGGGCCCACATGAGTTTTGCATGTGCCTGAAACTTGGTCTGAACCCTCATTCAAGTGGGACACACATAATGGATGGGCTGGATTTGCAAACCACATCTCGGTAGGCCGTCAAAAATAGTTATGAATGTTTTAATGGTGCACAGCCCCTCTCCACTTCTATATGTAGTGTGGCCCACACAAGTCACGGATTGACTTGATTTTTGAGACCTAGGCCATGATGGAATGGTGCATCTCACTGATGGGGTAGATGTTGAAACGCATCACGGTGGGGCCCACACAGCTCGACCTCATGGGACAGACTTGTGAGGTCGAGCGCATAATACCTTTTCCATATATATATATATATATATATATATATATATATATATATCTTCCGCATGGAATTCTCAAAACAAGAAGCCTTTTCTATTTCCAATGTTCATTTAGCAACATTTAATTTCTATAGAGATGTATTCCTTTTTCTATTCCCACCCTTTTTGCCATTAATTTCAAGTGGATAAATATACACTATGGAAAATTTGAAAAATAATTTTAACTGTTTTTAAAAAAGTTAATCATTTTTTTTCTTTGTTTTATCCATGCTGTCCATCCACTTTTTTTAGTTCATTTCACAACGTGAGACCAAAACAATGCAGATCCAAAGCTCAAGTAAACCACACCATATGAAACATTTGAGTATCGATCATCCACAGTTGAAAACTTCCCAAGGCTATAGAAGTTTTGGATCAAACTTCTATTTATGTTCTCTCTTCATCCAAGTTTTCCTGCAACTTCGTCTACCTAAGCTTTCTGTCTAGATCATCATTGGGCTCGTACCTTAAATGAGCTATTAAAATTGATGAGCAGCATGAATAAAACACATATCATGGTGACCTTGTAGAGCTTCGGCCACTTGGTGGGTGCCGCAAGCAATCTACTTTTTGTAAGAACTCTATGTGGTGGGCCTTACTGATCAACGATCTGGATTGGATTCTAGTTGGACTGTTTGATTGAGTTAATCAGTGGACCCCACTTAAGGTGATACGCTTCGCAAACTATTTGCGCAGCACTGCGTATTTGGGGTGGAATGCTATAGCCTTACGCAAGGCAATTTGTAACGAACTAGGACACAGTAATGTGGAGCGTGGGAGAGAGAGTTTTGATGGGTTTCAAACTCTCTCTCCACAGTCTTTATAAAAGAGAGCTGGGTCCCGATCCTACACTACGGCGAGAAATTCGAGTCCCATCTAGTGTTTTGCAGAAAGGGTGTGAAGGAAAGGAAGATCCCAGCTTTATCGGTTTTCTGGCATTGGTATTATTATCCGGTTCCTATGGCGTCACAGCTAGGTAAGCTATCCGCCCCTTTGATCACCATATCCTGTGCACAGTCGACCTCTGGAACTTCCGCATCCAGATAAAATAATAGTTGGTATCAGAGCATTCTGTGCAAAGGCATGGATGGTCAGATTTCATCTATTTCACATTCAGATTCGAATTAGGGATTTCATATTTAAAACACATATAGAAAATCAGGGTTTATTACTTCCCAATTCGAAGCCTGTATTAATGATTAATTCCAAATCCCAAAAATTGGGGATTTCAGATTCTGATTCCCAAATCGAATGGTTAGGGATTTAGATTTGAAGCCCTAAATACAGATTAATCAGGGAATTTTTGCCCTCAATCAAGTAATCTGATTAGGGATTCAGCATGCAGAACCAGCAATTAGGAATTCTGAAATCCCTGAATTGAAATTTTTTTTTTTTTTTTGCCCTTACCCGCGATTTGTGAGTGCCGTCAGCCATCCGGAATTGTAGACGAAAACAATGGCTTGCAATCTTTCTCTTGACCATGATTTGGAACCATTGCCAGTATCTTCGTTACTGGAGACCATATCCATCTTCCCGGTGACGTTGACGACATCCACCTCGGTTCGTCAGATCTGCCAGAAATCATGAAGATGAGAGGAGCTTGATCCCTTCTCGTTGCGTCGGGAAACAGGGAGAGCGACTTCTCTCTTTATCTTCTTTCCCTTGCAGATGGGGATTTCAGGATTTCGCCAGAGATTGCGTCTAAGGCATTCTGCCCTGATTGAGACGAGGATAACGGGGTTTTTCTCCCTTTATTCCATCGGGTTTGAAGGACCCGATTTCTGTTGGTTCGGATCCGCTAGTAGACCCGCATACAGGATCCATTTATATCCAATACTGTTGGACTTTCACCGTTTAGGGCCCATTAGTGATGTATTGGGCCGTTCGACATTATTTTCGATACCTCCAACTGGACCCAACAGTAGGCGATAAGCATGGATCCTGGTTGAGGCCCACATTCTGGACCATCTAGTCAACGATCAATTGATGTTATTTGTGGACCTGTTTACTACATTTTTCATGTATCAATTGGGTCTAACTTGAGAGCTATTTCCTTAAACTGGTCCATATGTTTAGTTCTCAATAAGCACGCAATCTGTTTCATTCAATTGATAATCAACATAGAATACGCACCTTCAATCATGTGGGTATGACCATCTGAATTATTTCATAACAACTGTTTATCATGTGAATGTTTGTAGACCAGTATGGTAATATCATATAAAGTCTTGACTCGGCTTAATTATAGACCCATTACCCACCTTAAGGAATTGATGTTAGAGAATTGGAACATGGAGAGCAAAACATATCAGTTTGCATCTCTCCCTTGTTACTCTATTTTCCAACAAATCAACATCAATGATCAAGTGGGCCGTATCAAACTAATTTAAGTATAATTCACTGAGGCAGGATTATAATAGCAATCCTAAAGTCTATATTTGTATTTTGGATTCGGTTGTGTTAGCCACCATAGTGACCTCAATCAATGAAAACTTTACAAGTATAAACCTGTAACATTGGGATAAGGAGGATTGCATACAGTTGCGTTCATTTTTCCATACGTACGGTAACGAAAACACAGATGATTATCGTATGGCGGTCACGTGAACGGGTGGAGTAAATGGTGTAGGTAGTGTAAATTTGAAAGACTCATCTCACCCATAGGTGTTGAGTGTCTCAGATTTACATCACTGACATTACTTAGCTTCATGTTCAGGAGGATCACTAACATGTTGTTATTTCCACCCACAGGAGGAATGATGATGATGTAACAGATTCTCACCAGGATGAGATGGTTGGGCCCATCGTCATCCTGGATGATTCAGTTGATCTCTCTCTTAACGATTGAATTGATTTAATTTGCCTGATATTCTTTATTTACATTCACGAAATTAATTTGTGAAATTATCAGCTAATGTGAGTATATATGTGTCTCTTCTATTTTCAGTCTCAATTCCAACTAATACGCATCAAGTCCCTGCCCTTAATGGATCTAATTATGCTCAATGGAAGAACGCCATTGAAGTTGTACTGGGCTGTCTTCAATTAGATCTTTCCCTTATAACACCTGAACCGCCAGAACCATCTGATGATGCCACTGAAGCTGAATATAATCGATGGGTTGCATGGTTTAGATCAAATGATACATGTCTGAAAGTAATAAAGTATTCAATTTCTGAATCCATGAAGGGCGCCATGCCTGATACAGACAATGCCAAAACGTTCCTGAATGAAATGGGAAAACGGTTCAAGAAGTCTGATAAGTCTGAGGTGGGCATTCTTCTGAATAAATTGACTCGCTCGTCCTACGATGGAAAAGGAAACATCCGTGAATACATTGTAGAGTAGATCGAGGTTGTTTCTAAGATCCGTGCTCTAGGGCTTGTACTCACTGATGATCAACTGGTTCATTTGATCATGAATAACCTACCTCCCCAATTCGGCACGTTCCTGGTGAACTATAACACTCTGAAGGACATGTGGACATTGGATGAACTTATCACTCAGTGTGTCCAAGAAGAAGACATGATCAGGCAGGTGGTTAAAGTTCAAAATGTTAATATGGTGACCTCAGGTCATGGGCATGGGCATGGGAATAAAGGTAAGAAGAAGAGGAAACAAGGTTCTAATA